>CM053408.1:65286015-65495331 GCA_028644305.1 Xerus rutilus
TTTGATGCCAGCCTTAGCAACTTAGCAATGCCCTGTCCTTGAGTTCAGTCCTCAGTACGGCAAATAAATAAATAAAATTAACTACCTGATAACATATTCAGCACTTGTGGGATTTCATTTGAGTCTAAAAAAAGTGATGGGAGGAGTAATAAATTCTGTGTTGTAGCCAGAAAATCTGACTACACTGCAGTAACCACACAGCGACAGCATGCATCACTTTTAAACCACTGATATCAGGACCTGGGAAACCAAAATGCTGAGGGACTCTGAGGCAGGACATAAGATTTGGGTCAGATAAACTATTTCTCACATATCAACAGCCTGTAAAAAGAGACCTCAAATAAAGTTTTTAGGTCAGGTTTTGCTGCAACATGCTGCATAACAAATAATCCACCAACTCTCACTAGTTAAAAACAATGACATTTCCTCCTCAGAGCTAAACAGGTCAGCAGTGAACTGAATGGGCTCAATTAGACTCAGCTTGTTCAAGTTCACTTGTTCAAGTTGGTTCCTGTATCTCTGATTCTGGGCAAAAGGAACTGTGGCTAACTACAGCATGTTCTTCTCATGACAGATGGCAGGAATATAAGAGAGACCAATGGAAACCTGTCATACCTCTTAAAGCCTTGGTTCAGAGCAGGCATACTGTTGCTTCTGTGAAAGACAGCAGCAACTCAGAAAATTTAAGTTTATAGTCCATGTTCTTCTTCTAAAATGCCTAGTAGGTCCCCCAGCACAGCCAACCCCCATCTTTGATATTTTCTAATTCTTCAAGATAGTCCTTACTTATTAATAACTAAAATAGCACAGGTATTTCTTTCAACTAAGTTGGTTTTCATAATCATATTCTGAATCCTTTGAGGTATTTATTCTTCTAGGACATCTTCCTTGTGTTGAATTTTGGTTATTGAATACAACTTGAATTTTACTCCATTAACAATACCATTTGTTCCTATTAACACTCCCACAGCTGAAGGACATCTAGAGAAATGTAGAACTCTCAAATACCATGCATTCCTGAACTGGAAGTAAAAGTTCCAAAGAAATAGGGTTCTGGATACCAAGAATAGTCTAGCTGTTCCCTACCCTTCTTCCAAGCTCCATGTGTTTGCTTCTTTAACACGCTAAACTATTTTTTTAACTATTGCCAAAATTGCAAAGTCAAAATAGCTGTGGAGGAACAAGCTGTTCTGCCTCATGTCTCATCAACATTCCTTGCTCAGTGTATCAAAACACAGAGAGCATATAGAGCAAATGCAACAACTCCTTAGAAAGTTCCCTTTTGGATATTTTCTTCCTAGAGAACCATCTACAACTGCCCACTTGAAACATCAAAAAAAAGTTGGATCTCCTACTTAAACCCAAATGAAGTCACAACAAGAAACTACAGATGTATAATGTCATTTGTCACTTGAAAATAAAAATCGATTATGTAGTCTGCATGAACTAGTGACAAAATTAAAACTTACAATTTACAAGAACCAATTTGAAATTACTAGGGAAACTTACATCTCAAATTCATTGGGGGAAAAATGAGTTAGATCTACTCTTAAGTCTTCTTAGTTAGTTGGGAATAATTTTTATTTCAAACAGTAAATATGTTATAAACATCCTATGTCAAGCATATAAGATGGGTCCACTTAAAGAAAGCTGAGAAAAGTTTTATAAGATGATCAAAGCCATTTCCCTTCAAATCACAGATCAGTCAATCAAATTTGCTTTTTAAGACAAAAAAAATCAATACAAGAATGAGTAACCTACTTGTCTACATTTGTACATATATAAAATTGAATATACCACTTAATAGTATTTCTTATTAATTATATTATCAATAAATTAGTATCTAACCCAATAAAAGTTTCTATTTGCATAGTTAAAACAAATATTTCATTTAAGATATAAGCAGGTCACAAATAGTCTTAGGTTAATAACTGAACTAATATTTAATAATTAATAATTATTACTATTGTAACTCAAGAGATGAATAGCTATAAAAATAGCCAGTGAGAACATTTGTTAGAGACGACTAGTGATTTTTTAGCAGAACTCTGGCAAAAAGTTGCTGCCTTTCCAATAAAAGTCAAGATGATCTAAATCACCATCTCCATCTACCACTGCTCCTACCTCCCTGCTCACAAAGGGGAGTCATTCTCAAGTATTCTTTTCAAGAGGCTATAGTAGAAAACTATGCATAGATATATGGGAAGATAACCACTTACCCTGTATTCCAGCAAAGCAATAAGAACAGATAAAGGAAATGTAAGAATAATACAATATGAAATAATAAGTCTACAATGTGAGCAACTTCAAATAGAGAAATTCTGAGGGCACAGGTCACCATTGAAACAAAATGGTCCATTTGGAGTGAATTATGAGCATTGTTATTTACTACAGAACTTACAAGAGAAATATTTTCTTCCTAGATATTTTCTTCCTAGAGAAGAAAATTTAAAATTCCCTGGTATAGAGTCAGGGAAACAAGAGGTTGCAACAAGATAGACTTAATTTGTTCATATTCTCTTCTTTCTTTAAAATGTTTCATTTATATTTTAGTAATGAGGTATTGGGAATCACCACTAAATACCTCATACCAAGTATAATGTATGTTTTTTGAAGTTTTCTGTTTAAGTCATTATGTAAAAAATTTTTCTATCAATTAGGGCAAAAGCCTGAGCTGTAATTATAAAGAGACCTAACTATAACCAAAACCAAACAAAAACAGTTCATGTCTCTTCTCAAACAGTTCTGAGGTGAATCATCCAATATGGTGGGGACATTCTGCTATATACTATCCCTTGAAGTACCAGATATCTTTCATCCTACTGTCCAATACTCTCAGGCATCATTGTTATCTACATGGTTAAGGTTAGATCACCAGAGATTCCAAATAGAGAAAAAGGGAAAATGAAAAAGAATGTGTTATTATGACAAATGCCAGAGATAATCTGCTTATAAAGAGAAAAGGTTTATTTTTACTTATACTTTAAGAAGTTTCAGTCCATGATAGGTTGACCCATTGCTGTGGGAACATAGCTGCACATATGGCAGGAGCAAATGGCACAGCAAAAATGTTTATCTCATATCCAGGAAACCAAAGAGGAAGAGGAAGAGACTCAGGTCCCACAATCCTCTTCAAAAACATGCCCTCAATAACCTAAAGACTTCCCACTCGGCCTCACCTCCTTAAGGCTCCACCACCTCCCAATAGCACCACCCCTTACTACATGGACTTTTGGCAGACAAACTACAGCAGAGGCACACCCACTGCCTTCAGAACTGGAACCAGAGTTTGGATACTTCAATTCTCTTCCAATGCTATCAGTGAAAACATAATCACACTCACTCAATTGCAAGAAATCTGGGACATATGGTCCAGCCTCATTTTTTTAAGTCATTATATTAGTAGGTCTCTTTATTGTAGCAGCTTAGTCTTTTACTCTAATTAAGGGCACGTGAAAGAAGAGAGTAGTTTTTGTTGGACAGTTAGCAATCCAACAAAGAATTTTCTGAGTGACATGAAAAAGATAATCTTATATTAGTGCCTTTTGGAGTCTATATATGAATATTATTGCTGGTCCTAAATCATAGAGAAAAAATCAATGATAATATCATTTCAGAGATAATCTTGTGTAAACCTCTAACATAAGAAAACTAAGTTATAGAGAATGAAGTTGCCTGTTCAAGCAGCTGGTAAGAGAAGCAAGACATGAATCCACGTTTACACATCCTCAGTCCAGTGTTCTTCACAATCTGGAAAGAATTAGCCAAAATATGCACTCAGCTAAGTCACTGAGCTGCTTAGATAGTCAATCAAAAAAGCATGGGCTCTAAAGTGTTTTTTCCTCCTCCCAAATTAGGTGGTTTGGCTTTCCGGCCAACTCGGAAGTCCCAATAACTTCTAATGTTCTATTTTATGTTTTCATATAAATAATTTATTTGTTTGAAAGAGAAAACTGGAAGGATTTTTAAATATTCTCCCCAGTAAAGGCAAAACAATTTTTTATAATAGTGGATTACTCAACATTTCCTCTTCTTCATTAATTCTCACCATTTAAAAGCAGAGCATTTAGTGCTCATGGCCTGAAGAAAGGGATCCATGATGGCAGAAAGCAAAGTGGAAAAGACATGTCTTTCTAACTCTTTTTGTTTCAAGAATCTAGACCTGTCTTTCTCAATCATGGCACTACAGACATCTGAGCTAATACTTATTTGCCATAGGGGGCTGCCCTGTGAATATAGGATATTTAATAGCATCCTTGACCTCCACCCACTTAGATGCCAGTAACACTCTCCCACTCTTCAGTTAAGACAATCAAAAATGTCTCTAGACATTGCTAAATTACCACTGGGGAGGGAGATCACCTTTAATTGAGAGCCATTGATTTAGGTTGTTACGGGAATAGAAAAGAATCAAAACAGACAAAAGGTCTTAGAGAAAACAGTATGAGTAAGCAACAATTTGGCCCACTCCCACCTCATCTTAAAAAGAAGGCCAGAAAAAATTCCCTACTCTGAGTGATGGGGACAGTGTCAGAGAGGAAATAATGAGAACATATATCAGTCACAAACTCTTAGTCACTCTTTACGCCAAGTCCTGAAGAGATAGCAAAACCCCCAGACAAGTTTATGGGGTTCAAAAGCAGAGGAGATTTGCAACTTATGGTCCTTGGTAAGTGCTGGAAGTGACAATATTCTAGATAAAAAACAGTTTCAGAATATATCTTCATAAACCACAGTATGGTATGGAAACAACAGAATAGTTCCAAGTCACTAAAGAGTGGCCTGGAAATAATGGAGAAAAAGGCAGTCCAGCAGGGGCCATAGAGATGAGAGCAAAGGTCATCTCTGCATCAACCAGCAAGGAGCACTGATGGTTGGCCAAGTGAAGGACAGCTCAGGGCAGCTTGTAGTTATGTGTAGCTTTGTGATGTTAAGGATCTGATGGCCTGATCCTGACATCCCATCTTGCTGCTACTTATTAACTCAACTTCAGAGAAAGAGAAAGCATTTCCCAAATTGCATGAGATTAATTTTCTGCCATTCCAACTCAAAAGGGGGCAGTGTATTGGTTTTCCTGGACTATCATAACAAATTCCCATAAACTGGTTATCTTAACTGAAATTTATTCTCTCATAGTTCTAGAGGCCACAAGTCTGAAATCAAGATGCTAGCAAGGCCCTGCTCCTCCCTCTGAGGTCTGCAGGGAATAAACTTTCCTTGCCTCTTCTAGCTTTTATTGGTTTCCAGCAATCCTGTGTTCCTCGACTCATAGATGCATCTCTCCAATTGCTGCCTCCATCTTAATTTGGCTGTCACCTCTTTGTAATGTAACCAAATTTCCCACTTCCTATTAGGGTCCACCCCAATCCAATATGACTTCATCTGAACTTGATTACATTTGCAAAGACCTCATTTTCAAATAGATTCATATTCACAGATTCTAGATGATCATGAATTGAATTTGGGATACTATTTAACCTAGTACAGGCTATAATCAAAGTTAAGAAAACTTTAGAAAAAATGAAGTTATATCTTTTGTCTGTCTAAAAGCTTAAAGTATGTACAAATCATAGGTAATAAAGAAAAAACATTACTATAGCCGGAAAACTTGTATATTCTAGATCTTCAAATATAAACCACTTTTCTACTATAGTTCTGAGGGAGAGTTAGATTTTTCTTTCAGTTATGTTATAATAAGTGCTAACCATCTACTGTGAAAACATCACCAACACATATAATTGATACTTAAAAGTATTTTGCACAATTTAACTAATTTGATTTAGAATAAAAATAAAATATTATGAAAAACTTTCTCCTCACTTGCTAGTAAAAATATCTGTCTCAATGTGTTTTTCTTCTCTTAAAAAACTGACCATGTATATTACAATACTAACACTATGATGCTTAATATATGACTATTTTGAGCAAGGCACTAAAAGAGATCAAGAAGAAAAAGACAGTCTCACCAACAAAAAATAAGCACCCATCTAACTCATAGGTAAGCTGCAAAATATGCCCATGCTTATAGCAATTCACATTTCCTTCTGCTTATCTGTAACATTAGGACAATCACACAAAATTAAAGAAGATCAACACCACACCAAGTCGAATATGATGTAGGAAATTCTGATGGAAATAACATAGGGCTTATTATAGTACTTGACCTGTCTTATTTACCTATTTTTCTATTTGCAGAAAAGAATAAGATACAACTGAAAAAAACAAAGTTGTCATTTCCCCACCAATAGGTAGACTATCCAGGGCACCCTTGGGTTTGAACTAACTACCCAGGCCACCCTGGCGTGAGAAGCATGGTAAAGCCTGGGGTGTCACACTATCTTTCCACTCTGCACTACCTCCTCCATCAAAGTGTGTGTATAAGATATACATGAGCACACAATATACAGAAGGGATGTGTGTGAAGCATGTTCACTCTGCAATAGTTACCAACTGATCTGAGTGTAGTGAGATAGAACACTCATACATACAGTAAGTTACAGGAAAAGTATTTATTACTTACCAACAGGCTTCAAGGCACAACAGAAGCCTAAGATTCATGGTAAACTGAGGCTCAGAAAAGTTGCCCAGGGCAGATGAAATGTCATCTACAGGTACCCCAATTAGAGCCCTATTGAGGGACCCTGGAAAACAGCCTGCTTTAGGTTTTATCCTCAGTGACAACATCATATGCTGGGCTAAACTGATGAAGAACATCCTTTTTGGAGAGAGGACTGGGCTATTCCTGCCAGCCCCTCCTTTTCTGAGGAAGTTGTATTCCCTATATATTGTTTTTGAGAACAACTGAGAAAGAAGATTGATACAAGACCATCTGGAGAACTGTCCTGCAATGTGGTGGGTTAACAAATATTTTTTGAGTTAATATAATACACTAAGCTTTGTTTTATACAGTGGTAAAAATTGATATCAAGAATGGCAGACAACTGAGAGACAATCTAAGGGTCAGTGTAGGAGGCACTGTTGTTTGGTAGTGACCATCAGACCCTAACTAGTGTCCCTACTGAGTTAGAGGAGAGAATAATAATATCAGTTGAGTTAACATTTCAGTTGAATATGAGCACACAAATCTTTTCTACAGTGTGCACCAATCCAATTAAAACTTTTCTTCTCCCTTTACTTCATCCCTGATCATGTCATGTTATTGTATTGTTGTTATTATATTGTATTAAATATTGATTCTAACAATATTTAAGACAAATAAATCATTGAAAGCAGAGTTACATAAAATATCTCAATCTTATTCACCATTTATTTTGTGTTAATCCATCAATCTGGTGGATTGTTGAAAAATGTGGCATACTAAATCAGTTTTTAATACACCAAACAACATCTAGATCAGTTATCACAGTCTAGTTGTTTGATTACCCAGATGTGTCCTTAGTACACTGAATTATTTGCTAAATGCTAACTTAGGATAGACTCCTACTACTAAGAAGAAACATAATCACATGCTTCATTATTTTATCCACTTATCCAGCAAGCCAGCCAACAATACTTATTAATTACCTACTAATGACTAGACATTGTGCTAAACAATTACAGTTATCAAGAAGAAAGGATACTATTCCCATCCTCAAGAAATTCATAATATTGAACAATATTTAATGCATACCACTATCAGGAAAAAATTAGGCAAAGAACCCCATACTTCAAGTGTGTATTTACTTATTTATAAATTATACTCTAGTACTATCATACTGACTTAGTGTATATAGAAAAAAATGCCACAATTTTCTAGTAGTAAATATCTATACAGACATAATATATAAACATAACATATATCTGAAAAGTGCATAGAAAAATTAAAGTTAAAAGAAATAAGTGAAAAATAGATCCAAGTAGACTAAGAGTTTGAAGGAAAGAACCAGACCCTTAAATCAGCAGCTTCAGGAAGAGTACCAAAACAAGACACTGCCCTTTTGCCATAGCACTGCTAATGTAAAGTCTACTTGGCACCTAAGGGCTTCATGATGGCCCCATCTCCTGTCCACCCCAGACTCCTCGTCCCACTGTTGTGATTGTAACATACAACCTCAACATGTTGAGAAGTGAGGAGGTAATGTTAAATCTTGGGGCTAGAGAAAAAGTTTTGCTTTACAAAATCCTTAGTTTTAATTTTGAGTGACATTTTAAGATACTTCATGAAACTGAAGCTTAAGTCAAAAATAATATTACACATAAGTTCTCTTTTGCTGTCATTAGTAACATAACAGTGAAAAGCCAAATTCTGCCGCGTTATTGGCAACAATCCTTCTATCACTAAAAAGAATGATCTTATCATTGACAGATGCTAAGACTCAGTGGTTTGAATCACACCATGTGTTGCAAATTAAAATGGCTAAAATCACAATAAAACTAATCTGGAAAAGAATAGGAGAAAAATAATTGTTAGGAGTTATAGGACCAACATTCAAATGTAACCTGCAGATAGTGATCCTAAAAAGCTATGCAAAATCAGATAATTTATTAGTTCCAATGAACTTGGCATAAAGCTTTAAATAGAAAAACATATCTATAATATGTTCTGATTTCTATTGAAGAGGTAGATATAAATTTACATATAGAAAATATATTAAAACACTATTTATATATGAGAAAGGTGGAGTAAGGGGAACTTTTACCTTCTAAAACTTTCATTTTTCTAAATTTGAATTTTTATAAAGATATATATTATTCTAATAAGAAAAAATATGTAACTATTTTTAACAAACAACAAACCCTATTGAACTAAATCATATTATGGTATAACAAAAATATTTTGAACTATAAATCAGAAGACTTCAGTTTAAAAAAAAAATCAATTCTGCCACTCACCAGCCACAAAATAGATGGCCATTAATATAGGTAATGATATCATGTGGTGCTGGTGCTGATAGTGAGTTGCTGTGATAACAACAAAATTCCATCGATTGATCCCAAAGACCTCTTAAATTTGCCCAAGTCTCCTTCTATCTAGGCCTCTATCATATATATTATATACCAGCATTGCCCCCTACCCACAATATAGTGTATTACAGTTTGCTCAGAAATGTTTTTTCCACTTGTTCTGCTGCAGAATGACTCCTCTAGATCTGAACAACCCTGATTTCCAGTATTGCATCTAAATAGTTGCAGGGGCCATGAAAAGTCCTCTAACTCTGTGAGAACAACACAGGCACATGTGTGAAAGTGAGACTGTATTTTCTTGCTGTCCATGTACATTGTAGGATGATTCATGGGTAGCTTCATGGATTTTATTTCGGCCAACATTTAGCCAGTGCAGTTGTGTGCTAGGTATTGTGAGAAAAGCTGGGGATATGCACATGAATGAAATATGATCCCGACCCTCAGCATCCACAGTGTGTCAACCTTGTATATGGAAAAAGTAAAAAATACACATTTTCATTCACAAGTTTGTTCATGTTCACAGATGAAGAAGCCATAAGTGTTATCCTCAAGGAGCTCACTTATTAGCATTTAGTTTATCCTTGTATACAGGAAAAGAAGTGGGAGGTAGGATTTTTAATCCTTCAGCAGTCAAGACACATTCACTATCTCCTAGGTACTAACAGGAATTCAAAGAAGACTATTCCCAAGAAGATGATAGGAAACAAAGGAACCAGAGAATAAGGCAGTAAGAACTCTATGCTCTGTGCCACCCTTTCCTGGAAGATTTCAGGAATTCTCTGTTGAGGAAGGACACTGCATTAGATCTTGCTAGGTAATGAATGGAAGAAAAAGAGACTCTCTTAAGGAGAGACCAAACTTGAGGGGGAGGCACTAAGTTAAGCAGGAGGTCCTTATTGTGCCAGGTTTAATACAGAAAAAACATGCCAAAATTTAGGGTTCCCTGAAGTTAACAGTGGGGACTTTATTAAAATGCCCTGAAACCTAGAGATTCTCAGATCATCTTTAGCAAACCAAGGTTCTGGGGATAAACTTTAATTAAGTGAGAATGAATAATATGGGCAAGCCCTAAGGATATCTTTAAGTGGAAAGGGAGAGCAGCTGGAGGCCAGGACAAAAACCAGACTTCTAATTTGTCTCAGGGAACTGCTGAGCTCCTGAGTTGACTGTTTTTCATTGTTCTCAAACTTTAGTTATGGTAATAATTACTGTAGTTCTTTATACATTCTACAGAGTCTGTTTCTCTAGTTGGGAGGAAAGGTAAGGCTAAGATACTGCTTTGTTTTTTCTTAAGGACCACACTCTGGTGGTTCCTAAGCAGATGATCAACAGACCCCATACTAAAAGGCATTGCCTTGGAACTTTATAAAGGGATCTGACAAGACAGGTAAACATTTCAGAAATCTAAGATATAAAACCCTTAATGTTTTAAATGTGTATTCCCAAATTAGATGCTATCACTGGAGATGACATACTGACTCACAAGAATCATACGAGAGCTAAAAATGTTTTTACACAATTGCCAAAAAGCATAAAGAAAGCAACGCAAGCCCTAAAATGGGTTTTTGCAAATATCACAGAATGGTAATAACGAAATTACTATTTTTGGCATTGCTGTTAATTCTGCTTTACTCTTCCCTCCTATACCTGCAAGTTCCTGAAGGCCTGTACTCTCAGCAATAGTTATGGCCAATGGGTGGAAGGAAAAGCTGACGGTGGCTCAAGTGGAGGTAAGGCTGATGAAACTAGCCTCTGCACAGGAACCAGTGTTGTTTGACCAGATATTCAGATACTCATTTCCCCAAGCTCAGATACACTAAACCCTCTGAAAAAGGGAATATGAGTTTAAAAAAAAAAATGGAGTAGCGGGGCCACTCAAGGATAGAAGAAGGGAGGAGCTTTCTATCCATCTTCTGAGCTGAGATTTGCCTTTCAAAAAAGTATTTTTTATTTCAATTTTCTTAAGGAAAAGAGAACAGAAAATTGTATTCTATTATGCTAAAGACAAAAGTAAAGCTCAAAGCCATTCAAAAAGTAGGTTAACTTAATTAGCACATTTTCTATTTAAAAAACTTTTAAAATATAATTTTCTAATGGACTGGCTTATTCATTCCTAGGAAGGTCAGTTCATATATAAATATTGAATTGTCTTATTTTTAAAACTATCATATACCAATCTTAAAATCACTCATTTCTCCTGCCTCTCTCAGTAGAAGCCTCTAGCCAGGGGCTCACGGTGTAACAATTCTGCAGGAGGAGAGTGTCATCTGCAGGAAAATTGAATAACTACATGGTAAAGTCCACAGGAATTCTCAAAAATTAAAGAGTTGGTGCACAAAATACTCACTCAGCAAGTTGCCTGGCACAGAATAAATTCTCAACAGATAATTATTGATGTTTGTGTGATGTGATGATAATAATATATTATTTTGTGTTGTATTTCTTTAAATTAAAGCAAAATCAAAAAAGTCCAAGGAAGAAAAAGGCCAAAGGCTGTTCAGATTATTCAGATCATTTTCCCATTTTTTATAGGAATCTTTCCAGACAGATGAAAATATATCTCCTTCTTAAATACTTTATGGAAAGGAACTCCACAATCTTCCACATTCATTCCATGGCTCCACAATTTTTAGCAGGCCAGGTTCAGGCAAACTTAGGTACATAAATTTAGTTTTCAGAGCTCTCCTATCCCTTAAGAATAAACACAACCATCATTTTAGAGCACACATTGTCTTGTCTGTTCTATAAAGACTTGTTATGTACCTGGTATGTTCCAGATATTGTGTTATTTTGCCAACTTTATTTCTTGTCCTTGAAGAGTTTACACTGCTGATGAAACAAAACTACACGGTACTACCGCTTCCTATTCCCTGTCTCCCATCGCCTTTATTGACTCCTCATTCACTCTTCCTTATAAACATTTTACGCTGGGAACTTCCTATAATCTCCCCCATTTCCAACAAAACTAAACTCTCTTTTCTGCATTTTACCAGAACTCCAATCTAATCACTAGCTAATCTGATAACTTATCATGACAATTGCTAATTGATCACATCACTAAGGTAATTTGACCACAATTTAATACAGTCTTTATGAAGATACAATAATCATTTAGTCCTTGGTGTCACACTACTGGAGATAATATTTCGAATTATGCAGGACCCTATAGTACAGCCCTACTTCACCCACATGGTACCTAGTCCTCCAAAGAAGAGATCCAACCTAGATTTTGTTTTATACCACTTTTAAAATCTATTTCCTGATTGATTGAACACATATTCAATTACCTTCTACTACAAAGTAGCTGCTTCCCCTGGCCACCCTTTCAATACTGAAGATTGAGCCCTGAGCCTAGTAAATGCTAAGCCAGTACTCTACCACTGAGTTACACCCCTAGTTCAGCAGCTCCTTTAAATTCCTGATAAATATATCTCTTCTCATTCATTTCTCTGACACAAACAGGTGCTCTATAATAATCCAAAACATCATTAAAAATACAAGATTATGTCAACTGAATTTTTCATGCATTATGCATATTTTCCTAAATTTTACATAACCTACAGGCAGAAGATATAGCCACCACTACTATATCTCAATTTTATAACTTCAAATCAAACACAAGATAATTAGTAAGCTAACTATCCCTGCTTGTTTAACAGATGACCTCTCCAGGTAGTTTTTGACCTGTGTTCTTGGCTATTTTGCGAGTTCATGTTTGTTTAGGATTCTGGGCTCTGCAGGTAGTGGTCCTGTTTCTGACAGCATTTAATTATTAAATGTTAAAATACATCAGAAGCACAACTCCTTCACTTACTTGAACCAAATTGTAGTGGATATATATTTATTAACAAGAAATAATAAGATAGATTTTGTGTCCCAAAATGTCAACATTTTCAGTGTGATACACATTGTTTTATATTAATATATAACTATAATTTTAAGAAGGCCCTTTGGCAAATGGCATCAACTGTCCTAGAATGTTTTGATTTGACTGGTATTTTTAAACTTGTTCTCTCAATTCTCCTGGATAAGAATGATTTGTAACAATTCACTACAAACATAAACACAATTTATAAATAAGCCCTGGTAATTTATTCCTCAGGAAATTAAAAATGCCATTGACAAAAGTAATTGAATATTATTGATATGCCAGATACTTTGTATCTATTATTTCATAGACTGTGGTAATAGCCCTTTCAAGTCATTTGGGTTGTTCAAAATGATCCTCAAGTAGCAGATGAGAAAATGAAGGCAAAGAGAAAACTCAGAATGGCAGTAAGTGATGTTCAGATTCAGTCTCACAACCATCTGAATGTAAAGCATATTGTTCCCTCCATGATATTGAAAGACCTTTGTTGTAAAGGCTAAAGTGAAAAGACAGGCTTGGTATGGGAACAGGACAATTCTATCAAGAGAAAGTGGAGCACCATAAAAATAGGAAAATATTTTAAAAGTACTTGTGGTTATTTATTTAATGTACATTGCTAATTATCAAACTATGTTTATCATTTGTAGGGGAATTTAACCTAATTTTAACCTAAGTGTAGCCATTTGGATATTAAATATTATAGTGCAATGTTTGTACATCATTTATGATGAATCAGACCTCATTATTGCTGTAAAATGTTTATACTAAAAACCCCCTATCTCATAGAGATAATAAGCTTATCACACTTAAATTTTATTAATTTATTAATTTCTGCTTTGTAGCAAATTTCAGTTTATTTAGAATGTTACTTTCCTGTACTAAAGGAGTGGCTTGAAATCAGTAAAAACTGTTATTTTATGCTTTGTAGCAAATTTCAGTTTATTTAGAATGTTATTTTTCTGTACTAAAGGAGTGGCTTGAAATCAGTAAAAACTATTATTTTATCCTAATTTTCAATCTAAAGATTTTGATGTGACACTATTTCTCATGCAGTTATTCATTGAAATTTTATTGTAAAATGGTTAGGCATTCCTTATAAAACTAAGCATGTAACTACCATAAGACCATAACCCAACAAACACACTTTGGCACATTCATCACAGAGAAAAAAGAAATTATGTTTTCACAAAGACATATACACTAGTGTTTATAATGGCAACGTTTGCAATATCCCAAACCTAGAAACAACCCAGATGTCCTTCAACAGGTGAATGGTTGAACAAACTGTGGTACATCCTAGAATACTAATCAGCAATAAAAGAGCAAACTACTAATAGAACACAACATATTGGACGAATCTCCAAAGAATTATCCTCAGTAGGAAAAAAAAGCCAATCACAAAAGGTTCCATATTATATGAATTTATATAACACTCTCAAAATGACAAAATTATAGAAATGGAGAAAAATTAGTGGTATCAAGTGCTAAGGAAGGAGTAGGGAAGGAAGAAGTGATTATGGCTTAAAAGGGCAAGATAAGAAGTTCTTATGATGTTAGGAATGCCCTTGAACCTTGACTGTATCAGCGTCAATATCATGGCTTTAACACTGTACTGTTGTTTTTCAAGATGTTACCACTAGGGGGAGACTGGATAAGGAGTACAAGAGATCTTTCCCTCTATTATGTCTTACAACTGCCTGTTAGTCTGCACTCACTTAACCATATGAGATATGGTATTACATCTCTAAAGATATTAAATCTTGAAAATTCCTATAAAAACCCTACAGTCACATGCGTGTGAGGAAAAGCACTGAAGCTATGGCTGGGATGTAGGGTTACAGAAAGCTTAGGGAAAACACAGATTTGAAGGAATAATAGAAGTTAAAGGATTAGCAGGAGTTACCCTAGCAAAGAAAGTAAAGTAAAGGGTGAAGGGAGAAGGGCAACATGTACAAAGGCAAAGAGAGTGCAAATAATATGGTGTGTTCAGGAATCTATGAGGAATTTGGCAGGTCATATCCTTGATAGATAAGGGAGATAAAAGGGACAAAACTCATGTTAATGCTAAAACGGGATCTAGTTATTGAAGGCTTATTATTTTAAAGAACTTCTAGTGTATCCTATAGGGTACAGGCAGAGATGCAGTTTTGTTTGCCTCTTTGTCTATTTGTTTATAGCAATAAATAAGATTTAGGTTTTAAAGAGCATGGAGGTAAAGTTTGAATCATGACTTGAAGGTGAGGACCAGAAGCAGCTAGAATGAGATATGACAATGATTTAAACTAAAGCAGTGACAAAAGGAATAAAGGAAAGGTCATAGATCTGAGAAGCTTAACAGAGACAAAATCCAACAATATATGTAATTGGTTGAATGTGAGAAATATGGGGGAAGACTCTAGGAAAAAAATGGAAATAAACAGAACTACAATGTTGCTCCTCTGCCTAGAGCAAATATCATTGAACAAAAACTATATTTTTATATCTCTAACTCTCCTTGGAGTCAAAATATGTTGTAATCTATTTTCCACCTCTTAAATAACTTCCAAGTTTCTGAACAGACAGTAGTGCCATTCATAAAAACAAGCAAAACAGGAATTGAAAATTTTTTATCTTAGTTTGATTTGATATGTTCCTGAGTTTGAATATCATGGGAAATATTCAAATGGAAATAGCTAGTAGAAACTGTACATTCAGGTGTATATCTCAGGATGGAAATATCAAAGCCAGTATTATACATATGTAAGTCATGGGAGTCAAAGAGATTATAGTTCATTTACAATATATAAAGGGGAAAGAAAAAATAATCAAGAGCAGAACCCTTAGGAACATCAATGTTGATAACATAGACAAAAGAAAAGGTGACAAAAAAAGAGACTAAGACAGTAGGTTAAGAAAAAAAAGAAAATCATGGTTACCAAAACCCATGAAGGAAAGGAAAATAGGTCAGGAAATAAATGCTGCAGATAAGTCACTAATATAAGCACTAAAAAGTACTTATTGACAAGGACTGGGGGAAGATGGAAACAATGGCAACATCACAGATTCTGGGTCTCCTGAATCTTCATACACAACAGAAGAGCTAAATAGTAAAACACAAAACTCATAAACAAAATCAACAAACAAACCAGACAGTATGATATCTCTAAAAATCCAAAAATGTGAGCAAGGGAGGGGGAAATACAGATGTTACCTGTGTACTTTTCATCTTATATGTGCATAGGAAAGCAACAGAGCATCTGACAGACCTGAGGACAGAAGTATTTCAATATAGCCCACAGGTATCCACTGGAAATTTACAAATGCACAGCCACAGCTGAAATTGTGAGGGGTTTTGTTCAATCCAGTAGTTGTTGAGTAGAAGGAATCTAGGATAGGAAATCAAGGACCTGGGGTACTCTTGCCTCTATGAATTCTCAGAACTGAACTCCAAGACTTACTTCCAGGATAGAGCCCAATCCCATGATAAGGAGAAACCACTGTGAATGGAAAAAAGTTAAGTAGGTCAGAGCAATACAGACATGGGAAAGAAGTCTCAGATAAGAGTGCGAAAGACCTGAGTCAGGAAATCTCAGAAAGGAACTTGTCATTTTTTGGTAATACTAAAAGAGTAACAGAGGGAGTTCTGAGAAGTTAGGAAAGCTATATGAATTAAATGCCTTCTAAAGTTTAGGGAAAATAAATCTGCATAAAAATGAATTAAAAAGTATAGAGGCCTGGGCTGGGATTGTGGCTCAGTGGTAGAGCACTTACCTCGCATGCATGAGGCACTGAGTTTGATCCTCAGCACCACATAAAAATAAATCAATAAAGATATTGTGTCCAACTACAACTAAAAAATATTTTTAAAAAAGTATAGAGGCCAAATCCCAATGAAAATTAGAAAGAGAAGAACAAGCAGAGTAGCATTCCTATACAACATGAAGGCATACCAAAATATACATTCTCAAAATATAGATCAAGAGTTTTTCAAGATGGCAGAATAGAGGAAGTCACTGTTCTGGCTGCTGTGTGGCATGAAACAAAGAAAGCAGATAGGCAGCTTCTCAGCAACGTGGATGAAAAGGGTGGAGGGCTTTATGGAGAATTAATACTGGACATTCAAAGCAGATCAGGGACTCAAGAGGTTGGATATAATAAAATAAGGAGGAAATCCCCAGGGCCACTGCCACTGCCACCAGCAGAGGTGCCAGCCAGCACAGTCTCCACATGAGCAAAGTGGAGAGATAAGGGAATTAAAGGAATCCACATTTTAGAGGGGCTGGGCATATCTGAGTATGGAGAAATCAGAGATCAAAGACACTGAAAAGCATGCTGCACAATATCCTCATGTGAGAAAGAAGCCACATCTCTCCCTGCTGCCTGTGGAGGACATAGTAAGGAAGCATTTTGCAGCACAGTATAGAAGCCAGCAGCTGGGGGAGCCAATTCCTGACAAATCTGAGCTTGGTCCAAAATAGAGGCCTGGCAAACCCACATTGCATAACATAGAATGTGCCTAAATGGCCAGGAAAAAATCGAATGTGGAGAGGGGTCTACACAGGGTGATACAGATTGTGGAAACCCATGTAGCTCCCCCCTCCACCCCTCCAAACCAGCCACTTGCAGAACTGGCTGGGAGAGACACACCCAGCCAAGAATTCAAAAGGGCAGGGGTAGAGCCGGGCGCAGTGGCGCAAGCCTGTAATCCCAGCACTTAGGGAGGCTGAGACAGGAGAATCGCGAGTTCAAAGCCAGCCTCAGCAATGGTGAGGCGCTAAGCAACTCAGTGAGACCCTGTCTCTACATAAAACACAAAATAGGGCTGAGGATGTGGCTCAGTGGTCAAGTGCCCCGGAGTTCAATCTCCAGTACCAAAAAAAAAAAGAGGGGGCGGGCAGGAGTAGGAGTGATTGAGTTTGGAGACCGAATCCAATAGACCAGGAAACATGGGATCTGCAGGTGACAAAGTGGACTTAGTATTGGCTCCTCCACTGCACAAGTGGAACCCAGGGGAGAGCCCTGGGGTATAGTCTCCAGTACAGGACCAGCAACTACTGGTCCTAGAGGTGCACTAATTTAAAATTTTCAGACCAATCGCCATTCAACAAAAAACTTGGAGCCTACCTGAGCCTAAATCCTGCCTCCAGGAGCTCCACCAAAGGGATTTTTCTCTCACAGAATACTCCAGTGACCCCACCCTGAAAATAAAGCAGAGATCACACTCTAGCCCACCCAACACTGCTGAGAATCTTTTGAACTCCAATAGAAATAATTCTTTAACTTTTCATGAAGACTTTTTTTTTCTTTTCTGTTTACTTGTGACCTGAATCGTTCATTGACACTTATACATATTCATATTTGTTTCTCTTTTCTCATTTCTAGCATTTTTTGAAGGCAGTTGTTTTTCATGGATCAGTACTTTGAAAACTAGGTTGTTTGGTATATTTTGATTTTGTTTTGTATTCTTTTATTTTTACTTTTTAAATTTTTATTTTACATATTTTTTTCCTCTCACTTAACTGTCTCCCTTGATTTTCTTTCTTTCTTCCGTTAATAGCCAATCTCCATTGTTCTCTCTTTCACTCCTCTAATTATTTACTTCAACCTTCACTCCTTCTCCCTCATAATCATCACAGCTTACATCACTTTTGCTCTCTCCTTGTCTATCATTCAAAATTATAGAACCTTTTGCAAACTTTTTACTATGGGCAATAACTGATCTCATAATTGCTGTTTATTGTGACAATTAACATTATAGATGTCATAGCAGGAACTAATTGGATTAATGCTGTATAGTGTTTGCATTGGTTGTTCTTATTATTTGTCTGGTTGTTTTTATTATTTGTTTCCCCTTAAGGAGTTAGGTACTGAAAACCTTCAGGGATACTGTCCACAGGGTAGAAACTCTATTGCCTCAGATCCATACTGTTATATGGGTAGAAACACAAACAACATGAAAAATCAAGGGAACAAATCACCCTAAACAAACCAAAATACTTCAAATAACAGAATCCATTGAAACCACAGTGGAAGAAATGTCAGAGAAGGAGTCTAGAATGTACACAAATTAAACTGGTCTGCAAGGTAAAGGATGATGTAAGGAGTGAAATAAGAGAGAAAATACAAGAAGTGGAAAGATCACTTCAATAAAGAGATGGAGATTCTGAAAAAAAAAAACAACCAGAAATCATCAAATGAAAGAATCAATAGCCAAATTAAAAAATTCAATGGAAAGCATCTCCAACAGACTAGATCACGTGGAATACATAGTTTCAATCAATGAAGGCAAAATATATAATCTTGAAAATAAAGTTTACTAGGAAGAAAAGATGTTAAGAGACCATGAACAGAAATCCCAAAAAATATGGTATAACATGAAGACACCAAATTTAAGATTTATTGGGATAGATGAAGGCTTGGAGATACAAACCAATGGAATACATAATTTTTTCAATGAAATAATATCGGAAAATTTCCCTAGCCCTAAAAATGGAATAGAAAACCAAATAGATGAGGCTTATAGGACTCCAAATATACAAAATTACAACAGACCCACACCAAGGCACATTATTATGGAAATGCCTAACATACAGAATGAGCATACAATTTTAAAGGCTGCCAGAGGAAAATGACAAGTCACATTTAGGGGGAAACCAACCCAGATTTCAACTGATTTCTCAACCAGGACCCTCAAAGGTAGGAAGTCTTCCAATAATATATACCAAGCTCTGAAAGAAAATGGATGCCAGACAAGAATACTATACCCAGCAGAATTAAGCTTTAGAATAGACAATAAAATAAAAGCCTTCCATGACAAACTAAAGTAAAAAGAATTCACAACTAGAAAGCCTGCATTGAAAAACAAACTCAGTAAGATATTTCATGAAGAAGAAATGAAAAATAAAATTAAAAACCAGCAAAAGGAGAAACTATACAATAATAATAGTCAATCAAAGGAAAAACTAAATGCAAATTAAAAACTGGAAATAAATCAAAATGACAGGGAATAAAAATCATTTCTCAATAATAATATTAAATGTAAATGGCCTAAACTCATCAATGAAAAGACACAGACTGGAAGATTGGATTAAAAAACAAGGCCATTGTGCTGTCTCCAGGAGACTCACCTCATAGGCATAGACATGCACAGACTGAAAGTAAAAGTATGGGGAAAAAAATATCATTCACAAGGATCTTGTAAACAAGCAGGGATTTCTATCCTCACATCAGATAAAGTGGACTTCCAACCAAAGTTAA
This sequence comes from Xerus rutilus, assembly GCA_028644305.1. Taxonomy (NCBI): domain Eukaryota; kingdom Metazoa; phylum Chordata; class Mammalia; order Rodentia; family Sciuridae; genus Xerus; species Xerus rutilus. The sequence continues at coordinate 65,306,024 of CM053408.1, forward strand.
TTAGAAGGGACAAATAAAGACATTTCATATTCCTTAAGAGAATTATAAATCAACAAGATGTAACAATCATAAATATTCATGCCCCAAACAATGAAGCATCTACATACATCTAAAAACCCCTCTCAATTTCAAGAATCAAATATACCACAACATAATAATACTGGGTGACTGTAACACACCTCTCTCACTACTGAATAGATCCTCCAAACAAAAATAAAATAAAGAACCTGTATAACTGAAAAATACAATAGTAGTAATAATAATAGACTACATAAAAACAATAATAATAATTTAGACTTAATTAACATGTACAGAATATTTCATTCATCAATAACTGAATACACCTTCTTCTCAGCAGAACATAGATCATTTTCTAAAAGAGGTCACATTTTAGGCCTCAAAGCAACTCTTAGCAAATACAAAAGGAAAAAAAAAGGAGAGAGAGAGAGATAATAACTTGCAAACTTCCATTCTATCAGATCATAATGGAAATTAGAAATCAACAATAAAATAAAAAATAGAATCTACTCCAAAACCTGGAGATTAAATAACACACTATTAGATGATGAATGGATAGCTAAAGAAATCAGGGGTAAAATTTTAAAAATACTTAGATGTAAATGAGAATAATGATACATCATATCAAAATCTCTGGGACACTATGAAGGTGGTGCTAAGAGAAAAGTTCATTGCATTGAGCTCATTCATTAAAAGAATAGAAAGTCACCAAATAAATAATCTAAAATTACATCTCAAAGCCCTAGAAAAAGAAGAACAAAGCAACACCAAAAGCAGTAGAAGACAGGAAATAATTAAAATCAGAGCCAACATCAAAGAAATTGAAATTTAAAAAATCAATTCAAAAATTCAACAAAACAAAAAGTTGGTTCTTTGAAAAAATAGATAAAATTGATAAATCCTCAATGAAACTAATCAAGAAAAAGAGGGGGGCTGGGGCTATGGCTCAGCGGTTGAGCGCTTGCCTCGCATACATGAGGCACTGGGTTCTATCCTCAGCACCACATAAAATAAATAAAGATATTGTGTTCACCTACAACTAAAACAAAATATTTTTTTAAAAAAAAAAAGGGGAAAAAACTTAAATTAATACAATTCATGATGAAAAAGGAAATATCACCATGGACAATACAAAAATACAGACAATAATTAGAAACTATTTGGAAAATTTATACTCCAATAAAACAGAAAATCTTGAAGACATCAACAAATTTCTAAAGACATGTGACTTACCCAGACTGAATCAGGAGGACATAGAAAATTTAAACAGATTAATTTCAAGGAATAAAATTGAAAATGCCATCAAAAACCTACCAAAAAAGAAAAGCCCAGGACTAGACAGATGTCAGCCAAGTTCTACCAGACCTTCAAAGAAGAACTAACACCAATCCTCCTGAAATTATTTCACAAAATAGAAAAGGAGGGAATCCTTCTAAACTCATTCTATGAAACTAGCATCACCCTGCTACCAAAACCAGACAAAGCCACATCAAGGAAAGAAAACTTGAGACCAATATCCCTGGTGAACATAGATGCCAAAATTCTTAACAAAATACTGGGAAATCACACAGAAAAACATATGAAAGATATATTGCACCATCATCAAGTGGGATTCTTCCCAGGGAAGCAAGGTTTATGCAACATACAGAAATCAAAAAATGTGATTCATGGGCTGGGATTGTAGCTCAGTGGTAGAGCGCTTGCCTTGCATGTGTGAGGCACTGGATCCGATCCTCAGCACCACATAAAAATAAATAAATAAAGATATTGTGTCCATCTACAAATAAAAAAAATTTTTTAAATAAATAAATAAAAATGTAATTCACCACTTCAACACACTTAAAGACAAGAATCACATGATTATCAAAATAGACGCTGAGAAAGCATTTCACAAAATACAGCATACATTCATGTCCCAAGCACTAGAAAAATTAGAGATAGTGGAAACATACCTCAACATTGTAAAAGTTATGTATGTTAAACCCAAGGCCAATGTCATTCCAAAAGGAGAAAAACTGAAAGCAGTCCCTCTAAAAACTGGAACAAGACAGGGATGCCCTCTTTTACCACTTCTATTCAACATAGTCCTTGAAACTCTAGCCAGAACAAGTAGGCAAAAGAAATTAAAGGGATATAAATAGGGAAAGAACAGTTCAAACTATCCCTATCTGCTGATGACATGATTCTATATTCAGAAGACCCAAAAACCTCCACCAGAAAACTTCTAGAACTCATAAATGAATGCAGCAAAGAAGCATAATATACAATTCACACCCATAAATCAATTACCTTCCTAACCACCAATGTTGAATCAGCTGAAAGAAAAATTAGAAAAACTACCCCATTCGCAATAGCCTCAATAAAATTAAAATACTTGGGAATCAATGTAACAAAAGAAGTGAGAGACTAATACAATGAAAAGTACAGAACACTAAAGAAAGAAATTGAAGAAGACCTTAGAAGATAGAAAGATCTCCCATGTTCTTTGATAGACAGAGTTAATATTGTCAAAATGTCCCTATTACCAAAAGCACTATATAGATTTAATGCAATTCCTATTAAAATTCCAATAAAGTTTTTCACAGAAATAGGAAGAGCAGTCATGAAATTCATTCGGAAAAATAAGAGGCTCAGAATAGCCAAAGCAATCCTTAGTAAGAAGAGTGAATCATGAAAGCATCACAACACTAGACCTTAACTATACTGCAGAGCCATAGTAACAACAATGGCATGGTATTGGTACCAAAACAGACACATGGACCAATGGTACAGAATAGCATACACAGAGACAAACCCACATAAGTACAATTATCTCATATTAGACAAAGGTACCAAAAAACATGCACTGGAGAAAGCCTCTTCAACAAATGGTGCTGGGAAAACTGGAAATCCATATGTAGCAGAATGAAACTGAACCTCTATCTCTCACCCTGCACAAAACTCAGTGTGAATCAAACACATAGGCACTAGACCAGAGACCCTGAACTTTCTAAAAGAAAAACTAAACCCAACTCTCTATCATGTTGGTTTAGGATCTTACTTCCTCAAGAAAACTCCTAAAGTGCAAGAAATAAAATAAAAAATCAATAAATGGAGCCGGGTGTGGTGGCACAAGCCTGTAATCCCAGCACTTAGGGAGGCTGAGACGGGAGAATTGTCTCAGCCTCAGCAATGGCGAGGCACTAAGGCACTAAGCAACTCAGTGAGACCCTGTCTCTACATAAAACACAAAATAGGGCTGGTTATGTGGCTCAGTGGTCGAGTACCCATGTTCAATCTCCAGTACCAAAAAAAAAAAAATCAATAAATGGGATGGTATCAACCAAAAAGCTTCTTCACAACAACAGAAACAATCAAGAACATGAAGAGGGAGTCTACAGAATGGGAGAAAATCTTTAGTACCATTACCTCGGATAAGGTATTAATTTCCAGGGTATACAAAGAACTCAAAAAACTTAACACCAAAAAAACAGCCCAATAAATAAATGGGCTAAGGAGCTGAATAGAAACTTCTCAGAAGAAGATATACAATCAATAAACAAATATATGAAGAAATGTTCAACATCTCTAGCAATTAAAGAAATGCAAATCAAACCTACTCTAAGATTTGATCTCACCCCAGTCAGAATGGCAGCTATCCAAATACAAGCAATAATAAATACTGGCGAGGATGTGGTGAAAAAGGCACATTCAAACATTGCTGGTGGGACTGCAAATTGGTGCAACCTATCTGGAAAGCAGTATAGAGATTCCTTAGAAAACTTGGAATGGAACCACCGTTTGACCCAGCTATCCCACTCCTTGGCCTATACCCTAAAGACTTAAAAACAGCATACTACAGTAATGCGACCACTTCAATGTTTATAGCAGCACAATTCACAATTGCTAAAATGTGGAAGCAATCTAGATGCCCTTAATAGATGAATGGATAAAGAAACTGTGATATATATACAAAATGGAATATTACTCAGCAATAAAAGAGAATAAAATTATGGCATTTGCAGGTAAATGGATAGAATTGTAGAACATCATGCTAAGTGAAGAAAGACAATCCCAAAAAACCAAAGGCCGAATGTTCTCTCTGATTAGTGGATGCTGATATATAAGGGGGTTGGGGTGGGGAGCATGGGAGAAATGGAGGAACTTTGGATGGGACAGGGAGAGGTGGGGGAGGGGAGGAGGAATGAGAGTATCAAAAATGGTTGAATGAGATAGACATCACTACCCTGGGTACATGTATGAAGACACGAATGGTGTAACTATCTTGTTTGCAACCAGAGATGGAAAATTGAGCTCTATATATGTACTATGACTTGTACTATGTTCTGTGTACTATGTACTAACATACTATGACATTAACTTTCCTATGTTCATATACGAATATAAGACCAATGTCACTCCACTTGAAATGCATTTTAAAAAAAAGAACTCAAAAAACTTAACATGAGAAAAATAAATCACTCAACCAATAAATGGGCAAAGAAACTGAACAAACACTTCACAGAAGAAGAAATATGAATGGCCAAAAAATATATGAAGAAATGTTCAACATCTCTAGCAATTAGAGAAATGCAAATTAAAGATACACTGAGATTTCATCTCACTCCAGGGAGAATGGCAATTATCAAGAAAACAAGTAACAATACAATAATACAATAAATGTTAGCAAGGATGTGGGAAGGATTCACTCATACATTGCTGGTGGGACTGCAAATTGGTGCAACCACTCTGGAACCACTCTGGAAAGCAATATGGATATTCCTCAGAAAACTTGGAATGGAACCACCATTTCACTCAGCTATCTCACTTCTTGGTCTACACCCAAAGACTTAAAATCAGCATACTACAGTGACACAGCCACATCAATGTTTATAGCAGCTCAATTCACAATAGCTAAGCTATGAAACCAACTGCTGCCCTTCAACAGATGAATGGATAAAGAAAATGTGGTATATATACCCAAGGAAATATTACTGAGTTGGAAAGAAGAATGAAATTATGGCATTTGCCACTAAATGGATGGAACTGAAGACTATTATGCCAAGTGAAATAAGCCAATCACCCAAAACCAAAGACCATCAAATGTTTTCTCTGATAAGTAGACAATGATCCATAATAGGGATGAGGGTGGGAAGCATGGGAGAAATGGAGGGACTTTGGATAGAGCAAAGGGGAGGGAGAGGAAGAGAAAGGGCATGGGAGTAGGAAAGATGGTAGAATGAGGTACACATATGAAGACAACGAATGGTGTGACTCTACTTTGTGTACAATCAGAGAAATGAAAAATTGTGCTCCATATGTGTACTGTGAATTGAAATGCATTCTGCTGTTTTAAAATATTAAATTAAAAAAATTTAAATTAATATCATTAACATACTAATAAATGAATAATAGATATCATGAATGATTACTGTATGCTATTAAGGGCTCAGAATACAATACCCAATATACAGTGCCTTGGCATGCTGAGTTCTGTAAACTGAAGAAACTGAGAAGTTCCCCCAAACAAGATCTCTCCTGTCTTTCTTTTTCCTTCTCCCATTCTCCCCACTTGGATCATAGAAATTAGAATTTCTCCCCACTGAGGCAGGTAATAGAAGCCAGAATTCCTCTAAAACAAGCCATAAAACCTAAAAAGGTCACTTCCTGACCTTCCCCTGCTTTTCTGTGTGAAGCACGATTATAAAGGAATTCTCTAACCTACCCTAAAAGTAGGCCAGAAAGCCCCATCCCAGAAGGGTCCTGCCCTATACCCAAAGACGAAGAAGAATCTGAGGTCTTGCTGGGTCCCCCCGCCCCCCAGTTTATTACCACCAGATCATGTCTTTTTTCCAACGATGTTTCTTTACAACTAGTCACTTTTTTGTTTAATCAGACTTAGCATAAAAATAGTTATTCCTGAATCTTAGGTCTTCATTTTATGTTATTCCTCTATAGCATAGAACTTTGTTATATAAATTTGCTATGTTTTTCTCTTGTTAATCTTTTTTTTTAAAACAGGGTTGTCAGCCATAAACTTTGCAATAGATGAGGAAAAGATACTACTTTTTTTTCCTTTATAATGCCAAACAATGGGATAAGGGCTTAGCATATATGTATTCAAAATTATATTTCCCCTTGCTGCCATTATGATTAAACATTTACACTACATTACAATTTCTAGCCAAAAAAAAAAAAGTTACAATTTTTCCTCTAAAGCAGTGCTGTAGCTGTGCCCCACAGGCTTTTGATGTTTCATTCACTTACATAGATTTTCTTATTTCATTGTGATTTCTTCAGTCCACATATTTGGTATACTATTTCAATTAAAAATGAAAATTTCTCGTTTTCCTGTTTCTAGTTTAATTCTATTGTGGTCATGAGGTAGGAGAGAAGACAAGGACAGGAAGAAAGGAGACATGTGGGACAAAAACAAGAGTAGTCATTATTTAAAGTCCACTTTCACATGCTTTAAAGTCCCCTTCTAAAGTTCACTTATACATTGATCACAAACAACACTAATTAACTCAATTATTAGACCTTTTCCACAGTTCCATAAATAATCTCTTTCCTGACCTGTACACAAAAGAAAAACAGGTCCAAGTATACTTTCGGTCAACAAATAGATTTCTCTGTGATTTATATTCAGGATTTGATTACTCATCTACATGACATCCTTACAATCAAACCTTCAATGTTATACCAATGTAGTACTTTTTAAATTCACAAAGCCCCTTAAAGGGGAAATTAATAGATTTTGCATAAAAACAAGAAAGGAAAACAACCCCTAGTAGGTAATGATTAACATGTCAAATTGTTAGGCAGCAGGTAGACATGATTAGTGGGTGAGGGGTTTAAGAAAATACTTGCTACAGAGCAAATCAGTTAATCAACAGCCCTGCCTCACTGCTGCTACAAGATCTGATAACTATTTCAGGACCCTTGTCTGAGCTCAGCCCTATAAACTACTTCCTCTTACAACCATAAGAGATAGATAAATTCAGGGGTTAAGAACCAAAGGGCAAGGATATGGTTGCTGAAAGGGGCCTAATGGTTCCATCTTAAGCAGGACCCTAAGCAAATAATATAGAGCAGAGATTACCAGACCTGGAAAAGCAAGATAATTAAGACCAGAGCCGACTACCCATAAATTCTCTAAAACCAGTTCCAATTAGGACCTGTCAATTAGGCCAAGATGACCAAGAGTTGCCCTCAAAGTGGTTAGTTAATGCCTGTCAGTCCAGAGCCCAGAGGTGATAACTTGAGTAGGATCTGCCAACAATCTCCCCCTACCCCAATAAAAGTTGGGACACAGAGTGGGTCCTGTCTGAAAGGAAGGACCCACTCTGTCCCTTGTGTGTCCTTTCCCCCTACTTCCTTCCCTCTGATAAACTTGACTGTACTACATGAAATCCCCTCATGCAAGACAACAAGAGCCAAGAACATAACTGCAATCTCTGGAAAGATCTTATCTCAGGTCTGACCTTATCTAAAGAATCAAAATCACCAACACAGGACTAAAATTACCTTCTTATGTCTCTGTACTATATAAATTTACATGTATTAAGTATGCCTTAAGGTGAAACTAGTTTGTTCCTCTCCAACGCCTTCTCAGAGGCTGTACTTCTTGCTTTCTCTCAAGAAAACCAATCTGTGCCTCCCTTCAACTGAACTTTAAAGACTTCAAGAACCTTTAGGGCCTGAGGCGAGGTGCACATCCCTTGGGGAACCTCTTGCGTGTCAGAGAACACACTTGGAATGGTGTCCATTAACGTGCTCGGCCTTGTTTTGTTTTGTACTCAATGTGCATCGAGTTTCCTCTGTTTCCAACTACTCAGTACTGGCAGTAGTTTAGAAAAGCTTAACCGCGCCTTGTGTCTGTGAGATTCTAGGCATAAACCAGCCAGGGGTGAGTCAACTTAAGTTATTTTTTTTCTTTCTGTTACCTCTTTTGCCCTCGATATTCAAAACATAGCTACTAGTGCTTCTAATTAAAAACAGAAAAAGATGAAAACTACTAGTATTGGCCGTACAGCACGACGCTTCCAGCTCCTCTCCTCTCCCGGGAAAGACCAGCGCACCACCGCAGCGCAGCACGCGGGCCGCTAGGCCGAGGGGCGGGACCGCGCAGCGTGCTGACGTCAGAGAGGGCCGCGGCGACGCCGGGTCCGCGGCGCTGATTGCGGCGGCGGGTCTGCGAGCCGAGCCGGGCCTGGGCAGTGGCGGCGCCTTAGGACCTCGCGCGCGTCCGCGGGCTCCGGGGCGGGGGCTCCAGCGACGAAGCCCCCTCCCCGGGGAGGCGGGGCCTGGGCGAGCTCCCGAGCCGCGAGCGGCGGCGGCCGGGAACCATGCATCAGAAGCTGCTGAAGAGCGCACATTACATCGAGCTGGGCAGCTACCAGTACTGGCCGGTCCTGGTGCCCCGCGGCATCCGCCTCTACACCTACGAGCAGATCCCCGTGTCCCTCAAGGACAACCCGTATATCACCGACGGCTACCGGGCCTACCTGCCTTCCAGGCTGTGTATCAAAAGGTACAGTCTTATCCCCTCCTCTCACCTACACCCTTCTTGTCTGGTCTCTTTGCGGCTTTCCCGGCTTTGCCCCTTGCCCAGCATTTCTTCGCTAACCCATCCTGCCATCTCTTTTCTGCTTCATCACCCCTTCAATCCTATCGGGATATTTGATACATGGAGTAATAATGATAATAATAGTGATCATAACTGCCAACTCTCTTGTGGCGCTTTGCTGTTTACAGAGCGCTTTTACATCCTTGATTCCATTTGGTGCCCATTGGGATACATGTTGGAATCGACCACACTGACAATGGCTGAGCCGTTATTTGCCCTATGTATACCTAAGCTTTGTTTCTCATTAGAGCAGCCCTGTGGAAATTCAGACGTTTTGGGGCCCACTAATGATAGGAAACAAGTTCACATTGCCATACATATACGTTTAGAAAGCCCTGATTCATTCATTTAGCAAATACTTATGGAGCCCCTGCTAGAAGCTAGGCACCGTAGCAGAATTTTTAGAAAACAGCAGACATGGCTCTCGTTCTCACCAAGCTACTAAGGTCTAGCCTAGGTGACAGACATTAAAGAGATAATTACACTATTACATAATACCCATTGTGGAAAATGCAGTGTAGGAAAAGCACTGTAGCAAAGAGATCTCTAATAGGGCTCCAGTAGAGGACCTTAGAAGCATTTCTATTTTTTATTATATTTCTAAGAAAGCAATTCCTTTGTCATTCCAAACCTTTAAAATCAGACTCCCTTGAAAGCCTGTGTTAAAAAAAAAATCTGAAAAATTGCTGTTCTAGTTTTTAGAGTAGCTTTCTGTCAAGATTCATTGTACTAAAATACAGAACCCCAACTTTAGAACAGTTAACATACAGATGATTAACTCCAGGTCATTGTAGTGACAAACCCCAGTGCTGGAATGTCGGCTGCTGAATAGCTCAAGCAGCTATCAAGGTTTGATTCTTGATCTTTCCAGCATGGTCATTCTCCATCCATAATTATTTCCTTTTGTCCTGCCTTGAAAGTGTTCTTGTGACACAGTCACAAGGTGACATCATTGTCCAGCCCTGTAGCTTGAATGAATGGCTAACAGGACTTCATATTGTGAATCCTTATTATTACTTCACTTCTCAATGCCTCCTGTGCATGAGTGATTACATGAGAAATCAGAGCTGGACCCTGCTTAGGATGTATAGTTCTGTGAAGATAGGGCAGGCAGTGAACTATCTTAAAACGTGTTATACCCAACTGGCATTAGTCCTCAGTATTTTGATGTTTAGAATCCAAATCTCATGGAGGGGAAATGAAAAATAAAGCATTAGATATTGAGCTGTTGAGCCAGAAAAACTTGAGTATCTAAAACTGCCAATGAATAGCTGTGGGACTTTGAGCAAAAGTTAACATCACTGAACCTTATTTTCCCTACTTGTAAAAATGAGACTAATCAAAATATCTGATTCAGGAAGTAGTAAAAATTAGATGTGATTATGTATGTAAAATCTACACAGAGTCTGGCACCTAATAAGCACTCAATAGATGTTGCTGTTATCATCAGTGATTTTGTTTGAACGGATAATGGCAATGAAGATGATTATTGATTTTGAAGTAGACAGTATGGGGCAGTGCCTAATTTTTCATATAATAGATCATCTTCTGGGGATATTCTTCCAATGTTCTTCCCACCAGCTTGATCTTTTCCAGGTTTATCCCTTACCCTCTTTTCTTTCAGCTTTCAACAGTGACCAGGATGTATTTTTGGATATAAGAAGAGGCTTTGTATATCCTAACAGTTCTGCTAATACTGTTAGTTGGAAGGAACATGGAAAAACTGTGTCCAGTTAATCAGGGGATATTGGGTTTCACAAAATAAAAAGTTCTCAGGAAAAAAGCAGAATGTAGGATTATCAAAACAGTTCTATAGTTAGATGTTTTCTAGATCATTCCTTCATCCTCTCCCCAAGTAGTTTTTAAACTAGATGCTGTTCCTGGTAAAGTCTAAGAATAAAGGTTCACTTTATTCTTGATGATCATTTGATAGTTTGAGACCTTGCAATGTTTATCATTTATAAAAATGGAAAAGTAAGAAGCAAAAAGATAAGCAAAAAAATAAGATTTTGCTAGAGAAATGCAAATCTTTAGTCATTACATCACCTCCCTGTAAATCAGAGGAGTCTTTTCCATATCTGAAGAACCATTTCACAAAACTAAGGAAGGAACTGGAAGGAAGTTGCAACATACTATAATCCAGTTTCTTTGTTCTATGGATGAAGAAACTGAAGCCCAGAAATCTTAAGTGACTTGCTCATGATTACAGAGCTAATTTGTGGCTGGGATGGGAAGGGAACAATGAGCCTCTTGATTTCTAGTAGGAATAGTGCATTTTCCACCATCATGTACTGCCGAAACCAGACAGTAGTCAAGAGATTTTAAAAGAGCACAAATAGTACACATATTCTGAGTAAACTCCTATTGTTCCTAAAAAGGATAAACTCATGCCTTGTGGAAACTAGTCTGGTTTCAGAACATCTATAGCAGAGATATGGTCATGTATTCTCATATGAACATAGGAAAGTTATATCTGATTCACTCTCCTGTCTTTCCTATTCCATCCCCTCTCCCTTTCATTCATTCCCCTTTGTCTAATCCACGGAACTTCTATCTACCTCCCTTATTGTGAGTTAGCATCCACATATCAAAGAATGTTCAGCCTTTGGTTTTCAGATACTGATTGTTGAAAGTCAGTGTTCTAGCTGACATTCAGTTTTTATCTGTAAACTCCTATCTGTAGACATTAGTGAATGATGGGAGCAAGGCACTCTGCTTAGAAAAGTGGTATCCTGTAGGTGAATGGATAGATGAATGGTACTGGACATCAGGGAGCTGATAGGCTGAAGATGAGGTGGAATTAACATCTAAATAACTGTAATGGAAGGAAATTGTTATGATAATAGAATTAAGCACAAAAAAAAATCTTAAGATGCTAGGATTGGTGGAAATTTGGAAAAACTTAGAAACTAATTAAATGACATATCAAATTTTAAATGGCCCAGATGGGGTTAAGGCCTTAAAGTATCAAGTATTAGGTAACTCCTCCAAATTTTCCCTGACCTTTGAATACTGCCAGTTAAGTGAGCCAGTATGAATCTGAGCTGCATGTTTGTTTACTTTACAGTTTGTTTATTTTATCTAATGAGACGGTAAACATCTGGAGTCATTTGCTGGGTTTCTTTCTCTTCTTCACCCTGGGAATATATGATATGACATCTGTATTACCTTCGGCAAGTGCATCCAGAGAAGATTTTGTAATTTGTTCTATTTGTCTTTTCTGCTTCCAGGTAAGTCATTTCACAAACACTGTTACTGGTGAAGGGAACTTTCATCAGGCAGGCTTGGGCATGTGGCTCACCGCTTGCTTTGAAGAGCTCCCAAAATGGCATATGGGTCAGGTTATTTTCTTTCATAAAATAAACACCAAAAAAGTCTGTTATTATCATGTATTTGTATGTTATGAGAGTATATTTGAAATTCATTATTTCAAAGATTAAAAAAAATTGTTTCTCTCCTCTTTATCATTTTAGACATCTCTGCTTTAAGATTAACAGCAGGATATGAATGTCTAATTATACTCTTACTATCAGGCTGAAGTACATCACTAATGTCAACTTAAAACCTGTTTGGGAAGATTTCTTAACTTTTTTGTAGTTGTAATATATCTGTGATTTTCCTACTTGTTCTTTCCATACTGCTTTTATTTTCCTGTCCTGTTTTTCTTGTTGGTCTTATGTTCTATTGCTTTAATTTTAATTTCCTTTGATCTTTTTACACTTGCCTGGTTTCAGATACTTTAAGCTGTTCCTCTCTGCTTCTCATATTTATTCCATTGCACTTGTATTTGTTTTCAAGGATCTATAAAAATGCCTTTAAAAATTACATTTAGTAGATTTTAAAACAGATCATTTTAAAGCAGAAAACAAGTATGGGCTATAGTTCTGTTGGCATTTTGAATTTTTTCAAAATACAAAGAATATGTAAAACATGAAAATTTAAAAAAAAAAATCCCCTTTCATCCTGACAGATGCAGACAGTACTTTCTACAGTTAACCTGTTGCTGCTATTTGAGAGATGAACCAATAAGTCAACTATATGAATGTTTTATAACATGTCATAATATTCCAGACCTTCATCATCAGAAATACTCCCCATTTTTTCCTAATTCTAGTTTCTAGAATAAAATTTTAAATTTCTTTGAGGAAAAAAGTACTCAGTATTTTTGTATGATTAAAAATCTGTTTTTTCTAGAACTATTTTAAAAATTGTACTCTTTCTGAAGTTTAGTTTTTGTCCTGACTAGATCCAAAATACCTCTGAGGATCCATTTCCAGTTTTATAATGGAAATGAGTCAATTTCTTTACAGTTAACATTTTTAGATGTAAGTTAGCAATATTAAGATGCTCTTAATGATTATTAATAGTATAAACTGGTTTGTAATCTACCGTTAGTTGTATAAATATCATCTACTTTGAGAATCCTCTATGTTTCCCTCTACCCCAGGCCTGTTCTTTCTCCCTTTGCCACCTTCCACACCTGATATTAGTTCAGAAAATACAAATTAATTTTTATTTGGCCTGAGAAAACAATATGTTGTAAAACTAAGAGGGTTAAATAATTATAACAACTGCCCAGGAAAAGATAGACTCAAAGTGTTATAGTAACTTGCCCAGGATTATTCAGCTAGACAGTAAAATCATGTTCTTAGTGCTATTGCATGGATTTGTTACCTGCTGTACAACCTGCTAAAGAGAAATGAACACATCTTCCCTATAAGAAGAACACTTTTTTAAAAATTATAAAATTTTAACTAACTTGTTCACCTGAGTTTTCTGGATTTTTAGGATCAGAAGGCAGCACAATAAACCATAAATTTGTTCATTAATATTAACACACTTTTAAAAGACATACTTTTTTTCTCACTCCTGTTCATTCTTTGTGCTCAGTGCTTTCTTCCCAACCAGATTTGTAGAGTACATTCTGAATAGTAGAATGTAATTCAGGATTTGGAAGCTTTTCACAGGTACTTTTATTTTGAAGAAGAGTGGAATCTGCAAATACCTTTCCTCAAATTCAGTTCATTTATATTCAGTTCAACAAATATCTATTGAATGCCTCCTTTATACTTCCAGGCCTTATACTAGGTAGTGGTGATACAATGCTTAGCGCAGAACCAAATGTCACAAGACCATGTTACTCATGTAGGAGTACAGAGAGAAAATAAGGCAGGACATATAAGCAGAACAAATAATACATAAAAGGCCAGAAGCAAGAGACAGCCTAGCACTTTCTGGGCTTGCAAATGTTAGTCTTTATGTTTGAATCCTGGATGAACAGAAAAAGGTAAGGTTGGAAAGATATGCAGGGACCAGATCACTTTATTATCAATGAACTTAGATGTACCTCCCCCACTGTCAATGACCTAGTATAGGCTTTTGATCCCAAGGTTATTTCTATTCCTCCGCCTCAGACTATCTAGTCCTCATCTTGTAAGGGTGCACTTAAAATTTTTAATAGTATTGTTGAAACAGTAATTATATGCCTGAGGTATCCCATAGAAACTTTCCATGATAACTGAAACATACCCAAAAATTTGCCAGTTTTTTTTAAAGGAACTCTTAATAATAACACATTCCTTTTAAAGCAGGGCACATTAAACATAGGTTAACTTTTTAAAAACTTGGAATCTCTGTTAACATTACTTCCTTTCCCCTTTGATGTATAGTTTTTCTTTCTTTCTTTCTTTGTGACAACTGAATGAGTTTTATTATTGTTTCTTATTATTACTATAAATATACTATATACTCATGTAGAAATTCAAGCAAACAAAAAAGGCTATGGAAGAAAGTGAAAGTCATACTTGACATTTTGGTTAAAATTCATCCAGACATTTGTGTATGTATTCCTACCTGACATATGCCTACTCCTTGCTCATCTACCTGTCTACCTAATTCAATGCCAAAATGATCTCTGCTTGCTGATTTTTGTCTAATTCTTTTATCATTCTACACTATGACAATGAGACTTTTCCCTATCAATGAGAATATACACCATAAGCCTAATCTGAGAACACCACCAAGCTTCTTAAAGTTACGTTTAATTGGGCTAGTAAACTCTGGTAGTTTAGTAGCCAAAAAAAAACATAGACCAGTAAGGATTTTAGACAGTAGATGAATAAATGAAGTTGTGGCTAAGTACAATGTTTATTGTCCCATTTTCTTCATACACACCCCCATTGACTTAGTATAGGCTCTTTTTACTGTTCTCTGGGCTATTTCTGTAACCTGTCCCGTTGGCCTATCTAGTATACACACCTTGTAAGAGTGCATATAAAATCTTCGAGAGTATCACCTGTTCCATAATTTTGAATTGGAAACCCCTTGATGTGTAGGACTTGTCATAATCATGACATGAAGAAAGCCACATGACATTCTTTAATGGTTCTGTATTTTTCATTATGTTACTTTTCTTTGTGGACCCCAGTAAACATGTGCTTGCCTTCTTGTATGTTCTTGATCAATATCAGCTGAATTGTAAGCTCCCACACAGTTGACAGCCCTTCCGTGATTCACCTTTCCTCCTACTAGTACCACCCCAAGTTGCACAAATACACTCACAGAGCCAATATCCTCCCTCCTCAATTTTCTAATTATGCTTTGCACTGACTTTTCCTATATGAATTCTTATAGCACTACTTGTTTACTTGTTTCCAAAAAATCTTTTCAAGAGTAGAGGTTTTAGCCGGGCGCTGTGGCACAAGCCTGAAATCCCAGCACTTAGGGAGGCTGAGACAGGAGAATCACAAGTTCAAAGCCAGCCTCAGCAACTGCGAGGCGCCAAGCAACTCAGTGAGACCCTGTCTCTACATAAAACACAAAATAGGGCTGGGGATGTGACTCAGTGGTCGAGTGCCCCTGAATTCAATCTCTAGTACCCCAAAAAAAGAATAGAGGTTTTATCTTTATAATCAGTAAGCCATGATTATGTTATCCGGAACAATAAAACCATGTTTACCTTAGAATTTTAAAGTGAACTCTATACAGTGCATCTTACATGCCTATGAAGTCTTAAAAAAAAAAAAAAAAAAGCAAATGCAGAATAGAACGTTTAGTATGAGTCCATTTGATTAATTTTTAAAAGTATATATTTATCTTTGCAGACTTTTTTCCCTTTTGGCAGGGGGAGGTGGTTGCTGGGGATTGAACCCAGGGCCTTGGGCGTGCTAGGCAAACACTTTAAAACTGAGCTAAATCCCCAGCCTGCAGACTTCTATATCACAGATTTTTGGCATATACATTGAAAATATCTGGAAGGACACATAACAAATGTTACCAGTGGCTACCTTTGGGGAATAAATTGAGTGGGAGCAGCTTATATTTTTTACATTGTACAGTTCTGTATTCTTTGATTTTATTAAGGGCATGTATTGCTTCTTTAGTATATTTATTCTATAAACTTGATCAAAAGATCAAAATACCCTCACATGGTATTTTAAAAACATTTGCATTGTGTGATTTCCCCACTTCTATTTATAATTGTTATATAAAAATTATGAATAATTTTTATATTGTATAAAATTATATTATTATATTATATATTATATTTATATAATTTTTATATAAAATAGCTATCATTTTAAATTTCCTTTTTTGTGATTCTTATCCCCATTTTACACATGAGGAATTGAGGTTTAGAGAAATGACATGTCTTGCCCTACTGTAAGCACAGAGCTAGAATCCAAGACAAGATGTATTTGACTTGAAAGCCTACACTGACTTGAAAGCCTGTACTTTTGGGTGGGGGGTACTGGGGATTGAACCCAGGAGTGCTTTACCACTGAGCTACAGAGCTACATCCCTACTTCTTTTATTTTTTGTTTTGAGACATGGTCTCACTAAGTTGCTTAGGGCCTCACTAAGTTGCTAAAGCTGAAAACCTGCACCCTTAACCAGTTCCCTGAATATCATGCATGAATTACTTTATTTTTGTTTCATTTTGTTAAAATTTCTTTTTATTTTCCATAGGTCTGTATGCTTTGCTCCGTGGGATATCATCTTTTTTCTTGCCATCGGTCAGAAAAAACCTGTCGAAGATGGATGGCATTAGATTATGCAGGAATTTCTATTGGAATACTGGGCTGCTATGTCTCAGGAGTATTTTATGCATTTTATTGTAATAATGTAAGTAACTTAAAACATTTCACAGTCTACTTTCATAGGTCATAGGTTTTCTTGCAGTAGTTCCTTTGAATTTTTGAATAAGTAACTACTTAGAGAATAAACAGAAGAGTCTTGTGTAGGCATAAACTTAATTTTCAAAAGGCCCCTCTGATCTCCAACATCTATTACCAGCTCTGTACTTATTTCACTCCTTTTCCACTGGAAAAAAGTATATTTGAAGTTATCTCTGAAACTTACTGTAGACATTGAATTATTAATGTTCCATTATATTCATATGGGTATATGGTTCCTTAAATATGCACATTACATATCTTTGTTTATAGAATTGAAGTTAAATAAGGTTATCTTTTAATAAAATAATGAAGTCGGCTACCACTTTCCATTTCCCTTCTTATCCTTTATTTCTCATTCAGTGATTAAAAAGAAAAGGTGTATTTGTGCATGTCTTGACCTATATTCTTCTCTAAGAAATATGTTTTCCTTTCCTCAGTCTTCTGTTGGGTAGTAGACCTAAAGACAGGCCACATGGCTTGTGAGGGTCTTTAACAACTATAAGATGTGTCTGTTCCAAATTCTGAAACAACTCTACTTTCTGTCCCTAGGGTCCTAAAACTCAGTTTTGCCTTGGGCAAAGCAGTATTCACAAAACTGTTCAGATAATATAGCACCTACCCCAAAAATATTGCCAAACCAAACCTCAAGGAATATAACCTTCTAACCCATCACCAGCCTGAAGGCAAACAGAGCCATAGGCCCACTACATCTCAGACTCTCCCATTCAGAAGTCCCCACTGATTCTATTCTTTCTCTCTCTTTTCTATCATATTCTTTAATTTTTTTTTCTTTTGTCCTTACATTTCTCCCTCAGGAGCAATATGTTTACTGGGTAGTTCTTGTCCTTTTCATAAGGAATAGGGACTGTCCTTCCCAAGCCTCCCTTCGCACATGGTGGTCTAAGCTGTGGCTTTTTGAGAAGACTGGCTGCAGCATAGAATTCCTCTTACTCTTTGGGATTCTTAAACCTGCGTGATGGCAGAGCAAACTGTCAACATATCTAGTATATAAAACTAGTAAAGGGAAAAGTCATAAGTCAGGTTTCAATAAGAGCATTAATAATTGTATCCATTTAAACATATTTAAATATGGGCCATAGGCTGGAGATGTATCTCAGTGCAAAAATTCCTGGGTTTGATCCCCAGCACCCTTCCCCCCCAAAAAATCCTTTAAATGTGAGCCATTTGTTTTTTAGGCCTAATGACTTAGTAGATAAACATGTAATTAAATATATACGTAATTAGCCTTACAAATTGATTTGATTTTAGTAGTAAACTCTGTTCACATCTGCCCAGCTTTTGTAACTTATTCATTTTGCTTGAAACTGCATGCCTTAAAAGAAATGAGAGAAAGCATGCTGATTACTAGGAGCTTGTACGTGTAATCATTGCAGCATTTTAATCATTTGCTTATCTTATTCTATATTTCTCTGAAACTGTTTTCTGTTGACTTCCTAAACATCAAAGTAAGACATATCAGAAAAGCTAGAAAAGGGGAAGGAACCTATTAGAGCTAATACAGTCTATGATCATATAAAGGAAAAATTGCTTTCTTCTCTCTGGTTTCTTATCCAAATACTCAGTTGCTTTAGTGGCTCTTTATCTTTTAAGGAACACAGGCTGCTTTCAGAATGAGAATGAAAACTATGGACCATCAATCCAGGAGAAGGTATATATGGATACACACCTAAAAAAACAATCCAAATTTGCAATTCAGGAGATGAATAACCCTACAAAGATCCCTGGAGCCAAGTTAAGAGCTCATCCAATGTGATGCTAACTTTTTGAACTTCAATACCAGCATTCAATGCTCATTTAAATACCTAAATGTCCCATAAACCTTTCAAACTTAATATTTTTTTTTAATTTTTTTAACTTTATTTATTTATTTATTTATTTTTACATGGTGCTGAAGATCGAACCTAGTGCCTCATACATGCTAGGCAAGCATTCTACCACTGAGCCACAATCCCAGCCCTTAAACTTAATATGTTTTAAAGTGCACCTGTTTTCATGCTTCTCATCATCTATGCCCCAAACCTGGAACATCTTAGTTCATTTCCTCCATTAATGGGAGCCACTTTTTGGCCTTTCAGGACAGAAAGGGTGGAGGCTTCCACTGCTGCCCTCTCACATATGCAGTCAGCCATTAAGAACTTAGTGTACTTCAGAAATGCTTCCTCAGCCTGGTGCTCACATCTACATCTTCAGCAGAATTCATTTCTCTTTGAATAAACCTCTAATGTCTTTTAGAAGGCTCCCTATCGCTTCTTTGTTTCCTACACTGATGTCATTTGAAAAATGACCCTGTCATTCCATTCTCAAAGAACTCTGCTATTCCTGCATGACATGATAAAGCTCAAAATCTGTAGCCTGACCTTGCTGCCTTTCAGCCTCCTCCAGATTTCCCTGCTGCACTTGCTGCTCCTCTTCCTTGAGAGCTCCTCCTTCCCACACAACATTAGCTTAGATGTTGCCTCCATTGTGAAACATTTGTATCCCAGGTAACATTGTTGTCCCTTCAGTGATTCTACAACTTTGTTTGAAACTCAGTAGTAATATTTATCATTAGATTATGATCATTTGTTTACGTTTGCCCCTCCTAGAATCTATGTGCTCATCCACTGAGTCTGTGTCATAGTCAGCTACATTTCTATAGGACTTGTAACTGTGCCTGGCATGTAATAGGTACTCAGGAAATGCTTTTGTTGGAATAAATGGAGTCTTTTAGTAGCTCACTTCAGAATTTGGTTTGTCATTCTACAAAACTTAACAGTTGTGTGATATATGCATTTTTTTTTTTTTTAGGAAGGTAAATAATCCTGTTTGGAATTGAAAATTCCAAGTAGTTTAGAATGTGCTATATACAAGCCAAAATTACTGTTTTCCTTCAGTATTGTTAAAAACAGAATTAAAATTTTATTTCATTTCATTTCAGTACTGGCGTCAAGTATACTTGATCACAGTGCTTGCCATGATCCTGGCAGTGTTCTTTGCTCAGATTCATCCCAGTTACCTCACACAGCAATGGCAGAGGCTCCGTTCTATCATATTTTGTTCTGTTTCGGGATATGGAGTAATCCCTACTCTTCATTGGGTTTGGCTCAATGGAGGAATTGGTGCTCCTATTGTACAGGTACGTTAAGAGTCATCAATATTTGTCCTCATTTTTTTATCTGTCAGTTTTATTTTGGGGAAAGTAGTATAAACAGTAGTGGATGAGTTTGTGTCATTTGAGAGCATATTTTTAATTGTATGTTGACACCATAATTTTCACTGCTATATATATAGGCATACAAAGGCACATGTAAAGTCTGATTATTATTTTTTTCCTGAATGTCCTTCTGTGAAGTAACACATTCTTAGTTCTCTTTTTCTTACCTTTAGTGTGTAAACACTCAAGTCCTTATCTGTGGAGGACTTCAAAGTTTCTAGCTTTGTCTGCTGGATCAGTGATAATGCCAATAATAACCAAAATATAAAAGCAGGAACATTTGATCTTTTTGGTGGGGGAAAGAAGAATTGGAAAGGATTTTTTTATTGAACCTGTTGAATTTGAGGTATCTATAGGATATGAAAGTAGACATAGGGTCTGGAATTTAGGCCAAGTTTGAGACTAGTGATAAAGATTTGGAATTATCATCATATTGGTTGCTGAAGCCAGGAAAGCATATTAAACCCACCAAGGACAATATATTGCAAAATAAAAGAAGAGCTATTGATGTCAGGTATTATGGAGTATGGGTGATATGCATTAGAAAGAACCTCAATGAGAACTCTTGAGATAAGGATTAGAAATAAGACTTACGGGCTGGGATTGTAGCTCAGCGGTAGAGCGCTTGCCTTGCATGCGTGAGGCCCTGGGTTCGATCCTCAGCACCACATACACAGCAATAAAAATAAAGACATTATGTCCATCTACAGCTAAAAAAATATTTAAAAAAAAAAAAAAAGAAAGAAGACTTACATTCTTAGAGATACATATAAAAATGCCAAATATGTCTACAGAATAAACCTGAAATTTTCTTACATAAGCACATATACTAAGGAAGCTGGCAGAATGCTAGGCACAGTGGTGGACACCTGTAATCCCAACAATTGGAGGTGAGGATGAAGCAGGAGAATCACAACTTAAAGGCCAGCCTCAGCAACTTAGTGAAACCCTCAGCAATTTAACAAGAACCTGTCTCAAAATAAAAAGGATGTAACTCAGTGTTAAAGCATACTGGATTCAATTCCCCATACCAAAAGAAAAAAAAGGAAGCTAGCAGAAATCATGTATATTTGTTGCATTGGGACCTTTCGTCTGGAATGTGGGATTTTAAAAAGCAGGCTTTTTTTTTTTTTTTTTTTAAGAAAGAATCAGCTATTAGAGTAAGAATCATGTATTAGTAAAAGAGGAAGAACTATTAGTAATGAGTTTACATTCACTTACATGAAGTTGGCAACAGTATGGTGGGAAACACTTGGATATATACTGAAAAGAAAGAATGTTCTGTGATAGTGAATTGAGTGATTTGATCTGGCTCATTTGAAGACAAGGGTGATGCTTTCTTCATAAGATTAGGAAACTGGGAGAAAAGTGAGATAGTAGTGATGAGGGATGTAATTGATCCTGCTGTCTGGGAGAACATTTTTCTGACAGTTTTGATTCCCTAAAAATAAGAAAATGGAATGGGAAGCTGCCACTGTAAATTTAATTTTAACAAATGGATAACTTTTATTAATATAGAAGTAATTAAAATTTTGGATGTGGTGAACACATCCCTTTTAGGCTTATAATAACAAAAAAAATAAGACCTATTAATTCAGTGGATATTAAAGAAATGCAGGAAAAAATGAGAATCTTTTCATGTTCAAAAATCTTAAAATTGAAATATGAAGACAGTGGTTATTAAAGATGGAATTCTAATGTGATCATAGATCATTCCAGTAAAAAAATAAAGGAAAATGTTCAGAAAATTCTCTAGTAAGCTTTAATATTTAAAAGATGGAGAAGTCATTACCAAAGGTGAAAAGTTCCAAAACAGATCATCCTAAGAGGTGGGGTGAAGTTGTATGTTGTAAAAAGTTTGAGAAATCTGGGCTGGGATTGTGCCTTAGTGGTGGAGCACTTGCCTCGCATATGGGAGGCACTGGGTTCGATCCTCAGCACCACATATAAATAAATGAATAAATAAAGGTCAATCAACAACTAAAAAAAAATTTTTTTTTAAAGTTTGAGAAATCTGAGGTTGATTAATCAGGAATCTGAGGAAGGGGTATGATAATTCTCATATAAATGAATTGGGAAGAGAAATAATTTGTTTTCATTTCTCAAATGGGTTCTTGATAAATTTGTTTTATAGTCAGAATTAGGAACAATATGTATAAGTTATAGCTGGCTGACTTTCTCAAGGCCAGGAAAGCTTTTTTTATGTTTGTTCTTTTTAGCTATATATGACAGTAGAATGCATTTTGACATAGTATACATACATGGAGGATAACTTATTCTAATTTGAATCCCATTCTTGTGGTTGTACATGAGTGGAGTTACACTGGTCGTGTATACATAAATGAACATAGCAAAGTTATGTTGGATTTATTGTACTGTCAATCCTATTCCCATCCCCCCTTTCTCTCTTCATTTCCCTTTGTCCAATCCAATGACTTCTGTTCTCCTCCCCATCTTATGAGTGTTACCATCTGAATATTAGAGAGAACATTCAGCTTTTGGTTTTGGGAGATTGGCTTATTTTACTTAGCATAATAGTCTCCAGTGCCATCCATTTACTGGCAAATGCCATAATTTCATTCTTTTTTCTGGCCGAATAATATTCCTTTGAATATATATACCACATTTTCTTTATCCATTCATCTGTTGAAGGGCACCTATGTTGGTTCCATAGCTTAGCTATTGTTAATTGAGCTGCTGTAAACATTGATGTGGTTGTGTCACTGCAGTATGCTGATGTTAAGTAGACCTTTCTTCTCACATCCTTGCTGACATTTATTATTACTTGTTTTCTTGATAATTGTCATTCTGCCTGGAGTGAGATGAAATCTCAGTGTAGTTTTAATTTGCATTTCTCTAATTTCTAGAGATATTGAGCATTTCTGCATTTCCTCATATATTTTTTGACCATTTGTATTTCTTCTTCTGTGAATTGCCTGTTCAATTCCTTTGCCCATTTATGGATTGGATCATTTGGTTTTTTGGAGTTAAGTTTTCTGAGTTCTTTATTTATCTTGGAGATTAATGCTATATTTGAGGTGCAGGTAGCAAAGATTTTCTCCCATTCTGTAGGCTCTCTCATGTTCTTGATTGTTTCTGTTGCTGTGAAGAAGCTTTTTAGTTTGATATAGTCCCTTTTGTTCTTGATTTTACTTCGTGTACTTTAGGAGTCTTATTGAGGAATTCATTTCCTCAACCAGCATGATGAAGATGGCCTACATTTTCTTCTTGTAGGTACAGGGTCTCTGGTCAATACCTAGGTCCATGATCCATATTGAGTTGAGTTTTGTGCAGGGTGAGCTACAGGGGTTCAATTTTATTCTGTTACATATGTATTTCCAGTTTTCCTAGCATCATTTGTTGAAGAGGCTATTTTTTTCCTCCAATGTGTGTTTATATTGCCTTTGTCTAGCATGAGATAACATATTTATGTGGGTTTGTCTCTCTGTCTTCTATTCTGTTCCATTGGTCTTGATGTCTGTTTTGGCAATACCATGCTATTTTTGTTACTATAGCTCTGTAGTATAATTTAAGATTTGGTACTGTGATGCCTCCTGCTTCATTTTCTCACTAAGGATTGCTTAGGCTATTCTGAGCCTCTTGTTTTTCCAAATGAATTTCATGACTGCTTTTCCTATTTCTATGAAGAACATCATTGGAATTTTAATAGGGGTTGCATTAAATCAGTACAGCACTTTTGGTATGGCCATTTTGACAATATTAATTCACCTATCAAAGAACATGGGAGAACTTTCCATCTTCTAAGGTCTTCTTCAATTTCTTTCTTCATTGTTCTGTACTTTTCATTGTAGAGGTCTCTCACTTTTGTTAGATTGATTTTCAAGTATTTTATTTATTTATTTATTTATTTTTGAGGCTATTGTGAATAGGGTAGTTTTCCTAATTTTTCTTTCAGCTGATTTATCATTGGTGGTTAGGAAGGCAATTGATTTGTGGGTGTTAATTGTATATATTGATTCTTTGATGAATTCATTTATGAGTTCTACAAGTTTTCTGGTGGAGTTTTTTGAGGTTTTTTAAATATAGACTCATGTCATCAGCAGATAGGGATAGTTTGAACTCTTCTTTCCCTGTTTGTATCCCATTAATTTCTTTCTTTTGCCTAATTGCTCTGGCTAGAGTTTCAAGGATTATGTTGAATGGAAGTGGTAACTGTCTTGTTGCAGTTTTTAGAAGGAATGCTTTCAATTTTTCTCCAGGGAAACTCTTCTAATAGAGCATAAGCAGTGAGATAGAGTGCTTGATATTAAAGAGGACCATTTTTTTGTGGGATATTGGAAGAGATTTTTGTCTTGGACTGGGCTGCGTAGATATTTTCTGAGTCACTAGTCAGTAGTCTCTTGGCTTACTTATTTGATAGTTCTGTTCCCAAAAGCATCCCACCCCTATGCCCACATTGTAGAGGAGTCAGATACCCTAGGACCTTCAGTAGCATAAAGCCCTCTTTTAGTAGCCTAACCTTTAGGGCATTCACTGTGCTCCATTTCTGTGGTCTTCTTCCTGCAGAATGAAAACCAGGCTTATGTTATTGGAGATTTATCTGTAGAATAATTCAGGTTTAACACTCTGAAATTCTACCATCATATTTATAATAAATTGAAAATTCAGTAAAGTAGAAAGATCTGTGAAAAAAGAAACATGTTTTACTTTTCAGGATTTTGCACCTCGTGTAATTGTGATGTACGTGATTGCTCTTCTTGCTTTCCTATTCTATATCTCCAAAGTTCCAGAGCGGTACTTTCCAGGTAGGTATCTCTTTCACATTGATTTTGTGGCTTCACTCATAAGTAGATGCTTTAAATAAATGCTTCACAGAATCAAAACTTAGATTTATTTTTTTCAGTATTTTTGATTATAGAATAATCTTCTAGTACTTAATGTTATATAGAGCTCTAACTTTCAAAGGGCTTTCACACACTTTTCCTTAGAGTATGAGTTGAATCCAGTAAGTGGTGAGGGGTCATAATACAATAGTCCCCCCTTATTTGTGATTTTACTTTCTGCTTCCTGTTACCCAGAGCTAACAAGAAAATAACAAAATTGATGAGTCTTTTTGTCCCCAAGATAGTCATAAGCCAGTCACTTAAGAAAAGGATAGATTTCTACATTCTTCAGTTCAGAAAAAAATCATTTCTGATGGAAAATAACAAAGAGGACACTGGGTGGAGTAATTATTCTCCAAAACATGTATTGTTTTTGGCACTGTATCTCTGGAGTCAGATTGCCTAGAAATACTACCTTGGCTGCAAGAGCTAAATAAATTACTTAAACTCTCTCAGCTCTAGTTTCCTTACATGAAACACAGGGCCAGTACTTATTTTGGAGGTTTTATAGATGAGAAACTGAACATAAAACAACACAGTTCCTAACAGGTAGTAAGCCCTCAATAAATGCTAGCAATTAGTATAATGATGTCCCTCAACTTGGTCTTAAAAATGAAACATGTAGTTTAATGAAAAGCAAAATGATCTAAGTCCAGGTAAGCCTTAGCTTGACTCAAGAACAACTTTTATGTAGTACATAAAACAGTGTTTGTTTGTTTGTTTTTTTAATTTGGAAGACGGAAAGTCAAGGATTTGTTTAAATCCAAACTGCAAACTCGATGCCTCTTCTTCATGGGATAGGAATCTCTTCCACAGTGAATTAAAGATGAGACAGGTAAAAGATGAAAAATCCTGGAGTAGAGAATGAATCCACCACAGGTTCTCAGGCATTCCTCTGTCTACTTGATTTTTCACCACGGAGCTAGGGATGGGCATACAAAGAACCTGAGTAGTATAAACATCAGGTTGTGGGAACGTGACTAGGATATGCTCCTGAGTTGAAGACCAATTATCTTCAAGGCAGAGCCAGAATTTTCTTCAGAAAACAAATTTTGTAAAATGTATTTTTGTATAACTTCATTAATGATTCTTTTAAAAATTGTTTCTCATCATGGACAAGTAGAAAACTGAGCCATAAAAATTTTTTACAGTATGTGATTGTGGCCATGTTTTTAGACCTTAAATTCTCTAGATCCAGGTTTTAGAATTGTGTGATATAGAAAACCTACAGAAGATCAAATGTTCTGTAACTTAACTTTCATCCAAGATGAGCTTGACTAAAAATGTGTCCCTTGAAGTTGAATTTGTGTTTTAGTGCAGGTACATGAAAGCAGTAGAGATAGGAAGACCATAAACATTAAAGGCTTTACAGTTGAAAGTGATAGTCTTAAATGTTCAGAGAACATTTAACTGGGAAATAAAAAAATTAAGCCTAAAAATTTAAATTCAGCTCACATTAAATTTTTTAAAGTACATAAATACCACAGTGGTGTTTGATGGATCCAAGGATCTCCAATGTATCATGGATGGAATTGAGTAGATCTCTTGTACTGCTATTTACTATAACAAGATAACCAATTTTCTTTATAATCCTCTGTATTTGCTTTTGTTCTGTTTTTTGGTACTGGGGACTGAACCCAGGGGTGCTTTACCACTAAGCCACATCCCCAGCCCTTTCTATTTTTTATTTTGAGACAGGTTCTCACTAAGTTGCTTAGGGCTATATTTGGTTTTTAAAAATGAATCTTCAAGCTTCTTTGGGAGTCAAGGAGCCTGTGCCCTGCTCCCCCTCCTGCAGAAAAAGAAAGAAAGAAACAAACAAAAAGGCCAAGAACCCATATAGAAAGAATCCTGTTGACTTACACTTTAATTAATCAGTGTTCTGCACTAATTATTATTCTTGGTAAGGAAAAAAAAAGGAGAAGAGATTGGAGAATAGTTACATTACATGACCATAGACTCACCATAAGTAAGAGAAAGTTTACACTGAAGTTGTTATAGCTGAGCCCAGCGCAGTGGCGCAAGCTTGTAATCCCAGCACTTTGGGAGGCTGAGACAGGAGAATCACGAGTTCAAAGCCAGCCTCAGCAACAGCAAGGCGCTAAGCAACTCAGTGAGACCCTGTCTCTACATAAAACACAAAAAAATAGGGCTGGGGATGTGGCTCAGTGGTCGAGTGCCCCTGAGTTCAATTTCCAGTACCAAAAAAAAAAAAAAAAAGTTGTTATAGCTGTTCTTTTGTACCAAGAAAGATCAAGAAGCTTGGGCTGGGGCTATAGCTCAGTTGGTAGAGTGCTTGCCTTGCATGCACAAGGCCCTGGGTTCAATCTCCAGCACCAGAAGGAAAAAAAGGTTTCCACATTTTAACTATTAATCTCCCTGGGATTTAATATTTAACCACAAAGAGAAATTAAGTTCTTTTCTGAAATTATATAGGAACTAATCAACCTTAATTAACTTATTACTACTGACAGAATTTTGCAGTTTATTCCATTAGTCAGAGAGTATAAGATTCAGGACTGAGGTTTTTCCTTGCGTGCCTGCATAAAATAAATGATTCTAGCAGGTTCATATCTAAACACAACCATGCATCTTCTACTCACAGATTCATACCTAAATCACTCCCTGATTTGTAACCCTAGTTTCTTATAATTTTTTTTTTCCCATTACACCAGATAGGAATTGAGACATGGGAGGCAAAAGCTCAAAGTCCTGAAAATTACAAGTTAGATTTTAAAAGTACATTGTGAATAGCCTTTCTAAAAATTACCTGTGTATTTGAATAGAATCTTAAAATTAGACCCAAATATGTGTTCATCCTTTTTCAAAAACACTTGGATCTGAAATAATCTCTCCTCTCCAGGCACTGAGACTAACAAAAATTTTCTGTTGGTAAGTCGTATTTCCAAGGCTGAAGATTAGAAATATATTTTCTTTTAATATCAAAATAGTACAATCAGTATTAATTTCTTTCTATCTTCCTTCTAGGACAACTAAACTACCTCGGATCTAGCCACCAAATATGGCATATCCTTGCAGTAGTGATGTTATATTGGTGGCATCAGTCAACAGTGTATGTCATGCAGTACAGACATAGCAAGCCTTGTCCTGACTATGTTTCACATTTGTGAAGAATTCAGGTATGGCTACATGGTGAATTCAGTTGTTAAGCAATATAAAATGGGAACTTGTATACCCCACTATTTCTAAGGTTCTCATTCATTTTTTTCTTTTTCCTCTTGTTTAAGGTATCACGAGTAATGCTTTCTAAAAATGGAAGAATATACCTAGGGATCTGTAGTAATAACTGCTTTGCAGACCCTTAAAACTACTAATTTAGCCAAGCGCAGTGGTTCACGCTTATAATCCCAGCACTTTGGGAGGCTGAGACAGGAGAATCTCGAATTCAAAGCCAGCCTCAGCAACGGCGAGGCACCAAGCAACTCAGTGAGACCTTGTCGCTACATAAAACACAAAATAGGGCTGGGGATGTGGCTCAGTGGTCAAGTACCCCTGAGTTCAATCTCTGGTACCAAAAAAAACCTACTAATTTGCTGCTTATGCAGAAAGTGAAAATGAGTTGGTGATCTTAACAATCTGAATAGTAACAATGAATGTGAAACTAGTGTAGAAATAGGATTCAGTTTACTTGACACCAGCTTAATTTCCATAGGAAGGGCTCATCCCCATTTGAAATGGAGTCATCTTATGTGATTACTTTAATAGAAGATATTTTCATTAAATTATCAAATTTAAGTGCCTAATTAAGGTGAAGTTTATTACAGCCTTTGTTTAATACAAGCTAAAATAGTGATTTTGAATAATCATACCTTTAAATACATGGTTGTTGAAAAACTGGCACTTAAAATATTATTTCCTGTAGCCACAGGTTCTCTCCTTAGGAACATTAGGAATTTTTAGTTTTTCAGAAGAAAAGTTCGTCTTTAAGAGAGGTATTGAGAAGAGGAAAAGAACATGCAGTGTTACTTTTTATCAGATAATAATCACATTAGAAACTAAGGACATGAATAAGCAACAAATTCTATGATCTAATAACCAAATCATTAGTTACTCAAGCCTTTTAATTCCAGAGTTTATTTAATTCCATATCATAATTGAACTCTTGAGAGTGGATTGTAGAAGATTTTGATCCCAAAATTATAGAAGAATTTGGATGATGAGGACTCCCAGCTCTATGGGTGCTACTTTCAAGGCCATAAGATCTACATGGCCCTGATTTGACCCTGAACTGAACTTTAAGCCTTAGAAAAAAGTCATGCTGATGCCCCATTTCATGAGGACTGTGTTTTAGTCTTCTGTTTATACATAAGTTAACATTGCATTAATAAAGTGTTTATATTCATCATTTAAAATTTGGACCTGAAGTTGGATGCGGTGGCACACGTCGGTAATCCCAACAACTTGAGAGGCTGAGGCAGGTGGATCACAAGTTTGAGACTAGCCTCAGCAATTTAGCAAAGTCCTAAGCAACTTAGACCTTGTATCAAAATAAAAAAGACTGAGGATATAATTCACCAGTAGAGTGCCCCTGGGTTCAATCCCTAATAGCAAAAGAATTAAAAATGAAAAAAATAAAATTTGGACTTGAAGCATTAAATTTGTCATTGTTTATACTTGAAAAATAAGTTGTACTAATACAATTGTTACCCTTTGTTCATTGATCGTTTCATATGCATAAATCCCTAAAAGCAAACATTCATAAGAAATTATTACTTGTTAGAATATAAAACATTACCATTTCTTAATGAGTTGATATGTTTTCAGGATAGAATTTACTGAATATCTTAAAAAATGTTGATTGATGTTGAATCTTATTCCCAAAATGCCTTTTGTACATTCAGTATTAGAGTTACTATAATGTGCCTCAGTTTATCCATCTGTAAAATGTTCCTTTCCAGTTTAGTGATTTTGGAATATACATTTTCCATGTTGGTATCTCAGCAAGGAGAATTTTCTTCCAGTGGGCCCAGTAAGGGCACGTTATATTATACTCATTATTATGGTGGCATGCTATTTTGAAAATGGCTGTAGTATCTCATAAGACCACAAGTTTGATTTATATACCAAGTAGTAGGAGATTTTGGTGTAAATAGGACATATTTCCCCTAAAACATCCCTTATTGGCTTACATAATACTATTGCTTTAAAATTGACATTTCGTCCAAATGAAATACACTGTTATTACCAAGTTAAAAATGAGGGGAAAGTCCAGTTATTTTAGGTGTGGAACCATTTTATTTCCCCAATAAAATGTTCTAAAAAAAGTCTTAAGTTTGAATCTTAAAAATGTCCATCTCTGTCATAGTGTATGAATTATGTAATACTTGCCATCCAAATTAACACATAAAAAGAGCATACTTTGTTTTTAAATGATTATTTCTTTGAATTTAAAGGGCATACACATCTGTAGGAAGAATTATTCCGTGTTAACACTTAAGTGTTTTGTGGAAATGCTAACTATTGTAAGAAAGCTCTCTTCTGATTTTTATCTTTACTATGATGTATTTATTGTAAAGGAATATTCACATGAATATGGGTTGCTGTCAACTATAATACTTAATACTTAAATACTTAATGTATGTCAGCATTTACTGACCACCTACTATGTGCACAGCACTACTGGTAAAATGTTTAAGACATTGTTAACATTAAAGAATATTTAAAAGTTGCCTAGAAATCTGAGCCTTGTAATAATGTATATTTAAGTTAATTTTGTCATCAGTTAATTAAAAGTATAACTTCCAGCTACAGTACTAAAAAAGACTAGTTTTAATTTTTACCTATGTGTAAACTATAAAAGCTCTTTATCTAGACTTTACAAGTATATTTTAAAATTAATTTTAGCTTTTTTTAAGTTATCTATAGCAATTTTTAGGCTTGTTAACTCATTTAAGAAAGTTATCTTTATAAAGCCATTTTCAAATAGCAAGATAGTGCTGGTCTATTTTTGTTTATTATATGGAGTGCAATTCCATAAGCTGCATGGCAAAAGTATTATGTAAATAAACTGGGTTTACTAAATATATTAAGTGCTACTTGTCATTCTTTATAATACATAACAGTTTTAAAATCATATTTTAGAATCAGGAATGAAGAATCAGGGAATATCTGTGACATCTTATGGCATTCCACCTGGACAGAGTATACAATTTGAAGATTGTGATTGACTGGCATAAAGCTGTACAACTCTCCATTTGGCAGGTACCTACTAGAGATATACTTTGCCCTGCACTAAATGTCAAGAGGCAAAGCCTATACTTCTAGATTCTTGCCAGTTGCTGAATAGGTCCATATTCACCCCAAATCATCATTCTTGGTTAATTTCATCCCTGCTAAAGTGTGTGAAGAATCAGCTTAGCTACTAGAAGAAGGGCAGAAGTATCTTATCTGCATTATCACAATAACCATGTTTATATTGAAGAGAAGTATAGATGTTCTTGAGCTCCCCTGAAATATTGTACCCTACTTCTATAGGGTAGTAAGGTAATGATCCAGAACTGAAATTACCTTTAAAAGAACACTTTTTAAAGAGAGTCAGAAATAGTGGTATGGCCCACTTAAGGGAAAAGTAAACCTCTATATTCACATGGCTAAAATGAACAGCCACAGAGGCCTTCATCTTGCTCTACAAATGTAGGATTCAACACTACGTAGCATGCATGTGCTCTCAGTTGTGACAGCCATGTTTTTAACATGCAACAAATACAGCTTCAAGAGTTCATACGTTTAATGTGAGGATTTTAACTACATACAAAGCTTGAGCTAGGCTTCCTGAAAAAGAAATTATTCAAACCAAAAAGCTCAAGTTGCACCATAAGGGGTTAATTATAATATGAACAGTGATACATACAAACTTTTTTATAACTTTTCTCATCATTTTTGATACTATGCTGCTTCGTGCTATTCATTAAGAAGACATAAAAGCCCTTATTTATCCACATAACTTAAAATAAATGTTGCTACTTCAAAACAGTACATAATAAGATGAAACTTGTTTATGGCTGAGAAACTGTCACAAGCCACCAATCTAGACTCCAGTTTGAGGGATATTACATTATAATACTGCAGCCTTGACACCCAGCCTAGTTCATCAATCCCATGTTTTCCTCATTAATGTTCCAAAGCTGCTTTCTGACATAGTCAAGGACCAAAATATTCAAAGATTTTTAACAATTATATATGTTTACAGGCTTTTAATACTTTTAAAAAAGTAGAAATAATGTAAAAACTATGCCAAATAAGTTATCCCAAAGGCATTTCAAGGTCTCATGTTTCTTCCTTACCATCATCACTGCAAGTATCAGTAAGTGATGAAAATAATGGTGCTATATTCTTTTTACTGCAAAAAAATTAGGTCAAATGGATTTTCTTACTTAAATCCTAAGGCCTCCTTAAGAACAATCTTATTTTTTTATTATATTACTTGTATATACTAGATGTTTAAGGTCCATAGTATAAATGCAAGAACTCAATAGAAGTTTATATCCGAAACTTTTAGTAAGACAAATAATGAAAAACTCCAAAGTCATTGATTATAAAGAATAGGTAATCCATTTGGAATTTATTGCATTTAAAGAAAGCAGATTATTAAAAGAGGTATGATAAATACAGTAAGAAAATAACTTCAAATTTCAAACAAAACAAAGTATATCAGGGACAGAATTCAAGAATAAGCAATATAAAGGCAATAAAGTTATAAAGTTAGTTAGTGCTTAATTAGATGGGGGGAGGGGGGCACAACCAATCCTGTCTCACAAGTTTCCCAGCTAGATTTGAGGACTGAAGTTACTTTAGCAAGTATATTTTACAACTATTAGAAATATAATAAAGATGTAAATCCGGTTTTCTTTTAAAGGTTAAAGTTATTTGCTTAGTGGTACATAAAAGGCTTCAGAAAATTCAAGTTTAACAAAAAATGGAAGTGTAATCAAAGAAAGTGCACTTAAAGCTGTTTGCCAGCAATTTAAAAAGTAGCTTCTATACTGCTATTAGATGACTTCTCGATCACAAAAAGAGCATAGTAATAAAAACAATTCTCTTTCAAAAGTAGTACTATAAATTTTAAAATAAAACAACCCCAAATGACCTTTTGCATTTTCACTTGCTTTATTCTTTTAGTGGCATCTGTAAACCCTCACTAGGAGTGAATGTTCTTTTAGCTATGATTGTGGTTGCAATTCCATTTTTTAAAAATTCACATTAACTCCACAGAGATGTGATGTGCATGCATGTGTATATAATTATATCTTAATATATAAAACACACTGAGTATAAAAGTTTTCAAATAATCATTGTTATTCTCACAGTAGATATGTCATCTCATTCTCACAGTAGACTGTTACTAATTGGACCTAAAATGATGAGTAGTTTTGCTAAAAAGAAAAAAATGAAAAGTTCACTGCACATTCCACATATATTTAAAAAAAATGTACCCAAACTCCTCAGAATTAGTGATACTAATACACTTGTACCTTCTGACAGTGCTTATGTGAAGTACCAGAACTCAAACCCAGCAGAAGAGCTGAGTAGTAAGAAAACTGTTCTGATGAACACCAACACAGGAGAGTGGATTCCACTTTAGTATGTTCCACCAGCAAAATGAAAGTAATTTATCACTGCTACACAATAAACAGGGTAGGATTGAAAGGTGAAAGGTGCATCTATCTGCAAATCCAGATAATGTTACAACTCTGTCCAAATATGCACATACCTAAGGACGATGAATGTGTTACCACTTCTGAATAAATATTCTAATCAATAACATTTCATCTATCCTGCAACTTTCCTTCCTCCAGTTTTCTGTCTTAGCAGATACATTCTTTGATGCCATAAAAACTGATCTTTTTAATACCAACACTTATTGAAGTGATATTAAAATAGTTAAGCAAATGGTCCACTTTTAAAAAGATGATTCAGAATCAACAAGCACTGTTAAAGCTTTGGCTTCCGATTTTTGCTAGCTTCATGTGTTACTTCCCTTAGTGATGTTCAAGTGTAGCAGGTTTAGAGTTATAACTATTTTGCATTCTTAGAAGCACAGGGCAACCCGAATAATAATAGGAAATTATTTTTCTTTTAACTTCCTTAAATCAGAACAGGACCACCCTGTAGTAGAACCAAGCTTTTACTGAGTGCTGTGTGCCAGGTACCATATTAAATGCTACCATGTGCCTTGGGAATTTAATTCTCATCAGAGAATTAACCTGGTCATCATTGACTATGGTGGGGAAGATGGTGAATGAAAATGGAAAGCATAAATCTCTACTCCTTGAAAAAAGGCCTCTAACTTCAACACAAAGGAATCCTTCCATTTCTGTCCCATAGGATCCCCAATTGAATCCTAAGTTTTTTCTCTTAGCTACCATCTCAAAAGAGGAAAGTCACCAGACTATGCTATAATAAACAAGAATGTAAATATTTTAAGCCATGACAGAGTTGCTTCCTCGGAAATCTGTCCAACATTATAAGCCAAAAGATCTCATCAGTGTCTGAATCATTTACATTATTCAGTGTACTAAAGAACAAATAAAACTACGTATTTTATGTTTACATCTTAAGGAGACCATATTAGTTTCTCTACTACCCTTCTAAAGGATGAACAAATGAGGACTAAGAGGTGAAGGACTACAATAGTCAAAGAAGCATATTGTGAGCACATTATCCAACAGATTTCCTTTTTTAAAAAAATTCTTGTTCAATACAAACCTACTGTAGTTCATGAATTTACTCTTCACTTTTAAAAGAAAGTATCACTTGAATCTATTTTGTAGTTTAAAAGAACATCTACTTGCACATTTGCATTAGCAGTATTAACCTGAGAATCAGAAAAAAAGGTGCAAACAATATTTGCCTTTGGCACAAGGACAAGTAATTGGTGCAGTCCAGCTCTAGAAGCACAACTGTAAATAGTAATGTAATGCTTGGTCTGCCTCTGCTACACTGTGATTCACATATTGCTTCCCCATTCATCAATTTCTGTCTGATTTAGCATACAAAAAACAATAAAAATATGTGGATTAGTTACATATCCTTTGCTTTGTTCCAAGTCCAGAACTGTGAAAACAGACAAATAATTTATCCTACTGGGGCACTATAATTGAGAGAGTCTAATAAGATTACTTATAAAACACACTTTAATCGGGTGCAAAGACCAACCAAAGAGAGTGCTAGTTGATAAATTTCCACCTCTTTTCATAACTGTTGTAGAAACTTCTAAATATTAATCTGATAGGGAAAAAGTGAATTATACCTTAAAGCTTAGATACTATATTCACATTAATTCTTATATCATTATTATTAAACATGATTTCTATAAAATCTCAAGTTTCTAATTAGGATTTATGGTGTAGAAAAAAGGCAATTTGGTAGCTGAGTTCTTTTCACTGAAGACACAATCAGCTAGCAGAATTAAGATGTTAGTCCCTCATCATCTAATACCTTATATCCATTTTAAGATCTGGTGTGTCATTGCAGAGGTACTTGTAGCAGGATGCACAAGTCCTGCCTGTAAGGCTTTGAGGGTGTCACTGTTCTGTGCACTTTATTAAAACTACTACATCGTCTAAACCTAAGTAAAATAACTGTTGTTTACGACTTGGGGAATATTTGATGAAGGTGGTAATTTAACAAAGTACATTATTAAATGGACAATTTTTACATTGTAAACATCTTAAAAATTCAGGGTTTCAGCCACATTTGTTTTTCCTGAAATAAAATTTCTACATAACCTTTTGTCCTCACTCCCAGTTTTGTTTGTTTTTGTTTTTCAATTATCTGCTTCCTTAGGGACATGATAAAAGTTTTTGGCAAGAAGCCATTTGAAAACAATAGTGTTTCTAAAGTATTCGATGTTATTTTTGTTCTTACATAACATTCACGTCTTTTACATTTTTCAAATGCCAGATATCTCTCTCTACAGTTTTGTTCTAGGTTTCAATTAGATACTCCATATTTTTAAAAATTTCTTAATTGACAAAAATTACATATATTTATCGTGTACACGTTTCAAAATATGTATACATTGTAGAAGGGCTAAATTGAGCTAATTAACATACATCATTTCACATAATTATCATAAGATATCCCATATTAATGGCACTTGTTTTTTTAAAATACACAAGTTTTAGGCACAATAGTCAGTTTCTTCTGGCTCTGCTTTATAGAGAAGCATGTATGAACTAAAGTCTCTACACTCTCCAGATAAGATCTTCCTAATTATTAAGGAGAGCTAGATTGCTTGGTTTTTTTTTTTTCTGTGTGAAAATTAAAAGAGACCATAAAATTCATAAACACAATCAATGTATGTACAAATCAGCCTAGTTTTAAATGTTGGATCTGGAATGAGCCTGGGATATGCACATAAGTGACACTGTGATATCACAGCTTTATTGTCCCTTCTCAGTGTCTACACACCTGGAATGAAAAGGTGCCATGTGCTTTCACTGGAAGTACCACACTTTGCATTTCCGTGCCATGATGTCAGTAGCAGAAACCATTGGTTGGAGCTTTCAATTTAGCTCCTTTTTCTGCTTGGAAGAGGCATCAAGTTACTACCCTGTAGAGATACTTCCTTTTCTATTTGGTTTATTTAAAAATCACCTATCCTAACTGACCTGTAAGAATGAATGATATAAAGAGCTATACAAATAAATTTTCTTCAAATTCATAAAACTATTCATACTTTTTTGAAACAGGAGTAAATGCCAAGAATCCTTCAGAAGTATCTACTGTTTAGAAGGAAATGGAGCAGCACCAAATGGGTCTAATTCAACTGGTTGGGACTGTTGGGACTGATGTGGCGGGATGCTTTGCACCACAAGTTCTGTAAAGGGCACGGCACCAAAGTCATCCATTTTCAACGCATCTGCACTGTGGAATGATCCATGTAGTGAATTCTGTCTTGGCCGCCCAGGCAGGACAGTATTGTGATCAGCACGGATATCACTCAGGCCTTGATGTGGCTGGTGCCATGGCAGGTCTGGAGGATGGAAGGGCTTGGCACCAAAGGGATCCAACAGACTCTCCTCTGGTTGTAGGACACTCCCTCTGTC
The DNA here is from genome assembly GCA_028644305.1 of Xerus rutilus. NCBI lineage: Eukaryota > Metazoa > Chordata > Mammalia > Rodentia > Sciuridae > Xerus > Xerus rutilus. Next base: position 65,342,956 of record CM053408.1, read on the forward strand.
TTTCCCATCAGTCAGTGCAACACTAATGTTCTCCTTGGAGTCTGAGATGGTTAAAAATTCATTGCTGCTTTGAGAGTCTCGGCGGCCCACTTTCTTGTGCCTGCGAGCCCTCTCTGGAGTGCGGTAGGTAGGCTTCAAAGTCTTCTTCGTGCTAGTTGGTGTGCCGTGATGCCGCTTCCCATTACTTTTGGACATATCCTGCTTTGTGCGCCTCTGGCGAGAGGACAGTTTTTGTAAGCTGCGCTGTTTGACTTTTTGCTGCTGACTCCCAGTTATCTCCTCAAAGGGCACAAGCCCAAAAAGGTCCTCCTTACTTTCACTTTTACTTGTTGATGTGGGAAAGGGCTGAAAGGGAGTGGAGCCAAATATATCTACACTTTTGGGACAACCAGGAAGAGCATGTGCCTCAGATCCCACTACAGGGCAGTCCTGGACATTCACCTTCTTGCTAAAGGGTGCTTTCATGAAGACATCAAATTCCTCTTGCTCTAGTCCCCCAGTAGGAAACATCTGTTGAGAAAGGTTCTTTTCATTCTCTCCTTGCTGAGGCTGTTGAGCATGCAGTGCAAAGAAGGGAACAGCACCAAATACATCAAACTCCTGTTTGGGAGTCTCCCCGCCAGCATCAGAGGGTACATGGGTTAGGGTGAGGAGTGCTGCATTAGGATCTTGCGTTGGCCCACTGCCAGACTTGTCTCTGTAGACAGGGCTCACACTGCTGTACTTTGCTTTGGCCTGTTCATACTCAGAATCAGAGCTGTGTTTCTCCTCTTCTTCCTCATCTTCAGAATCCATGAGGAGAGGCCTGTGACCCAGATTTTCTGGTTCAGTATCATCATCATTAAAATCTCCTTGTTCTCCAGGAACTTCTTCATCGTCTTGTTCTTCCTCTTCACTGCTCTTAGGAGAAGGGGGATCTGACTCAAAATCACTTTCAGAGTCATCATTCCCCTTTTGTACATGACCCCGTACTGATAAATTCTCTAAAGTTTTCTTTCCAACTGGCTGATCTTTAGATATTGGACTTGCTTTTCCATTCTTGATAGGGTTTATAGTGCTATTTTCTTGATTCATGGATGGATATTCACCTTTCTTTTCAGGAGAACCTGCAGGTTCAAATAAAAAAGATTATAGCCTTCCAGTACATTCCAAACTCCATTTTCGCAAAGCACATGATATTACATAACCCTCAGACCAATTCCCTCAAAGGAAAAAATAATGTTATCAACTCTGTCATGGTCCTCAGCTAGATGATAGATCCTTACTGTAGTCAGACATACTTGTCTCTGGTCTCTATACACTACTTACTTATCCCAGACTCTCACTGCCAGCTAAATTTTATTTATAGCACCCAAAATAAGACCTTGAACATAAAAAAGTGAACAAGTTTTTTCTCACTCCCATTGAAGTAAGATTAGTCAGTTGATTGTAACTTCAACAGACCATTCACCAAACAACATTGTGTTTATATTTTCAACTCTTTTCTCATAGAGATCACTACATTTCTATCAGCATGAATTCCTTATCTGTTTGGTTATGTTTCACTAATTTTTTCAAACCTGCATTTTGACTTTTACACATCAATTTTTTTTTTTTTTTTGCCACACTCAGGATTGAACCTAGGGATACTCTGCCACTGAGCTATATCCCCAACCCTTTTTGAGTCAGGGTCTCACTAAGTTGCCCAGGCTGGCCTTGAACTTGGAATCCTCCTGCCTCAGCCTCCCAAGTCACTGAGATTACTGGTGCACACTGCCACACCTGGTTTAAATCAGTATCTTCTGAGTTAACTTAGTGTGAGTATATCTTTCATAGCCTGATCAAAGCTAAGGACCAGATACTAAACTGATGTACCAAAAATGTGTCTTCCTTTAGCTGCAGTATCCATACTACTAGACATTCCATTAAAGGCTGTCTTTAAAACAAATGTAAATTATCAGGCGGCTGTGTGATAGGCAAGTAAATTTCATCAAATAATTTAAGTGTATGGTATTTAGAAAAGAAATATAGTTTATTAGTTTACATGAAAATATATTACCTTCCCAGTACATTGGTATACTGAATTGATTTTTCCAGAGGTAGCAATCAATTTTATTTAGTCATTTATACTCATCCCTTCCCTTCAGGATCAAATATTTTCAAAACAATTTAGATGGGGCTGGAAGCACAGTCTATCATCACAAGAACTAGTTAGCTTATGATGGAGGGACCATTACTTCCTCATCATTAACATGGTGATCACTGGCACGTGGTACCTCTGGGTTATCTCCTCCTCTTTTAAAGTTGCACTTTATCTTCCTACAACTCCATAAGTTTTGTCTTTCACTAACATCTCCTTAAAATATATGTGTTCCCCAGGGTTTAGTCCTTGGTTGTATTTCTCCCTCTGCATCTTCTCACCCCCCTTAAGATGCTCTTCACCAGCAGTTCCCTTTAGTGGACAGCACCTCCACCTATGTAGATTCCTCAGACCAGTAGAAATCTGGAAATGATCTCCCCTCTTCCCACCAGTGTGTGCCTATGCTTTTTAAATCTCCTGAATATGTTCCTTTTTCTCTTTCTTCCACTTGTCTATTTACTCCATTATTTCTTATCTAGCAACTCAGCCTCTAAACTTCTTTGCCACGATTCTCATAGCCCCCAAACAGCTCCTTTACCTTGTCACCAGAATAAGTTTCTGAAAAACAAATCATGTAGCTCCCTGCTTAAAATCTTCCAGTGGCTCTCTGAAGTGGAACCCTTAGGATAATGCAGGGTTCTCTATTTGGGTTCTGTCTTAACCAAATCTGTAGACTTACACTCTATGTTTCCCATGTTATTCTTTATTACAACCTATTCAAACTCAGGAACCAAATGGCTATCCATCCTCTCAGGAATGTAATACACTTGGGAAATACTCTGTAATACTCCCCTGTCTTAACATCTCTTTCCCACTGCAATAATGCATTCCATTTAATATAAATGCCCTACCTCTTTCTCTTCCACCAGACTGCCTTATGAAGGTGGCTATGTTTCAAGACCCAGCTCAAGTCACAGCCCTTCAAACCACCCCTCAAAAAAAATACCCATTCTGTACTTGGCACTCCTGATGAAACTAGTACAAGCCTTAATTGTAATATCTACTCCACTGAACTGCAAATGTTTATTTGGCTATTATCCTACCATTTATCACATCTCATTTATGATTCATCTCTACCGTAGCACTAACTGTATCAATATGTATTAAAATGAAACACTGACTACTTTGAGCTCAACTGTATTCAGAATATAATAAGAGAAATTACAAGAAATATGAAGGAATAAAAATAAACTGTACATGTATGGGTATTTTTAGCTCAGAATTCAGTCACTTACATTTTCTTATTGCATTCAGTGCTCTGAATAACAAAGGAGAGGGAATGGGTGCATAAGTCTACCACGGGCAGTCAGTGAAAGCCTCCCTAAGAACATGACAGGACTGAGCAATGCGAAGGAGCCAGCTAGGCAAAGGATAAGCTGATGGCTGCTCCAGGTAAGAGCAATGACATGTTGGAGGGACTATAAATAGACTGGTGTGGTTGAAGCACAGTGAACAAGGGGGACACTGTACAAAAGGAAGTAGGAAAGAATGGAAAAGAACAGACTGTGAAGGTCTCTGTAAGCATGAATGGAGTCTGTATTTCATTGGAGATTCAGTATATGACAGAAAACTATCAAAAAGCTTTAAAATGGGTGTCATGATCAGAATTATTCCAAAAAAAAGATGACTGACTTCCATATACAAAAGTAAAATGGAGTGGAAAAGTTGTGTGTGTGTGTGTGTGTGTATGTGTGTAGGAGGCATTGGGGAAAAGAAAATTCCAATAATTCAAGTTAGAGATTATGTTGGCTTTAATGTCAATGGCAGAAGGGTAAATAAAAGTGGAATACATTTACTGTCATGTATAAATAATTGCAGCATTTTTTTAAATAACATAAAAATACATTTTTACAACTAAAAATGTATAGCTATAAAGAACAAATAAATTTTTTTTCAAAAACTGAAAAAAGATTGGAAGAATCAGAGATTGAAGGGAAAAATTCAGGAAAGATGGTAATCATTAACATAGAAAGAGTAAGTAAAAAATAAGCTGAACTGGGGATATATAAGTCAGTGAATGAGTGCTCACCCAACATGGGCAAGGTCTCTGAGTTCAATCCCCAGCATTGAAAAAAATTTTTTTCTAAAAAAGCTGGGAAGTAGAGATAATCAAAAAATTGATTTTGGACACATTAAGCTTGATGTATGTGTAAATCATTTCACATGCAGTTAAGGGTAAAGGGTAAAGGCTTGTGCACATGCTTAGTGTTTGGCTAAAGAAAACAGACTTGGGTATTATCACCATGTAGAGGGTGTATAGAGGCAGTCACAGACTAAAAGACATCACCTAAAAAGACAAGAAGGCAAAGCTGAGCCACAAGGTGCAAAACATTCAAAAGTCAGTAGAAGAGCAAATTACAAAGCAAACTGGTAAGTACCAGTCTAAGAGGACTAAGACCATGGAAGCGCAATGTCATGGAAGACAAGGGAGAGAGGAGAGTTTCCAGGAGAGGTGAGAGAGAACACAGCCAAAAGGTGCAGAGGTACACTAAGCTAAACACAGAATGTGGCCACTGGATCTAGTCATCTTTTGAGGTTTATTGGCAAACCTAACCTTAGCAGTGCTAGTGAAGACTGAGTGGGAGACAAGATCATAGAAAATTCCATCAGGTTATACTTAAATATAAATATAATCTGCTAGTTCCTTAAAACCAGCTAAGAGCTATATGCTATTTCTTATCCTAACAGATTAGGACCAAATCAAATAGATTCTCAAGTTTGACTATTCTCCCATACAGTGTACTTCTGATATTAAAAATAAAGATTACTTTTAGATTAAGAGAATATATTTTCATGGATTGTTAACTCAAAATAAAATATGTATGGTTCCAGGAAACTCCCAGTCATCCCTCATGGAACATTTCTGCTAAGACACATTTTAACTTACTACCTCAAGCTACTGAATAGCTTAGTAGTAACTCACTAGGTACACCCCTCACATTTGTTCATGAACACCTCTAGTAACATCTCAATGTTTCCTAAAATACATTTCACAGAATGCTATTACTGTAATGAGAAGTAAACAATTCTGTGGTCTCAGGCAACCAAGTGTGTGGAATGATGCACTCAATATTCTGACTCCACTCTACACTCACCTGGAATATGCTCATTAGAGGTGTTAATGAGTCCTACACAGAAGAATCTTTAGTTTGTATAAAAATCTAGGAGTTCGCAAATTGGCTTCTCTGTGCTTTTATTTATAGGTAATACCTGTTAACCTTTATAAACAATGATGCAACAAGCACTTTGGGGAAATGCTGCTCTATTAACTTCTATGGGAGATTTTTCCATTTCTAGGGAACTTAATTTTATTCCTGAAGATCTTCTGGCGCATTTAACACAGCATAGATATTCCATCTTGCACAGTGTCCTTCAATTCACCTTCATTTTGTTATTCTTATAGTTCAATTCCCATCTTCTTAAAATATACTGTTTCCATTACCCAACTAGCCATCTCTGTTTTCCAGAACACACCTGCTGCATTGTACTTCTTATTCTGACTGCTCTGTCATCTTTTCAACATTGTATGAATAGAAATAAAAATATTTGTTGTGGGGACTGAGGCTGTAGCTCAGTAGTACAGCGCTTGCCTAGCATGCGTGAGGCACTGGGTTCGATCCTCAGCACCACATATAAATAATAAATGAATAAAAGAAAGATCCATCAACAACTAAAAAAATATTTGTTGTGAAGTGCCATGCAAATACATTTTTGTAACTGTCAGTGGGGATATAAATTTGTGGGGTCTTTTTACTTACCATTTTTTTATATATCTTTCCAATACAAACATTGTCCATTATTCTGATAGGAGCATAATAAAATATTATATATAACACTTTTAAATATTTATCACTACATTATTTCTGGTTTTACTGCATATAAAATAGAACCATGACACTTGTGCACTTTTTCCTTGAGAGAGAAAAAAAGAAAATCCTTCCTATAGTACTTTCATTTTATCCATTTATTGTTATTTCCTTCTCATGGATAATACATATAAGGGGTATGCATATATATGTGTAGTATAAAAATAACCCAATAACAATTATGCCAAGATCACAGGATTTCTAACTTTTCCTTATGGATGCAATGGGATAATAATAGGTTTTATTTCATATCACTGTTGTAAAGAAAAAGTAAACAGTGCCTGACACACCATGCACACTTTAACATCATCCTCTCCAGGGAAGAGCCAAATTCAATTATTTCATCCACCACATTCAGTAATCTTCTAGTAACTTTTCTGGGCTTAAAGGATGAAGATTAATCTAAATGAGAGGAAAATGGGGAGGAGGTAGAGAGGAAGAAGCAATTCTATCAATAATTCAAGAGGAGCTCAGGACCATTAGAAATGACCAGAAAGAAAGTAGGCTAACAAATGTATATCCACACCAAGGATACATTTTTTGATCCTGGAAATTATATCTCTGATATTTAAATAGCTACATTAGAGAGTACAGTGTAAGAAATGAAAAGAGATTGATTTTAAAAAGAGCAAGAAAACACACACACAATGATGTATGCATCTTTGTGGTTTCAGGACAGATCCCTAAAAAGTATGGGCAACTGGCTGATGTAGACAGAATAGTTTTATTATCTCCCCCTAATAAAACTGTTTATCTAAATTCCTTTTTCTTCCATATTCTCCCAGCCCACGTTGTTCAAATGATTCTCTACCTCTTCAAATTTCTACTCCTTCATAAACTTTGTAGTCAGTAATAAGGCTCTCTGAAAACATACTGATAACAACTTAAGTGTTAAGCACAATTAAACCAGATTTAAGTTTATGTGGTCAGATCTCTCTAGCACCTCCTGTTAAAGGAAAAGTAGTTTCTGACTACCAGTTAAAACAATCCTAGATAAGTTTACCTTCTGCAGTAAGAGCAATCTACCTAATCATCCTAATCATCCCCTCTTCATTGTGAAGCTACAAAAGAGCTGAGAAACAAATGGGAATTACACAAGAATAAAATTGTGTCAATAAACAGGCATCTTTCTGAATCTGAAGAGAATTGTTACAGGACCTTTCCCAGGTATCAAAGTCCTCTTTATGCCCAAATCCCTTATATAAAATGATGCAGCATTTGCATATAAGCTACTTCATCCTCCTATACACCTTAAATCATTTCTAGATGACTTATAGTAACTAATACAATATAAATCCTATGTAAATAATTGTTAATATTGTATTGTTTAGGGGATGATGACAAGAAAAAAGTCTGAACATGTTCAAGTGAATTTGTTTTTAATATTTTTGATCCACAGTTGGTTGAATCCAAGGATGTAGAAGGTCAACTGTATTTTAAGGCTTTTAATCCTGATCTATAGACACAAAAGATGGTCAAAATAAGTATTAAAAGTTAGAAAATTGGTTTCAACTGTACAATGTATATAGTACTTTAAAATGTGACCTCTAGCTAAAATCCATTTATTTGTCTAAACATAGTCCTGTAATTAAAAAAAAAAAAAAAAAGTCAGATATTCCCATTATTTGCTTCTGGGGACAGACTGCTTCTTCCCAGTTGTTAGGTTAAATAATACATATTTGATCTACTCTGAAATTTAATCAGGATTATCTCACTGCCCAAGTTAATTTCCCAAAAGTACAGCCTAAATATGTTGCTTTATAATTCAATATATCCTAAATCCTAATAATCTCCACATTTACTGAGATTTGTATTATTAACATAAAAATGGCTGTTCTTCAATTCAAGTAGGTGAAAAGAGAGTTATAATATTTAAAATAAGCACTAGGAATGTGTCCTTACAGCATAAACAAATGTCTAGAATGTGGATCTTATCTCAGTTATATCTTTTCTTTATTGATTTATTTTGGTAACACACTATAAAATTTCCTGTGTTGATCCATTATTTTTTATCTGTGGCTCAAAGCAGAGCATCTCTTTCCTTAAACAAAATACAGAATGATGTTTTGATGGGATGACTTCTACTCAAGATGTTCTTTGTTTTGTGCCATAAAACTACAACCTAAAAATTTCAGCTTTTTTTTAGTATCTTATCAAGAAGCATTTTAATCAGTGAGAATGAAGCAAGTTTATTAATTTATGCAATTATTTAATATACAAATGGTATGAAAAAATGTGATCAATTATTTATCAGCAAATCTTAACAAAAGAGTTAATCAACTGAAAGTTAATCAATAGTGTTTTTTCACTATTCCCCAAATAACAACAAGACGACCATCAGTCAAAACATTAAATAATTTTTTGTGAAAAAACTCAAAATAGTGACATTAATATATTCCACATATATGTGAGAAAAATATGGGATGAAACTTTCTTTGAGGCAGCTCTGATATGGACTAGGATATTTGTTTCTATTTTTAAATAAGAAAAACTTTTTCAAAGATTCAGTATTGTGAATTAAGAATACTAGATGTTCACAGCCTACATTTAAAAATGACACATTTTTACAACTGGAAGAAACTTTGGAGATTATATAATGAATAATGGTCTAAACCATTTCAAGATGAACTGAAACTTTCACCTAAGGGTAGGTATCTACTTAGCAAAAGGACTTGGACCAGAAGGCAGGTCTTAACATCTAGTTTTCAGGATCTTTGAATTCTTTACTTCTATTAGACTCCATTATCCGAAATAATAGCAATTCCTAGTCTTTTGAGGTTGAGTTTGATTGCTGGAAACAGCCATATTCATTCAAAGCCAAAGCCTGAATATAAGGCAAGTGACTATAAGATAAGCAATGCAGATTTGGGAAAATTAAGATTAGCAAAGTTAGGTTATGAAGTCTTAAATTCTCTTAGTTAAGTTAGAAACTCAAAGAAATTCTAAGTACTATAAAAGATGTTAGAGTAAGGGAAATATCACTGAAGTAAATGTCAAGAGGATTAGTACTTATTTATACACATAAATTTGGCTGATTAAAATCATTCTCTTTGTTTTGCTTTACTTTATATACAGAAATACAAGACAGTCAATCAAAGCTAATAGCTGAATGTTTCAATAATTCAGCAATCTCAGTAAAAATAGTAAGCTTTGATTAAACAAGTGAGACGACCAATTAGCCATTTGGCATCTACTTAAAAATATGTAACATATTTCCCTTCTTTCATCAATAGAGAATACTAAATGAAAATGCACTTTGATGACCTGTATTATTATTTGGAATCATGCATTATTTAGTGTTTTACTCTCTTCATCTGTAAAATAGGGATAACACTAGTATCTGCCTCACAAATTTGTAGCAGGAATTAAAGTGAAAAATACACATAAAGTGGTGGTTCATTATTGTTATTGCTACTGTATTTTACCATCATTTTTTAGTTACTTATGGAATACCTAACTATATACTTCTAATGCTACTAAGAAATGAAATCAGATGGGTTAGGAAGTAACACTGTAAAGTATATAAATATAGTGCCAACAGCTTTTCATATATCATCTCTCAACTCCCCAGTATTAGGCTCCCACATTTAGGTGAAAGTGCTCTATAAGGTATGCTACAATCTTGCTGAGAGTTTTTTTCTTTATAACCACAGCTTGAAATTTTTCCCTCTTGTTTTCCATGTTCGATCACTGTTATGACTTCCTACCATTTCAAAGATATACATAGTTACCACCCAAAACTCAGTTCTTGACTTTTTCTTATCTTTTCTACTTTTTTTCTTTTGGATAATCTTAATCCTATTTCATTACTTGAACTGTATTTTGAAAGCATAAAACAAGAAGATATTTCTAGAGATTTGGCCCAATCTCTCTGAACACATAAGAAATTTAAAGCTGACCAAGTTTAAGGCCATATAACAAAGCCATGGTGATTTCTCTTGCTGGTGACACTAGCTTCAAATTCTTATCTGTAAATTCAACAATTAAACTAACACTACAATATCATCACTAGCAAAAATTCAACATAGCTTTTCATCAACACGTTACAAAATACAAACCACAGATTTGTCTTACTATATATTTTTTTGTATCCTCTTTTTAAAACCACACCTGAAAAGTAAAAAGTCCAATAGGATGAGCAATGTATTGTTTCCATTTCATCAAATAGTAATTTGTAGAATGGTATACTTGAGAATATTTTATAGTGTGTAAAGTTAGTTGTAGAAATACTGTAAGGTTTTTATCGAAAAACAAAATACTCAACTTTACAAAATCCACAGAAGAAAAACATCCAAATAAGCCTTAGTTGCCTCACCTATAAAACAGGAACAATATTGTTACTTACCTGAAAGAATTCAACATTAAATAACAGTCATCTTATTTGCTGAACTTATATTAAATATTGGTGGGGTGTGTATGAGAAAGACAAAGATTAGATTACTCAAGTACAGGTTGATAATAAACTCATTCATTGAGGTACAGAATGGCATTCAAAGATGAATGAGATAGTGCCTGACTTCAAGAAGCTTATCATTCATTTCAACAAATTCATTGAAACGATTATGTTCACTTAATGCACTCAGAAACCCACATATTAATACTGATTCTACTGATCTGGAAAATGAGTGACCAAGGTGAAAACAACAAGGTAGTTCTGAAAAATGAATTTACCTCATCAAATGGATCTAAGACATAAATTTGCCCATTCTATGTTTGTGAGTTTTCCAAAAAGGAAATCTGTTCAAATTTCAAAGATCAAAACAGGACTCCAACTCAAAAGCCAAATTTTTAGTCAATACCTAAAATGATATTTCTCTACATAGGTTTTTATATATTTGTTATAGTATTCTTTTAAAAAAATACTTCATAAGAAGAGTAAGATTCTAGTTAATGCCATACTATTTTAAATAAATATTCCAAGTATGTATTCTTAAATCCAATACATGAACCTTCATAAATACTATACCAAAATATTCAAAATATTTAGAAAATACCAAGTGAGAGGAAAGAAGCATATATTATGTCATACTGTCCTCATCACCCACTCTTCTAATCAGGTTTCCAGGTAGAGTAGAGGGCAGTTTTCTTTTAGTTATAAAACAGGTGGTACACTTTTAATCATGTGCAAAGCTCCCAGTATCAAAGAAATTTTGTTTTGATGTTCTTTGCTTTGCTCTCAGATTATAGAGGATAAATGGCTTGAAACTGCTATTTTAATTGCATGCCTTCTTTTGTCTCATCACTGATGGCAGAAAGGAGGGCTGTAAGAATCTAAAGCGTACTTTGAATTGGTAGCATACTGCCAGCCATCATTTTCCTGCAGTTTACCATGGTAGGCCCAAGGATTAGTGGATTAGGATTAGGTTTTATCAAAGTCTGTACTATTCCTCTAAACACACAGCGACAGGGTTTAAGTAAGAGAATCATTGTAATTGTGAACACAGCTTCCCTCCACCAGACTAAAAATGCCATAAAACTAACACGTCTATTATGTTACACATATTATTGTAATTTTTATCTCAGTTATTTAATGTTTTTGTTTTCCTACTCTTCACAGAGCAATTTAGAATCAGAGTTGAATTCCTACTTTTGAACCGTGTGACCTTAAGCAAGTCACTAACCTGAGTTTTCCCTGTATATTTACACTAGAATTCAATATATAGTAACTGTTATTGCCAACACCCTAACATAGAAAAATTCTTGATCTTTAAGAATTATATACTAGAATATAAAGGAATAAACTATATGCTCCTCATGGCTTATAAAATGGCTCAGCATTTGGACCTAAACCTAATTAAACCTAAGCCAAATTAAAAATGACATATAAAAAATCTAAAACTTCGATGACTTAATATGGCCTACATGTCAATAGAAGTCTCCAAGTGCAATTTCAGAATTTCATAAAGCCTTTTTATGTTTCTGAGGTTGTGGGTGCTTATTAAAATTGGATAGTATGCACTATCATATTATTCACAGAGCCACATATCCTTTGGTATACAAACTATAAAGCAATGCCTTGGCAAAAAGGAAGGAGGTGTGGGTTTCCTGGCAGAGAATGAATACTATGCTTTTGATATTTAGTAGGTATACTGTAGTGAATACTGGCACTAATGCTTTAGTAAAAATAGGAATGACCATATTAAACAATAACCTCACAAATAGGTTCTACCTTTAAAAAGTTTGAAGTAGCTAAGAGAATACTACCTTATCTCGGAAACTCTTTACTACTCCTGGCTGAACAGCAACTGCAAAACTTACTTAAAACTAACATTTCAAAATTTGATAGTGAACTGTAAAAATACTCTTAATAATAATACCAATAACAGTAACCATAATGGCAACCAATATTTACTGAAGAGGTGTGTGCTCTATATAACATCCTCTCAATAATTCTATCAAGTAGGTAGTATTATCCCTAATTTAAGATAAAGAAACTCTAGAAGGTGGGAAATACCCAATATCAAATGGTTAATCTATGACAAAACTAAAATTTGAGCCCAGGGTTTTATAATTCCAAAGTCCTATTAACATCAGTTTACCAATCTGAGCCAAAAGGTAAATATAATTCCATGATAATAAAATATCCATTTATGGAATAAGACATTACATTTGCATACAGCATCAAACTGGTCCTTGATATAATTATTTGATTTTTCCACGCATGGATAATTTTTAAATCTCAAGTTATTTTTCCATAAAGGAATGTTTGAAAATAAGAGAGAAGTAAGATGTAGTTCATTTTAAGACATGGTCTGCCAAAATGTTATCTTCAGCTAATATTCCTAAAAGTCTGAAAGTGACAGGGTAAGCGAAGGCAAAAAACAAATCAGAACATGGTCCTATGTAGCCAAAACAAGGTAAGACCTGTTGACTGAACCAACTGGAGTGCACAGAAAGCTGCCGAACAGATGAAGATAATGCATGCTACAAGGTGTTCTGGACTCTAAATGATACAGGACCCAGAACCAGTAACATAAGGAGCAGCCACTCCTCTGACGAGCACCAGGCCCCCTATTCATGCTATTCCATTTGCTCAGAACACCTTTTCTCCTATTTTTGTTCTGGAAGACTTGTATCTTTCACATTTCAAGCATCATGTGTTTATGATCAACACCTTAACACCTCTACCATCCTTACTATCCTCCCATACTAGTGTCAGAAGCTCCTTGTGTTTGTTCTTCTACGGTAGAAATTTTTTTACTTTTATATCTTTAGGGGTTTCAAATTGGAAACCTCATCACAGAAAGATTTCTGCTCAACTGCCACCTAACACTGAGAAAGTAATTTAAATCAATGGGAAAATTTGGCCTTCTTTTCCATTTCACTTCCTCTATGGATCTTTCAAAGGGAGATTAAAATCCCAGTGTTGAGCAGGCTCAGATATTCTCTGTCTCCTGTCTTCTGTGTCATTATTTCCTGACTTTTATACACGTACTCTTTCTCTTTGGTGCTCAGCCAGCCTTGGGACTGCTACTTTTTTCTTTGCTGATATATGGTCACAAGTTCTCATTCATTAGGAAGATCTCAACATCAATTATGATGACCCAGATCCTAAATTACGGGACCCTCCTTGATGCCAAACACTTAAACTTTTAACTGTTCACATAATTCACTTACAATTGTATCTCTGTTTATAACCTCTGTTCTATCCAGATTTTCTACTCACATATTCCACATTCATTATGTTGCAATAGGTACTTGGCTTCTTATTCAAGTGCTTATCATCTTCCTCAATAGCCTCACTGCCTTCGCTATATGGCCCCACCTCATTCTTTTTTTTTTTTTTTTTTTTGGTACCAGGGATTGAACTCAGGCCCCATCTCATTCTATACATGACTTCAACTTGTCTTTCCAGCATCCTTTGCTCCTTCCACATTTCTTCTGCTGATCACACACAATTTTACAATACTTGCCTCCTTTCCTAAACTAACTGCAACCAACGAATAGAAATCATACAGTCAAGGAGACTGACATCACTGTACACCAGTCAACACCAAGACAGACTGATTACTGAGAACCTTACAGATCCACAGCAACAGCTGTTCCATACCCACACATTCTAAACTATCTAACTTCTCAAGCCACTGGCCCTGCCATTATTTAGTCTCAGCAGACAACTTTGCCCAATACTTCACAGAAAAATTAAGTCCACTGGGCATTCATTCTTAACATCCCATCACATACCTCTTTATAAGTATGTCCAGTCTCAAGAGGAGAAATTTTCATATCTTGGTAGACACCAATTCTTCCATCTGTGCTATTATCCCCATCTCCTTTAGGGCAGTTCTGGGGTGGGGGGGGGGAGGTCTTTTTCTTTTTATTTTTTAAAATACTATTCTTTCCTCTTTTTTCCTTTACCTTTAGTCTTTATATATAAAATATTTCCCTTAATCCTCACCTACTTTGCTCTATTAGTACAGCTGAACACCTGCAAAGAATAATGCACCATTGATATCTTAATGTCCTCATCACCCATTCATTTCTCAATCCACTACAATCAGAATTCTAATTACATTATTTTGACCAAGATCAAATAATCACTAAATGGTAATTCTAATGGATAGCTTCTAGTCACCTTATCCCCATGAGCATTTTCCAAGGCATGGTTAATCCCCTCTCCCCTTTCCTCAGCAATCTTCTACATCTCCTGTCTCTATGGTCCTTTTCCCCCTCCCCCATTTCCTCTGTTTTGCCCCTTAAGTGTTATAGGATTACCCTGAATTCTCTTCTTAGCATTTTACTCTTTTTTCTCTCTGATGTGGTTTCCTACCACATTCCTGATGTAAATCTGCCGCTCTGGCCAAGATTTCTGACTTGAATGCCAGTTCTTTGTGATTAAATGCCTAGTAATAATATTCCAATGCTGCCCCACCACACCCACCAAAACTCAAACACAACCTATATGAAACTGAACTCTTCCCCTCAACCTACTCTATATTCTCCCTTTCCAGAAAAGAACATCACCAATTCATCAAAACAAAATCCTGATAATCACTTTAGGTTTCCTTCTTTCCCTCAAGGCCTCCTGTTCCTTCCCATATGGTTATTAAATCCTATAGATTCTTGCCTCTGTAATATCTCTCAGGCCATCATTTTTAATTATAAATAAATAAATTTTTAAAAAGAAAATTTTATGTACAGAATAATCCTAAATTCCAAATAAGCATTTACATATGAAGGTTTTAAAAAAAGGTAATATGGGAACACATCAGAATGTGAATAATATTTTTGTCTGTGTAAAGAAATTATACATCATTTTTTTTCTTTTTAATGTTTTGTTCTACTTTCAATTATCTACTGTTCTGTTTTTTAGCGGGGTGGGGATACCAGGGTTTGAATTCAAGAGCACACGCAACCACTGAGCCACATCCTCAGCCCTGTTTTATATTTTACTTAGAGGCAGGGTCTGAGTTGCTTAGCACCTCACTTTTTGCTGAGGCTGGCTTTGAATTTATGATCCTTCTGCCTCAGCCTCCCGAGCTGCTGGGATTACAGGTGTGTGTAATGCCCAACAATCTCTCTACTGTTCTTTTACTATTATGCTTATAATCAAAAACTAAAACTTTTCTTAAGTAAATCAAATCATACACTCTTAGGACTGCTATATTTTATGAGTTGGTAAGTCCATAATAAGCACTGGAGATCCAACGAATATTTTCTGCACTTTATCAAGTCTTTAAAAAAATTTTAACCACTACTTAAAATGATCTGTGGTAAAGAAACAGGTTTACTTCTTGTTTTCATTATTAATTTCCAATTCACATTGTCCAAGTGATTCAACACACACAGTTAACTTCTTTCTTGCTCTTAATTTCTAGAGTCATTTTGCTACAGTCTACACTTTGAGAAGTACTCAGTCTTCCCAGCTCTGATTTCAGTCATCCAGTTTATGTATTCTTTCCATGTATTCTACCATGTATTCTTTCTAGAATGCATATCTAACCACATTCCTTTCCTGTTTAAAGTCCTTTTATTTCTCCCATCATCTCCATATCATAGCCTCTGCCTACCTCTATGGTTTAATTTCCACCCTCACCTAATGTTGTCATCCTCAAATGCCTGCATTTCCTTGAACATACTAAAATGTCTCTGGCCTTTGCTCACAACTATTTTCTCTACTTGAATGCTCTGCCCTATTTTTTCTGCAAGTTCACTCGCATGTATTCACTTCTCAACACTTATAATAACATCTTTTTCACAAAGCTTTCCTCATTTCCCAATCCCAATTTAGCCAGAGAAAGGCCCCCATCTCCTTTGTGCACCCATTGAGTATATATCTATCATAGCACCTTCAATATTTAATTGCATAGTTTTCATGTCCATCTCTACCTAAATAACACTGAGCCTTGAAGGCAGTTACTTTAATCTTTATTATAATCCTTTTAGATTTTTAGGTGAAACCATAACTAGTAATAGTTCCTGAATTAACTAACTTCTGAGACTACACTCTTATTAACCAAGGCTGGAAAATTGGAAAGTGGAAGAAATAAGAGGCACCAATACAAATGCAAATTAAAACAGAAGCTTATCTGTACATTGCTGAGCATTAAGTGTACAAATGCTATGAAAACAAGGCACTAAGTGGAAAGAAAAATAATCAAAGTATTACATACACTAGTCTAAGAAGTATAAAATTTATGAGTTGGGGGTAGAGTGCTTATCTAGCAGTTTCAAGTCCTGTAAGATTATGTCAATTAGTGATGATCTAGCCATATTAGTGTATGAACATTTTATGAAGTTTGCACAATGGTGGAATCACCTTATATTTCTTGAGACACATTTTGTAGTCAAGCAACTGTAACACTACTACCATGATGATGATAAGATAATGAGTGTTTTGGTCTATATTACTCAAATTTTCATGATATTTTTCCATTTTGTTTGCATTTCTCTTTTACATTTCTTCATTTACAAATGTAATTCAACAATAGCACATTTTTGTATATTGCTATATAATGTTCCTTACTATTATTTAAAAAAATAAGCTGCATCAGATTTAATCTATGAAACAGGACATAATTTAATAATTTTTCTAATATTGGGTGATTTGGATGATAAAACTTACTTCTACAACTGATGCTATATTTAACATTTCTATAGCTGCATTTTTCCCAAAACTTTCAATTTCTTTAGAATATGTTCCCAGAAATAAGGTTTTTTAAAAAAATCAAAGAACATAAATATTTTATTCTTAAACAGCTTTCCAAAAACTAAGTGTGATCAGTAAAATACCAGCATAGTAATTTAATTCCATATTTTAAGCATTATATATTTTTTCCTGCAAGTCACTTACATGTATTCATTTTTTCAAGAATACATGTATACATATATACATATATATACACATGTGTATATACATGTGTGTATATATTAAAAAATAATGCCATATGATATTTAACAGTTCATTTGTACATTTTCCCCTCAAAAAACAATATATTTAAAACAATATACTTAAAACAATATATTTGAGGGAAACATCAAAAGATTAAACACTAAGTAAGCAAGCATTTTCAAATACTGTAGTGAGTGCGTAAATTTATGTCTTTATTCTGCAGGAATATCTAACAATTAATCAATTTTATAAATGTGCATGCTCTTGATTGGACAGCCTCTCCTCAAAGAATAATGTTATGTGTCAAATATTAATATATGGGAGTATTTAGTAAAGAATTATTCAAAATATTGCCAACTTCTGTTGAATTTGCAGAAAATAGAAAGGACATAATGTGATCAAATACAGTGTAACCAGTATTATAAATTAGAAAATTAAAAGTAATGGTTTTAAGATGTTAGGATTTCACTGCATTCAACATATGTAAACAGAAACCAAGACAAAAATAAACATTTTCTTAAACTTTTGTCAGATATTTTTCATGCTTCAACAAATACTTCTCTTGTTAATCATTAAAAAACCTTATAAGTCATGTGTTACATGCTATTATTATCCCCATTTTATATGAGAAAATGATACAGAGAGGAAGTAGGTCATTTGCCTTGGTCACACAACTAGTAAGAAATGAAGCTTAGACTGAACTCATATAATCTTGGCTTCATAGCTGGATAATTTTTAAATATTTAAGTATAATTAAATGTTATTTCCATTCTGACTTTTTCAATACAATACACATTCTTTTGAGTATTGTACCAGAATATAGACATTTGTACACAAAACTGCCAAAGTTTAGTTTGATCACTGGCTCACCAAGCTCAATATTCCATCTCTGGTAATGACACCTAGATCATTAGTTGTGAAGAAATGAATGGCATTTATAATATTCACTGCAAAGAACATTAGGTTATAGAGTCAAAAAGGCAAAGTGGGAAAAATTAAATGCATACTATTATTGCAACTAATTAAAATCTGTTTTTCTATAAAAATCAGAGTATATTTGACAATAATATTATGGTCTTTTGCTCTAAAAATGTTTTTCTAATGGTGTTAGATGTTTAAAGACAAATCTGAGATAAATCTACAATATCCTTCATGAATTAAAGTTCCTTTTAAAAACTGAAAACACAATTAAAAAAAAATACATCATGGTCAAGTAGAATGGATCTAAGAAATTCAGGAGTGTATCTAAAACTAGGCATTCCCCTATACTCATCTTCCCCTACTTCTCCATCACATTTTGTCTTTAAAATGCCTGAGGAACACTGATCTAATAAAGAAACTACTTTACATCCTTTAAGTCTTAGTTTAAATGCCATCTTCTCAGGGAAGCAAAGGATCAGCATCCATACTTAAAGTAAAAGACAAAGAACAAAAGAGAAGAAAAATCATAACAAAAATGTAAAAAAAATACTCTTTGAGAAATGAAAATATACTATATCCAAGAAATAAAATGCTATTTGCAATTAAAGAAAATCTTGGTAATACAAAATTAAGGGAATTTCTAAGATGCAAATATAAAAGACAAAGAGATGGAAAACAGAGAAAAAATTTAAAGGATCAATCCACAAAGCATCATATCCTAATAATAAGGTTTACAAAAAAAGAAAGAAGGGAGACTGAGAGGGAAAAAAAGAGTGAGAAAGAATTTTAAAAAATTACCAAAAGATATAAAGCAAGGAAATGTAAGTTTCCAGATTGAAAAGGTCCACTAAACTCCAAATACAATGAATTAAAAAAGACTCATACTAAGGTAAAGTATCTTGAATATTCACAGCGAGTTAATAACTGCTAAAAAGGTTCATAGAAGAAAGAGAAGAAAAAAATAAGTAAATAAAAACCCAGTACAGGTCACCTATAAAGGATCAATGATAAGAATGGCATTGGAGTTCCCAGTGGCTATATAAGAAGACAGAATACAATAAAGCAGTGCCTATAAAATTCACAGAGAAATGTTTAACCTAAAATTATTTTCCCAACCAAATGATCAACCTAGTGTCAGTTTAAAAATAGGAGATATTTTTAGGTATCAAAGTTTATTAAAATTTGTTCTACCAGGAATACTTTCTCAAGAAATGACCGGAATTGTTCTACAAAGAACAGAGGAGATATAGGGATTTCCAGAAGACCTGGGGTAAGAGTAAAAGAAAATACTAGGATTACTGTTGCATGGCAGGCCCAGAAAGCGATCAGTTCAGACTGCACAGTTCCATAAGAGATGTAATCAGATGAAAATGAAAGTGATAGCCACCTTAAATTGGAAGGAAATTTGCACTTCCAAATGCAGATGAATCAACGAAGGATACATAAAAAAAACTAAGCAAAGAGAATTCATAGTAATTATAAACACAGTAATCAACTCCAGAAAAAAAAAAAACCTTACAGAAGAAAGGCAATATGCATGGTATATTGGACCTCTGTGATGACAAACTTACGTATTCAAAGAATGTACATGTTAAATACTGATTCACCTAAAAACTGTGCTGGAAGAATGAAAGGGAAACGACACCCTTATATGCAGTCATGCATCACTTGAAAACTCTAAGAAACCAGGATACATTCTGAGAAATGCACCATTAGTCCATTTCATGCGAACATCAACATACTGACAAACTTAAGATAGCTACAGCATCAGTAGGCAACATAATTGTGTGTGTGTGTCCCTATGCACAAACACACTAAAGACCCAACTCAGGGCCACAGGCATGCTAAACACAACTCTACCACTCAGCTACACCCCCAGCTCCTAGAAATATAATCTTAATTATAATCTTATGAGCCAGGCATGGTGGCACACTCCTGTAATCCCAGCACAGGGTGGCTGAGACTGGAGAATCACAAGTTCAAATCCAGCCTCAGCAACAGCAAGGCGCTAAGCAACTCAGTGAGACCCTGTTTCTACATAAAACACAAAATCGGGCTGGGGATGAGGCTCAGTGGTCGAGTATCCTTGAGTTCAATTCCCAGTACAAAAAATATATATATATTATCTTATGTGATTGCATTCATATATGTGGTGCTTCTTTGAACAAACATTGTAATATACCACATGATTATCATATTTGTGTGAAAGTTACAAGCAGTACCCATAATAAGAATTCCACAGGCATTACCTAGAATTATGGTGGAAGGGACAAAACATAGCAGAATAGCAGGATATATTAAAAGGGTAAAAGGAAAAAATGACGGCTAAGGAATTATAACAGGGAAAAATATCAAAAGGAAGGAAGCAGTCACAGCTTTTTTTCTTCTATAATAAACCTAGTTTATATATGACTTTAAAACACACACACATATATATATTATTTTAATAAAAATGAAGTTTCAATTATAAATTATTTGAGGGTTGGGAATATAACTCAGTGGTAGAATACTTCCCTAAGGCATGTGAGGCCCAGGTTCAATTCCCAGCACCACTCATACATACCAAAAAAAAAAAAAAATTCCTCACACCAAGCAATAATGGTACCTGTCACCCTGGCTACTGGGGACAGTAACATGGAAAAATCACTTGAAACCAGCCAGGGGCAACACAGCAAAACTTCATCCCTAAACCAAAACAAAACAAGCCCAGGGACATAACTCAATGGTAGCACACTTTCCTAGCATGTGCTATATCCTGGATTCAATTGCCAGTACCACAAATAAGTTATTTTGTAAAATAATGATAAACTGAAGAAAGACAAAATGTAAGCTAATCTAATACAATATCAAAGTTAAGATTTAAAGCTCTAACAGAGGGCTAGGGTATAGCTCAGTGGTAGAGTATTTGCTTAGCATAAGCAAGATCCTGAGTTCAATTCCCACAAAAAAAGAAAAAGAATGTCATAACAAAAATTTTTTTTAATAAAAAATAGCAGAATAATGGTACTTCCCAAATACATGTTAGCATTGGACTTAAAACTTGCTAAATTCTCATAGCATTCTGTTACACAATTAAATTCATTTTTTTCTCAAGTAGCATCCTACATATGGTATACTTAAAATTGTTTAGTAATTGTCTACTCTCAAATTCAAGTAAGATGACATTGTATACATTTAATTCTGTATTGTATATATACACATATTTAGTAATTTCTTGCCTTTCTCTCTCCTAAGTTCTAGAAATTTCCAGATGCTTTTTAGTCTCACAATGTTAGGCAGAGTGTATTTTCATTGGCTAGAATTAATTTTTCTTTTTCTAACTTTTCCTTAAAGCTTATCAAGAGGACAATTTTTGTTTCAGTAGATTGAATTAATTTTACTCCAAAAGCATGATGAATGCCCCAATATTTTATTCCTACCTAAAATTACAAATGACAAATCACAAATGTACATACATGCATATATATATTTTCCTGATAATACATGTGAATAGTAATATATTACTTTACATTTTTTATTTTAATTACATATTTGGATCTTTTAAATATCAAATCAACAGTGCTTAACATAGTGATCACTTTTTCTCCTCTCTCTAGAGGTACATTTTTCCAACAATTACTTCCTTCTTTATTTCACTCTATTTACTTAATTTCAGTCTACTTACTTAATTTTACTTAATGAAAATTTACTTAATTTTTCATCTATTTAAATAGATATTGAAACTATAAAAATGATTTTTTAGAGGGAGGGCATTTTTATTAAATGATACTTTTAAAGGTCCCTGTCCTAATGCCAAGGAGTACTTTTTATGGATAGTTATATTTTTTTCATATGTTCAATAACTATTATTAGGTAGTCACTGGATTGGCTACTGGACAAGAACAAAAACAATTCATGTTTCCAAACTCTCAATAAGCTTCAAATTTAACAGAGAATTAAATATACAGAACATTAAACAAAATAATAGCAATCAAGCTCAAATCTGTGAGCATATTGCTAATTTCAAAACTTCCACGTCAACCTCAATATAAGGGTGTCCAGGAAAAAGACCCATCCTTGAAGTCTGCTCCAGTTCCTGACTCTACTGTTTATTTCCCCAGGGTACTTCCAGAAGTTATTAAAGAACAAAGTAGTCGTTGCACAGCTACATGAAAAGCTGAAGAAGATAATGCACCTCTTTAGAGTATGGAAAGGAGTTAGTCCCGAAACTGCTTTCTGCACACAGGTAAGTAACTCAAGTCACTGAATACCAAGTTCTTGAAAGCTGATAAAGATTATTTTGAGATATTATAATTAAAGGAAAAAATAACACTTTTGTCACCTAGAATACTAGGGATGTGAAGAAGCACATTTATGCAAATTAAATAAATGCACATGGATAGCTATTTTCCAAGTTAAGGGTGTCATATCATCCATGAAAGAGACACCTTGAAGGCAGCAAGGAGAAAATGAAAAGAATATGAACTGTTTTCAAAAATGGCAAAGAGAAAACAGAATGTGAAAGCAGTTAGAAACCATCTTGCTTACCATACCATATAGTCTAGATAACCAAATATGAATGTTGAAAAGCTACATGTATCCATAAGAAATCCTGAACACACAATTCATACCTTGACTTTACATCCTTAAGTTTTCCTTTTGCTATTGTTCTTGCATGTATTTTTAAAATGGTAGTAAGATATTACTATATAACTTACTTGAGTGAGAAGTAAAAGAACAGAACCAAAGAAAATGGCTGATAACTATCCTGAATATGTTAAACTAAATCTTCACCTTCTGTGAAAGCATAATGTCTTCCAATACCATTCCCTTTACCAGGACTGAAACTAATTTTCTCCACTATGGCCATTCAGACACAAAAATTCATTTATGCCAAAGTAGAATCCTATTCCATCCTATTATATTCTAAGTGCTAACTGGGTAATTACTTTGAAATTATTACCACAAATATTTTTAAATATTAAATAATATCAATATTTAAATTCTGGATTAAAATCAAAAGCAGGGATGTTAGAAGAGTAGCTAAACCAAAATGATTGTGACAAACATAAAATGATTAATACTTTTTAAAGGCAACTACAAAAGAACATTATAAATTAGAAAAATACCATTATTTTTATGCAAAAGTATAAAACTATCTTTATATTTTAAATATATAACAAAGGAGATATTTTCATGCATGGCTTATTTTTTTTAATAGTATCAAAAAATAAAGGTAAAAAGAAACAGTTATGTTTCTGTTATGCAAATCAATGTTTTTTTATGTTGGCAAAGGCACAACTGAATAATTCAATAGGACAACATTAGGAAGACCAAGATAGGTAACGGTAAAATAATCTTCTACTCTATTTTCTGTAACCAATAACTGATTCTTACTTCCGCTTTCTAGTAATAAGGTTTTGATTTGTTGTTCTCGTGTGTGTTTTTTAATGACAGTAATGTTACATATGTAACTTGCCTGAGTGAGAAATGAAAGGAACAGAACCAAAAGGATCTTCTGGAGGATGGTTATGTGGAGCAGAAAGTGGTTCTACATTCTTATCTGAGGATGCTCTCTCCTCGAGCCTATCTGCAAAAATAAGATGAAACAAAACAAAAAAATAAAACAAAACAAAAATGGTCTTTAAATCAAAAGTGATATACTTCTATATAAATAAAAGCAAAAATCAAAGTAACAGCTTTTTGGAAAATATTATATTCAGAGTTCCATTATTCTAAATATTAAGACATAGTCCTGAATTTAATACATATTTGTTGCTACAAAAGCAAATTTCACAATATAATCAGTGCCAGGTTACACTAAATACAATTAACCTAATAAGTTAATTTGGTTCAGTTAAATATTAGTTGACAATAATTTGTAACATATTAGATCTAAATTTGAACGCTACTTACTAACCAAAGGAAAACTTTCTCCAAATAACATATGGGGAAAACATTGCAAATGATTAATCATGATAAAAACAAGAAATCCCATTTCCTGAAAGCAATAAAGTAATTCACTATATTTTACTACTGATTTCTCATATTTGTTTTACTATCAAATCATTTACTCACACACATAACATGGAGATGCAAAAGCACAGATGAGCTTATTTATTCATTCAACAAATATTTGAAATCTAAGATGTGCCAAGCACTGTTCCAGCAATTGACACATAACATAAAACAAAGACCCTTGTCTTCATGTAGTTTATATAATGGTGTGAAAAAAATTAATAAGCAAAGAGATAAGAAATATATGTGGTATGCTTAAAATGAATAAAGTTATAAAGAAAAATGTAGGTTAAAGGAGTGGGTACTAATAAAGAGTGATTCTAATAGTTATAAGGTAAGAAAAATCTTACAGGCCAAGGACTGGCTACCTGGGGAAAGAATACACAGGAAGAATTACAGCTGAAACAAATTCAAAGGCAGAAGCAGTCCTGGCATGTTTGAGGAAGAGCTGTTATATTTTTATTCCCTAGTAATGATTATCTATTCCCTGCTCTCAAACTCTCCACACAGTAGACCCTTATATCAGGAACTTCCTAACTTTTGTAGGATATCTCTTTCCTCTGATTCTTAGCAATCAAAACTATACTATTTGACACTTACTCAGGTAGATATTTTAGGCATTCTTGGGGCTAGACCTTTGGTCCATAGCCATTCAATGAAATACAATCCCTATTTAGGTTGATCTATTTTCAAGAATTCTTTGAGTAATTATGTTGGTTTCAATGGCATCCTAAAGGATTGCAGTGTGTGGAAGGGGAGACCAAATAGATATGAAACTCCTTAAAATGACTTGTATTTCAGAGAGAAGCAAAAAGCACCATTGTAAAGCAGCATCCCCTATGATAATACTTCTGAAATGTAACATGCATTGCAATCATCTGGGGATTTGTTAAAATGCAAATTCTGGTTCCACAAGTGTAGAGTGCATTCTGAGATTCTGCACCTCAACAAGTTCCAAGATGACATTGATACTAGTGCTCCAAGGAGTACACTCTTGAGAAAGCAAGACCCTGGAGCACATAATTATTCTGAATATAGTTAATTACTCCTATCAAATTGCCTTCAGGACAATGGATACAACTGCCAGCTTTTACAGCAAGGACAAACTCTGCAACATCCACATGACACTATGAGTTGTTTAAATTTTTATTTAAAATTTTGTTGAAGCCCTAATGTTTTGTTGAGGTGTTAGGCACTGATAAAGGGTTGCTGAACACATCTGACAACTGATTTCAGAACAAACAAAACTTCCTAAAATGTTACTCTTCAAATCCAATACTGAAATGGATAACAGAGAAACATTAGACATTAATTTTAAAGATATTAACCATATATTTAATTTAGGAAATCAGTAACAAATGTTCACTGAACCATTTACTTTGTTGTCAAAACATGTATTAAAGAGAAGCTAGTCTCATAGCTTCTTTCTGAAAAAGTAAAGTTGGAGAATAATTTATATAATGAAGGGTTCCTCACCTATTGTGAAATGCCACAATTAGACTTTTAGGACCATCCTAGGATTCACAGTGATTATCTACGGACATCCATTTTTATCAGGCCCTGAATGTGCTTACAGATAACTGTATACCAGGGATTATGCCTTGTATCAGAATTCTCCTAGACTCCCCCGTTCTTCTCCATCTCCCAGATTCTAGTATCTAAAACTGAGGACAAAGGACACAAATGGGGGAGACTAACTCAATACGATGGCAATAGCATAGCAATATCCAAGAGCTCTCACCCTTGAAAATCAAGACTAAGAGTATTAGATATTTACTTATAAATCTGAATTAGAACCAGACTTTAATCCTCAACCATCTACATCATAATTGTGAAGATTGCTATATAAAATGCAAATATTAACTCTTTGAACATTTATGCATTTGAGTATATTGTTTCCATCAATCTTTGTTAAGTTCATGGTAAATATACAAATAGCATCATGCAGTTAAGACAAGAGTACAAACATCACATAGGGATAAAGTGATTTTTATATAGAAGTCACAAATAAAAAATATGGAAGACATAGTTCTATGGGAAGTTCACTTATCCAATTATTTTAAAACAGAAATCAAAATAAATTTATAATAAAATAAATCATGTTCTCAGTGTTCCACAAAATAGAATCACTTTTAATGGAATTTTTTTAATCATTTAAGTTTCTAAAGTTTACACAACAATCTGAGACCCCAAACAAAAAATACAAAATATACATATTTTTTAACAATTATCTATAAATAAAAATAAAATAGTCATGTAAATCTACTTTTCAAATAAAGTCACCCATAAAATGTATTTAACTATCATTTTCAAATGATTAGTTTTCTTTAGTATAAATCAAAGCTTGAGCTAAATTTGGCCAATATAAAAAACTTACCTCCTGCCTTTCAAAAAAAATTGTTTTGTTGAACACAGTATCTTTTTAAGAATTTTAATTGATACAGATGACAAAAATATAGGACTTCAAAATCTTAAAATCAAAGTATATTCCACAATATCACCAAAAAATTAAGATAATCTAACAAAGTTAATTCTTCTGCTTATATATATATATAGTGTCCTACAAGGCCAAAAGATCAATGAATAATATTTTTTTTAAAGAGCAGTCTCCATGTGATACTAATATTCTGATATACCTGAAAAATTGTATTATTCTATACTGAAGGTACAGTGATAGGTTAAAATGAGTAAAAATGTAAGAGTTAATGTTTGACGACAAACTAATAATCATAGATCCACAGATTTTATTCTGTGGCTCATTAGATAAAACATTCAGAAGTAATGAAAAGCAATCACAGTATTTAGCACCTTCTATTCTTCCTTTATTTTGATGAAATTTAAAAAAAAATAATAAATCAACCAAAAAAATGCTTCATTAAGTATTATCCTTAATATTTACAACTACACAACTATGTGAACAAGTGCAAGATGAAAATTTCCCCAAGCACCTGTATTTTGTTTAATTACTGCTTAATATGTTAAATATGATGACAAACAGGTTTCTGAAGTTTACAAACCAAATCTAGACATTTTGGCACAAAACACAGATACAAGCTTAAATTTTTACTTTTTTATTTTGTACTAAGGATTGAACCCCAGGGCACTTAACCACTGAGCCACATCCCCAGCCCTTTCTTGTATATATTTTAATTGGAGACAGGACCTCACTAAGTTGCTTAGGACCTCACTAAATTGCTGAAGATGGCTTTGAATTCCTGAGCCACTGGGATTACAGGCATGTACCACAGCACCCACCTTAAATTTTTAATAAATATTGAGACAAGCTTTATTACTAAAGCTTAATCTTAATTTAATGTATTGCTCTTAAGAACCAGTAAAGCTTCTGAACCATAAATAACACTCATTTACACTGAAAGTAAAAGACTAGTCTCTTTCATATTAAATCCTTTTGCCTCATATACAGAATCAACCATTTTTCTGAAAATCACTAAAAATTTACCAATTACTAATAATTTGAGAATTTTCAAAATACTATTATGTTCTTAAAATTACTTTCTTGATAATACCTGCAATAAAATATTTCCTAGACAGCACATCCTTTGTCTTTCATTAAGGAAATAACCCCAAATGGCACTGTATTATTCTAACTGGTTGCTTTGTATTCATTAAATCATTACATGGACAATGCCTGTATTTTAAGGACCATATAAAGATTTACAGCCTCTCAGTGCAAAGCATTTCATAAACCAAAAATAAATTAATTTAGAAACTTTTTGGAAAATCATTAACAAATAAATATTTATACCAAGAAGAAGAGGTACAAATATCCTATTTGGCATTTCAAATGCATCAATAACGTATATATTCATTTCTGAAAAGGTAGTTAGAGACAGAAGAAACCAACCAATAATGACAACCATTAAGTTTCACTGCAGTTACTCTTGCTTTGAAATTCTTAAGGTTCTGGAAGAGACCATTTGCCTATCAGTATAATTAAACCCTATCAAATAGATGAAATATTAGGTACATGACTGCTTCTATCTAAAGAGACACTTAAAATGACTGAACATTGCAATTAAGTAAAACTATAAGAAAAATGTTTTAAAACTACATTCTATATATTACTGATTTCCTAATAAACTTTATAAAAGATGTTTCTCCTTTGAACTCCAATTGCAATGACTATTAATTATTCAGAGAAAAGTATACTTTTTCTGTCTCCTTCCTTGTGATCACTGTCCCTTTTTTGTTGACATGTTTGTCCATAAAGCTCTTTCTAATTTGATTTTTAAGTTACCAACTGAGAAACCTAATAATTTAGATATAAGTTTTAAATGCCAGTTAAAAGTCAAAAAACCTATAAGTCAGAGCCTAAAGAAGGTAAGGAAAGGGAAAGTGGCATTTATTTACCAGGTATCCAGACTCTTAAAAGTATTATTTCATTTAATTCTTCTGACAACTCTGATTGAGGTACCATTGAGACTGACACCAGGCTATGTGACTTTACTGAGTTTGCAATCCAGTAAATACACTGTCAAGTATTAGAATTTGTATTTTCTGGTATAAATGTGCTGAATTAAGTAAGTGCAAAGGCGTGTAGCAGTGATTTCTATAGATTAGGTACCAATGAGGTGTTTTTCCAAATGGTAGAGGTTATTCTAAGTCTGATCTACGAAAAAAAAGTTCCTTCTGAACTTTCAATTGGAATCTAATATCTTTCTATAGTTAATACTGCAATAGTTTGAATGTCTCTGGTATACATATGTGCACAAATACATACATGTATTATCTGACCTTCAAATTTGAAAATAAATAACTAGTTCAAAATTTTAAAGTTAAACCCAACTTTTTATGAAAGAACACATACAGCCATATTCATATACCACTCCTGCCTATGCCAAACAAAAGTTAGGTGTCATTACAAATTCTCAGGAGCACAGAACAGCATATTCTATAAGGTATAAAATAATGAGAATTATTTTCCTATTCTGTAAGTTATTTTAAAAAAGGGGTTTTTTCACCCAAGGAGTAGCAAATACTGATTTAGCAGACCCTTGTTAGAACACATCAAAATTAATACCTTTGCTTTTAAAATAATTCTATATATTATAATGATTGGGCTACTCCCTATATATCCCCATATCATCTCTCCAAAATAGTTAATTTATTTCCTTTTTTAAAACCTTGTTTTGGGGTTTACTCAACCAAAATTCTAGGAAAAATGCCAAACAAAAAGTTGTGGTTTAAAAAAAATTTTTTTTAATGATGTAAGATTGGTTTTACCCAAGTTAACAAACCTTTGTTAAGGGCTCAGAACTCATTTTTATATCTACATTTAATCATCAATTAAATTTCCATTATATATTACCAATATGTAAAATACAAATTTAAATCCTAAACAACTATTATTACATGAATTCAGGGCATTTATAAAGTGTACATAAAATATATACTAATTTGGAACAAAACATTTCACTCTATTGA
The DNA here is from genome assembly GCA_028644305.1 of Xerus rutilus. Lineage (NCBI taxonomy): Eukaryota > Metazoa > Chordata > Mammalia > Rodentia > Sciuridae > Xerus > Xerus rutilus. The sequence continues at coordinate 65,372,636 of CM053408.1, forward strand.
ATCTATTCATAAAACCAGTTACCTAAATAATATAGAAACTAGAAACTGGGAACAATTTTGAGCTTTTCACAGACAAAGGGGAAAACACACTTGTGTGTGTGCAGTGCACATACACATATATACACACAAGCCTTAGAAACCTGAAAATTATCCACATCCTCCAGAAGTGAGCTTTTTATTCCTATTTTGCAAACCTGAAAACATCCTACAACCTTCTTCAAAAAGAAAAAAAATATATGGTGAAGCTTCACATATATATTAGGTAGTTTAAGAAAAGGCTATGATTTCAAGTAAAAACATTGAGATATCTGATTTAAAGTGAAAAAAAATTTATTTTACTTTTGCCATATCAGGACAACAAAGCAGCCCTTTTATGTCACCACTCATTAAAAGGGCATTACAAAACATTAACATAATGTAGTAACTAGCCTAAGTTTTCTTTCAGGCATTTTCAAAGGGCATCTCAGACCCACAATATTTTCTATTGAGTGTGCGAAAAAACAGTTCCAAAATGATTAGTAAGGCAAGATACTAATGTCTCCCTTTTTATTTGAACATTAAATTTCCACATTTTGGAGTTGTTCTGAATTTAACATTCATAGTTATGCAGTATTTAAAGTGTTAATATATCAGCATACTTTCAGCAATCTTGGGTTTCAGCTACTATAAAGCAATAAATCTTAAATCTCTAATGTGCACAACATAGTTTGATAGTGTATATGAAAGAAGGCGGCCTGAATTTTGCCCTCAAATGCACAAAAAGAATATAATGTATACCACCTCAAAACAGTCTTTGGCCTTGCTGAAAAATTATGAAGCTGTTATTTTACTGTGAAGCAAAATAAGCCTTCAAGTGTCCCTTACTTGATCTTAGAAGGTCAAATTCTCTGTCCAACAGTTCCTCTTCTGTTAACTTGGAGAAATTATCCTCTCCAAAAGGATTCCACCCTGACATATCAGGTGGGTTACTGATGTTCTTCTGATTTGTAAAATTTGCAACTGCCTCTTTCTCAGCAACTGGCCTATTATAATAATTGAGAGAGGAAAAAAGAAGAAAATGAGAATTTAAAAAAAATTCATATTGTCCCAGTTCATAGTTTATAAATGCTTAGAAAACCATACAATTTTGTTGCAGTTGAGATGGCAGGTTAAGAGTATTGAATTGGAACCACCTCCATAAGGTAGACTAGCTCCATAATCATCTACAAAAGGTGCATAAGGTGTTCCTTAACCCCTCTATGCTTTAGCTTCCTCGTCTGTTAGAAAGGAGGGACAGTATCTACCTCAAAGGGTTTCTGAAGAAATTAAATAATTTAATACATGTAAAGCAAGAGAACAGTGTCTGGTAAAGAAAACTGAGCAGTCAATAAATGAATTATTATTCTTATAGTGAACAAGTTGGAAAGTGACAATCAGTTACCATACCAAACAGTAAATATCACTCTAAAACTACTACTGAATAATATTACAGTGATCATGTCCTGGTTATGTGGAGACACCACAATAATTTTACTAGCAACAAAAGATGAATTTTAGGATTGGCTTACAAATAAATTAGCTAAAGTTAAATGAGAGTTATTTTGTATACATGTAATAATTACTTGTGGTGTTTAAGGCACCTAAAGTCTGGGGCTGGGGATGTGGCTTTTTGGTAGCTTGCCTAGTATATACAAGGCCCTGGGTTCACTACTTAGTTTGCAAAAAATCAGTCAAACAATCATTGAATACAAAACTATCTATAGTCTGGAGCTTGAGACCACTGATTCTATGCAATTTGCCAGATAGGCCCTCTTGGCTTTTAAGGGAAGATGCAAGTCTAAAGACTTCAAAGTCCCTAGGTACCCCCTCCCTTTATCAGCCTGGAAATACAGCATAGGAATAAGGCAATTTAACAAAGCTGTCAAGTTCCTTACATAACTGAGATCTAAAACATCTAACATTGACAATGGAGAGAAAGTCTCTATGTTCAAACAAGTATCTCCATTTTGCAAGCCTTGACTTATCCCTTTGAATTTACTTTCCTCTTGGCAGCTCAATGTCCTTGCCACCACATAGATTCTAGAAGGTAAAAGTGGGCAAAAGACATCCATTTAATCCCTTAGTCCAAGCCCCCTTGGAAGATTTGTGCCAAGAATATAATATTTAAACAATTACTGAAGGCTAGAGAATAAGAGAAAGAAATAAGCTATAAATATATAGCCTTTCTTAGTATACAGAACTTAGATACTGCCAAGGACTAAATCTGCCTCCATGTGACAAAATTCCATCTTTATTTAAGGACTTTCAGAGTCCTTACCACAGATCAGAAAAAGGGAAATTCAAAGAAGTGCATTTTCCCTCCTATCAATTTTGTTCAGAACTTTCTGGCTCCCTATCTGAATCAGCCCCCTCCAACTCCTGGGATGAATCTTGGCAGACTGCACTCAACAGGGTATGTTACCTTAACCTACAGCTTACCTACAGTTCAAAGATATTAAAATATGTTTACCAGGACTGGGAATATAGATTATTGGTAGAGTCTAGCATGCTCAAAGTCCTGGGTTCACTCCCCAGGAAAAAATAAAAAATAAACACATACACACAGACTCACACACTTGTTCTCCGATACTCCTTCCTATAAAGGTAAAATCTAATTCTGCTCTTTGTCATTTTCCTAGTCTAGTTACAATTTTTACTTTGTCAAATAACACTTTTCTTTATTAATATTATTATAAATAATGAAATCATGTAACACTAAGTAGGAGCACTAAAATGTAAATTATGAAATGCAAGTAATAATCTAATAAATTTGCAAAAAAAAAAGATATATCTGGAAGTAAGTTCCCCACTAATAAGAATGGAATAATTTTCTTTTTTAAAAATAGAATAGAGATTGGGGGGTAAAGCATGCCTGAGGCCCTGGGTTCAATCTTCAGTACCAATAGATAAATAAATGAATATTGTGCTCTGTATTACTTAGGATACTGATGAAAGTAATGTAACAATTACATGATTGCTTTTTTTTTACTTTCAATGTTAACTAGCATCAAAATGTTAATCTAGTGTAATTAGTTGGAAAGCACAAAAGATATTAAGCTGAATTACTACAGTATTGCCTACTTTAATCTCATCTTTCAGTAATACTATTCATGGAATCACAGTTATAATAAGTTAAGTATTTTTTCCTAATTTGTTTAATTAGTAAGATTTTTTAAAACTGGGTTTTTATCACCAAAATCATCTTGCATAACCCAAGGTTGGGAAATACTGAATTTGGTATCTTTGAACTCATATAGGACTTGTTTTATTCCCTCTCCAACAGAGCTGCATACTACAGGATGGGCACATGGAACAGGAAAGGGGTGATGATTTAATAGGTAGAAACAATTATATACTACAGCCACTACAGCTTAGGAATACAGATCTTCTACAGGAAGCTACATTTGTTTGGTGCCTCAGTTCTCCTTCATCAATATTATTATACCTACTTGATAGCAGGTTCATGTTGAGTGTAACATCTTCTCTAACAATTTTAAAAGAGCTTTGTAAGCAGATATTCCTGCTTATCCGTGGAAGATGACAACTGTTTGTGTCTATGAGTATAAGGGATATTTGAGAAGGTGATAAGAAACCAAGTACCTAGCCAGGTACAGTGGTGTACGTCTGTAATTCCAGCACTTTGGGAGGCTGAGACAGGAGAATCGCGACTTCAAAGCCAGCCTCAGCAAGAGCAAGGTGCTAAGCAACTCAGTGAGACCCTGCCTCTAAATAAAAACACAAAATAGGGCTGAAGGTGTGGCTCAGTGGTCGATTACCCCTGAGTTCAATCCCTGGTACCATAAAAAAAAAAAAAGAAAGAAAAAGAAACGAAGTACCTTAGAAACAGTCATTATCTTAGAATGATTTTTTCCCTTATCTTTCCCACTAATCTAAAATTTCTCCTCTTCTACTGTGTTAATTTATCTTTAGTATGAATATCAAATAGTATTCCAATAAGTTAAAATAAACATCCTCTACATATACATTATCTTACCTCTTATAATTGCCCTATTATATTAGTTATCTATTATTACATAGTAAATTACCCAAAACTTAATAGTTTAAAACAACAACAAACATTTATTATCTTACACCCTTTCTTGCAGTGTGAAATGTAGGACTGCTTTAGCTGAAAGGCTGTGTCTGTTATGATTGAGTGTGCAGTACTCTGAAGTCTTGGCTGGTGATGAATGATCTGTTTACAGGATGGCTCACTAACCTGGCTTTGTGCAGGAGGCCTCAGTCCCTTGACACATTGATTTTAATTAATGTCACAGCTTCAACAGTATCTTAAACTAAATAATATCAAGCAGAATGTCCTATTTTTAATATGGAAAAATATTTCATTCTTATCACTGTAGAGGACACTAATGCAATTTATTAGATTACTACTTGCATTTCATAGTTTATATTTTATTGGCTCTAGTTTAGAATATCATAGTATATGCTTTAATTTTATTATTTACAATGCAATTAATTTATTCAAGAAAAAGTGTTATGTGAGCAAAGAAAAACTTATAACTAGACTAAGCTAATGACAAATAATGGTTTGTACCTTTAAGTTCTGCTCTCAAGACAAATCTGTCCTAATTCATATACCCCAGTTTTGTTTTAGAAAAGCGTTTCATTAAATCCATTCTTTTTTCCCCCTCTCTTTCCCTATCTACCTCCAATCTATAATTTACACTATTGCTTTTTTTCTCTCTCTCTCTCACTTACCCTCATACATACACAGAGGTTGGGAGTTTTTCTATAGCAAACTGTATACTTTCACCCTCTTTTGAGATCCACACGGTACAAGTATGTTACCAATGTTACTGCTTCTCATGCCCAACTCCCAGTTGATACTTGTGGACACCTTTTCCCAGCTAATGTTTTAACTCCTGCATTCACTAGAAAAATACTTGCCTATTGACACTATAAGAGGAGTCCGTTATGGTTCCAACCTGAGCTGGAAGTGATGAAGTATAGGAAACTAAGGCTGGTGAATACTCTTGAGGAGAGGTAAGATATTCAGGTGATGCCTGCTGTTGGGACTGCTGATGTTGAGCTAGCATCTGCTGCTGCAAGAAAGTCTGCTGATACTGCTGCATCTGAAACAAGAAGTTATATACAAATCAATGCTCAAGTTACTCAAGTACTGTCAGTATTATATTTGTTTACTATGCTTCTTTCTGTTCACTTTGATGACAAAACCAGAAATCTAGAAAATAATGAATATTTGAAGGAACAACTCTGTTACTAGAAAACTACAGCAGGATGAATTTTATCAATTTAAGAATTTGTGAATCTAGGCTCACTTGGCCTGATTCAAAAATTCTCCCTTAAATATTTTAAGAAAAAGACAAGAGAGTAGCTTAGTCACTGGAATGCTGGTTACTGTAAAAAAGCCAAACTATTCTCTGAATCAAATGTTCTTTCCCTTTGGGTTTCATTTATTCAACCGACACTTACAGAATAAAAGAGACACACGGCAAAGATCATGGTAAAAGATCATTTCCCTTAGACTATAAGAGCAGTATGCTTGTCCATCAATTACAATGTGCCATACTCAGGAGCCACAGTTCAAAACGATTTATAGCTACCTGAGAATATACACCTGTCTTCAATAAAATACAAGTCAATTAACTAATTTGAACTGATTCTGGACTATTAAATTCTGAGTAACACCATTCACACTGTGAATTACAACATTGTAATGTATATCCTGAAAGAAATCTCTAGAAATTATGTAACACTTTACCATTGTAGGATACTGTGATGCAGGTGGTTGTGGCTGATACACTGAATGCATTAAAAACTGTTGCTGGAGTATCTGCTGCTGCTGCATTGCATGCTGATACTACAAGAGAAAAAAAAATTATAAATATTATTCATGCATTTTAAATGCCAGAGTCCTTTACTTAAATATTCCTCTTACCACATCAGTAGTCTAAACTCCAGTATAAAATAGCTATAGAGTAAGTGACTATAATTTACATATGCTTATGAGAATTGGTTTTAAAATTATCAACAAAACAGAGATTCAACTAAAACCATATGCAGCACAATTTAAGGATGCCTACAAGAATGCTAATGCTAAACATTTTTGTCACTTTTTCCTAGTTGACAAAGACCCCTGAAGTGACTTGTGACCAGGACCCATTACAGAAAATCCCCACTCTTCTCCATCTCCCCTTCAGTAGTGTCTTCTGACCATTCCATAACACCATTTATTTGCTATCGTCCACTCCGGCTATATCAATCATAATTAGAGAAGAGGGATATCCATGAGAAATGTCATGGATATAATTGGATCAAAAAATATTTTAGGAAATCAAAGTGATGATGGTAAGAGTAGTTCAATTTAAAAGTTTAGTGAAACTAGACATCTGTCGGTTCTGATGAGCTAAAGGATATTTCCCTATGTCCTTTCAATTCTAAATGCCTCTTCTTACCCCTACGCCAACCTACTAAAAAAAAGATTTAAAAATCTAACACAATGGAACCTTTGGAAAGAATAATAACACTTTGTCTACAATGGTCTGTGAACTCAAAACATAACCTGAAACAGATAATATTCATCACCAACCACAATGCTTATTGCTGAATACCAAATAACTAAATAAACACTGTCTGCTTCATTAGGCCATGATGCAACCTATTTTAACAAGGTATACTTTAGTAGGTCATCAAATGCAAATTAACTACATATTCTTTAATTATCAGGAAATTGGAGAAAATGTTTACTTGAATCTAGTTCATGATGCCCATGATATGAAAAGGGAATTCAATGATTTTTCAACTGCTACATGAATTTCACAATACTACTTCCATAGTAAACTAGTAAAAGAACTACCTGCTGCATATAAGCATCCTGAAGTAGCTGATGTTGCTGTTGCTGCTGGTGAGGATGACGATGCTGTAAATGAAGTTGCTGTAATCTCCAATCTCCCTGTTGTAGTTGTTGAAGTACTCTATGCTGCTGTGGTGGATGCTGAGGGAGCCCCTGACCCAATAAAATTTCAGGGTCATTTCCAAGTCTCAGTGATCCTATGATAGATTTCCAAAACTTACATTTACAAACTAATAATTTTCAAAAATGACTATATTTCAATAATTATTTAACTAAGGCAGTTGTATTCTTATTTCAGAGAAACCTCCATATGCACTCTAAAGGAATTATTTCCTGGAACTTTAAGTGCCCAGGAAACTTAATTTTGTCATCTACAACCCAAAGAAATTAGAATGTTAGAAACATTTTGTGTCTGAGGCTTCATCTCTCCATGAACACACTGACAAAGTTTGTTCTACATATCAAAATATCATGTACTATTATGATTATGTTCCTTTGCCAATAGAATTCTCTCAGTCTAGAATGTCATTTTACACCAACTGAAATTCATTTCCTTCAAAGTTGAATTCAAACATTGAATGTACATGACCTAAACTCATCAATCAAAAGACACAGACTGGCAGATTGGATTGAAAAACAAGACTCAACAATATGCTATCTCCAAGAGATTTAGTTCACCGGAAAAGAAATCCACAGACTGAAGGTAAAAGGATAGGAAAAAATCATATCATTCATATGGATCTCATAAACAAACAAGGGTTTCTATCCTCATATCAGATATAGTGGACTTCAAGCCAAAGTTAATCAGAAGAGACAAATAAGGACATTTCATATTGCTTAAGGGAATTATACATCAACAAGACATAACAATCATGAATATTTATGCCCCAAACCACAGAGCATCTACATACATTAAACAAACCCTTCTCAATTTCAAGAATCAAATAGACCACAACACAGTAATACTGGGTGACTTTAACACACCTCTCTCACCTAGAAAGATCCACCAAACAAAAAACTAATTTAAAAAGCTATAGAGCTAAAAAATACAATTAATAATTTAGACTTAACAGAAATATATAGAATATTTCATTCATCAATGACTGATTACACTTTCTTCTCAGCACCACAGATCCTTCTCTAAAATAAACCATATCTTAAGCTACAAACCAACTCTTAGCAAATACAGAAGAGAGAGAGAGAGGGAGAGGGAGAGAAATAATACCTTGCATTCTATCAGACCACTATGGAATGAAATTAGAAACCAATGATAAAATAAAAAATAGAAGCTACTCTAACACCTGGAAACTAAATAATATACTATTAAATGACCAATGGATAGCTAAAGAAATCAGGGCTGATATAAAAAATACTTAGAGGTAAATGAGAATAGCAACACAGCATATCAAAATCTTTGGGACACTATGAAGGTGGTTCTAAGAGGAAAGTTCATCACACTGCACTCATTCATTAAAAAAAATTAAAACCACCAAATAACATTGTATCTCAAGGCCCTAGAAAGAGAACAAATCAACACCCAAAGCAGTAGAAGACAGGAAATAATTAATATCAAAGCCAAAATCAATGAAATTGAAGCAAACAACAAAAAAGAAAATCAAAAAAAATCAACAAACAAAATATTGGTTCTTTGAAAATATAAATAAAATTTATAAACCCTTAGCCAAATTAACAAGGAGAAAGAGAAAAAAATTGAAATTACTACATTTTGTGATGAAAAAAGAAAATATCACCACAGACACTACTGAAATACAGACAATCATCAGAAACTATTTTGAAAATTTATACTCCAATAAAATAGAAAATCTTGAAGACCTCAACAAATCCAGAGAAATATGACCTACTCAAATTGAATCAGGAGGGCATACAAAACTAAACAGATCAATTTCAAGCAATGAAACTGAAAACACCATCAAAAGCCTACCAACTGGGGCTGGGGTTGTGGCTCAGTGGTAGACCGCTTGCCTCACACATGTGAGGCACTGGGTTCTATCCTCAGCACCACATACCAAATACATAAATAAATAAAAGTTTAGCCGGGCGCAGTGGCAAAAGCCTGTAATCCCAGCATTTAGGGAGGCTGAGACAGGAGAATCGCAAGTTCAAAGCCACCCTCAGCAAAGGCGAGGCACTAAGCAACTCAGTGAGATCCTGTCTCTACATAAAACACAAAATAGGGCTGGGGATGTGGCTCAGTGGTCGAGTGCCCCTGAGTTCAATCTCCAGTACCAAAAAAATAAAAAATAAAAAAATAAAAAAAATAAAAGTTTAAAAACAAAAGCCTCCCAACAAAGAAAAGCCCAGGACCAGACCTTCAAAGAAGAACTAACACAAATTCTCTTCAAATTATTTCATAAAATAGAAAAGGAGGGAACCCTTCCAAAGCATCACCCTGATACCAAAACCAGACAAAACACATCAAGGAAAGAAAACTTCAGAACAACATCCCTGATGAACACAGATGCAAAAATTCTTAATAAAATGCTGGCAATTGCATACAAAAACATTAAAAAGACAGTGCACCATGAAGAAGTGAGGTTCATCCCAGGGATGCAAGGTTGATTCAACATATGGAAATCAATAAATGTAATTCCTCACATCAATAGACTTACAGACAAGAATCACATGATTTTCTCAATATATGCAGAAAAAACATTTGACAAAATACAGCATCCATTTATGCTCAAAACAGTAGAAAAACTAGGGAATAGAAGGAACATACCTCAATATTGTAAAAACTAGACATGTTAAACCCAGGGCCACCAACATTCTAAATGGAGAAAAATTGATAACATTCCCTCTAAAAACTGGAACAAGAAAAGGGTGCCATGAACACCACCTCTGTTCAACAGTCCTTGAAACTCTAGCCACAGCATCTAGGCAAAAGAAAGACACTAAAGGTATACAAATAGGACAAGAAGAGTTCAAACTACCCATATTTGCCAATGACATGATTCTATATTTAGCAGACCAAAAAAAAAAATCCACCAGAAAACTTCTAGAACTCATAAATAAATTCATCAAAGGAATAGGATATAAAATTAATACCCATAAATCAATTGCATACCTATACATCAGTGATGAATCAACTGAAAGAGAAATTAGAAAAACTACTCCCTTCACAATAGCCTCAAAGAAAATAAAATACTTGGGAATCAATCAAACAAAAGAGGTAACAGACCCATACAATGAAAACTACAGAATACTAAAGAAAGAAATTGAAGAACACCTTAGAAGATGAAAAGATCTCTCACGTTCATGGATAGGCAGAATTAATATTGTCAAAATGGCCCTACTACCAAAAGCACTATGCTGATTTAAGCAATTCCTATTAAAATTCCAATGATGTTCTTCATAGAAATAGAAAATACAGTCATGAAATTCATTTGGAAAAAGAGGCCCAGGAAGAGCCAAAGCAATCCTTAGCAAGATAAGCAGGAAGCATCACAATATCACACCTTAAATTATACTATGAAGCTAATATAACAAAAACATCATGGTACTGGCACCAAAGCAGACATGAAAGAACAGAAAACAACAGACAAACCCACAATATAAAGTTATCCCCTACTAGACAAAGACACTATAAACATACATTGGAGGAAAGATAGCCTCTTCAACAAATGATGCTGGGAAAACTGGAAATCCATATGCAGTAGAATGAAATTGAACCCCTATCTCTCACCCTGCACAAAGCTCAACTCAAAGTGGATCCAGGACCTAGGCATTAGAACAGAGACCCTGAACCCACTACAAGAAAAAGTAGGCCCAAGTCTCCATCCTACAAGCTTGGGAATCAGATTCTTCAATAAGACTCCTAAAACTCAAGAAGTAAAAGTGAGAATCAATAAATGGGATGGTATCAAATTAAAAACCTTCTTCACTGCTAAGGAAACAATCAAGAACATAGAGAACTTACAGAATGGGAGAAAATCTTTGCCTCCTGCACTTTATATAGAGCATTAAGCTCTGGGATATATAAAGAACTCAAAAACTTAACACCAAAAAAATAAATAACCCAATCAATAAATGGGCAAAGGAATTCAACAGGCACTTCACAAAAGAATAAATACAAATGTTCAACAATATGAAAAAATGTTCAACATCTCTAGCAATTAGAGAAATGCATATTAGAAATACACAGATTCTATCTTACTCCAATCAGAATGGCAATTATCAAGAATACAAGTAACAATAAATGTTGGCAAAGATGTCAGAAAAAAGGTTCACTCATACATTACTACTAGGACTGCAAATTGGCGCAACTACTCTGGAAAGCAGTATGGGGATTTCTCAGAAAACCTGGAATGCAACCACCACTTGACTCAGTTATCACACTCCTTGGCATATACCCAAAGGATTTAAAATCAGCATACTACAGTGATGCAGCCATATCAATGTTTACAGCAGCTCAATTCACAATTGCTAAGCTATGGAACCAATCTGGGTGCCCTTCAACAGATGAAAGGATAAAGAAAATGTGGTATATATACCCAAGAGAATACTACTCAGCCATAAAAAGAATGAAATTATGGCATTTGCCAGTGAATGGATGGAACTAGAGAATACTTTGCTAAGTAAAATAGCCTGATTGGAACTGGAGAATATTATGCTAAGTGAAAAAGCCTGACTGAAACAATTGTTCGATTCCAAGGCAGAAAAGGGTAGAGCACAAAGAGAGAAGGATTCTTTTTCATCAGTTAATATATTCAAACTTCCTTGGCCTAAGTTCAATACCTCCATGAAAACAGCTTTCTATTTCAAATTCTTCTATTTGTAAGAAAAATGCATGTTCATAGTTTTTTTTAAATATTTATACAAATGTAAAAAAGAAAACGAAGAGGACAATTACACCACCCAGACCAAATCACCATTAACCTTTTAAATGTTATTTCTTCCCAATGTAAAGAGAAATAAAAGTTAGACTACTCAGCAATACATTCGTTTTTCAGAGCTGTGAAGTCTAGCTGGAGAAGACCTACATGGGAGTCCAATCATAAGCCAAAGATCTTCATGTAATGACTGTGATCTCACTTCTACCTCACAAACTGACTTTTACTATCATCGAGCTGTAGAAAGCTCCTTGATCCTCTAAAGTCATAGAGCACCAGAGAATCCACAAACATTACAATTTTACATGAAAACAATTTTTTCTTCAAGTACATCACAATCATTCATACTATTATTCTCCATTTTGCAAATGACAAAATGAAGACTCAGGTAAGTGAATCTGCTAACAGATCAAATAAAAATAAGGATAGAGAAACTCTGAATATACCATTAACCTTGATCTAATATATAATTCGTTTATCAAGACACAGATTGCACATTCTCTACAAACATAGTATTTATATATAAAACTGAAGCAGGTATTATGGCACCAAAAAACCTAAAAAGTGGTAGTTAATTCATTTTCAAGGCAAAAGTCATGCTCCTCTCCAACTCTATTCCTATCTCCCACAAAACAGAGACTATATGAAAGTTGTCAAGGTCTTATTTTGATCACTGATTCATCCTAGTACCTAAAACATTGTAAGTCTTCATTATATGTCTCTTGTTTAATCATTAAACACCAATGTCGTGGCCACAAAACAATAAACTCAAGATAAAATAAACATAGTCTTGCCTACAGAGCAATAAACTTTAACCACAAAGTACTCAAAAATTATTCCTATTAAAAATTTAACAACAACTGCCCCTGAAATAATTTAGAGATCAAGAGAAAATCATATCTGGAATTTTTTTAATTTTTAAAAAGATGACAATACAAGATAACAAAATCTATGGGACAAAAAGCTGGTGGTACTCAAGAAAAAAATTTTGGCCTTAAATGTATATACGAAAACAAGGAAGACTAAAATAAATAAATAGATAGATAGATAACCAAATGAAAATAAATCCAAGAATGTAGAAGGATTAAATTAATGACAAAGGTATAAAATAATAAGAAACCACAATGTGCAATTAATCATTAAAACCAAAAACTGGTCACTGGTTCTTTGAAAAGACCAAAAGGGCTGGAAATATAGCTCAGTGGTAGAGCACTTACCTAGCCTGTGCAAAGCCCTGTGCATCCCCAGTACCAAAAAAAAGAAAAAAGAAAAAAAAAAAAGAAAAGAAATGATGATTAATAAAAGATATAAAGCTCTAGGCAACTCACCAAATAAATATTAGAAGTGAGGGAATCAATATACTATAGACATGAAAGTAATTAAAAGGATTATCATAAAATTGCTATCTATAATTTTATGTAAATTTGAAAATCTAAATAAAATGAACAATTTTTACATATATATGTAAATTATAGCAAATGGTGAAAAATTATAGTAAATCAATGAAAACTGAATGAACTAAAAATGCAATCAAAATTCTACCTCTAGGTACAGGGAATATAGCTCATTGGTATAGCACTTGCTAGGCATGTGCAGGGCCCTGAGTTCAATCGCCAGCACCACAAAAATAATTTGAAAATAAAATAAATTCTACCTTTTTAAACAGTAACAGTCCATTTAAATTCACTCAATTCTAACACATTTTCAAGAAACAATACCTCTTTTTCATAACATGATTTAAAACATAAAGGAAAGGATCCCAAACAAGGCTAACAGTTTACCCAAAGAATAAAAGTAAATTTTAAGTAAGGTTTATACTGTTTATGCAAAAAGGCTTTACTATCCAAAAATGTAATATTATAATAAATAACATATGAAAGGAGAAAATAATATCATTTATCAACAGACATTGGAGGGGAGAAAAGCAATTCATTCCTAACTATATATATGTATATATATAAAAGCTAGGAATAAAGAAAAACTTCATCTACCAGATTTTGAAAATAAATAAATAACAGAAACACAAAGAAGATATAAAACCTGGAGTATTCTTATTAAAAGAGAATGACGCCGGGCGAAGTGGTGCATGCCTGTAATCCCTTTGGGAGGCTGAGACAGGAGAATCACAAGTTCAAAGCCAGCCTCAGCAATGGTGAGGCACTAAGCAACTCAGTGAGACTCTGTCTCTAAATAAAAAAATTTTAAAAATTTAAAAAAAAACAAAAAATATGGCTGGGGATGTGGCTCAGTGGTTGAGTAACCCTGAGCTCAATCCCCGGTACCCCCCCCAAATAAATAAGAGAATGACAAGAACGTTCACTATAAACATCACTATATAATATTAGGGAAATTTAGCCAATGCAATAAGATAATAAAAACCAGTAAATGTTATAAATACTCGTAAGAAAAAGGCAAATCATTATCAAAAATGGGATTCTCCCTCTCAAAAAATCCAAGATAAGCAACTGAAATCTATTAGAATTAGTAAAAGAATTAGTAACATTAATGAGTAATAATGGTCAAAAATTAAAGCACATAAATTTCCTCCAAGTCCAGTATGTCATTGGATTTAAATAATATTTAAAAATTATTTCTTGCAACTTGAGAGGCTTTCTTTAAAATTTATACACGAGAAAATTTTAGAGAAGGATGTTAGTCTACTTGTCTCATCAGATCTATCAAAACTAGAAAGTTGTGGAAGAGGCATTTAAAAAAAAACCAATTCAATGATACAGTGTTGAGAGCCGTGCATGAACTATGGATATTGTATGAGCTGTTAAGGTAGGGAAGCTGCTTTTCTGGAAACTCCTGAGTGAAATTCCCCAGTAGAGAAAGCCCAGATCATGCTGGCACCCTGCCTTAACTCAGAGCCCCAGGGTCAAACACAGCAATAGGGAGGTGGGCGTAACTTGCCAAGCACCAAACAACCTGATGACTTCAAGACCCTTGCCACACTGAAACCTTATCCTTTTCTTTGATGTACTTCCCCATAAAGAATTGGGGCCTCTTTCAGTTGTTCAGTTCCAGTTCCTATGAGGGCTGGAAGACCCATCAGGAGTCCCCCTTTTAAATCTAACTTCTGGCTTTGTCTTTATTTCTTACTGATTATTACAGACCTTTTATGTACAATAATGTACATAATTGTACAATAATTAGTATAATAATGTACTAATTAATAAATGGCATTAGGAAAAACTGAAAAAAACTCAACTTAGTCCTTTCTCCAAACTATACCCTAAAATAAATTCCAGGAAGATTGAAAAGCTAACTGTAGGAAACCAAACAACACCATTACCAACAACAAAAAACAGAAGTATTAGTACTTTAAAAAAAAAAAAAGGAGCAATTTTCTTGGAGATACATTACAAAATGCAGGGGGAAAAAAGTGTAAAACTGACCTTGTAATTTTATTTTTCCTATATCTCAATTGATAGTCACAAAGCTAAAGACGAAAGGCAAAATGGAAGAAAATATTTACAAAATATTTGGCAAAAAGTCAAAGACTAAATGTTCAGAATAAAAATAAACATTAAGAGCAATAAAGAGAAGGCAATCTCATGGAAATTTGCAACAGTTAATTCATAGAAGAAAAACATGAACAGATGAAAGAGTACTATTAATCAAATATTAAAATATAATAAAAATGTTTTACCTATCAATAAGGAAATATTTTTAAAAACCTCTATCATCAAGCATTGGCAAGAACAGGAATGAGACTGACACTGTTTATACCCAGTGTAAGTTTCTGGAGTTTTTTTGGATAGCAATTTAGCAGTATGTAAACAAAATAAAAAACTTCTTAATACCTTCCTTAAAGAAATGCAATGATGTAAATCAAGAATGGGATGTAAGGATATTCACTGTAACACTATTAATTACAGGAAATAACCCAAACGGTTATGTAAGCTATGGTATATTCATAGTATAGAATATCACATACCAATTAAGAATTACATGGTAATTTTTTATGCAGTGATGAGCAAAAAAGCTTTCCAAAATATATTAAGGGGAAAAAATCAACTTGGCAGAGAAATGTGTGTGGTATGAATTCATTTATGTCAATGACAACATGAGTTATTTGTATCTGTATATATCACATTAAGAACATTAAAAAGGACTACAAGGATGCACACTAAACTGCTGGTTAATTCTAGGAAGAAAAACAGGAGATTTACAGGATGGCAATTATCAAGGAGACAAATAATAAATTGCAGGCAAAGATGTGGAAGGAAAGGTACACTGATACATTATTGGTGGGACTGCAAATTAGCACAACCACTCTGGAAAGCAGTATGGAGATTCCTCAAAATAACTAGGAAAAGAACTATCATATGACCCAGCTATCCCACTCCTTGGCATTTACTCAAAAGAACTAAAATCAGCATACTATAGTTGAAGCCAGAATTAGACAGGCAGTCAGTGTAGATAGGTAAATCGAGTCAGGTCTGATCAAGGAAGCCAATTTGGTTCTGGGAAGTTGGAAAGGTATTGAAATGCTAATGCCTTCAGAGCCCTTCCTCCACCCTTATGAGGATAACCTGCCCCTGCTCCAACCTGTAGATAAGGTAACCTGTCCCAAGGATAATCCCTCCCTACAGGGAGTAGTTAATTCCACCCCCTTCCTGCCCAAATCACTCCACCTGAGCCTTTCCCCCTATTCATTTGCTTTTCACCTTTTTGGCCATCCCATCAAGCATCTCCTGGGCCCAGTCACATACACAGGAAGGAGAGAGATAAGGAGAAGAGAGCTGGAGAACAAAGGAGGCTTAGGACATATAAAAAGGCAAAACATGGATACTTTTTGGGATACCAGGAACCAGCTATGGCCCTTCTCCCTACCAGGAGAGGTCTATGTTACCCCTTTTAAATAAACCCTGCTTAAATGCTTGCCTTGGTGTGCTTCTCTAATGTTACACTTCAGCATGTGAGGAAGCACAACTCGTCACAGGTAACCAGTGGTATCATAGTGATAATAGCCACATCAATGTTTATAGCAGCACAATTCACAATAGCCAAATTAAGGAATTGGCCCAGATTCTCATCAATAAATGAATGGATCAAGAGAATGTGGTATAGTATATATACATAATGGAGTTTTACTCAGCCATAAAGAAAAATGAAATAATGGTATTTGCCAATAAATGGATGGAAATGGAGGACATCATGCTAAGTGAAATAAGCCAGATTTCAGAAAATCAAGAGCCAAATGTTTCTGGTTTCCAGAACAAAACAAGAGAAAAGAGGTCAGAGGTGGGGGGAATAATATCATAAATATATAGAGAAGATCAGTGGAGTAGAAGGGAGAACAAGAGGGAAGGAGGAAGAAGGGGAAAGCAAAGGAAATATGGAATGAATGTGACAAAATTATGTTATATGAATACACAAATGTACAAAAGGGAATTCCACCTTTATGTATATGTATATAAATAAATAATAAAATAAATAAAGGAGCAAAAGAAAGATCAGTAGAGCAGAAGAAAAACAGAAGGAGGAGAGGAGGAAAAGAGAGGGTAATGGTGATTGAAATCAAATTCCTTGCATTTATGTTTTTGTCAAAATGAACCCAACTTTTGTGTACAACTACAATGCTCTAATTTAAAAAAACAAGGAGACTTACATTTTTCTCTGAATATTTCTGTATTACTTGCATATTTTAAGAGAAAACATACTTTTTTACTTTCTTTTCTTATATATGTTACTTTTTATATAATTCTTAGAGGAGGAGGAAATGTTAAAATGGTGCAAATATGGGAGGAAAAAAAAGTATTATTTTTCCAACTTAAGCTGGAAGCAAATATAAAAGAGAAATGCAGCTCCTTACATCAGGAGCAGGCCTGGCCCTCACAGCAGGGTGTCTCAGTGCTTACGTGTTGATTAATTCCATAAAACACTAACATCAGATAAGGTCACCCTGTGTCTAAGAGAAATCAAGACACAAAACCACTCTGTATTCATATCTGAACACAAACAGAATCATGGACTTTGTCCAAACCACAAAAATAACCCAAGGTCCCTCTATCTTGCCTCATTTGACTGCTACTCCATTACCAATTCAGGCTTTAGCTTCCCTCCTTCAGGATAAGATTTGATACCTAAACCGTATCATACTCATGCTTCTGGATAGAATCCAATCCAAATAAGTCCCATTTCCTTAAATCCTCCGCAATATTACCTAAAACAAGTCCAAATTCTTAAAAAGTCTTTTCAAGTGACACCTCACAGTTCCCTGTAGTTTGTAAGTAAGAACCCTAACTTGTGCAAGCACAAATGTGTTTCTTGTGGCCTTTTGCCAGGGGACACTGATATGTGATAAATAAGATTAATAAGGTCTCCAACTCAAAACAGTAGGAAAAAGATCAACAAGTGCTTACTTGAGATAGAATTTTTCTGCATAACATACACTATTTACTCCTCAGAATAGGAAAATAGTTGCTGTCCCCATTTTACAGAAGAGTACAGTGAGGCTAAGAAATGGTGAAATATGAATGAAATACAAATTACTTCAAATTCCCATTATCTTACCTTTCCCATGGAATACTACTTTAATTGATGTGCCTGTTTACCACAGGGGTATGTAGAAATATGCCAAGTAATATAGAAATAAACATTATTTTCTTTCACCATATACTTGACTTAATAGTAATAAGAGTACCTAATGGTTAACATTTCTTAAAGGCATATTCTGTACCAGGCATTACATTAAACAGTCATTTAATCCTTCCAATAATCCTACAAGTACTAGTATTTTTATAAGATACATTGCTAACATAATGAAAGAAATAAGACTCAACATAGATTCATGAGACTCAAACTGTGGGCTCTGAACCATTAGGAGTATCCTAAATGAAAATAATTAACATTTAAAAACAAAACACAAGTTTGTCATAAAATGGAAGTGTAAACTGGAGTTTTTTTACCCCTAGACCCTTGAGAGAGAAAAAGATTAAATGTACTACATCATGTCAGGGATATTTCCTTCGTGAGAAAAACTGTTTTAAGTACCATACTACCATAATGCTTAGGAGATGTTTTAGATTAGAAAAACAATTCTTCTTGAAATCAAATGAAAATACCAGTTTTATGTTGCAATGTCCATTTGGTTCCTTCACCAGGGTTCTAGATTCAGTACAAGGATACATAGCTTTCTAAAACCCGAGTTTCAACCATTTCCTTTCCAATACAACACAGAATTCTCCATACTCTTGAACTTTATTATCAATGTCAAACCTTAATAGTTGATAACTCTAGGGATAACAGTCTGTATTAGAATCAAGACAAATTGTGTGCTTTTCATATCATACTTTTATATTGCCAGTAACATTTCTTTGCCTTTGGAAAACCTTAGGACCATCTAAAGTTTATTTCCATTGACTACGAAGGCTGCATTACCTTTTGGTCTGTGGTTACCAAATTCAACAGGAGCAGGGACTTTAACAGGGGTTGCTGAACTTTGAATGGTCAGTACACTGGGAGTGGCAGTAGTAGAGTTGGCCTTTGGTCTTTGTCTTGGTGCAATTGAGGTTTCTGTTGGTCCAATGGTATCTGTTATTCTAAAATAGAAGAATACATTTTATTAAAAATATCGAGATTATTTCTTACTATTTTTTTCTGTAAAGTATCTACCCCAACAGATGTAGTCAATTATTACAGATGATCATGTTAGTCCTCTTGGCTTCCTCCTAAATCTCACTCTCAAAGACTATGTGTTTAGTGAAGACAGGAAAGTAAATAAAGGAAAAGTATACTACCATCATGGTCTGGTGTTGAAGCTGGCAGAAAGGGTATACTCCAAAGATTACTGTTAAGGAGATGAAATGTGACTGAAAGGATACATACATAAACCTTTTCATAAAAATCAACAGCCAGCTCTTTGAAGGAAACAAGAAATAATCTTCCCTAGCTTGGACTCAAGGCATGAGAAAGAAAAGACTACACCCAAGAGCATATAAAACAAAAGAAGCCAACACTTTTAACAGGTAATGGCCCCTACTCACATTCAACTTCTTTCATCTTCAAGTTTGCTTTGTTTAACTGGACACTATATAAAACCTTTGCTACTAGGAGTTAGTTTAGGCCCCAAATATGTGGGTGGCCAAGAGGTAAGCACAATTTTGAAAACAAGAAGCAGTTGATATGAGAAGACACAGATATTTGCTTTCTTTTTTGAAAGAGTCAAGTAAAAATCTCTTTTTATATGATTATCAACTTCACTTTCTAAAAATTCAGTACAAAAACTCAAAAACTTTTTAATAAGGTCAAATGTTCTCTTTCCAACAGGATTTGCCATAAAATCTCTTTACTAAATTCCTTTGCCAAATTTTAAGTGATTTAATACTTAAAAATTCTAAATACACATGATTTATCAAGCACCCAACTATTGCATTTGAAGAAAGCCCAATATAAAAGAACTGCACAGGTTACAGCTCTTTCCTACTATCTCTATGTACCACAAGAGGGAGCCCTGTCAACAGCCATCTTTCCAAAAGCAGAGACAACAAAATTGAATCAAAAATTCAGAAAATTATAGAAATGTATTGTATTTGTGTTATCTTCTAAAAATAACACTTAGGTTAATTAGAAGGGATGGGTATGATACATTTCATATGAAAACTGAACCAAGGCAATAAAAGATCATTTTTACATATAATCAATTATATGTCATTTTTATAATCAAATATTTATGAGTTCATATTATGGAATTTAACACTAAAATCAATGGTATTCTTCCTAAGCTCAAGTAATTTGGGAAAAATATATAATCTTTATATCTAGCTGTCCATTTTTTTCTTAAGTGAGTAGTGTAGATCAAACTTGAGTTTGCCATATTCCTAATCTAAATCGTTCTTTAGAGAGGCACAACACACATAAAGCATAGCAGGAGTTCTGAAAAGCTTATTCATAGTCTGAAGTCTTTATCCAATCTAATGTCTCATAATTTATTTTACCAATATACTAATATCTACTGTACTTTACTGATAATCAGCAAAACACTTAGAAAGGTATGTTGCAAATATAAGACAGTAAAAGCAATCAGTGCCAAACTCATAATGCCAAGTTTCACAAAAGATTAATTCCACCTTTAATTTGACTAGAGACAACTTCAAGTAGGAATTAAATTTTTAAAATAAATTTTATCTCATTAGACTATAAAAAAGAAACAGCATTCTGTGTGAAGAAATAGAAGAAAATGCCAGAACAAATTAGTCAAAATGAAGACACAAAAAAAGAAAGTAATTACTGCACTGCCCCTGCTGCACTGACTCACTTGTACTATTACAACAGTCACAGTGCTGTTTCCTCTGCTTCCTTTCTTTTCTTTCTTCCTCACTATCACCTGAACCATCTTCCAAAAGCAGACTCTCTTTCCTGCTTCAATGTTTCCATCTGCCAAGAGAGGAAGCATTTCCATCTTTGAGGTACACATGTCATGTGACTTTTACATGTTTAACAGTCCCAAGAGCACATGCCAAGTTTGGGGAGGCACAAGGGAGCTTCTGAGAAGTAAAGCAAAGAGTGTCATAGACTAAAGGCAGGGCAGGTGGCTACTAACACCCATAAAAGCTTTTTGAACAATGAAACCAGCTATTTAAAGATTCTTTTCCCTGGGCTGGAGATGTAGTTCAGTGTTACAGCGCTTGCCTAGCATTTACAAGACCCTGAGAAAATAAAAATAAAATTAAGACTGCTCTCCCCAAAATATGACTTTTACTTGAAAGAAGTCTAAATTTTAACATTAAGCTTTGAAACATTAGATTTTAAGTTTTTCATTGAGTAAATTTATCTTAATGATCAATAAGCACCAATGAGCCTTATATTTTAATACATATAATGAACAGACTTACCATACTATAAATAGTAATTTTTAATTGATATACAGACATAAAAATTATACATATTTTAATGGATTACTGTGTTATATTTCAATATCTGTATATATTGCATTATGTTTAAAACAGGCTATACACTGTAGATTTTAACAGCACTATTTCACTTGCTTATAATTATACAGCTGTAACCTATATGTCATAACAAAAAGATATTCAAGTCATCATTCTTCAATTGACTCATTTCTTTAAAAATTTGTACCTACCTTCCTAAGGATTTAATTATTGATAAACTCTTTAAAGTCACAATAAAATCCAACTGACCAGTCTTAATTCATAATTACCACTCAACTATAACTGGCTGCTAATTAAACCTACATTGTAGATAAGATAGAATGGTGGCCATACTGGATGCCTATGAATTAGCTATAACTTTATTCCTTCATTGAACTCCAAAGAACATTTTGAAATTCAAATCAATGAATATATTTTTAGGGTGATGCCATATTTTTCTTTAAAAGCCATTCACAAATGACACTTGAGCATTTCTAAGTAACAGATCACACAACATATCTTACAACCAAGTCCCAAACAGCAGAGTTGACTGGAGACTGAAAGGCCAAAATCCAAACTTCTTAGCCACGACAGATAAAGTTGCTTATGACTGACATTTACAAACCTGTTGCAGTTCATTTCCCACCACTCCTGAGTCTGTTCCCTTATGCTCTTCCTTGTAGTTTCATAAGAGCCATTTTTCTGGCCTGAATTGGCTGTCTATTTTAATTGCATTCTCACCCCTCCAGGTGACTGACTACTCATTCTTCAAGGAAGAGCTGGACAAGGCCCACCCCCAGGGAAAGCATTCCTTTTGTGCTCTTGTTCTCCCAGTTCCTAGTCTTTCCCTTCCTCTGTATACTTGAAATGTTCTGCTATCCATCAGCTTATAACTAATTGTTTACAATTAG
The DNA here is from genome assembly GCA_028644305.1 of Xerus rutilus. NCBI lineage: Eukaryota > Metazoa > Chordata > Mammalia > Rodentia > Sciuridae > Xerus > Xerus rutilus. Next base: position 65,395,128 of record CM053408.1, read on the forward strand.
AAACTGCTTGGAAATAAAAACTGCTTCTTCTTCTTTACATTTCCAAATCTATATCTTTTATGTAAAAGATATACAACAAATACATTTTTGCATTTTATGTCAAATAGTTTACGTAAGTGAGAATACAAAAAATTGTGACTAAAAAAACCTCCCCAAATGCAATATTATACCTGTCTGATAACCTAAGATATAGTCCTGCTTATTAAAATAAAAAGCAGAGAAAAAAAATCACTAACAGCTTCAGCTCTTAATCTAGCACAATATATTTTAAACTTATAAATCAGTAAATAATTTGAAAATAAGTTTCAAAACTTAATACTTCACCAGTCTTAAAACATGTTAACAGTTATAACCACCCACTATAAATTCTACAAAGTACATATATTTTCTAGTTGCCTATAACAGTTTTTTAGTATTAACAATGAGCATATTAGCTACAAACTTAAAATATAAAATTTCATAAATTAGAGGTTGCCATGTGGTAAAGATAATGACCCACTCCCTCCCCAAAAAAAGACTCACCATAGCTTCATCAGTTAAATATTCATATATTATATATGAGAGTGGACAGTTCAAGTAAGAGTGATATCAAATCCTGAATCTAATATTTTAAAAAGCTTATTTTGCACTTGCTATCTAAATTATACCACAGGCGATAAATAACATACCATTTTTTGTGGGAGGATGATATTTAATCAATGACATTTGCTAGGATTAAAATGAGAACTATAGCTTCCTCCATACCCACCAAAATGCCTTTTCAGTCTCAGCATAGTTTTCCCTACCTGGCTTTTGTTTGGCTTTTTCTAGCAGCTGCTTCACTAGCGGTCAATGGTTCAGGAAGAGCTAAAGGAACAGAAGAGTTCTTGAAAGAAAAAAAAGAAACAAAAATTTTTATGTTGGTTTTTAATTTTATCAAATTTGTTTTTTAAGCTATGGACATATTATTGAACTTTAAAAATGCTGTTTGTGAGGGCTGAGATGTAGCTTAGTGGTAGAGCACTTGCCTAGCAGGTAAAGCCCTGGGTTCAATCCCCAGTTATCTCAAAAACAAAACAAACACTTTGTATGAGATACTATTTATTTTCGCATCACAAATTATTCACATTATCTTTCCCAGATATAATCTGCAAATATCACTACATTTTATACAAATGTCACTTTCATATTCATAGTCCAGAGAAATCTTTAAAAATAAAACAGAAGAACATCATTGTATATAATTTACAAATGGAAACTCTTAGGTAAAAATAAAAATTATACTACACTTGTAAATCACAGATTATTTTGCACTTCAGATAAAGAAGTGTAAAAAGGTGTTTATAAATACCACAGATAATTTTCATGACATTCAGCATAAGATTTAGAAAATGGTGGCAGAAGGCTTCACTCATTTTGTTTATGCCCAATGTTTGGCTCATAATAGGTAATCAGTAAATACTAGATGAATGGAGAGCTAAAAATCCATAGTAAAATTTCAGATAAAACTACTTTCATTATTGAATGTGAGAACTGCATGATTTCAGCTTCAACAGAGAAAACATTGTATTTGATACAGTAAGGGTTTGAAAAAGCAAAAAAGGAAAGGTACCACATTCCTTCCTTTCTCTTAGTAGGTAGATTAAGTTATACATAAAGGAAACATGTATGAGCAAATCAGGCCAGGATGATCTTTACAAAGTTGAGAATGGCTTAAAATTAGCAACAACTTTAGCAATCTTTATTAAAATTAGCAGACACCTGTTGTACATCATTTATCTGAAGTTAATGTAGTGTGCAGTGAATAAAATTTTGAAAGATATGAGCAATTTCCAAATGAGCTCCTTCCATGGACTCAGCCTCTACCTTTCACAACCAACTTTCTCAAGTTACCTCCTTTAACAGAGCACTCCATGTCTGTTTATTAAATGGTGAGGCTTAAACAACTTGATAAAAGAAGACTGTGCTATATCAGACAAATGTCACTGTGTTCCCTTGAAAATGCAAAATATCCTCTTGAGTTTGCTACAGTTCTCCAGGATACCTCAGGGCATAGTTTCAGAAATGTGACTCTATACAAAAACTATAATCACAAACACAGTAGCACACCACCTGTCATAAAACAAGTAACTCTCAAAGTCTGTATACACACACAAACACACACACATTCATCTCCAAACATGATAAAATGGATTTTCAATTCACATCCTACTTGAGAAACTACTTACATTGATGTTGGAGATCGGACAATCCTTTTTGGCAAATTTAAATGCAAAATAGGACACTTGAAATATATCAGGTCTATGCTCTGGATCTGGTTCAAGCATGAACCCTGTAAGAATATATTAAAATGTCAGTTAAGTTTTACTGAATACAGATGATACTTAGGGGCATATTACAAGTATTTAAAAAATTCTGTTCAGGGATCAGGGATGATTTTAGCAAACTGTGTTAATGTTTATAGGAAGTAGACAGATTGCTATTTTATGTATGGACTTAAAAACATTATTCCAAACTAAAAGGTAGATCATTGAACAACTCTTTACCAGAAGTATGAATGACATACATGATCATTCTGTTGAGAAAGTGACACACAACAAAAATTAACATTGGAGAATATTCAAGATAAATTCCAGAGACATGGAGGTAGGTGGAGGGGGAGGCTTTCAAAACAATTCCACTTTAAATATTCTCATTATTATCTAAAATTCCTCTATTTCGAAATGATCCTAAGTCATTGAGAAAGGTTATATTGTGTACATTATAATTTAAGAAAGTATCATAGCATTGACACTAGTTTTCCAAAAACATGCTTCTTCACACACTAACAATATTCACTATAGTTCTGTATTAAATGTTACCTATATCATGTTCAGAAATATGAACAGTCATATGGTTCTATTACAAACAGATTTTATAGTAAACTTAGGGCATTGTTTGAAATGTCGGAGACCTTTTCTCTAACCAGAATGGTCACTACCTCTTGTCTATTTGTTGAATTAATTTTAATTCAAAATTTCACAAGAATGTTGACATTTATATTCAATTCTGTAACTGAAAAATTCATATTTTGTTAAGACATCTTTACAATTAACCCTGCTTCATTAAATAATTGTCAGTTCTTAGAATGTTTAGATCATTTTTAAAGTATTTGGAATGTAAAACTTAAGGCATTCAGATATTATGAAACATGCTAATAATGTACACAGAGATTTAAGTATGTAAATGGCTAAGATAAAATTACAACTTACAATAATTAAATCTTCCCTTCAAATTTAATATTTTCAACAAAAAATTGTAATTTGTCTCCAATATGATACATTTATTTCAGCTAAATAAAAAAAGCACAACTGTATGGCAAGTGACATTGAACTCAAAACTTGGAAATTTATTTGAGAAATTTTGAGGTCAGTCTAAAAATTACAAAAGCTGTGATCACTTCAGCAGCATATATACTAAAATTGGAATGATAGAGAATATTAGCATGGCCCTTGCACCAAAAAAAAAAATTTTTAATGAAAAATAAAAAAAGCTCTGCATGGAATGTGATTTTATGTAATTAAAATGCTGACATACTATTGATAAAACATATTCTTTATGATAATCACCATTGTTAGACTGAAATAACTAAAAACATTTTAATTCAAACATTTGTTAGTTTATATTCAACCTCACACCAAAAGATCTGAGGATCTAGACAGTTTGTTTATTCCCCAAATGTATTTTATATTGATACTCAAAAATATTGTTAAAAGCAACAGTACATAAAGTTAATTACGTAGAATAAAATTAAACATACATTTAACAATAAATGTTTATTAATACAATTTTAAAAACCAACCAAATCACAAAAACTATCAAATTTATAATTTTATGATCTTATTTTTCTATTCTAACAATTAAGTTCATTTGGCTTTTAAAATCTAGTTTCAACAGTAACTAATTATAAATATTTATTTCTACAAAAACTTGGGAGTAGCATATAGAATATAATATTTTTTTACATACACAAAAAAATTAGGACTAATAGAAAAGTAATTCACTGAGGCGGGGTGAGAGGGAAAGCATAATGAGCTCAGCAAAGAAAATATAAATGATTTGGTTCTAAACGTAGGCCCAAAATTTTCACTCTGTAGCTGTCAATATAAATAGGGCAACATGATCTACTACATGAATCAGTGTCCTTAACACAAAAAATAAACCAGATAAGAAAGAAAAACAATATTCCTGACACAAAAGAGCAAATTCTCCTTCAGGTCATTCAAAAGATGGCTCACACCGAGTGAACAACATCCTCAAAGAACTGTAATATGGTCACACCTTACACACTCTTCCAGGATGATCTAGTGGTTTAACACCTAAAAGCAGTTCAGCCTAAGAAATTCTACAGGGATAAAAAACTGGTATAGGAACACACTTTCCTGGGGGTCTGGCTTAATCCAAGAAAAACTTTAAGTATCTAGAGAGAAACAGAATGCTCCTTTAGGCAATCCTATATGTTTTTTTCTTTCACAATAGTTGAGAAGCATTGAGAAGAAAGAAGTAAATTTGAGATTTTATATTCTAATCAATACTGGTATAAGTAATTCTATCTTTAAAGTTAAGCACAGCACCACATTCTTTAAAGATTAGGTAGCCAGACTATAGAGTGGAGTTCCAAGGTTATCTTATAAGCAAATAAATGGACCTCCAATTCCCAGGACTCGTATTTCCATGTGGGAATACGCATCTGCTAGAGCCACTTTCGTTTGTCTAATTATTCTGATCCCATTTTTGTGACATAAACTCAATTCAAAAGGTCATGTGTAGTATCTAATGAATTAAGACAAAATATTAGGGTACATTAATATGTCAAGTACAAACAACATTTCATGATACTTGATTCAGCTCACATGTGTGCAAGAGCGTATGCATATGTTCCGGGTCATAATTAAAATATGTCAAAAAAGTTTGAAACCTACACTGTGAGCTCTCTCTGCTACTATAACTCATTTCCCCATGGAAAATATAATGATTTGTGTAATTAGACTCAAAAAAAGAATTAAATGCCTGAATGCGTTAATTTCTGATGCTCTTTCTTTCACATGAGTTATCTTCAGAACATACATACTCTCTTCTAATTATGTTTTACAAGTGCCTTGCCTCTGTGGAAGACTCTGTCTTTATAGCATTGCCTATAGACATGACTGAGTGCACATAAATCTAGAGATTGGGTGCAGAACAATAGGTCCATCTGGCTTTAGATACAGATTTATTTTCTGCAATCTGCTTTAATCAATACAGGTTGAAAATCATTATCTGAAATGCTTGGAACCAGTGCTTTTGATTTTGCAATTTTTTGAATTTTGGAATATTTACATATATACCAGGAACCATCTTAGGGACCCAAGTCTAAACACAAAATTCTCCTGTGTTTCATATATACCTTATATACATATTCTGAAGAAAATTTTACGCTTTTACAAAACCTGCATTTTGACTGTAACTGGTGACATGAGTTGGTATGGAATTTACTACTGTGGCATCAAGTCGAACCTTTCAGATTTTGGATTTTTAGAAAAGAGATAGTCAACCTGTACAAGTTTCCAGTTTTAGCTGATGAAATCCTGTGTCTATCTCTGATTTGATTCTAATCTCCAAAGTATGAGCCTGGCATGGCAGCACACAACTGTAATTTCAGTGGCTTGGGAGGCTGAGGCAGGAGGATCTCAAGTTCAAGGCCAGCTTCAGCAACCTAGCAAGGCCCTAATCAACTTAGCAAGACTCTGTCTCAAAATTTAAAAAAATAAATAGGGCTGGTATGTGGCTCAGTAGTAAAGTGCCCCTGGGTTCATTTCCCAGTACCAAAAAATAATAAAAGTTAAAAACTAATGATCATTCCTGCACCCACAGGTAAAAAAAAATAGCTACATTTTTATCTGTGAATAGTTTTGAGTAGTGCTAGCCATTAAAAAAAAAAAATCAGTAAGCCATCATTTAAATTTTTTTTTTTTTTGGTACTGGAGATTGAACTCAGGGCCACTTGACCACTGAGCCACATCCCAGCCCTACTTTTTGTTTTATGTAGAGACAGGGTCTCACTGAGTTGCTTAGCACCTCGCCATTGCTGAGGCTGGCTTTGAACTCACAATTCTTCTGTCTCAGCCTCCCCAAGTGCTAGGATTACAGGCTTGCACCACCGCGCCCAGCTATCATTTAATATTTAAATAAAATTTCTTGAACTCTTTCAAGAGAAATATAAAGTGTACTGCTAGATTACTGAATGATATAATCTAAAATGTAGAGACATCAGCTCTAATCCAGCTAAACATTGGGGCATATCTATCAAGGGTGACAGCTTCAATTTTCAAATACTTTGTCCAAAAATGTTTGCTTTCAAAATGATTAAACTTCAAGTCTAGTGTTTTATGAACTCCTATTTGATTGCAATTAAACCGTATCATATACAAGAAATATGCTCTCAGAGAAGGAATGTATTAAGGAATATATGTGCTCAGTTTATCTAAAAGTAACACTGGATGATTACATTTAAACAAAAATAGCAGAGAAGGTAGAAAATATCCTTGTTTATTCAACTTAAAATGATCATGTAAATCATTGCAAGACCAGTTACCACTGACACTGATTCTACCACCAATATAAAATCAATTTTTTAAAATTGGCCACATAGAGAAATGAAATAGTTCTCTGCTCGTCTTAATTGTGTAATTCTTTCTATTGTCATAAACACTACTAATATAACACAAAACAGTCTCAGCATTGACAGTAGTATGATTAAACCACCACAATACTTCCAACTGATATTATCATACATATCCTATTAAAAAAACACTTAACCTGCAGCAGCTGAATTATGTTTATACTAATATTGCATAGCAAAGTACAACATCCCTGTACATTCCAACAAAAACAGCAGCTAAAGGAACTGCTACTGCTGTAACAGCAGCCAAGTTATGTTTTAATCAAGGACACAAGCCAAAAATGAAGTAGTTACCATTCAAGTTACATGAAGGAATGGATCCATGCCTAGTTCTGAACAACGATGAACCAGCATCTCTAGTCCAACAGCTCAACAAATTTAAAGGGAAAATACTTTGGTTAGAAGCCCCCAAAGCAGGCTCCTGCTTAAAATTTTTTGAATTTTTTCCTTCCATAAACACACTTTTTCCTCTCCCACAGAGTTTGTTATTACACTGACTGTAATTTACCTGAAAAGAGAAACACGCAATCTATTGTTTTTTAAAATTTTTCTGAAAAAAGTATACTCTAATTTTGCAACTATAAATATTTTAAGCATTAACTTATTATATTTACCTGTTAACCTATGGAGATTATTATAGAAACTTAGAAGTTAGGTATATGTGTCCTACATACCTTATTTTATGTATTACTGAAATGAGACTATGTTTAATAGCTGATAATAAATACATCTGATCATAAACAAGACATTAAGTGGAACTATAAATAATTTCAAGAAAGTATATTTGGGACAGTCTTGGTAACTGTCCCTTAGAAGTTATTGATCAAAGCCCTTTCTCTACAACTCCCCAAGCAGTAATCCCAGTGCCAATGATTGAAAACCTTCATAAAAACCTTATCTTTATTTTCAAGTACATTAAAATGTATGACTTTAAAAAAAAATAATATAGGAAAATGGATGAGAGTATAGATGAAACAAGATTGGCCATGAGTTGATAAATCATTGCAGCTGGATGGCAGTCAAAATAAAGATTTATTGCAGTGTCCTATCAATATCTGTTTATATGTTTTAAATTTGCATAATAAATTTAAGCATGTTAAAACTAGAAAAATTCCTAGTTTCCCACAAAATAGATACTAAAACAAATCTAATTCCAATAGATATACTACTAAGAGATAAAATTTAAAAAACCATAAAGCAAAAGGGAGGCACTGGGGAAATAAATTGACTAAATTATATTATGTACATGTACAAATATTTAACAAAAAATCCCACATTATTTACAATTATAATGACCAATAGAAAAAAGAAAAAATAAACTATAAAGCAACAGTAAGTAAGGAGACCCAAAAGCAAGACAAACTAAGCTTCTACTTGATGTTCATCATAAATCACCCCATCACTGCACAAAATGAAAAAGGGAGAAAAATAATTTTAGTAGTTGCATTTTAACAGTGTAATGGGAAGGTATAACAATTTATAGTAAATCTTTGGTAGATACACCATTAACTCACAAGTTTCTCTTCAAGGCATTCCAAGAAATCTCTGCAGAGTAAATCTACAACTAATGAATATCTGACAGCAGATGTCCAAGCTATCAGAAATTAGCTCAAGAAGAATTATAATAATGCCATCAGTACCAGTTGCAGTAGTAATGCGTACAAAAGTGATGACAGCAGTTATTAAAGGCTATCTTTTACTAAGTACTTACACATACTAAGAAGCACTTTTCATAATTCATTTAATTCTCACAGTAACTCTAATACATAGATACTTTTAATACACTCATTTTAGAAATAGGAAACTGAAATAAATGGTAGTGTCCAATATTCTATACCAAGTAAGTGACAGAGCAGATACAAATTGAGGCTATTTGGCTCTACAAGCCTCGTCCTTAATCTTCACAATGTACTCTTTAACCATCTTACAACAGAGGAGCTAAAAGAAAGGTAAGGCAGCGAGCCCTCTGTTCACCTTTCCTAACTAGTCAGTAATCCTCTCAGTTATGCTTTTCATTCTCCTCTAAATGTTCTCTAAGTTCTTTTCAACTCTTGGATCCAGAAATGGAAAGTACTTCTCACCCCTCATGGCAACCCCATTGTTTATCTATTGGGAAAGTCAACATAACTTAAGGAAAAAAACTCTAAATAATTGATTGCCTCTGCTACATTAAAGAAGAAAAGTCTGCAGGAAAGAAAGATAAAATTAAGTTGAGCTTTACAGATAACAGAATAACCCTTTTAGCCAGATTACTGATAATCACAAGTATATTCAAAAGTCTATATAACCACAAATCATAAGTTTTAACCAAGATGTAGCAATGACTATTTCATTCTGAAAAATTCTGAGTCATATAAAATGGATGCAAATGTCATTAGTGCTATCACTAATACTAAAAGGATACACTTTTTTTATGCTTTCTTTCAATAAGTGGGAACAATCATATTGCATGAATAGACATTAGAAATTAATAGTTTCACATTCAGAAACTACAGGCACAGCTATGTAATATTCTTGGTTTTCTGAATGTATCACTAATGGCATATTATAAACACAAAGATACCTACATAGAATGGTGGGAGATAAGTAAGACTACATGGTAAAGAAATTAAAAAAAAAAAAGAATTGCAAGGAATTCAAGTGTTTTCAAAAAAAGATTATACTGTAGATAAGTACGTACTGGTTTTAAAAATCTCTACAAAGCTTTTATTACTTGACAATATTTTAAAAATAAAATCCATAAAATCCCATTGACAGGAGATAAAATATTGGGATATTATAATTCCAGATTGACTTGAATGTTTTTATTTTATTCAACCCTTTTCACTTTGGACACAAATTTGTACTAGAAATGATAAAAACTAAAATCTGCATACCATTCACAATGAAGTATCAATTGATATAAAGTATCAATTAACTAAAGTCCAATTACAGCCTAAAATTATCAATAGTATTTATCTTGTTCACCTTCCCATTACATAAGCGCATACCCACACACACATATATAGGGGGGCAAATATGATATAATAAGATTTTAGTAATAAATTATACATTAGCATGTAAATTGCCAGTCTCTCATGCAATTTTATTCTATAAGAACATTCATAGACTCTAAGACGTTGCAAGATTCCCAGTAAAAATCCTAAATTCAACTATTACTAAAACATTATAATTAGCAACAAAATAGTGGTATGGCTAAAATGATTTACAAAAAGGTTAAATTCAAATAGCCAGGGCACACAATAATTAAATTCCTCAATCTATTCTTTAAGCATTCCAATCAACAGTTCTTTAATGTTTTTGATGCCCTAAACTCTGCACAATAACGTAAAAATGTAATTAGATAAGATAGGGAGGGTTAAGGATCCAATGTTTATTTAAATATACTCTAAAAGTATGTTTGCTCTTATAAAAGACATTTACATTTTGCAAAATGGCATGCCATAAATAGAAGTCACAAGGAAAACAATTGGGGTGGGCCATTTAAAAACTATATAATTCTGTCACTAGAGGGCTGACAAAAACTATTAAATGGTACCTATGAAGGTAATTTGTACTACTCAGAGAAGTAGCTCAACTTGTTTGGAGGCTGCCACAAGAATATAAAACACAACAAGAAAATGCTGACAGGTGCTCAACAAGTGAAGATAAAAGCAAAGATAATAGCAAAGGCTATTAAGTAGGTGATCATTCAGATGTAGAGAGACACACAAAACAGAGAATTCTCTGGGGAGAAAACCCCAAGTATAAGCACTCATATTTAATGTTCTCAAAACAGTGCAAAAGTATTCATGCCAATAGTGCAGCCACCAAGCTTTAGCTGTTTCCTTTCCTCTGAAAGTTAAACTTCCCTTCTCACTCCGTTATTCTGGTTACCTTTGCCTAGGAAAAACACTTCATGTGACACAAAGTAATTTTTGTATTAAACTGACATAATTCTCCAATTTGCAATATATGTAAGAGATCAACACTACAGAAATGAATGACTGTGTTTTAAATACATTTGCAAAGTTAGACTAGATTTTCTCTTATGTTCCTTTTTCTTCTAAGCTTTTTCTTTTTCTTTTCTTTCTCTCTCTGGTACTGAGGACTGAACCCAGGGTACTTTGTCACTGAACTATATACCCAGACCCTTTTATTTTTTATTTTGACACAGGCTCTTACTAAATTATTAAAGACTGTGCTCAAAATACCCAATCCTCCTGCCTCAGTCTCCCAAGTACTTGGGATCACAGGTATGCCACCACATCAGGCTACTCTTTTCTTCTTGATTTACACAAGCCTCATTAATTATAACATTTGTCAATCATTTGTCATTAGTAACAAATATTATTTCCAATTTATCATTTAACTCTATGCTGGCATTCACAAGTCCGGGGACAGTTTTTAAGTACTTAAAGTGAATTAATGTTTGACAGTTCGGGTGGGGGGGGGGGTGATTGCCTGGTGTATTAATTCCACATTCTAATCTTATAAATTCATACCTATTTTTTTCAAGTATATTTGTTTTATTTTTTTATATATGTCTTTGACTGATGTGAAATTTTAGCATAAAGAATGAGGTATACATTCAGCTTTATTTTTTATCCAAAAATGGCTAAGAAATTTTTCTATTTCTACATATTTTTCTTCACTGAGTTGAACTGCTATCTGTATCATGCAAACATCAAATATGTTTAAATCAACCTTTTTTTCTCTGCTACTGAGCTAGAGGCTACAAAAGGGGTACTTAAAATGCAGAAATGCGAGCCGGCGTGGTGGCGCAAGCCTATAATCCCAGCACTTAGGGAGGCTGAGACAGGAGAATCGCGAGTTCAAAGCCAGCCTCAGCAATAGTGAGGCGCTAAGCAACTCAGTGAGATCCTGTCTCTACATAAAAACACAAAATAGGGCTGGGGATGTGGCTCAGTGGTCGAGTGGCCCTGAGTTCAATCCCTAGTACCAAAAAAAAAAAAAAAAAAAATGCAGAAATGCTAAAAACACTTTAAATCAATGAGGAGAGGTGCTGTTTAAATACCACTGATTCCTAATAAATTTTAACATGTGATTGATGGTTTTCCCCTCCCTTATAGTATATTTTCCCATACTTTTACCATGTACATATATTAAATGTTAAAAAACAATATCTATTTAAATGGAACTCAAAAATCTTTTTTTTTAAATATTTTTTTATTTTCTTAGTTGTAGGTGAACAGAATATCTTTATTTTATTTTTACGTGGTGCTGAGGATCGAACCCAGTGCCTCACGCGTGCTAGGCGAGCACGCTACCACTGCGCCACAATCCCAGCCCCTGGAACTCAAAAATCTTAAAAGAAGCTAGAAGGAAAATTAAAGTATTCTTTTGGAATGAGAGGCCTGCCAGACTACTCTTTCTGATATTACTTGGTTGCTTTGTATTTATCTATACATTAATAAAGTACAGGTATTTATGAAGGGTAGCAAAATAAACTAAATCTAAAAATTAGTAATGTTTTCACCTAAAGAATCAATAGTTTTGGATATCTGATTTCAAAAAAGTATAGAAACTAAAAAATTAAATGTAAGTACTCCCTCAAATTCCAGTTGCTTTAATCATACAATTTCTGCTGTATGCTACTAAGTCTTACCTACAAGCTTAAAAATTTATCCTCGTATTAATCAGTAGTTACACTGCTTTCATTCCTACAAAAGCCATATCAACATATTTTAGGTATTTTTTCTTTCACAAAATTATAACACATGAAATTAAAAGGCAAGGTTTAAGCAAAAGGATGTAAATAACAAGATACTAAAACAATATCATAATTTTTTCACATTTTTTCAAGTACTTACTTATTAAGCAATGTATGTTGTGGGAGTAGCGAGAATTATCTGGGATGGTAAAGCTACCATCACAGATAGCAACCTGACTATCGCCAAAAGGAAGAGTGAAGAAACAAAGTTTATACAGTAAACATCCCAGGGCCTGCAAAAAAAGAAGCAGGAATATCATCACAGCTCAATTATCAACCACAAAATATAAAAACAGCTCAAAACCAAAAATTGAATGTTATTTAAAAAATAAAAACTCTAACGTTTCCATGTTGAATCAATCTTTTCACAAATTATTGCTTAAACAACTTAATGCATTTGATTTTTTAAAAGATATTTGATTTAATCATCTCCATGTTTTTTTTTTCACGTCTGTGACAAGTTGATTAAACTGCTCAAGATCATGAATGATATAACTAAAATCAGACATGGCTGGTTCCTTTTTGGGAAAAAACATACATTTTTGATATTAAATCTATTGTTTCTTCCACAAGGAAAAATACATATAATTATAGCATATAACACCTAGAAAGTAAGCATAAGGCTCTAACAGAATTTTTTTTAAATTCACTATAAAACATATTTTAAATCCTAGGATTCCATAACAAGTTAGCTAGCACAAGCTTAACAGACAACCATCAATTAATTTTATTGATTATTTACTAGGTACTTATGCCGTCATTTCATACTATACAAATTAGATCTCTATTTCTGTGCAGTTTATTGGATATTGTACTAATTATATTTGTAATATCAAAAAGGAATGATTCTGTCTGCATAGCTTGCAAGATTTCACAAATATCACTGCACCAATGAATTTACTTACTGACAATAAAGGCAAAACTAAAACACAAACTGTGTCTAGAATAGCAGCTCCTCTCAAACCTGAGAAATATTTTTAAAATAAAAAAAGGAGGAAAGAAGATTTCTGGCTCCAAAAATCGTAGCCATCATAAAAAGTGTCACCTCCAAGCCTTAAGAATGTAAGGGGCATTTCCAATTCTAAACAAACTGTATAAAATCTGGCCTTACTTCTGTAAAGTAGCAAATAAGATTCCCTTTGTTGGATTCCACCCACACATCTACCTAGAAAAGCAAAACTAAGCAATGAGTACACAAATGAGTACTATGAAGATAGCAATATAAAGAAACATCTTTGCGAGCTTAACAATATTAATTTACAAACATTTTCAATATACTAACAGTATTCTAACAAAAAAAGCTTAGCTCTAGAAATTTCAATATATTGGTTCAACATATTTTAGGCCACAAAGCAACTCTTAGCAAATACCAAAAAAAAATGATATAATTCCTTGCATCTTATCAACTCATAATGGAATAAAAGTAGAAATCAACACAACAAAACTAAAAATTAAAAAATTCTTAATACTCAAGTGAGAATAGTGATAAAACATACCAAAACCTCTGAGACACTATGAAGGCAGTTCCAAGAGGAAAGTTTATAGCTACAAGCACCTACTTAAGAAAATCTGAACCTACTGATGTATCTCAAGTCCCTTATAAAAGAAGAACAAACCAATTCCAAAACCAGTATAAGGAAATAATTAAATCAAAGCTGAATGAATGAACTTGAGAATAAAAAACAACACAAAGGATCAATAAAACAGAGAGTTGGTTCTTTCAATAAGATTGATAAGCCCTTAGCCAAACTATCCAAAAGAATAAAAACCCAAATTAATAAAATTAGAGATGAAAAAGGAAAAATTACCACAGATATCACAGAAATCCAGATCATTGGAAAACCTAGAAGAAATGGATACATTTCTAGACAAACAGAATCTGCCAAAACTGAATCAAGAGGACACAGAAAACCTAAACAGACCAATAACTCATAATGAGATAGAGCAGTAATAAAAACCCTTCCACCAAACAGAAGTTGAGGACCAGACAGATTCTCAGCTAAATTCTACAAAATCTTTAAAGAAGAACTAATGTTGATACTTCTCAAATTACTCTATGAAATAGAAAGAAATGGAACTCCTCCAAATTCATTCTATGAAGCCAGTATCCCACTCATATCAAAACCTGATAAGGATACATCTAGGACAGCAAACTAAAGAACAATATCTTTGATGAATTCAGATGCAAAAATACTTAATATTAGTAAATCATGTCCAACAACACATTAAGAAGATTGTACACCATGATCAAGTTTGTTTTATTCCAGAGATGCAAGGATGGTTTAATAGATGCTAATCAATAAGTGTAATTCATCACATAAATAGAACTAAGGACAAAAATCACCTGGACACCTCAATACATGCAAAGGCCTTTGATAAAATTTAGCACCCATTCATGACAAACACACTGAAGAAACTAGGGACAGAAGGAACCTACCTCAGCATCATAAAGCTTATATATAAAAATCCCAAAGCCAACCTCATAATAAATGGGAAAAAACAAAGTATTTCCTTTAAAATCTGTGACAATACAAGGATGTCCTCTCTCACACTCCTATTTGACATACTGCTAAAATTCTAGCCAGAGCAATTAGGCAAGAGAAGGAAAGAAAAGAGAACCCTAAAGATCAGAGAGTCAATAAATGGGATGACACCAAGTTAAACACCTTTTGCACAACAAAGGAAACAAATAGGAATGTGAAGAAAGAACCCACAGAATGGAAGAAAATCCTTGCCAACTACTCTTCTGACAGAGGATTAATATCTAGAATACATAAAGAACTCAAAAATTTAACACCAAAAAAATCAAATAATCCAATTAATACATGGGCAAATGAATTTAAAACAGACACTTCCCAAAAGAAGAAATATTAATGGCCAACAATTATACAAAAAAATGTTCAATACCCGTATCAATTAGGGAAACGCAAATCAAAACTACACTGAGATTTACCTCACACCAGTCAGACTGATAATTATCAAGAATATAAATGCTGGAAAGGATGTGGAGAAATAAACACTTCTACACTGTTGGTGGGATTGTAAATTAGTACAATCACTATGGAAATCAATGTGACAGTTCTTCAAAAGACTAGGCATGGAACCACCATATGACCCAGCTATACTACTCCTAGGTATTTATTCTTAAGAATTAAAGTCATCATACCACAGTGATACATGCATACCCATGTTTATAGCAGCACAATTCACAACAGCCAAACTACAGAACAAGCGTAGGTGTCCATTAATGAATGAATGAATAAAGAAAATGTGGTATACATATAATGGAGTTTTGTTTAGCCACAAGGAAAAATGAAATTATGTCATTTCATCTGTAGGAAAATGGATGGAGCTAGAGACCATTATGTTAAGTGAAATAAGTCAAACTCAGAAGGTGAAGGTTCATGTGTTTTCTCTCAGAAGTGGAAGCTACAGAGGAAAAAGGGAAAAAAAGGTGGAGATGTTGGAGCTCATGAAAATCAAAGGGAGATCAGTAGAGCAAAAGGACTAAAAGATACCAGGTGGGAAAGGAGGGGAAAGTGTTGGTGAATGATACTGGCCAAATTTTACTGTTTATATTGTGTGCATGTATGAATATGTAACAAATACCATCATTACGTACAACTATAATGCACCAATAAAAAATGTGGGGAAAAAAGAAATTTCAACACATTTGTTTGAAACATTACTGGGTTATTGTATGACTAACAAAACTGTAAAAATTCTAAATAGAAATAACTTGTTCGATATACTGAAAGAAAATTTATTTTTTTCTTATCCATAAGGAAGACAGTTGAAAACATACACAGAAAACTGAAAATAAGGTTTCCTTAATAGGACTAAAAAAGAAATTAGTATTAAGAGGTAGTGGGCTGGGGCAGTGGCTCAGTGGTAGAGCGCTTACCTCGCACGTGTGAGGCACTGGGTTCGATCCTCAGCACCACATACAAAATAAATAAATAAATAAAATAAAGGTTTTTTTTTTTTTTTAAAAAAAAGAGGTAGTATCTGCATTAAATTATATGTTCTTTCCACTGTCCAGATGATAGTCAAGGCAACAGAGATCTATACTTCAGAGAGTTTTATCACGTCAATAAAATCTTTAGCAATTTCTCTTGTATGTTAGAAAAAATATTGCTGAGATTTCCAGATACTTTGGCAATACCAGCATAATTTACAAATGTGAACCTGAAGACTTGCTGTGCACAGCCTGAACACAATGAGGTGTTCTAATTGTTTGACACCAAAGGTATTTCCATTTCTTTCCATTTGATACAATGAGAATAATACAAGAAAAGGAAGGGAACAAGAAACCTAATTTTGAAAGCAGACTGCCATCTTCAGTTTTCTACATTAATAGGTAGCATGAAAGATCTCTTACTGAATTTTCTAACACTTAATAAAATCAGCATCCAGGATTTCAAAATAAAAATAACCTACAATGAAAATTTCCAAGGAAAAAAAAAATTTTGCAAAATATGACATACTAAATTAATACTTTAACTTGACATTATAATTCTGAGTCAGCACTATTCTGAAGCAGTATCAAGAATATAAATTCTTAACCAACATGAATTGAATACTTTTCACACCTAAATACTATTTCACACCTAATTAAATATTTTTTACACCTAAAATGTAGCATATTTCAGTTCAACCTGAGCTAAGTAAGGGAAGCATAAAAATGTCATCATGGAAATTAAAATTCTATCTCTTTCAAGCATATGACCATAGATACTGTTTTCTGATTATTTTTCATGTTTCTTTTTATCTGAGTGCCTATTTGCATGTATATTAAGTCTTAATAAAAAAATAAGTAACAACAAAAAAAGGATTCCTCCTTTGTGTCAAGATACTGGATAACAATTGTGTGCTGGAGAACAATATTTTTGTTTTAATAACCATGGATGGTTTCAAGACAGGAGTGAAGTTATGATGCCTGTTGTTTAATTATTGTTGAAATACTTTTTTCAGATAACATGAAATTGAACAGTCACAAAATTATGCCAGAAACATGAGTCCGCCAATCACCTCTTGGTACCAAAAAAAAAATTTTTTTCATTATATAAATTAAGATTCAATTTGATTTGCTCTCTACCTTATACATAACCCTCAATTTTAATATAAGCCATTCAATGAGTCCAATGTTAATCCTAGGGAAAGCAAATCAAAATTTGAATTATATAAGGTAGTTTAGTATTACATTAACTAAACAGAACTTGCAAGTTTACTTCAATCATATATATAGCTTAAAATTCAACAATCATAAGTTACTATTTAGTGAGACTATGTATGTTACAGAAACAAATTAAAAGATATCAATAATTTTTATTACCTTATAAAAATATCTATCTCTTAAGATTTTGTCTATTACTCCAATCTCAATAGGGAAGGGAACAGGGAAGAAAAATACAGAGACAATAATTTGGTTGCACACATTACAATTGACTACTTTACGAACATTATGTTTTAAAAACAAATTAAATCTGACTTTTTTCATAAATCCTAGAACTATTTCAAAGAATTATATTCCTCTATTCCCAATAGGCTCCTTAGTGATAAATATGACGAAATAGTCGTTAAGTTTAAATGAATGCACATTTAAAATAGAGTTTAATTTCTAGAGATGTTGCAATTCTAATATAAAGTTCAACTATGAGAAAAAAATCTATCTCAATAATTTAATAATTTAATCTAGATATCTATACCAATAATAATTTCAAGATAGTCAAATGGGATGTTTAGAATTAGGAAAAAAAGTTTTTCATATCAGCTTCCATTAAAAGGATCCTCAAATAACCCCAAAATTATCTGGTAATTACATAAGAGTTACGTTCAGCTTTTCTGTATTGTGATCAACTAAAAATTCCACTCAATCAAAAAAAGTAACAATCACATATATAATCTAAATATTAAAACTACTATGGTAAACAGATACATTAGATCTAAGTTCTTTGTTTTTTGATATATAAGCATTCCATCTTAGGATTCAGAAGATAAAAGGGTTCTAGTATTTTTCTTCTCCTGAATTAAAGGTCTCCCATATACCAATCTTTTCTACTCATTAAGTAATACTTTTTTGGAGGCAATAGAAAAAGTCAATTAAAATCAAATTTTTTATATGGTTAGAGTAAATTTCAGTCTTTCTTGGCCTTACCCAGATATCAGCCTTGGTAGTGATGGGTTTCCCTCCATAAAGGTTGATCATTTCAGGGGCTCTGTATGACAGAGTCGTGTACCTGGCAGTAAACAAGTGAAATGGGGTGAAGATATTAAAAATAATAATAATACATTGTTTCTCTATAGGATACTACAAAAAAACTTTGAAGTTCAATAGCATTATATAGAAATGATACTATTTTTTAAAGTTCATTAAAAATCCATTAAAGACTAAACAATACAAAGCACGTGGGGCTGGGATTGTGACGCAGGGGTAGCGTGCTCGCCTAGCATGCGTGAGGCACTGGGTTTGATCCTCAGCACCACATAAAAATAAAATAAAGATATTCTGTTCACCTACAACTAAGAAAATAAAAAAATATTTAAAAAAAAAAAAAACAATACAAAGCACGTAAAGACATCTCATTCAACGAGTACAAATCTCCAATAATACTATCATAGTATCCTTATCTAGTCTATTGAAAATGAAACTTCTACCATCTCAAAAACTGAATTTATATGCTTAAGGAGTTGTTTATATGAATGCTAATATAATTCCTTGCATATTTAATAAATGTTCAAGTGTTTTATAATCGTTTTAAAAGTAATCTAGTTGTCATAATTCTAACGCCAACTGCCAACATAAGCTATTTAGAACTAAAAGACACTGAAAATAAAAGTTTACAAACATAAAAACCCCAAATCCACTTAAATGAAATATTGTTCAAGCCAGGTGTGGTGGCACACACCTGTAATCCCAGCAGCTCAGGAGGCTAAGGCAAGAAGATTGGAATTCAAAGCCCACCTCAGCAAAAGTGAGGTGCTAAGCCACTCAGTGAGACCTTGTCTCTAAATAAAACACAAAATAGGGCTGTGGATGTGGCTCAGTGGTTGAGTGCCCCTGAGTTCTATCCCCAGTACCCCGTCCCCCAAATGCATACATATATATGGTTCAAACCTCATGGCAGAATTATCAGAATATGGACTTCCTACATCATGACATGATTCACTTTGAGTGTTATGCACTTTATTTTAGAAGAAGTCTCTTAAAACTCTACCACCTTAGTTTTTCCAAAGTACCCTGATTGGTGAGACAGTCTGAATGATGCTATCACGGAGGAATGAGCTAAGAAACCAGAATATAAACTGCATAACAGCAGACCAGCACCAAGAACAGTATTAGCCCTAAATAAATGAATGGTTAACTGAATGAAGACTTAATGTATCCTCAAGTGAGCCCAAAGCACAAGAACTCCAAATGAGCTTTCCATTCATCACAAAATTTGTATCAATCAGCAAAATTCAGCTGAACCTTAACTATACCTCAGAATGTAAAAACAAGAAATAAAATGTCTAACAGGTTAGAGATACTTGAATGGAATCCTACAGTAGCCACTAAAACTTTTAATCCCCCCTCGAAAAAAGTTTAATTATATGGATATATGCATATCCCAAGAAGTCAATTCAATATTTCAATATTTTATTATTCTTTTGTTCATCATGACATTTATGTTTACTAATGAGTCTGTTTTTATGCAACCTAACATAATCATCATAACGCTAAGGTTCCTAAGCAGAAATATGTAGTCTAAAAATCCAGAATATTATTAAAAATGGCTAGAGTAATATCAGTTTAATTTGAACTATTTCAAAAATATAGTACAAATAATGGCTCCCAGATTCTCTTAAACAATTGAGAATTTGTGAAGAAGTAATGAAAGGCAATTTAGAAAAGGTAACTGCTTAGAAAATTCCTATTCTAACAGATCTTTCAGCCTTCTGTAATCTAAGACAAACAGTTCCATATTCCAAAACTAGAAAATAGAAAAGTTAGAAAAAGATCCTCCTGGGCACTCTAGAAACCATGGAATGTCCTGGATGAAGAAAATATAACACATGTATGACATATTACACCAGAAAGTCTTCCAATGCACCATTACAAAATAAGAGACTTTATACAGTCTTAACATTTTTTTCATATAATTGTTAATGCATATAAAAGTTAATCTTAACATTAAGTAAGAACAGCTTACACATTTTCAAATAATTTTTTCTTAACACATATATATTGCTTAGTTTAATAAAAATAAACACATTTAGCTAAACTCAATAATCATGTAAAATTACTAATTTTACAATTACTACAGTTTATTTTACAAGTTTATTTACAAATCTATTCACAATATAAATGAAATATTTACATCTATGGTAAAATATATTTCCCAATGTCTACTTCAAATGTAAATTAATCAATGACTGGCATAGAAATATTTTGAAGAAATCTATAAATGAAAGATCTAAAATTTGCATTAACATAGCTGGTCACAGACTCAAGTTAACTAAAATTGACATGGGACAAAATATAATGAGGATAAACACTTACTTTTTAATTTCTTCTTCTACTATATTAACTCCATCCTTTTGAGGATTAAGAAATTTATTAGTGGCACTGCCAAAGTCACAAAGTACGTAATTTCCACCATCATTTAACAAAATATTTTCTACCTTAATAAAAGAAAATCAATAATTAGTATTTAAAAGCCAAAATTATCTTTTTTCAATCCTTTCATAATGGAGGATCTTGTATCATTCATACACACACACACACATACATACACACACACACACACACACACGTACATAGAGAGACATAAAATGGGATATGATACTTCAAATTACCAGAACCAATGAACCAGAGCAAGAATATACTTTACTATGTCTATTACTTCTCTTACTAAGAACAATGAATTACTTCATCCACCCCAAGACAGTTTGTGCAGGGGCCAAGAAACCCTAAATCTGCCTTTGAATATAACACCTCAATTTTTCTCCTTTTCTGATAAAAATTCAGCCTATCTGTAGAAAAGTAGTAATGAAAAACATTTAAATTTTACCTCCAATTAACTCCTACAGATTTAGTATCCCTTATTTAAAATGGCTGAGACTAAAAAAGTCTAATATTTTGGATTGTATATGTATAATGAGGTAGCTTGGGGATGGGATTCAGATCTAAGAACAAAATTTGTTTCATCTTATACATATAGTCTGACTATAACTTTATTCAATACTTTCAATGAGCCTGCATTTTGACTGCAGTCTATCACATGTGGTAAGGTATATGATTTTTCACTTGTAGCATCATATTAGCACTCAAAAATTTTCATATTGTGAAGCATTTCAAGTTTTGGATTTTCTGAATAGGAATGCTCAACTTGCAGTATGTTTTTACTTAAAATACTACACTGAAAAACGAAAATTTGACTTTGTGCCTTAACTAGGAGATCAGAATTGTATTAACTAAAATAATGTCTTCTGAATTTTAAATCAAGACTCAGGTGCAACTATCAGTTTTATATACAAAAAAGCTAATGAGTTATGACAGCACAAAAAAATCACACCAAATTATTAGAGAATATACTAAATTTGCATATTCAAAAGAACTGAGATGAGCTATGCTAGTTATCCAAATTAAGGGACAGGGATCTGAAGTAATACATTTCAATTCTGCTTTGACTTACCTCCTATTACCATAAGTTTCTTTGGATGATACTTTCATGATTAACAACCTATATGCTAAATAACATCTATTCTCTTTTATCTTAAGAACATTTTATAATCATCTTTTATAAAATTTTGTATAATCAGTCAGAATCAGGATTCATTCATTAAACAGTTGGTAAGATTCTGCTATATACCAGACACTGTTTTAAATGCACAGTTTCATCACTGGAAAGAAAGAGAAAAACAACTCTACCTTCAAGGAGCTACATTCTAATAGGAGAAGACAGACAATAAATAATAAGCATAACTCATAAGCAAATTACACAAAATCCTATGAAGTATAATTGCTAATAAAAGGTAGAACAGATAGTAAGAGCCTTAGACTTCAATTATAAACAAAGTGGTTCAGCACCTAACTCACTGAGGTGATCTGAGCATACTTGAATGAGGGGAAAGGGTAACCATAGGAATGCACGAGCATGAAACACTTCATGAAGTTTTATATTTTATAGTGGTAGGGATAGAACCCAGGGCCTCTCCTGTGCTAGGCAATCATTCTACCATTGCGCTACACACTTAACTCAGGAAGAGTGATATTCATAATCTTTGTGTCTGTGGGCATCAAAGATGGTTCTAAATGATATCTCTAGTGATCACCTATCTAAATGATATCTCCACGAATATCCACTTCCCTTGGAGGATTAGTTTTTCAATTTAACAAGTGTGTACCAAATATAAGAGGTCAAGATCCCAAGAAAAGGTAAAATGAAGTGACCTCAAGGACAATCACCACCAATCATAGTAAATCATATAAAATAATAGTAAATTACAAATAAATGGGAAAAGAGATGTATTTACAGTCTACTCCAGTATCTCCTGAAAACACCCTGAAGCTCAATATGGAATACAGGAATACTGAACTGAAAGAGAACAGTGTGGAGGGACATTCAATGTATGTCAGTGACATTCATGTTTTTGTTCAAATGAACCCTTTTAAAGGAGGCTACTCTGAGAAACAGATGCAGAATAGGAGCACGAGTATCTCTGTTAAAAATCCTTAGGGTCAAATAAAGCACAATTTCAATTTCAAATCTACTGCTGGGTCCTTGACTTGACTTTAGGAAATGTGTAAGGAGACAGAGACCAATCTCAGTGTCAGTAATAAAACCTTGTTTAGAGCTGAAGATGTAGCTCAGAAGTAGAGCACTTGCCTAGCACAGATAAGGTAGGCCCTGGGTTCCATCCCCAGCAAACAAGGAAAAAACAAACAAACAAAAAAACTAGTTTAGATGAGGATAGTTCAAGAACATTTTAACATTTTAACTCCAAGGTCTAGAGCAGATTACTCAATACATACGTATTTTAAAATTCTTACCTTCAGATCCCGGTGAATTATTGGAGTTTTGCACTGATGCAACCTTGCAACAGCTTCACAGGTATCACAGAATATCTGTAACACTTCTGGTTCTGTAAAACCTATGTGCAGTTTCTTATTCATCTGATTCACTACCTGCCCGGCTAAGCAAAAAAAGGTATTTTCATATTTTCTAATAAATGAAATTTATCACAAAAAAATGAAATGCCTATATGGTCTCAGGCAATGAAAAATTGGCTTTTTCATAATTCTCATGTAAGTATGCTTGTTATGACATATTGTATTGATTTAGTAACACATTTTTTCATATTTTACAACTCTAAGATCAGAACATCTTATGATAGACAATATCCAATAATACTATTGACCATTTTTTGATATCTTAACATCTCTGAATTATTTTCTTTATAATTGATGACATATTTGATGAGAAGCAAAAGTTATTCAATACTGTGTTACTTAATGGGTAAACTGTGGTAAATAAAAAATAAGCTTTATATTATCATGGAATTTACAATTCAAAAGTAGAAACAGACAATTACATGAATACGTAATCATTTATATATAATACAAATGAGAGAATTTAATATAGGAAACAATTTTAATTGGTGAAGGAGGATAGGAAGAAAAGGGTATCAGATCAGGCTCCTCTAACAAGTAATATTTATGTTGAGACCTCCAACTATTAGCAATTAATGAGACAGATTAAGGAGAATGCTATACTAGTGATAGTGAATCATATGTAAAACCATCTCAGGTTTGGGAAAAAGCTTGAAAACTATGAATAACTTGGAAAAAAAAAAGTCAAAGCTGACGTGGTCTAGGAAGCAGAGAAGAGTGATAAGATGAGAGTGATAAAGCAGATAAGGACTAGTCAGATTTTGTGTTTTATCTTGACAGCCAAAGAAACTTCCTGATCTGACTTTTAAAAAATTTACTTGATTATGGGGTAAAGAAATCAAAAGAGTAGAAATGGAGAAATGAACTAAGACACTAATGCTGTAATCCAGCTAAGAAATAACAGGCCTGAGGAACTGACTAAAATCAAACAGCCATACATATACCATTGAGCCCTGAGAAAATCATTATACAATATACTATAATAGATAGTAACCACCATTATATTTTAAGAATACAAATAAATAAGTGATTCATAAAGAAAGTATTCTATAAAAATCAAATTTGGGAATTTAAAAAGGTATAAAGTTTATATATTAACTTGAAACTTTTAACAAGGATGAATGTTGGGTACTCTACAATCTGTACAAAGCAACATGTGTATTTGCTCCTTTTGTTATTACTATCTAAACAGCAATCTCTTGTCGTTCTCTTATATTTTCTCTTGGAATTTTAAAGCAGAAAGAACAAAAAAACTTACTTATGAATCCCTGGACTGGGGATGTACATCAGTGGTAGCACTCTTGCCTAGCATGCATAAAAGCTCTGGGCTAGGTCCCCAGCCCAACAAAGTGGGGGAAAAATCCATAACTTTTCAGAAAATTCAGGGATAATTTCTTCAGGTTATCTCAGAAGATTGAGAGACACCTAAGTGGGCAGTAACTTCCTTTATTCCCTTGTTTAGCAGATTTCTTGGCAGATATCTATTGTTAAACTATGCAAAGTCTGTTTTAACTAAAAATTAAACCAGAAGAAAAATATGTTCTTGATGTTCATATACAAACTTAAAATATCACTTCACAGCTAAAGAAATCATAACCCTGAACTCATTCTACCTCTTATAGTGTTGTCATGTGCAGGATAAATTGTAAACAAATGTTAATTCCCTTACTTCTCAACAGAGATCTTTGGAGTAGATACCCTGAATCACAAAAACCAAGTCCCCAATAATAACTAAAATTGTATGTGAGTTAAACTTCAAATGTAGAAATTTTATTACTCAAAATCAGTGTTTTCTGAAAATTAATTTAATAGAAGAAAATCAGTAAAAAATCAGATTCGAAGAACCTCAAATCCTTCCGGATTTTCTAAAGAAGTACTATCTCCTAAACAAAAGATGTTTCGTTCTGCTGAACTTAATAAGAAAATCAACATTTTTCTAACCTCTTAAAGTTGTCCTTTATATCCGAGTACACTTATTATCACTTAATTGAAAAACCTCAAGTAAAACCTATTATTCCATTTCCATTTTAATGCTTTTTTATGAAATTATTCATTTTTAACAGTAGTAAATTGCATCATTGGACTCAAATCTTCAACCTTCCCTTTTTCAACAACCTTTGCCCTGTAATTTGTTGCTCCTCCCAATAAAATAAGCAGAGAACATTTCTTGCTCTTTGATTTAGGCTCAGTCATGTGATTTACTTCTGCCAAAAGAAAAAAGCAGAAGTAGCAGTGTACCTAGTCCCAAGCCTAGGCCTTAAAAAGGCCTCATATGCTTCGGCATACCCTCTTATGTTTCTACCATCTCTATGAGAAAAATCAACCCCAGAAAAGCTTGCTAGTGCCAGAAAGAGGGTGAGAGACACGTGAAGCAAAGCTACTTCAATTTATCCCAGCTTGCCAAGCAAGCCCAGCTAAAATCAGCAGTGCCACCTACCATACTCAATCCAAAACACCTGGCCCACAGAGAGATAAGCAATAATAAATGACTATTTTACGCTATTGAGTTTTGGGATATTTTGTTATTAAGCAAAAACTAGCAGATATGTAACTCATAGGAACTTAGAACTCCTAAAAATAGAAATTTTAAAATTCATAAATTTTCATAATTTATTCATGAATTATTCATAAAACAATAGAAGTGTTTTTAAAGTGCCAATGCAGATTTCTGGAAGTCTGGATATCAGAAAATTGGCAAATTAAGCAGTAGCAAACTTTAAATTTGCAGAGACAAAAAATGATTACATTCATAAGAAATTATTTTAAACAATGGATACCTGAAAACTTATAGTAGTATATTGTCTATATAACACATTCTTCTACTACCTATACAATTTTATTCCAACAAAATCAAAACCAATATACCCAACTATATATATTACATTGGTTCCCTTACAAAAGTGTGTTTGTTCTTAACATACAACTGACTTTTAATAAAAGAAGAGGAGAATATTTATTCTCCCATTCTCTGCTCCTCCAAATGACTTCTCCCCCATGGGAGAAAAAGGAGCTTATCTAATTGATTAATCTGAAAAAAGGAACAGTGCATACTCAGTTCAGGCTTCTGGATCCCTTCTCCTAAAATAAAACTGCCCATTCAGATGGTACATTCTGATCTATACTACATGCAGTATACTAAACTTAGCCAGTGAAATATTAAAGAAAGCTTCTTGCATAATAAAGTATAGTAACAATAGGAAATTTTCAGAAGAAAAGAAAAAGAGAAATTTTTTTTCATTTTTTATAATACTGGGGATTGAACCCATGGGTGCCTCTACCACTGAGCTACATCCCTATCCCTTTTTTATTTTTTATTTTGAGACAAGGTCTAGCTAAGTTGTCCAGGCTGGCCTCAAACTTGTGATCTTCCTTTTTCAGCTTCTCAGTGGCTGGGATTAGAGACATGACTAAAAAATATTTTTAAGAACCAAAATTAGGAGACTGGGGATGGAGCTCAGTAGTAGAGCATTTGCCTAGCATGCATGAGGCCATGTGTTCAATTCCCAGCACTATGCCCTCCACAAAAAAAAATTAAAATTTATAGCCACAGAAATCAAAAGATTTGCACTTCAAATAAGAGCAAGGTATATTTTTAACAAAAGAACATTGAAAGAACAAGAAAGGATTCTTAGAAATTAAAATGGCAAAATTCTATAGAACTGATACAGTTAAGAAATGGTTCCAACAAAAGTAAAATTTATATATATATATATATGGACACAATATCTTTATTTTATTTATTTATTTTTATGTGGTGCTGAGGATCAAACCCAGTGCCTCACGCATGCGAGGCAAGCGCGCTACCGCTGAGCCACAATACCAGCCCCGAAAGTAAAATTTTTAAAAAGAAGTAAAATGAGGATGAAAAGAAAATCAAGAGAATAATTTAGAAAGACAAACATCTTTAAAAATGAACAGTCCAGGGCTGGCGTTGTGGTTCAGTGGCAGAGCACTTGCCTAGCATGTGTGAAGCACTGGGCTAGATTCTCAATACTGTAAATAAATAAATAAAGTCCATTGACAACTAAAAAACTATTTAAAAAAAATGAACAGTCCAGAAATAGAAAAATAAAACAGGGGGAAAAAAAAGTGTCAAAAAAAGGCTACCAAAAATACCCAAATGAAGGAACATAAATTGTGAAATTTAAATATGCAGAAGATAAAGAAAAGCTTCTAACTAACAGTGTCTTTGGAGAAAAGAGGTCACATAAAAAAATTAAGGAATCATAATAGCATCAGACTTCTCAATAGCAATACTGAGGAAAAAAATTAATGTCATCCAAGTTTTGCATCAATATTATTTCTAAGCTAAAACCGTTTAGGCAAACAAACTGGTAACTAAATATGAATGCAGAATATAAATATTTTTATATATTTTAGGTTTCAAAAATGTTTTCTCCCATAAATTATCAGAAAGCTACTGAAAAATATACTCCTCCAAAAGAGGGAGTAAACAAAGGGGCATAAGTAGCAGAGAATTTAAGATAAGAAAGTCAAGGGGAATTCCCAGAATGACAACTAAATGCGGTTAAAATTAAGTAGGTGGCCAGGCATGGTTGTGCACAATGTAATTCCAGTGGCTCAGGAGGCTGAGGCAGGAGTATCAAGAGTTCAAAGCCAGCCTCAGCAACTTAGTGAGGCTTTAAGCAACTAAGCGAGACCCTGTCTTAAAATAGAAAAGGTGCAGGATGTGCTCAGTGTAAGCACTCCTAGGTTCAATCCCTGCTTTATCACTACCAAAACAAAAAATTTAAATAAACAAAATTGTAAAAATTTTTTAAAAAACTAAATAGGTGAACTGAAGTCTCCCCAAAGCATGTTTTGAAGGGCAGGAAAAAGCAAAACTGACTACCAATATTGAAGCATTTAAACATACTTCATAATGATTTGTACTTTTATTAGGGAATGTGAGGCTAAAATACTATTATATTTGATGAAATCAGACCAGTGAAAAATGAGGTAATTATTAACTCCAGGAAAAACAAGTTGTACAAGAAAGGAAATATAATTATACACTATTGCATGTCATCCATAAATGGCAAAGAAAATAATTAAAACACTTAATAAGGCCAAGAACTAAGCGTAGACTATCCTAGGAGTAAATCCTCATCTTATCTTGAAAACAATATCTGAAGCATAAAATAAGAAATAGCACTAACAAGCATTCTTTTTAAGAACCTCCCTCCAAGCACAGAATCACATACTACCCTTGTTTTCCTAAGTTCCTTCTCTTTTATACTCTCAGAATCTCACTAAAACTGATTCTCATTTACATAATGCAGTGTAAAAGAAATATAAAAGAAACTATGAGAAAGAACATCTCCATTATTTTAAAGTCACTGCATCTGAGGAGAGGGATGGGAAAGGAGGCTGCTGAACTAGCCAAAGTTTAACAGAACTATTTGATTTTCTAAACCACATACACAAATTACTTTGATAAAAATTTTAAAACTCATATAAAACATAGCCTGCTGATTCAAACATCAGATAAATATTCTCATTTAATTCTCTCTTTAAAATGCCTCAGATATTCTCATTTAATTAATCAGATAAATATTCTCATTTAATTCCCTCTTTAAAATGCCTAGTGGGTTAGGGGTGTGGCTCAGGGTAGAGTAATTGCCTAGCATGCTGAGGTTCAATGCCCACCACAGTAAAAAAGAAAGGAAAAAAAAATCTGGGTGACAATAAAACTCAATTGGGGTTATTATTATTTTTGATTCAATTACATTAAAAGTTATAAGTAGCCGGGCGTGGTGGCTCACGCTTGTAATCCCAGCACTTTGGGAGGCTGAGACAGGAGAATCCCAAGTTCAAAGCTAGCCTCAGCAATAGCGAGGTGCTAAGCAATTCAGTGAGACCCTATCTCTACATAAAACACAAAATAGGGCTGGGGATGGGGCTCAGTGGTCAAGTGCCCCTGAGTTCAATCCCCAGTACCAAAAAAAAAAAGTTATAAGTAGAGCGCTGGGGTTGTGGCTCAGTGGTAGAGTGCTTGCCTCACATGCATGGGGCACTGGGTTTGATCCTCAGTGCCATATAAGTAAAAGTATTGTGTCCATCTACAACTAAAAAAAGAAAAAAAATTTTTTAAAGTTATAAGTAGAGGTGGAGCAAAATGGCAGCTAAGTGAGACTCTCCCACAATCCTTTCCCCATAAACACACCAATTTGAACAGCTATTCACACATCATAAACCACCTTCACAAAAGCTAAGGAAGTGAGGTGAGGGACTTCAGTGCCTGGTTTTAGTATAATAAAAAGAAATGATACACTGAAAAGGGCAGGAAGGAAAGAGTTGCTAGGGTCATCCATCCCCAAACTCCAAACTATGTGGAGACAGGTGCTTTCTGCTTGAAGGAATTGAATGAATGAAGTCCAGGTCTTAAGAGTCAAAACTGAGTACCAGGCCCACCATAGTGAAACCTATTGCTGTGTGAGACCAATGACTCCTACCCTCCAGTCAACTGCCCAGGGACTGAACCACTGAAACTACTTTAAGCCAGGTGACTGATTTCTTCCATCATCCCTCATCCAGGTTAGGCAACAAGATAGGAAGCAAGATTCCATTTATTTAGAAATAATGCCAAATTCATTCCATGAAACCAGTATCACGCTGATACCAAAACCAAAGACACATCAAGGAAAGAAAACCTCAGGCCAATATGCAAAAATTCTTAATAAAATATTGGCAAACCACGCACAAAAACACATTAAAAAGATAGTGAACCATGATCAAGTGGATTTCATCTCAGGAATGCAAGTCTGGTTCAACATACACAAATCAATAAATGCAATTCACCACATAAATAGGGTTAAGAACAAAAATCACATGATTACTTTTGCAGAAAAAGCACTGACAAAGTACGGCACTCAATTCATGTTTAAAACACTAGAGAAACCAGGGATAGAAGGAGCTTACCTCAACACTGTAAAGACTATATATAACAAACCCAAGGCCAACATCATACTGAACAAAGAAAAACTGACAGGATTTCCTCTAATAGAGACAGGAACAAGTCAAGAATGCCCACTCTCACTACTCCTATTCAACAGTCTTAAAACTCTCCCCAAAGCAATTAGCAAAGAGAAGGAAATTAAAGGGACATAAACAAAAAAAGAAGAGTTCAAGTTATCTGTTTCTTGACAACATAATCCTACAGTTAGAAGATACCAAAAACTCCACCAGAAGACTTCTAGAGCAGAAAAATAAATTAAAAGTACAAGATACACAACACAAATAAATCAATTGCTTTCCTCTACTCCAATGATGAATCTGCTGAAAATCAAATTAGGAAAAGTATCCCATTCATAAATAACCTCAAAAAATTAACATACTTGGGACTTAATCAAGGATCTCTATAATGAAAACTATAGAACACTGAAAGAACAAATTAAAGAAGGCCTTAGAAAAGGGAAAGACCTCCCGTGTTCTTGGATAAGAAGAATTAATATTGTCAAAATGGCCATACTACCAAAAGCATTATACAGATTCAATGCAATCCTCATTAAAATACCAATGACACTCTTCACAGAACTAAAAAAAAAAGTTCTAAAATTCATTTGGAAAAATAAAAGACCTAGACCAGCCAAAGTAATTCTGAGCAAAAAGAGCAATGCTGGAAGCATCACAATACAGGACCTCAAATTATACTACAGTAACAAAAACAGCATGGTAATGGCACCAAAACAAACATGAAGACCAATGAAATAAAATAGAAGACACAGAAACAAAAGCACATAAATACAGTTATCTGATACTAGACAAAGGTGCCAAAAACACGGGTTGAAGAAAAGACAGACTTTTTAACAAATGGTGCTGGGGAAACTAGAAACCCATAAGTAGGAGAATGAAACTTGACCACTCTCTCTCATTCTGCACAAATAACTCAAAATAGATCAAAGACCTAGAAATTGGACCAGAAACTCTACAACTCCTACAAGAAAATATAGGCCAAACAATCCAACATGTTGGTAGAAGAACTGACTTCCTTAACAAGCCTCCTCAAGTGCAACAAATGTAACAAAAAAATCAAAAGGTGGGATGGCACCCAATCAAAAAGCTTCTGCACATCAAAGGAAGCAATTAAGAGTGTGAAGAGAGAGCCTACAGAATGGGAGAAGATCTTTGCCATCTGCTCCTCAGATAGGGCACTATTATCCAGAATACATAAAGAACTCAAAAAACTTAACACCAAAAAAAACAAATAATCCAATTAATAAATGGGCAAAAGAAACATACCCTTCTCAAAAGAATAAATACAAATAGCTAACAAATATGTGAAAGAAATGGTCAACATCTTTAGCAATTAGGGAAATGCAAATCAAAACTGCATTAATATTTCATCTCACTCCAGTCAGAATGGCAATTAACAAGAATACAAATAAAATTAAGCATTGGTGAGGATGTGGGAAAACAGGTACACTCATTCCTGGAATTGAAAATTAGTGCAACCATTCTGGAAAGCAATATGAAGATTCCTCAGAAAACTAGGAATGGAACCACCATATGACCCAGCTATCCCACTCCTCAGTATATGTCCAAAAGATCTAAAATTAGCACACTATAGGGATGCAGCCACATCAATGTTTGTAGTAGCACAATTCACAATAGACAAACTATGGAATCAACCTAGGTATCCTTCAATAGATGAACAGATAAAGAAAAGGTAGTATATATACACAATGGATCATTACACAGCCATAAAGAATAAAATTATGGCATTTACCAGTAAATGGATGGAACTGGAAATTATCATACTAAGTGAAATAAGACAGACCCAAAAAAATCAAAGGTCAAATGTTTTCTCCGATACGTAGAACTTACTCCAAAATAAGAAGAAGAGAAAAAGGGAAAAAAGGGGGGGGAGGGTGAGCAAAAGAGGGAGATGGGGGGAGGGAAGGAAAGGTAGGGTTCCATCAAAATAGAAGATGCAATAATAAATGTCCATACTCAGATACAAGCTGTCCTGGGAGAAATCAAGATACCTAGTAACCTATACAAGAGGAATATTTTTTAGTATAATACAAATGCAGACAGATACTTACCTCGACAATATTCCATTAGGATAAGTACTTCCCATACATTATCACTAATTGAATTAACAGCACAGTCCAAATAGCCCACAATATTTTTATGACCAGAAAGCTCTTTCTGTAAAAAAGAAACAAAACTTTTTAAATTGGAAAATGTGCACTTGTATATTAAACCAGTATCATTAGCAATGATCTGAAGCCTAAGTTAACATATTCAATGATTTTCTAAAAGTAAAAATAATGCATAAGTGTGGAATCTGATGTATTTCAAATAGCCAAAGGCTTCTATGGTTTTGAGGCAAAGTTTACTTGTATGAGACTGTCATTTTCTAATAATCAATGAATACTTATTTTTAATTTCTACCAGGAAAACTGATCACTCCAAAGTAATAGTCTCCCAAACCAAGTGTACAATATAGTTCTTTGGGAGTTAAGAATAAAATATCAGAATTGTTATTTACATTTATTTTTAACTAAAAAAAGTAATCTCTAATATTAATGAAATACTCTCATTTGTTTGCCTGCAACATACTGAAATGTATGTGTATATACATTTATGGATAAATGTACTTTTAACTAAATAACTTAAAAATTAAATTAAAGGTTAAAAAAATTGTGAGAAGCACCCAAAGGTTAAAGATAACACCAATAAATAACACAATAACATGATTAAAAGAAATAACAAAATGGCAAATCTGGATTCTTTACTCCTAGTGCAAGGTAGTAATGTGCATACAATGCTTTTAAAACAGGGCTAGGGATGCAGCTCAGTGGTAGAATGCTTGCCTATCATGCATAAGGCCCTGGGTTCCATCCTCAGCATCACAAAACAACAACAACCACTCCTCATCACCCCCCAAAAAATCTAATCAAGTCTATTTGGAAACTAAAAACCAATTATCAAGAATACCATTTTATAGAGAGGCTGAGACAGGAGAATTGCGAGTTCAAAGCAACAGCGAGGCACTGAGCAACTCAATGAGATCCTGTTTCTACATAAAACACAAAATAGGGCTGGGATGTGTCTCAGCGGTCAAGTGCCCCTGAGTTCAATCTCCAGTACCAAGAAAAAAAGAATACCATTTTAAATGAAGTTAGAACCACTGTCATTAATAATAAGCTATGCAATATAATGTAATTAATAATAAACTATGCAATGTAATTTCAGATAAGGGGTAATGGTCACTAAATGTGTTATGTGATTGAGATATGAGGTATCCCCCAAAAGCTCATGTGTGAGACAATGCAAGAAAGTTTAAAGGTGAAATGACTGGGTTATGAGGTTCAACCTAATCAGTACATTAATCCTTTCAGAGAGACTAAGTGGGTGGTAACTGTGTGCAGGTAGGGTGTGGCTAGAAAAGGTGGTTCACTGGAGCTGTACCTTAGAGGTATATATTTTGTCCTTGTTGAGTGGAACTGTCTCCGTTTCTGTGTTGCCATGTCCTGAGCTGCTTTCCTCCGCCACATCTTTCTGCCATGACATCCTGCCTCATCTCAGGCCCTAAGGAATGGAGTCAGCCATCTATGGACTGAGACCTCTGAAACCATGAGCCTCAAAATAAACTTCTTCTCCTTAAAATTGTTCTTGTCAGGTCTTTCAATCACAACAGTGAAAAAGCTCATCATAAAGTGCAGAGTTCTCAAGAAAATAAACTTTACAGCATAGTTTTTAAAATGAAAAACAAAACTAATTGTTTATGAATATAAATACAGTAAATGTTTAAAATATGAATGGGAATGTTAAATAACAAATTCTAAACAGTTGGGGGTTTTTTGGATGAGAATAGTACAAGAATACAGATGGGGAAGAATACAGAGAAGGCTTCAACAGTATCTATAAGGTTATATTTTTAAAGTGGATCTGGGGTTGGGAATATAGCTTAGTTGGTAGAGTTCTTGTCTTGCATGCACAAGGCCCTGGGTTCAATCCCCAACGCCACCAAAAAAAAACAAAAAAAAAAGAATAAAGTGGATCTTATATGATTATCTAAACTTTTCTATCCCCATTTACTCCCTAAGTAAAATTAATTTAAGAAAAGAAAAAACAAAGAAGAGTAGTTTGCCTGTTGAACCTATAGTAGAGAACAAAGGAAAGAAGAGGGAATGAGGCTGGCCTTAAGTATAGCTATAAAGAATGAACTATAAATTCCCAGATAATTTTCAGATTTAATGATCTTCAAAAGTTTTCTAAATTTGTATAAATCAATAAGCAGTTTTGCTAAAAGCTTACAAATGTCAGAGTTTAAAACACCAAAGAAATACACTTAACTAAGCCAGGCATGGTAGTACATGCCTACAATTCCAGCTACTTGGAAGTTGGAGGCAGAAAAATCTCAAGTTGGAGGCCAGCCTCTGTAACTAAGAAAGAATCTATCTCAAAATAAAAGATAAAAAGGGACAGAGATGTAGCTCAGTGGTAGTGTTTGTTTGTCTTACATGCACAAGGCCCTAGGTTTAATCTCTAGAAAAGGAAGGAAGAAATGAAGGAAGAAAGGATGGACTCAAAATTTCTAAAACAAAATTACTCTTTTACTTACCATAATTGTAATTTCCCTTTTACAAATGTTGAGGTCTGGCATGTTATTGACATACATTCTCTTCAGTGCACATCGAACTCCACCATTAGTACGCACCAGAAAAACTGTGGAGAATCCACCTAAGAAGAACACATACAAATTAATTTAAAAAATCAGAAACTACTGTCAGCCGGGCGCGGTGGCGCAAGCCTGTAATCCCAGCACTCTGGGAGGCTGAGACAGGAGAATCGCAAGTTCAAAGCCAGCCTCAGCAACAGTGAGGCACTAAGCAACTCAGTGAGACCCTGTCTCTACATAAAACACAAAATAGGGCTGGGGATGTGGCTCAGTGGTCAAGTGCCCCTGAGTTCAATCCCCAGTACCAAAAGAAAAAGAAAAAAAAAAAAAAAAAAAACTACTGTCAAAATAATGTAATAGCATTTGGAGCTTCATATTAGAGGAAAATGAACAAAACTATACCCAAGGCAAAAATGAGTATAGTAATTGGCTAGAAACAAAACAATGGGTCCCTGTGTCCATCATGAAGTAGCACTTACAGGATTAACATGCTTCTCAAATGAACATGCTTCTCTTTTAAAAGCCAATATACTTAGCCCTAGCTTCATGCATGACTGCATATATGATATGATTCTACATCATGTACAACCATAGAAATGAAAAGTTATGCTCCATCTGTGTATAATCAAAATGCATTCTGCTATCATGTATATCTAAGTAGAATAAATAAATTAAATAGAAGCCAATATACTAAAATTTTACTTTCTGCACAGGAATAGTTGTAATGGAGTATATCTAAAACTGTTGCAATGAAATTACAGTTTGGCATAGGCTAATGATTGTCTACCTATCAGTCTACCCCCTATTGTGATGACAAAGCACTAACAGTTTAATATGAGACATCATCGAGATCACATAGTTGGGTCCCTTCTTCAATTCTAAGACAATCATGGAAATTTAACTTCTTCTTATCAGTAATTGATTCAGGACAGGTAGGCAACCAGTTCTGACTAATGCAACATAAAGACATAAAGTAAAGCCTGCTGTAATTACAGGAAAAGATTTTATACTCAGATAAGAGAAATTGGTGGGAAGCTCCCAGCTCTCCTTTCCTGCTTTTGAATTTTGTTGTGAGAGAATGTGATGCTTAGACATAATATAGCCGAATTGTGGCCATGATCATCAGAATGATGATCCCCACAACACTAAATGCTGGGTTATTGAATTAGCCAACCTTCTTCCAAAACTCATGTAAGATAGCAAATGTCATTATTTAAGCCACAGTTATTTGGATATTTTGTTCACACCTAAGAAAGCATCATATATGAAACACATAAAATTCAGAGTAAAAATTTTAAAGAAAAAATTACTTCTGTGATATTTAAACAAAGAATTCCACATAAGATTTTTTAAAACTTGTCATGGCATAGAATATTCTATAGCTTAATTATAGTTTTTTGAAAAATGATGTTTTGCTTTTCTTAATTTGATAGTCTTTATAAAGCAGCATTCTCAGGAATAAGTCACCTCTAATCCAATTTGATACAAAGCAAAGAAAAAGTAAACTATTAGGGATAAACAGTAGGGAAAAAGATCTACTAGGAGTCTCCAAAATCAGTATATATTCATTCCAGATTTTCCGTACTACTGCAATTACAAGGAACTATACAATTCCCATTTGTAAAGCTGATTTCCATGTATGTAACACAGAAGAAATGAAATTAACCACTTTACAAGGCAGTTACCAGAAAGGACATATGATGATGATATTGGGGAAAAAGCTAATTCTTCTGATCAAAGTTCTACAGTGCAGGGCGTTACTTTAAAAAACCTCGTTTAGCACTAATTATATATTCAAACATCAAAAAAATTCTAACAGTAAAAGACCTACTAATGAAAAGCCACTTAAACTACTCAAGTTTTATTTAGTTACAAAAATTAAGGACAATGATAAAAGTTAGACTATATCTAGATAAGGAGGTGGTATGAATACAGGTCAAGAGAAATCATTTAAGTGGCCTTTATTTTGAGACATTTATCTACTAGAGCGAAGTTATTCATTTGTATCAATAACATAATGCTAACCAAACATAAGGTAACATCAGAACTGCCTGATAAAACAGTATGTGAATTTAACTTTTAAATAGGTTTCAAATCTGAATCAGCAGGTCTAATGAAGCCTTGGAGTATGTATTACTAAATATTGTCCTACTTGTTATACTGTTTTACTTTTTTACTTGTTTTACATTGCTTATCAAAGTGGAAGGTGGGTTCGCCCAAATTATTCTGATGCACAAATTTATGTGGCCACTAAACCAGAGAAATAGTTCCTGGAGAAACCATGGATCCCATATACCTATTCTATTCACCCACAGATCAATGCAATTTTATCCCTGTGAATAGGGAAAGGAGGAAAGAGTATTAACTAGGTTTTCTTCATAAAACTCATCCCTAGAGTGAAGGTTTTCCAATTCCACTAATCCTGGCCAAATATTAAGATCTGGCCAAATATTAAGTTTCCAGAATGAAAATCGTGTGTTTATCAACTTTAAAATATCATTTATATCTAAACATTATAAATAGTGACCTTCCTGTTTTGAGAATGAAATTGAATAATTTATATATATTTTCCAAAATACCATATATTCCAGAACTTCCTGATTATTAGCTAATATTATTCCTGTTTGACATTCGTTTATATACCATAATTTAATCATTTCCAGAACAGTGGCCATTTAGATTGATCTGGGTTTTTTGTCTGTTTCTTGCCATTACCAATAAAGTTGAATTAAATACTCTTATACCAATATTCTTAAGGATAGGTGCTTTTGTTTCTATAGAAGAAATTCCCAAGATAAGTCAGTAAAGGAAAAACACACTTCAAATCTGATACTGCTAGAATACATGCTAAAAGGCTGTTGCAGCTTCCACCAGCAACAGAAGAGCCAGTTTTCTTTTACTTTCATTAGAAATTGTCAAGGCATTTTAAATTTTGCCAATCTGATAGGAAAAGTCTCTCTCATATTGTTATTTCTATCTTCATTCCTCTGACTACCAATGGAAATTGAGCATCTTTTTTTTTTTTAGTTGCAGATGGACACAATATCTTTATTTTTTTTTTTTTAATGTGGTGCTGAGGATTGAACCCAGTGCCTCACACACGCGAGGCAAGCGCTCTACCACTGAGCTACAATCCCAGCCCGAAATAGAGCATCTTTACCTCAGTTTGCTGGCCATTTATATTTCCTCGTCTGTGACTTATTAACTTCATATCCTTGGTCCCTTTTACTAAGGGTTATCTTTTTTTCAACTGGTAGGAAGGCATTATAGAACTCTTAGTCAATATGTAATAAGTACAAATATTTTCTCCTGATCTTTAATTTCTCCTGGTCTATTATTTGTTCACTTGGTTTAAGGATAATGTCATTTACAAGTCAAAAATCATGTGTAATAATTCTATACATATAAAAAACAGTGAGAGTACATGCTAAAGCTTGCCTCAGGATCATAAATGAGAAACTTTTCCTTTACATGCATTATAATGTTATATGGTACAAGAGATGTATGTTTATTTAGTAATTTGCATGTGCAAGTTGGGGCTGGAGAAACTATGGATCAAGTTCAGGGATGTTCTACCACTGAGCTACATCACAGCCTTTTTTAATTTTGAGACAAGGTCTCACTAAATTGACCAAGCTGGCCTCAAACTTATGATTCTTCTTACTCAGCCTCCCCCACGTCACTCAGATTATAGGTGTGTGCCCCTCCATGTGGCTTCACAGGTAATTTTTTTAAAAGATAATGGGGAAGACAGCCTTGGAGTACTGAGCATGAGAAAAAAAAATAGAAGAAAAATGAAAAAATGTATAGAATTTCCTTTAAAGGAATGAGAAAGTTATCACCAGATATCAAGAAGATAAAGAAGAATCTTAGCAAGCAGAACTGCTGCAGTGTAAAAGCAGCGTAAACAAATTCACACAAGTCAACAGATTTCCAATTAAGATAAGATGGTCATAACACTGGCATTTACCTCCATGCCTTCCAAGCAAAAACTAAAAGGATTTTTAAAGGCATAAACCCATGAGGTCAAAGACAATGAAAGAAACAAGAGATATAAACAAAATTGTGGAAGATGAGAAATTTATGGACACATTTTAACAGAGAAAAACAACACTAAGCAGCTGATTAGGGCAGGGAAGAAACAAAGGTGGGCAGGAAGCAATGCTATTCTAATGGTGTAAAGTTAGAAACACTAAAGAATTACGAATTGTTTGAGAGGAGAGGTAGCAATGAAAAAATAAGACTGACTCAAGGTCTTCATAGAGGCCTCAAGATTCCCCACCTCCTTCCTCACACGCAGAACTAATTAAATCAGCAGTATATGAGGGATACTGTCATCATTTCTAGAGCATGGAGAGAGAAAAGGGGAGGAGAAGGAAGGAACAGTCCTAAAAAACAGAAGAATTAAGTAAAAGCCTGCATACTGAAAAGAAAATGCACCACACCTCAACCCAAGTCTACTGTTCAACTATAGGAACATGCAGCTAAGGATTCAGAGCTAATCACAAAAAGAGATAATAGAGAATTTCTCTTCTGGGAAACTGAATGGAAAAAAAAATACACATACTGAACTAGGGAGTCACAGTTAAAAAGTAGCTTTCTATTTCACCACACTAAAGTGAAGCCTCAAATCAAGAAACCCTCACAATTTGTCAATTACTTCCAATCATCACTCTGAAACTTCATTCTTTAAAAAAAAACAGACATAAAATGATGATTAGATATTCACAGAATGCCTCTAATGTGACAAGAGATGAAAAACAAACTGAAAAATAGAACTTTGAAGAGGTGCTGGGAGCCAAAGAAATCATCCAAAGAACCTATAAATATTCTCAGAGCTGACGAAAGATATGTAGTCATGAAATACAAGCAAGGGTCCTAACAAAGGGGATATTCAGAGAATAAGAAATGAGTTTCACAAATCATAAGAAACCAAAAGTAAAAATTTCAACAGAGGAACTAGAAGATAAAAATAAGAAGATCTTCCAAAATTTTCCAGAGGATAAAATAAAGAGAGTAATATTAATGACCAATCCAGTAGAGCCTGTTTTGTAACAACAGAAGTTCTAGAAAAAGAGAGAAAAATATATCAAAGGTATAAACACACATTCTAATTTGTAGTACCTGAGTTTCCAGAAAAGGTTCACTAAGTAAATAACCAGCACATTGAACAAAACTGAAGATCCACATCAAGGCTCCAATTTCAGAAAGCTCAGGATTTTAAAAAAAAAAAAAAATCCCAAAAGCTACCAGAAAGAAAAAATGATTGTATATTTTGCCTTAGTTAGGAATGGTTTTAGCCCTATATCCCTATTCTATCACCTTACAAAGCAGTGAATAAATGTGTAGTCACAATTAAGCTAATATTATTTTTAAATTGACATATATTGAGGACTTAATTTTACTAAATACTTCCTTCTCTAATTAAAATTATGCCAAGAATATTTAAAACTGCTTCAAGATGCTTGCACAATCATCACAGAACAATCACTGCAAAATAACCATATAATAACATTAACAATGCCAGTAAGCAAAAATAAAAACATCCAGAAGATACTCTAGAATCCACATCCTACTACAGAATGGCTTTTTGGAAATCCTATGTGAGGAAGAATGAATGTTCCAAAACAATCATTTCAAAAAAGAGATCAGCAAAATAAATAGAACAGAATTTGGTCCTTCATATTAATCATAAATACAGAATTGGAAATTTTGAAGCAGTAAGCACTGCTAGGTATATAGTAGTCCCCTCTTTATCCACAGTTTCACTTTCCATAACTTCAGTTTGTGGTCCAAAATATTAAAGGGAAAATTTCAGAAGTAAACAATTCATAAATTTTAAACTGCAAAACATTCTAAGTAGTGTGACAAAATCCCATACTATCCCACTTCATCCAGCCCTGGATGTGAATTGTCCCTTTTTCCAGCACATCCACAATGTATATGCTAGTCACTTATAGTAGTCGGCTTGGTTTTCAGAACAACGATGGAGGTATCTCAGTGCTAGTGTTCAAGTAACCCTTCCTTAATAATGGCCCCAAAGCATAAGAGTAGTGATGCAAAGGAGGCATCAGGGCATAAAACATTGAAGGACAGATGAACTCTGCTACTATATGGCAATGGAACAGGGCATATAAGATAAAAAACAGTATATATAGGGTTTTATACTACCATCAGTTTCCGGCATATACTAGAGGTCTTGTAATACATCCCTCTTGGATAAGGAGGTATAACTATAAACAGAAGACAGAGTAATAATGCCCAGTAAATTAATAGACACACAATATTATTTTTCAATGAAAGATTTTAAAATGCTGTTAGTTTTTTTCTTGGAATCAGAATGGGAGGGGGAAAGCAAGTTCTTCGGAGTACACATGAAATTAAATACTAACTTCGCTATTATTGATTTTGTGACCATAATCAAATTAACTTCTGAGCCCTGGCTTCCTCATACATTAAGCAGAAATAGTAAGATCTCCTCACAGCACTATTCTAAAAAATAAATGTGAATATGTATATATCAGCCCATTTCATAAATAGTAGCTATTGTAATTACTATCCTGCTGCTATTCTGCTTCATCACATGAAGGTTGGATTTAGACTACCCCTTCTGAAGAATATAAAGAATGAACATAAACACGTGGCTTGATGAACAAGCTAACATAAACAGTTATATTTAAAGAGACTATATTTACTGCTTAACCATGCCCAATCATTTGTGAATACATATATAATAAATATACATAATTCAAACCCAAAATCAGCTTTATAAAATACTTCATTTTAAAGATTCAGATGTTCGAGGTAGTTAAATAAAGGCTAAAATAATTTTTAAAACACAAGAGCCCACTTCTGTGCTTTCTTAACTCTGTGTCTAACAGCAATTCACTAAAGCCTTTCAAAATAATGGAGATGTTCATTTAGACAAATATCCTAACAGTTGATTATGTGTATTAAAAGCATTATGAATATATTGAGACTATTACCAAAGAAAAAAATACATACCTTTGTCCCCAGTTCCTGACACAGATTCTTAAAAACATTTGGAATGCCCTGACATGCACATGCCACTGCTAACAAGGTGATTCATCACAGAGCCTCTATATAGCTTCAGAATGAAGGCTGGTTGCCAGAGAAAACAACTAGAGGTTAGATTAAAGGACTAGGAACTTTCAGGCCAATCCTTCCAACCTCTGGGGATGGGAAAGGAACTACAGATTTTCAAGCACATGGTCAATGATTTAATCAGTCATGCCTATGTAATAGAGCCTCAGTTAAGAACTCTGAATGAGGAG
Source organism: Xerus rutilus (assembly GCA_028644305.1). Classification (NCBI taxonomy): domain Eukaryota; kingdom Metazoa; phylum Chordata; class Mammalia; order Rodentia; family Sciuridae; genus Xerus; species Xerus rutilus. The sequence continues at coordinate 65,437,602 of CM053408.1, forward strand.
GTTCAGAGAATTTCCTGGTTGGTTCACATACTGATGTAATGGGAGAGTGGTACACCCTGATCCCACCATGACAGAACCATCTGAACTCCTGAACCTTCCAGTTGTGCTATGTACCTTCATACTCCATATCTTTTATAATAACATGGTAATTAATTGTAACACTTTCCCAAGTATTATATAAGTCATTCTAGCAAATTATCAAAACTAGAAGAGTCATGGAAATCCTCAAATTTGTACTCAAGCCAGTGACCCCTCAGACATACAGCTGGTGTCTGATACAAGAACAGTCTTAGAAGCATGCACTCCTTAACCTGTTCTATTTGTTCTATGGGTAGTTTCAGAATTGAATGGAATTTTTAGCACTGAACTGGTATCAGAAAATTCTTGTCGGAACACATCTTACTCAGAAGTTATGACTATATCTTATTTTCTGCTTAGATGTATGTGCCATAGCCAACAATTAAGAAACTTTAAATTTACCCAATATTCAAAATGAACTCACAGGGTGCAAAAGGTCCTAAAAGTCAGTACCAGATACTTTAGAACATACAATATTGAAGAGGTACTTGATCGATATTTATTTGTTCATACAAACAGACTTCCTTCACTTTGCACAAAACTTAAAACTCACATACCTTCCTGTCTATACCATATAGCACACTTGGTATTGTTTACTGATAGCTCTTTTCCACTAGGCATTAAGAACTTGAGGACAGCTGGGAATGGTGGTGCATACCTGTAATTCCAGTGATTTGGGATGCTGAGGCAGAACAGCAAGTTTAAGGACAGCCTGGGCAACACAGCAAGACCCTGTCTCAAAAAAAAGGGCCCGGGGATGTGGCTCAGTAGTAAAGTGCTCCTGAGTTCAATCCTCAGTACAAGAAGAACAATGAGGAGGAGACGGAAAAAAGCACAACAGCAATAACTACTTTAGGAAGGTCTCACATAACAGTAAGTGCACAATGAATAATCAACGTGTTTGGAACAAAACTGGTAAATCACCTTTGCATTAACCAAACTGCTCTGTCTTTCCACAATGGAAAAAAAAAAAAATGAGGGAATTTTCTGAATGTCTTCTTAAAACAAATACATATTAATTTCTTTGATATAACCTAACGGCAAGTGCCCCCAAATACCATAAGAAATTAATTCAGTCAAACATAATTTGCATTCAACAAATTTCTTTCAGCTTCTAATCAGTACTTTCCAAAGAATGAAAATTTAACTTGAAAGAAGTAAAAAAGCAAAATAAAATAAAATAAAATAAAATAAAATAAAATAAAATAAAATAATTAGATACCATTAGTTTCCTGCAACCAGGTTTCTCAACTCATTTTTTTGCCCAACTAATTAAGGGACACTGTTTCTAAAAATGGCAAAGACTATTATGAGACTGGAGGAAAAAAATATCCAAATTAAGGAACAGAAACAAGCAATGAGGAGTAGGATATTTAAAAATTGATCCACCAAAGATCATTAACATGTAGCAAAATTCTAGATCAATGGTTGATGGGAAATAGGATATTTATATCATGCCCAAATATCAAAAGAAAATACATCCCTTTTATAAGGGATGTATCTGGTGATCAAACATTGAGACAACTTGACATGTTTCCTGATGTGATGCAATACAAAATAAAAAGCATAACTTATTAAGTATCCTTGCCAAAAACCTTTACTCTGATAAACCTTTAGACCTAACTCCAGCTACAAAAAAAACTCAGGGGCCAGAACAATAAGGAAAATAACAGAAAAACAATCAGACAAAGCTAGATATGAAACGATGAATAAGACAACTAGTTAAATATCATGGATTTAAAAATTAAGGGTAGAGGGATAATCTAAATTTTAAGAATTATAATTAAATGCAATAGATAATCTTTGATTTAACACAGCATGAAAGAAACAACTGTAACATGTTTCTCGTAGGTGGTGAACTTCCTGGAACTAAGCTGTAGAAAATCATGTTACTTTACTTGTTAATATTTAATAGGTATTACACACATATGCAACTTAAACATGCACATATTATCCTATATAACAGTACCTCTGGGCCACCTAATGAATAATTCTTCTAATATAGTCCTCATTCAAACTTATACACAGCAAAAATGCATACAGGAAATATGGGAGAATGTCATTAGTTGTATCTGGGTGATGGGCATAAGGTTATTAACTACTATTCTTTCAACTTTTCTGTATACTTTGTAATTTTTCATAGTAAAATTGGAAGAAAAAGAACATAAGATACGGTGTTTTCTCCCCAGGTGTTTCCTTTCTGGCCATCCGACCTTACTATCACCACTGAGAATTCTTTTAAGAAGTCTTTCTTAAGACTTCTGCCTCTACTTATTATCTACACTCAAAACTTCCCCAAAGGAACCATAAGTCTCTTGCTGCAGAAAATGTTTATGGTTTCCTAGAGACCTACAATGCCAACATCCCAACACACACAAGTACTGCATGTTTATAAAAGTTTGTGCCATTAGCGGTGCTTACTCCTATCAAGTTTGCTTTCCTATGGAGTGGAAGAAAAAAGAAGGGAAAAATAAAACTGCATGTTGTCTCCCCTGCCCACCCCCCATCCTTCCCTTTTAGGCTAAAGGAACATCCAATTAGTGACTCATTCATTCATTCAACAAATATGTATTAAATGCTCATAATGTGCCAAGCACTGATCTAGGTGGTAGGAATAAAACTACAAGCAAATCAGAGAATTGCCTTCCTGAGCTTACATTCTAGAGTGACTAAAATAAGATAAACAAGATCCACCTAAGATCCTTCTAAGGTCCACCATAGAAGATAGTGGCAAGTCCTGAGAAGAAAAATTAAAGCAGGAATGGGTGGTACCCTGAAAAATCGTGTTAGAGAAGTGTGGGGAAGGATGAAATATTTAATCTAGGTGCATGGGGAAGGCATAAGGTGACTTTCAGTAAACATGGGAAGAAAATGAGGGGATTAGCCATGTAGATAACAAGACAAGTGCATTCAGGCAAAGAGAAAAGAAAGTATAAAGACCCTGAGTGGGAGCATAGCTAATATGTATGAGAAACAAAGGGACTAAAAATTTTGAAGCAGAATGAACAAGGTGAAGTGAAATAGGAGAAGAGGTCAGAGAGTTTAACAGGAACCAGATCCTGCAAGACCTTAATATGGATGAGGGTAAAGGCTTTGACCTTTGCTCCAAGTGAGATGAAAAGCTGCTGGAGGACTCTGAGCAGAGGAGTGACATGACAGGACTCAGATTTTAATATGACCACTGTGTAGAGAAAAGAGTGAAAACAAATCAGAAGCAGGGAAACCAGTTAGTTGCCTACTGCAATAATTTTGTTGGCAGATCACAGGGATTTTGATCAAGGCTCCGTGAATTAGTAAGAAATAAAGAATTCAAGATACATTTTAAAGACAGAGTGACAGGATTTCTTAACAGACTGGATATGAAATGTGTAAGAAAAACAAGAGTCAAAAATGACTTTAAAGGTTTTTGAAATGAAAGGGCTGAGGATGCAGCTCAATGGTAAAGCACTTGCCTAGCATGCATGAAGTCCTGGGTTCAATCTCTAGTATCACAGTGGGGGAAAAGAGAAAAGCTGGATGTGGTGGTACACACCTGTAACCCCAGGTATGTGAGGCCGAAGGATCATCAGTTGAAAGCCAGTATGGGCAACTTAGCAAAATCCTATCTTTAAATAAAATTAAAAAGAGCTAGGAATATTGCTCCATGTTTTCCTAGCATATACAAGACCCTAAGTTCAATCCCCAGAAATGCCCCCAAATTTTTTTAAAGTTTTTTACACTAACAGTAAAAGTTATTAATTACAATGACAACTGTGCTGAAAGACAATTTTACATGGTTTCCTGAATTTGTACATATCTTGCAAACAGAGGAATGATTGCCTGTTTGGGACTTTATTTTCAAGATTGTCTACATAGTAAACAGCTTTAGAAGGCAGACAACATATCACTCTGGAGCAAAGGGCAAATTTGTATACTTCCCAATACAGGTATACCTTGTTTTATTATGCTTCACCTTACCTTATCGTGCTTCACTGATACTGAGTTTTTTCACAAACTGAAGGTCTGTGGCAAGCCTGCATGGAGCAAGTCTATCAGTGCCAGTTTTCCATTATCTCAGAAGATCATTAGCCTTTTTTAGCAATGCAGTATTTTTTAACTAGGATATGTACAGGTTTTAGACATAAAGCTGTTATTACACACTTAATATACTATGAACACACTTTATCTACTAAGAAATGAAAAAATTGTATGACTTGCTTTATTGTGTGATCTGAAATTGGACAAGCAATAATATCTCCACGGTATGCCTAGGCAATAATGTCTCCTGCCCCCAGGCAGACTTATTGCCTATTACAAGGTTCCCTAAACTCAGAGTTCCTCTCATCCAATGCAACCCACTGCATATTCAGGCATCACCTAGCCCTTTCCCATAATCCTATAAGAACTGACACTCTGGAAAATGAGGCTATTGCTGATAATCTGGCTACATGGTGTGAGTAATAAAGTCCTTCAACTCACATTATCTGCCAGCATCCATGAAACTGGCAGACTAACTTGGTAGGGTAAAATCTCAAACTCTTAATAGTTCTTGGCAGACAACCGAAAAGATGCAGGGCAAAGTATTACAAGAACATTTTGGACATGTTAAGTTAGAGATGATTATTAGACATCCAATTGGAAATGGAAAATTCCACATGTGAAGCTCATAAAAGAGATCAAAGCAAGAGATACATATTTAGAAACTTTGCTGATTCACAGTTTTTACTACCTATATTATTTTATAGCCAGGGACAGGAATAGTTGTGTTGCTGCATCCCCCTCCCTCTCCCCCCCAAAAATCACATTTTTAAGAAAATCATCATCTAATAATAAAATATCATTACATTTGTTACCAAGTGTTATAAATATTTTCAATAACTTCTTGGTGATGTAATAAAACTTTTGATGTGGGGTTTTATTTAAAGAATTCTAACATAAAGAAATTAAGATTAGTCTGTTTTCTGCTGCTATAGCAAAATAACTAAGGCTTGATAGTAATAAAAAGGTTTATTTAGCTCACAGTTCTGAAGGCCCAAGAATGTAATGCTAGTTTCTGCTCAGCTCTGGTGAGGGCTACCCTGGCTACATCACAACAAAGCAGATGGCAGGAGCATGTGCCAAGAAAGAGATCACATGGCAGGATAAGAAATCAAGGAATCTGGGAGACAGGCTGGGTCTTTTTACCACAGCTCACTCTTGTGGGAACTAACTCATTTTGCAAGACCAGCACTAGTCACTTCCAAGGGCAACACCCCAATAACCTAATTTCCTTTTACTGAGCCCCACCCTTTAAAGATTCTACCACTTCTTAATACCACTACATTGGGGGCCAAACCATGTCAAACCCATAGCAAAGATGTAGAAACCTTTATCTCTATCAACATTCAAATGACTAGGTAAATATGTCACATAGGGTGTAATATCGAATGGACATTTACAAAGCTTATGAAAATACTAATGTAACTATAAGCACATAGGAGATAAGTATTATCTTGGCTGGCTTTAGGCACAGTTGGATTCAGGACATCATATTTCTGTCTTTCAGACAATAAAATTCCTTGTTTGGTAAACTAATCTGAGATAGGTTCCTTTCACCTGCAGTCATGAGAGTTCTAAACAGACATCAAGAAAAGTAACCCTTGGAGCCGGACGCGGTGGCGCAAGCCTGTAATCCCAGCACTTTGGGAGGCTGAGACAGGAGGATCGCAAGTTCAAAGCCAGCCTCAGCAACAGCGAGGCACTAAGCAACTCAGTGAGACTCTGTCTCTACATAAAATACAAAATAGGGCTGGGGATGTGGCTCATTGGTCAAGTACCCCCTGAGTTCAATCCCCAGTACCCAAAAAAAAGAAAGAAACAAAGAAAAGAAAAATAACCCTTGAATGCCCTTGGAAGCTGGCTACCATTTCCATAGATTATTTCCATAGGAATGCAAGTATCCTGTATTTCTCACTGAAAACTACATGTACAGAATTATTTTCAGACAGGAATTTAGAAGAAAAAAGATCAGCATTTAGCACTATGATACTCTTGTGTTTTGAGTATCAGGTAACAATAAAATGAAGTGGATTAACATCAGTTTCCTATAATGTTCAATACCACTTTAGTTTACAGTTCATCTCAAACAAAACAGGTTACCTATAAATGTAGATATTATATGCTTACAGACTTAAATGTTAATATTTTGTTTAAAACTAACTAGTCTTGCATCTAAATTCTCCTCTTAATGTGTGTATATATGAAATTCTAATAAAATAATCTGTTCACTTGCAAATATCTAGCAATACATATAATCACAATTTTAATATGAAATAATAAAATATTAATATAAAATTATTTTATTTTGACTAATAATTATATGCTGCCCAATTAGCAGAAAGTAGATGTTAAAGATACAACTGCCACAAAATACTCACTCAAATGTTGACCATCTTACTCTCTTCTAGACTTCAGTTTCCTCATTTATAAACTTATGTTAACAACTGCAGATAATCTCCAGGGATTCAACTTTTAGGAAATAGAAAGTATTCTCAAGTATCCCACAATCTAGCAGGAAATATGAATAAGCAAATGAAATATCATTAAAAGGTACCATAAAAAAGTTATAATTTATAAAAAGGTTATAAAAACAGAGACTGTAGCTATTAAACACTGACTTAGAAAATAAAAAGCTTAATAATGTCTTATTTATAGATGAAAAGAAAGTAAAGGGGGCTGAGGTTGTAGCTCAGTGGCAGAGTGCTTGTTTGAGGCACTGGGTTCAATCCTCAGCACCACAAAAAAATAAATAAATAAAATGAAGGTACTACAATCCATCTACAATTTAAAAAAAACATAAAAACAGATATAAGATACTAGACAATAATACAAGTCATAAGAATATCATTATATTCTCTCAGGAGGAGAAAATGGTAGTGATGAGTTAGAACATTCTAAGGTTCTTATATTTGTGAGGTGTACAAATATTAACTTTAGTCTTACTGCATTAACCACTGGGAGGTAGGAGCAGAAAAAATGCATGAGATAAATACTATCTCACTCAAATTAATGGAAAGCAAGAATGAAACAGAGGAAATAGAAACAAGCAGTCCAAAACAAAGCAAGGAAAGAATTTTAAAAATAATTAATAAGCATTATTGAAGAGTCAAGGACAGAATCAGGAGACAAATTAGAAAGCTATTTCAGTACTAAGAAAAAGTCTCAAAAAAAAAAAAAGATATATGAAGACCATTAAAAGGGGAATGGGAGTAGGTAAGATAAAGAACTTTTGCCTTATTTATACAGTTTATTTTTTAATGAAAAATTACTTCTTTATTGCTTATGACATTAATATATACATTTATATATATACATATATATATAGCTATATATATATAACTACTTTGATGATTTAAGCAATAGATAATAAAGGTAATTCACAGAAAGGAGATGGCAAATGAATCTCCAGTTTCTCGCCTGCGTATGTAGGCACCTCCCTTTCAACCGAGAGAGATAAGTTAATATAGTGAGGAGTTCAGGTTTTCAAAAGTTTAAAAGTATGTTCACAAAGGCAAGGAAGCCTGAACTATAGAGATAGGAAATTTGGAGAATTTCAGGTTTCTGAACACATCCATCAGATGAAATGGAATAGCAAGAAATGCTCAGGGAAAGGAAGAAGAGTTCGTTGAGCATTAAGAAATGTGCTAACTCATCTTAAAGTATTTCAGACAACTATTAGGAAAAAAATAAGAAAATTTTTAAAAGTTCTGAAGTACATTAAAAGATTTACTCAATTTAAAATATGTATTCATCCTCCAAAAACTTTGTATCAAATACAATTTTAGTATTTATTATATTTAGGTACTTCCTGCATATAAACAAGGCAATTCAACCTGAAGTTAAAATATGAGTTGAGCTTGCCATTTTTAAATGTTTAATTTGTAATACAAATTCTATTTTTATTAGATAAAACAGTTCTTTTTCCAAGCTTTGAATACAACTGTATTCAATTAAACCATTCAATTAAACCATTCAATTAAAAAATATTAAAATGAGCCAGGTATGATGGCTCATTCAATTAAAAAATATTAAAATGAGCCAGGTATGGTGGCGCAGGCCTGTTATCCCAGGGACTTGGTAGGCTAAGACAGGAGGATCATGATCATTAGTTCAAAGCCAGCCTCAGCAACAGTGAGGCACTAAGCAACTGAGACCGTCTCTAAATAAAACACAAAACAAGGCTGTGGATGTGGCTCAATGTTCTTCAGTACATAGTAATTTCCCATTGTCCACTAAAAATAAGAATAAACATTTGTGGTTTTGTTTTTGTTTTGTGTTTTTGTTTTTGTTTTCTTTAAGTCACAGAAGTAGATCAATAGAGTAGAGCAAGTAGATCAAGAAGAGGGACAAGGGAAACGAAAGAAAATGTACTGGGATTTGTGATCAATCAATTTGTTATATGCACATACAAATATGCCATAATGAACTCAATTACCATGTATATTATAATCTACCAATAAAAAAATAAAACGATTTTTTAAAAAATCACAGAAAATATCAAGTATGCTACGTGGAATATGTCAAATGCTCCTGGCACTATCCTTTATCACTATACTAGCCTTAACATGTCCATGCTTATGCATGCACTTTAACAATCTCAAGTGTGCCAAGTAAACAACAGTGCCTTCTGTAATTACTTCAGAAGAGGGAGGAAAGGACTCTTGAGGAAAGTCAAGGCAAAGCTAAAGTATCTACAGAGACCCACTATCTGTTACTTCAAGGCCTGATACCAAAACCTTGGCTCAGAAAACAGATACATAATTACACACTTTGTATAAGCCCAAAGAAAGGCACATTCTACAATGTTTCAAATAAAAATTACCTTGGTTTTACTGAACACAAACAGGACTTTGAAACTGAAAAGCAGTTTCTGTAATTCCTTCCTAAGAGAAATCTATATCCTAATTTATTAGGGCTGTCAGGAAGAGTAGAGCATATCCCTCCCAACAACTTCCACCATTCCCTGTGCTTAACATTCCACTAAATCTGTATTTATCCTTCTAATGGAAAACCATCCAGTATTATTGTTGCTTTCTAACAACTTGACCAGTTCATTGGATAAATGAAGAAATTCGCTTTCAGCCTGAGTTGTCAGGCAGTGACCTCCAAAACCATCAGGCCACTTTGAAGGTTGAGGGGGAAATAACCTTGGCACACCTGTAAACCATCTGTGGCACACCAGTGTTACCCAAGTACATCAGCAGAGATCTGATCAAACTTTTGTGATATTCAGAGATAAGTCTAGACATAGCCTTACAAACATTTTATATACTTTTGATAGAAAAGCCAGTTGTACGGATAAAAGTTGTACATAAAACTTCACACATACACATATCCAACATTTAAATCAGCACCAGAATCTCCACCAATGAAACAAGCATCTGTATACAGGTTAGAAACAAATTATTTTCTCTTCTAGTATTTTCATGCTGATTGTACTTACAGTCACTATGAAAAACATCTAAGTTACAAGAACACAAACTTTGAATATAATTTTTAAATTATAATCATTACATGAAATCAAAGAGTAATTTACAAAAAATTTATACATTCTCTGAAGTCATACACAGGATTTTCCTGAAGAAAGGGTCTAGGTAATTTTTTTTTGGGGGGGGGGTACTGGGGATTGAACTCAGGGGCACTCGACCACTGAGCCACATCCCCAGCCCTATTTTGTGTTTTTATGTAGAGACAGGGTCTCACTGAGTTGCTTAGCGCCTTGCCATTGCTAAGGCTGGCTTTGAACTTGAGATTCTCCTGTCTCAGCCTCCCTAAGTACTGGTATTACAGGCTTGCGTCTCCGCGCCCGGCTGGGTCTAGGTAATTTTTATGAAAGTTATTTTTAGAACATTTATTGCAACATATAAAAAACAGTTGAGAATTCTTCTAATACTCATTTTTTCAACAAATTTTAGTGTCTGTGTTAGCCTCTGGAACACATTTTAAGTAGGATACCATATGTTTGAATTTATGGTCTACTAGGAGACAAAAGACAAAAATAAGCTATTATGTTACACTGTGATGAACTCTATAGGCAACATACAAACGTACAAAGGACTGTAATGAAATAATTATGTTTGGAATAACCTCAATCCAGCATTTTCTCCTAAACAGGCCCTGAAATCTCATTTTAGGAAGTCTTTCTTAATGAAACCTGACCACATAAGTCAAGAATCTATTATATCCACAGCATCATGGACCTGCTCAAACTAAACATCATTTAAATTCACATAAACCCCAATTCAGTGGTTTAATTATAATACCCCTTTTGATTAAGGATAAATAGTAATAAACAGTAAGAATCTCATAAGTCCAGTATGTTTACCAGTTTAAAATATTTTTAAACTCTATGAATGTTCAAGTTTTAAAAAACTCATTCATTTGATCAAGTTCCCAATTTCACAGTGTATTGTGTTCCAACAGCCTCTAAGACTGCTTTTGGAATTCAGAATATTTTCCCACAGAAACAATCTCACATGTGATAATTAGGTTCTCAAGTCAACTTGCAGTTTAGTACCAATAGTGCTATAAATACCTAATGTCTTTCTATAAAAACATTTCTATGGGAACATTCATTCAGGTTTCAACTTGAAAATCCAAAAATCCACCTCACTACAGCCCTACCCACCCCACCAATTTTGCCTACCCTATCACACTGAAAAAAGGATGCCTTCCAGCAATAACCAAGTAACTACAAGCAACAGCTCACCTACCTTTTTGAGAAGATATTGAAAACTATAAGCCCTCTCCTAAGAAAACCACACATGGATGTCTATGAACTCTAGGTTAACAACTCCAATTACAAAGTATAGGGTCCACACAATAAACTATACACTATAGATCAGCACTGTACCATAATTATGTCCACCATAACATGGGCCATATATTAAATTTTAAATTTTCTAGTCACTACATTGAAAAGGCAAAAAAGTAAATTTTAATAATATATTTTATTTTAATATATCCAAAAAACTATCATTTCAACATATAATTAATATAATAAAAATATTAGGGGCTAAGGGTTTGCCTCAGTGATAGCAAGCTTAGCAAGCCTGAGACCCCAAGTTCAATCCCCAGCACCAAAAAATAAGTATATTTAGGTGTATGGGGCTGGGGAGGGTCTTTCACATTCTTTCTTCATATTAAAGCTTTAAAATCATATGTACATTTTATACATACTATACATCTCAACTCAGACTGGCCACATTTTAAGTACTAGATAGTCATATATGGCTACCAACTACTATATATTAGACAGTTTTACTATACTATACAGAATAGACCAAGAGATTTTCAAGCCCTTTGATCTCAGGATTCCTTTACAGTCTTAAAAATTATTGAAGACCCCAAATGGATTTTATTTACACAATTTATCAATCCACACTTACTATATTAGAAATAAAAAGGCTTTTATTGTCTTTATTAGTTCGTTTAAACTAATACTCATTAGGTGTCCTAACAAACAACTTTTTTCCAAACCAAAAATTGAGACAGAAGAATAGCGCTGTTTTTCACATTTCTGCAAAGTTTTTGAGTATTTAGCTTAATAGAAAATTTACACCTACTTCCAAAGTAAATCTTCAATATATTAATTTGGTCAAATGAAGCTTTTGAAGAAAATTCAACCTCACACAGATATGTAGAAGGAAAAGTGAAAGTTATTTTAATAGTCTCTTCAGGTAACTATAGATATTCTATTATTTTTCTGTAGCAAAACATGTCAATTAGTAGTTTCTTAAAGGTTTGTTGCAATATGGTATATACACCCACATTGCTGAATTTTTGTGCACTGTTACCATTAACCTCCATCGGTCAGTCTTGTACTTTTTAACATCATACACTAAAAAATATCAGTTAACTATATAGATCTTACATTACACAATTTTTTAAAGAATCAAATTTGTAAACGTCACTTATCCCCTCAAAAAAGCTTTTAAAATAATGGGAGACTGTCAAGCTCACAATGGCAAATACCAGTTTTCCAAAATTATAATTGTTTGAAAGTTCAAATTCCAACATTAATAACACCTGTCAGTTGTTCTTTAAGTGACAGACTCACTTCATCATTTGAGAAAATGTCTGCCAAACACTCAAGTCTAAATAAATAATCAGTTCATCAACCATTTTTTCAAAAAAAATGATATTCCATAAAATGGAATTCCATGTGCTTTTCCTTACTTATCAGGCTTCATCATGCAGCAGAAGTGATTTATGCAGGACTGGGGATGCAGCTCAGTAGTAGAGTGCATGCCTATCTTGTGACAAGGCCTGGGTTCAACACCCAGCATGGGGGGGTGGGGAGCAGCTTATGTGTATTTCCCATTTCTACATAATTCTACATAAGATGTAAGAAAGATATATGGTCAATAAGCACATGAAAAGATGCTCAACATCACCAATCACTTGGAAAATACTCATCAAATCCATGAGATACCAGTTCATATTCATTAGAATGGGTATTACTAGGGAGAAAAAAAAACAGAAAACAGAAAATTGATGAGTATTGGTAAGACAAGGATGTGAAGAAACTGGAACCTATGTGCACTGCTGGTGGGAATATAAAAATGGTATAGTCACACTATGGCAGTTCTTTAGAAAAAAATTGAAGAAGGTGTGGTGGCACATGCCTGTAATCCCAGCTGTGCAGAAGGATCACCAAGTTCAAGGCCAGCCTAAGCAACTCAGCAAGACTTTGTCTCAAAATAAAGAAAAATAAAAAGGGCTGGGGAATGTAGCTCAGTGGTGAAGGTTCAATCCCTAGTACAAACAAAAAAATAAAAATAAAGGAATTTTAAACAGAGTAATCATATGACCCAGTAATTCCACTTCAGGGTATATAACAAAAGAAAATGAAAGCAAGGATTCAACATGTATTTGTAAACCCATGGTCGCAGCAGCATTATTCACAATATTCAAAAGGTAGAAACAACCCAAATGTCCATCAACAGATGAATAGATAAGTGAATTGCAATACTACATATGTATGAATATTTTTCAGTCTTAAAATGGAACTAAATTCTGATACAAACTACAACAGGGATGAACCTTGAAAACATTATGCTAAATAAGTCATATACAAAAGAACAAATATTGTCTGCTATTTCTATAAGGTATCTAGAAGAGTCCTATTCAGAGACAGAAGGCAGACTAGTAGTTATCAGGGATTAGGGGAAAGGAGGAACAGGAAGTTAGCATTTAATGAGCACAGAGTTTCAGTTTAAGATGATGAATAATTTCTGGAACTGGACAGTGATAAAGGTGGCACAACAATATGAATGTACTTAATGCCATAATGCCACTTAAAAGTGGCTAAATGGTAAATTGTGTATTATGTATAATTTAATCTCAATTGCAGTTTAAAAAAAAAGATGTGTACTCAAGGTTTACTGAAATATTTTACTGCTTTATCAAGGTTATTCTTAAGGAAATGGTCTTTTTAACTGAGTGCATGTGACAGTAAAGAATACAATAACTATTAATACAGTTTAGTGCCAACCTGCCTTGATTTGTGGTTAAGGTGTTAGCAGTACAAATGGCAATCATATCAGTATTATTAGGAAAAAAAAATTTTTTTTTTTTGGTACAGGGGATTGAAATCAAGGGTACTTGACCACTGAGCCACATCCCCAGCCTTATTTTGTGTTTTATTTAGAAACAGGGTCTCACTGAGTTGCTTAGTGCCTCGCCATTGCTGAGGCTGGTTTTGAACTGCGATTCTCCTGTCTCAGCCTCCCAAAGTGCTGGGATTACAGGCATGCACCACCGTGCCCTGCTATGAAAATATTTTTTAACTGATGGAATCACTCAAAGGGTCTTAGAAACCCTTCTCCCTGAGGTCTACAGACCACACTTTCAGAGTCATTAATGAAACCCATTCTTTCAGAAAAGTCAATGAAGGAAAGAGAGATCACCTAACAGTTTTATTTATGTTTATAACTGAGTACAGACAGTACTAATGAACAAGTAGAAAACAGGAGAAATACCAGACAGATAGAAAAAGGAATAAGGGAAAAGGTGACTAGATGGACAGCTCTACAGCTGAGGTAGAGGAGAGATGGATATTAGAGGTAGATGGTAGATGAGGGGAGAGAAATATGTTACACTGATTTACCAAAAATAAAAAAGCTCTCTTCACTTAGAAAAATACAGACTGGACAAATGCTTCTTGATAAGAATGGTGGTAATTCCATAGATTGAAAAAATATTAGAAATATTATCTTTTAAAGTTTTAAAATCATAACTTAAGCATCACTCTATTTTAACACTTGCATATGTCAGAAGTATCACAGAAGTAATGTCATGTTAAGTTACTTCTTTTTTTTATTTTCTTTTCTTCTATAGAGTCTTGCAATGCTGCCCAGGCTGGCCTCAGATCTCAAACTCCTGGGGTTCTAGGGATCTTCCCACCTCAGCCTCCCAAGCCTCTGTGACTAAGGGTACATGGAAGACAATGTCATGTTATTTTTAGGGAAATCATTTTATGATGTCAGAAGAACTTATTTCACTGCAAAGACATGAATGTTTAGCATTCCAGGTTTAAGTGAAATGTGCTGTGATTTAGTAAAATAAATTTGAAACTCTTGTCTTTTTATTTTAAACAAATGTACCACAAACATCAAACAAAATACAAAAAGATAAACCGTATTACAGCCCATCAGATTCCATGTCTTAAAAATCCTATAACCTTGAATCAGACACAAAAGAAAGTATAGGATAAGAACTCCGCTATTTCTCTTCCCCTTTTCCCTTTCCTTCCTCTGTATAGGAGGTCCTAATACTGCTATACTAGATTAAACTGAAGCTATAGTAATGCACTTTTATGCTACTTACTTTACAGTTCACAAATATATTATTACACTTAGCACTAGATCCCTGTAGACTGAGGCAACACACTAATTCTTTATAGGAAACTGGGATTATAGAATTCATTAATTCTAGCTGAGTGAAGTGGCACAGGCCTGTAATCCCAGTGAGACAGGAAAGGAGGATCTCAAGTTCAAGGCCAGTCTGGACAATTTAGAGACCTTGTCTCAAAACAGAAAAAAAGAAAAGAAAGGAGGACTGAGATATAGCTAAGTGGTAGACTGCTCCTAGGTTCAATTTCTAGAACCACTGCAAAATCATCACTATTACCATCATATCTTAACTCAAAAGCTGTAATACATGATTAGATGGCCTTCAGAAAGAGCAACAGCTTTAACTCTGAAATTCAGGCAAAAATGCTTTAGATTACCTCTCCTCAAGTACCTATTAATACTCCAGCTACCTCCAAGTTATTCAAAGTACCCTCGTCCCTTAGGTCCAAATCCCCATCTCAATCAAAGGCCAAGCATTGCCTATATGTGCACAGGAGTCAATTTAAAAGGCCATATTTATATTAGAAAGATTGCTAGATCAAAATCATAAGACCCAAGTTCTACTATCTATAACCAACATTAACAGTGTGACTTGATTTCATACCTTACTTCACACCTTTCCATATTAAAGGAAAGAACTAAAATTGAATAATCACTACTATGGGAGATTTGATGAAGTACTAGCATTTTAAAAGAAAGACTGTTAGTCCAATAATCTCAGTTTCAGTTAATATATTTAGGTTATATTCTGAAGGATGCTAAGAAGTCCTACGCTTAATTCAGGTCCAGTACACCACCCACCTTCCCCCATTCCCATAGTTTTCCAAAGAGCAAAAAAAAAACCAATAGAATTGACCTCACACTAACCATAATGGCCTCCCACAGCTTTTAAAAATACCTGTAGCGTTTATTAAGAAAAACACTACCCTAATGGCAAGAACAATGAATCTGTAAATAGGAGCTTCTTCTGCTAAAAATTTATGGGACGTTATATAACATGCAACTTTGAACACTGAGGATTCATATATCTCTTATGAGCTCACTTCCAACACTCCTTTTGGATACACAAAATATCATACACACTAACATATTTTAAACAATAAAAACAATGAACTTGCACCATTTCTGAAGAAAAACAATAAAATCCATAACACCTTTAAATGGATTAGAAATAAAAGTGACTATCAATTTGAGCTGATGTTCTTAAGAATTTCTCCTCTGGAGTATATACAAAATACTTTTCTAAAAGATGAAAAATTACTAAACATTTAGCAATCCAGTTGACTATTCACTAGGATCTGAACTGGGCTGGTTGGAAGAATTAACCAAAATATCATGCTAATAAGACTAAAGACCTATTTTAATTCTAATTTCAGCCCGTCAGCTATAGGATGCACACACAGATAAACACACACACAAACTTTAAGATATCCACATTACCATACACACAGTTAACTATCATACAAATTTCTATTACTGATCACAGAAGGATACCATCAAAATCTATCCACAGCTGAGCATACACACACACCCTACTTCTGAAAAAATAATAACTC
The DNA here is from genome assembly GCA_028644305.1 of Xerus rutilus. NCBI lineage: Eukaryota > Metazoa > Chordata > Mammalia > Rodentia > Sciuridae > Xerus > Xerus rutilus. The sequence continues at coordinate 65,454,109 of CM053408.1, forward strand.
AAAGCATGTGTTTTACTGATTATGAGTCAATAGCATCAAATTTTTTTCTATACAAAGAATAGACCATTGGGGCTGGGTTGTGGTTCAGTGGTAGAGCACTTGCCTTGCATGTGTGGGGCACTAGGTTTGATCCTCAGCCCCACATAAATAAAATAAAGGTATTGTGTCCATCTACAACTAAAAAAAAAATTAAAAAAAAAATAGACCATTGACATTCAGTATGACAGATTCTGTGATACAGGCCAGAGAATGAAAAAGTGGGTCACAGCCAGTAATGCATAATCCTACTTCCTAGAAAAATAATCCTGAGAAGATTCAGTAAGTAGAATATTTCACTAGTTTTGCTTTTAAGTCCTTTTAGTTCAAATATCTTCACAGTTTCAGCATGAACAGTAAAACCAACACATTACTCACAATCTTACTCTCAAGAAAACAGTTTAGTATGTAAAAAGCTCCAACCAGCTCTAACAATGATTCAACCACCAAAAATTAAGGAAAATAAGTAATGATAGCATTTAGTCAAGGGAAGTGGTATGTTGGAATCTTTTTTTCCAGGGAACCAACAAGGGAATAGAAGAATATTAAGGTGATGACTAGCTATCAACAATACTGAAAGACTTGGTTTACTACCCTCTAACTTTTGTGACAAGTTTACACATTTCCTAGTCTAAAAGCAAACTCAATGCCTCTCTACCTACAAAATGAGTAGTTCTCATATCACACAGACCAGTTAGAGGGGACCCCAAAATTAACTGTTACTTTATTCTTAAAACTCTTAAAGAGATGATTTCACATTCTTCCTAATCCCTCATCCTTTTAGACACTCATCATTCCATTAAGTCTCGGTACTACCACTCAACAGAAAGCCATGTGCAGCTGACCTTTCCCAAAACAGTTTCTTTCTTAAGACCAGTTATCCAGAACAACATTTTAGACCTACCCAGTTCCTCTCTCCCTTACAGAAGTGGCTTTCTTTAGTGAAGTCACAACATAGCTCAAGGAAACTCAAACAAGTACATTTTGAGAGCTACACCTAATAAGCACAATGCAGTACCCATGAAACAAAGATAATACATGTAATCATAACAAATAAAATAGGTCAGAAATCCAAAATTAAATCTGGTGCTATTTTTTTTTTATCCATTGTACTACTGCACCTAATTACCAAATATCTCCTTATTTTAGTTTCCATAAAAGGCCAAAAAAGACAGGACTAGGGATGGGTTATACCAGTAGTAGAATATGTGAAGCATGTGTGAGGCCTCAGGTTCAATCCCTAGCACCACAAAACACACACACACACACACACACACACACACACACACCAAACATCAACTCCTACACATCAACTAGATAGTTGAATATTTCAAATATATTTGCTATTCAATTGTTTCATAGTAATATTTAACAGGCCCTCTGACAGCTTTTTAATTCCAAAACTTAATCTCTTAGGAATGTACTGAATACCTACCATGAGTAAATAGCACTGCAAGAGAAAAAAGATTATTACAAACCAAGTACTAAAAGGACTAAATTTTAAAGTAAGCTTCACATTTTACTGGAATAAAAACAAAGCTGTGTAAGATACCAGCTATGAGTAACAGCTGCTACAGATGACATCAAACCTACATATTAATAACACTCATTTGGTTGCAGACAGGATTTCATGGACAAATAAAGATTTCAAGAAAGTATATTTTCAATGTATCCTCCAAGACCCAATTTCAATAGAATGGGGGAGGCAGGTATCTCCATTCTAGACAAATGTAATAACATAAGCCAAAAAATTAAGAATGGGAAAGTGTCTTAGTTTATTTCGACCCTATTTTTAAAAAAGCCACAAATTGGGTGACATGTAGACAACAAATTTATTTCTCACAGTTCTGGAGGCTAGGAAGTCCAAAATCAAGAAGCTGGCAGATTCAGTATCTAGTGAGTACTCACTTCCTCATAGACCTCTTCTCACTATAATTTCACACGGTAGAAGGAGTAAAAGGTGTCTCTATGAGATCTCTTTTACAAGGACATAAATTCCATTTATGAGGATTCACACTTCCTAATACTATCTCCATAGGTATTAGGATTTCAATATATGAATGAAGGTGGAGAGTATCACAAATATTCACATCGTAAGCAGAAAGTATGAGAGAAACAAATTACCAAGTACAAGTGCAATATTATACATATGGAATAAAAGTGATATTAAAGTTAAGGGTATGCGGATTGGAGTCATCCTACAGAAAGCTTTGAATCCCAGTGTTATGAGTCTATACTTCACTTGTTTAAGCAAATAAGACAGAGAAATGAGCAGAAGTCCATCAGGAAGAATAAACTGGAAGGAATATAAAAACTGGTTTGGCAAGAAAAAGGCTGAAAGCACAGTCTGAATGTTAATGTAATTCTCTGAGAGAGATATTAAGGACCCAAATGAAGGTTGACAGCACTGGAAACAAAAAGGCCAAAACTTCACACACATTATGGGTAAAAACTTTCTATCCATAAACTCATTCAGAGAAAGTATTGTCATAACTCTTCTTCATAAATTCTTTTCAAATAAAAACTTGAAAAACAAAATTTCTTTTACTTCCTGATATCCTCCCAAATACATATATTACAAATAAGTTATTTGGAGAACAAAAAGTATTAAGATAGAATAAGTAATTTTGTTGGCATGACTTTTGAAAACTAAATCATATTCTGAAATGCCACACAATTTTATGCAAGTTACTATTCCTTGATCTCAAAGAGTATCACAGCAACTTTTGAGAAAACAGTTTTTTCCCAATGATTAAGGAATAAGTTTATATTGTAGGGCTGGGGATATAGCTCAGTTGGTAGAGTGCGTGCCTTGCATGCACAAGGCCCTGGATTCAATCCCTAGCACCACAAAAAAAAAAGGGGCTGGGGTTTGGCTCGGTGGTAGTGCGCTTGCCTAGCATGTGTGAGGCACTGGGTTTGATTCTCAGCACCACATATAAATAAATGAATAAAGGTCCATGAACATCTGAAAAAATTATTTAAAAAAAAAGAGAGAGAGAGTACAATAAAAAATAAACTGCTAATTCATTGTGAACTCAAATGTATGATAATCAAATATAATCTTTTCATTATGGTTTTAATTCTAAAATGGTCCATTGCTATCTTTCGCTATCCTATGCTTTTCTCTTATTAAAAGGAGCAATAAAAAGTAGTTTTTATAAAGTAGGTCAAGATGGCTAATAATGTTAAGCTTTCTATATCACTACTCCTTCCAGCAAAATGGGAGGTTTAAAATCTCCAAATGTGATTGTGGATTTGTCTTTCTAGTTTTATTAATTTTTACTTCCTGTATTTTGAAACTTTTTTATTAAGTACAAACACATCTAGGATTGTTATACTTTCTTGAAAAAGTTACCCTATTATGGTTAAGAAATGTTCTCCTTTAACTCTGAAGATGCTTTTTCTCGAAATTTATTTTATATTAATAGCTTTACTTCAGACTTCTCATGCTTATTTTCCCAATCTTTTGCTTTTTAACTTACTGGCGTACTGATATTTAAAGTGTAACATATGTATAGACCATATAGTTATTGCTTACTTTTTACATAGTTGAACATTTATATCTTTTAATTATAATATCTAGTTCATTTATACTTAAATTAATTATTGATATTGTTGGGGGAAAAAAGAACACCTGACATGAAGGTTAATGGAAAATTGAGTAAATGATAGGTTTGATGATGTAGTATTTCTGGAAAACAGGTTGCACAGTCCTGCTGTCAGGCTTAGAGAAAAGATTGTTGGAACACTTCTGTTGCAATTGTTCATTCCCTCATTTATGTTATATGGTACACAGTAATTGATTTATTTTATTATTTGTTAATATTTTTCTATTTTACAAATAAAAATTCTGTCATTCGTTAAAAAAAAAGTAGTTATATAGATAGAATCACAGAACACTAAAATGTAAAAATGTGCTACAAATTCATCTTTAACCACATTTGTTTCACAATGCAAGGTAAGAGCAGTTCAGGGCAGCTGCCCTGACTCCAAGTTTTGCCCTTGTTCTCCTGACAGTTGCCTCCAAGAAGGCACTGTTTCAAAGATAATTTTTAAAATGTTAAAATAGGCAAACTAGTCATAACAATCATTTCATGTTTTAAAATAATATGCACTGCAAAATGCCTCTCTAAAGACTATATCCCAAACTATGTTCCTAATGTTATTAGAATTCATCAAGACTAGATGAAATAAACAAAAAATTGCAAAAACAAAGTATCTGTGGAAAAGGTCCTACATATCCGCAGTCTTTGAAACTGTTAGCAGACATGTCCTCACTAATCTCATTCACAAAGATCATAGAGAATTTCCAAATTAGCTAAGTGCTCAATCGTTTACAACAGCTGTCGATAAACACTCAACTTCCCAACTCAGTCCCCCCTAAAATAGTAGTCTGGTAGACAGGTAAATGGTTCATCAGAAGCACAGAAAATAATATAATGAAGAAATAAACAACCTCAACCCTTTGGAGATGAAAATTTGTCTAGAGCACTAAATAAAGTATGGCAACTTTGCAATCACTATTCAGGATTCCTAATTCCAACTTGGGGCTTTAATCATTTGGATAGCCACCAAATGTATTGTGATAGATAAATACATAATTACATATGTACATATGTATGTAGGTAGGTAGGCAGACAGAGTCTACCTCAACTTTTGACCGAAAATAAACAGAAAATAGGTGGAAAATGGAAGATAACTGAAATAATATACAAGCTTAGTTAAGAACATAATAGAAGATCCAGAATCAATCCTACCTTTTAGCATGTTCCCCAATATTAACAACATCAAGGATCTTTTCTATTACTCCTTCCTACAGACTCCTAGATGAGTCTGTAAATGAATAAATTCATTAATAAGTGAATAATTTTCATTATTTTTAAAATAAACACATAAGCTTTTCAATCTGCTTAGCCTGAAAATGTCAATATTAACCACAACAGTTGACTACAGCTAAAAATAAAGAAATTTGATATAATGAAATTTAGTACCTTTATTGGAGGTAAATACATAATTTCCAGTAAGTTTTTGAAATGCTGAAAATTGGAAATAATTGCTCCAGAGTTAGTGTTAGTGTTTGTCCCTGAATAAAACTGCCACCTCTAAAGAAAATATCTTAGTGGACAATCAATTACATTCTAGGAGTTAATCCTACAATGATAATATAAACAACCCAAAAGGAAAACAAGTGTTAATAATCGTTTATGTGGTGCCCTTTGCTGCAAATCACTTTCATTTCATTGTGACAGTAAATGTTGCTAGGAAAGTCAAAATTCCACATAGGTGAATGATACCTGAAAACTATATTAAACATTAAAATTTTATTAAATTTAAAGTTTAGATTTTACACAAATGTCAATGTGGTATGTATACAGATAAATGTGATACCTAATCTAAAAGCAAGTTACTGAAATTTCAGAACCAGACTTCACTGAAAGCTTATAACCAAACCTGAATCTAAAGTTCACCTGTATTTACTGAGAGATTTGAAATGCACTTTTAGGTATTGTCACACATTTTCTTCCTTACCCTTCATAATACATATTAACTCCATGTCTCAGAGGAGAAAATAATGTGTCTTAAGAGTTTAATTCAACAACAAAAAATTGCTATGGCAAGAACTAAGGACAGGAGTGATACAGAATCAACCCCTGGTTCTACCCTCAAAAAGCTCTCCATCCAAAAAGTCTGTCAAAAGTCAATGACAGGCATAAAACAATATAATACTTTCCTTTTTTCACTCATTTACCTCTGTAGAATAAAGAAAAATATACTGTCAATAGAATAAGATAACAAGGGGACATTCAGGTTATTCCTTTGGGTTGATTGGTTGTTGTTTGTTTTGTTTTGTTTTTTTCCTTTGTTTTTGTTGATGTTGCTGTTGTGTATGTGTGTGTGTGTGTGTGTGTGTGTGTGTGTGTGTATTACTGGGGATCAAACCCAGGGCCTTATATAAATGAGGTAAGTGAACTACACCCCAGCCCCTTTTATAGTAATAGTATATATTTTGAGACAAGTTCTAAAAGTTGCCAAGGCTGGCCTTGAACTTGAAATCCTCCTGCCTCAGCCTCCCAAATAGCTGGTACTTACTGGCATATGCCATCATGCTGAGTTGTTCTTTTTTCGCTGTTAAAAGGAAGGAACTGAAATGACACTGTCTTAACTGATGTTTGGCGCCACCAAAATTGAAAATTCAGGATCCCCTAGCCTAAGTATAAGACCTTTGATGATCCAATAAAGAGCCCTCCATTGGTACTTTTCCATTTGCAAATTAGGTCTTAAATTCTATTAAAGAAGACTATATGGTAATTTTAAAAATCAAACATTATTTCCTTTTAGAAGTATTTGACTACCCATATATAATAAGACAATTTGTAAACAGAGTCTTCTAGCCTCAGAAAGTTTATCTACCAAGCGAGGTGAGAAAGAATAATTAACCACCTTTGTGTATCTATGTGCTTACATAATTGTATCTTGAGACAAAGATTAAACGTGGTAAGAGGGGAAAAGGCAAATAGCTACAAGTGTCCAAGGAAGAAGGAAGTGATCATAACCAGTAGTTAGGGAGCAAGAATTACAAAGAAGTAGACAGACAGGCAACTATGAGATTTAGTGATGCAATAACAGGAAGTAGAGTATACTGAGGCTGCAGTAGAGTATTCACCTAGTGAACAACCAGAGGTAAGATTTGAAAGACAGGTTAAGGACTGAGCATGGATAAATGTGAATACCAGGCCAAAAAAGGTGATCCAGTAAGATGACTTCTCAGCAGCACAACTGTTCACTCCCTCCACTTCTTGAAAAATCTTAGTTTCCAGGCATCAGATCCTCATCTCTCTCTGGTAGCTCTTTCTTAGGTCTTCTCCTGCTCTAAATCAGTAGTTTTCAAGGTGTGATTTTGGGACCATCAGCATCACTGAGGAAGCTGGCAGAAATGCTGGGCCTTTCCCAAACAAAATCAAACTTTGGAAATCAAGCTCAACATTCTGGGTTTTATCAGATCCTCCAAAGGATTCTGATGAACACTAAATGTCGAGACCAACACTCAACAGGAGTTCTTCAGTAAGAACCTTCTCATTTTACACTGTCTCCCTACATCCATCCTCTCCCTGGGCTTTAAATAACAGCCAAATGCTCATAAATTGAAGTGCCTAAACCCAGCCTTCATTGCTGAGCTTCATCCCCTATACCCAAGTTCCCATTTAACATTTCTTCCCAGATGTCTCAATTAAACATGGACTACTAGATAGTCTCCCAACACCCTCACCATCACCAAATCTGTTCATTACTTATCTCAGCAAATGGTACCTCCATCCAAGAATTGCCTAAGCAAGTCACTCTTGACACCTCCTACTATGCACCCCTGTCCAATCCACCTCCAGCATCTCATTCCCATTTCAACCACTTTCCATCTAGCAATCAGTATGATTATATGAAAATATAAACTGCATGTTGCTTGTCACTACCCCAAATTTAAATTCTTTAATATCTTCCCAATGAATTTTAGGTAAAATCTAAACTCAAATGGTATACAAAGCCCCTGATCCTAGTCACCTCTTTACATCATCTTCCTCTTACTTCACTCATTGTAGTCCACAGCCCTGAGTATATTTCATTTCCTAAAACTCTTCTTTACATAGGGTCTTCTCTTTTCATGACAAGTTCCAAACCACCCTTACCTTCACATCTCAAAACTTTTATCTAAATTTCTCATCCTTCAGGTTTCTGCTAAAATGTTGAAAGAAGGTTGATTTCCTAATCTCAACTGAATTAGTTGTTCTCTCATAAAACCCTGATTTCTCTTCATTTTTAACTACATTAACTAGACGATTTTTATTTGCTTGGTTTTAACATTTGTCTTCCACAACAGACTGTAAGATTCATAATGCCACTATATAAGCAGCACTTAGTAGTGCCTGGTACACATAAGGACTTTAATAAAGAGTTGTGGAGCAGTAACAATTGCTGATATTTCTATAAAATCCTTCCTGCTGTCCTCTCTTGGGAGCATTAACTTAGAGATTACTGAGTAGACAGACGCAGACGATTTTTGCAAATAAGATGTCATATTTACAACTATCATTTTCCTCTGATTTCTACAGTAAAATCAGATGTTATATTTTACTACCTTCCTGTAAAATTAACAATGAGAACTGGTTAATACCGTTAGCCTATATTCACTCATTCTAAACAGTTAATTGAGTTTTAAAGAACTCTGTAGTAAATCCCTGTGTCCACTACTGACAGAACCAATAACCCCCATGCCCACATCAGTAAGTCCTACCCTCCTCATCATATTCACAGTACCATTCCTATCCAGCCCTCATAACCTCATTATTAGATTATCTCAACCAGTTATCATTGGTCTCTCAGTCTTGACATTTCCTTTAAGCCTATTTGTGCCAAGAACATTTAGGTGGAAAAAATGTACCCTACACAAAAACTGACTCCTTTACATTAGTAATAAGGCCTTCTTATGGTGATGTATATGAACAGAAGACAATATTATGTCTTTTATGAAGATAAAAGCTCAGGGCTGGGGTTGTGGCTCAGTGGCGAAGTGCTCGCCTAGCACATGTGAGGCCCTGAGTTCGATCCTCAGCACCACATAAAATAAATAAAGGTATTGTGTCCATCTACAACTTATATTAAAAAAAAAAAGCTTGAAGGTTACATTCAATTATATGTGCTTAACAATTTGACACTATTTCAGGCTAAAAGTGACATACAACTCTAATTCATTTCTAAAGCCCAAAGTTGAGGTTTGCTTAAAATAGATTCCCAAAACTAAAACCATGAAAATGCATATGATATCAGTCCTCTAAACTGAGCAGGAACTAAAAAGATAACAAGGTACAAATTTCAGCATTTTCAAACATACAATATATATGCTTGACTAGAAAGACAATATGATAGAAAATACAGATTTCAGAGAGAACACTACCCCAACAATTTAGTTATAACAAAATAAGTATGCACCAAAAATCAGCTTTTTAAAATTATACATATAATATATATGTCTATACACATGCATAACAATAGCTAAATCTCATTACTTGGGATTCAATGTTTGCAAACTCCCCTACTTGATAAAATTTGTTTTAATCCCCCAAAACCATTATTCACAGCACTTTCGTGGTCATTTGCAGACATGTGTACAACGGTAAAAAACTGGAGTCTCCTGACTTGCTTGTTCTTGTTTCAGCTCTCATATTGTAAAAAAGTGTCCTTTTCATGGTTAATTTAGTGCCATGTTTTTCTCATTTTTGTGCTTTTTATTGGTGATTTCACTGTTTCAAGTGGTCCCCAAGCACAGGGCTGGAATACTGTCTCCTGTGATGTTCCTTATAGAGAATATATATATTTTAAATCATCCTCATTTAAGCATGAATTCTAGCACTACCGGCAATGATTTCAATATTAATGAATCAATAATACATATTAAATAAGATATCTTTAAACAGAAACTCACATAAAGCAAGGTTTTATACTAATCAGTTGACAACAATGTTGTGAACAAAAGCTTACCAGAAATAACCCTATCATTTCCCCTAGAAGTAATAATTCACTATTCACTAACTCAGTGTTCATAGTAACTTCTGGTATATAACTAATTACATGTATACAGAGAGACAGATAGATTTACTGAAAAGACACTGCAAGGGTCATTCTGAATAAGCTTCCTATGTTTGCAATAGCATAATGACATATCAGGGCATGGCATCTACTGTGTACTAGTCCTGTTTAAAAATCATTGACCCAAAGCAAAAAATGTAAAATCTATCAAGTTCTTTTTTTTTTTTGGTCTGTCTTAGCTTCTACTACTTTTTCCATTCACTGGTATACTTCTCCCCTATCAAAAACTATCATGCTTTTTTGCAAGCACTTGGCCCAGTTGACAGGCAAACCAGTCAACTACTTATTAATCATGCTTACATGTGAACCAGACTTGTGCTTAAATATCTTATCTAACTTGTGGCCTTACCTGTTTGCAATGGAGAGGAGATATTAAGCATGTGAAATAAGAATAACCCCATCTGGATCAAAAGTAAACTGAATATTGATAATTTCAGTCGGATGTGGCTAGAGAGATAAGAAATGCACAAGGGGAAAAAAGCCTAAGCTTTATCTCTCTTCTAGGGAAGATTTAATGCCTGGCCCAGAAGCTAAGGTGTGAGCTGGGAAGTTCCATCTTCCAAAAGGGTATCTATAACTCTTGCTTCCCTCTAGCATTTGATTACTCACTTTTCAAAAAAAATGACAAATTAATAACAAAAGTCAGTGGAACACTTAACAGCATTAGTGCTTGAATGGGTAAATGAAACTATCCTTTTGAAAGTCATTTTTGTTTTCATTTTTCAAAACTACGTTTTAATTAAAAATCGGACAGGGTATGCTTAGAGCAGTGACAAAAGTTACAAACACAAAAATGTCAATACTTTATTCGTACTAAATAAAAGAACTGTCTGGGATTTAGTGAGGAAGTGACTAACAATACTCATGCTACATTTCAATTAAATACTAAAAACAACTCAAAGACAGAAGTATGGCACTGCTTTCATAGACATGTGTTCTTAAAACTTACATCCCAATCTAAACCAACACCTGAAATTCATGTATAATGAAGAGCTAGGAAATTTTACAGCATAGTAAGTGTATCAAAACCAATCACCATATACTTATTCTTTGGAGAAGCTAAGGATACTCCTACCACCTCCCCAAGATTCAACTAGGCTTATTATTCTTAGCAATGACTTACAAAATAATGACATTCACCCCTGAATAATTCCAGGGATGAATAATAATTCTTTAATAATAAAAATTATCTCTAGAATATTTTATAGATAAAAGTCTTCAGTGTTTTCTCTTGCACTAATATACTTTTGTTTATGGCATATCAGAAAATGGAAGTGAAATCTCAGTCTCCTGCTTTCAAACTACAAGGTCTAACTCTAGTAAGTCTCCCAGAACCAAAACTACTCTTTCTGATTTCTTTTCTCTTAACCTTAGAACTTAAAAGGGCCATTTACTGACAGAAATTATTTATGAATTTTTAAGCATTTATTTTGTATTATCATTTTGCAATTAAAAGTTCAAGGTCAACAAAGCATGCAATAAAAGAGAGAGTATTTTCTACAAGCCAATTATACCAGAAATACAAAACTAGATTTCTTTTTTAAAAACATGGAGTACACTTTTTCTGTAACTAGACTTCTACCTTTGTCCTAACTAGTTACAGATAGATTCACCATAAAACTTCACAAGTGAAAGTTAACCTACCAAAAAGTCATACTGGGAGGACATGAAAAAAGTACCTTGCCCAATGGAGAAAATTCTAAAGAACAAAGATAAACAGGCTTCAAGTTTACCTGTTCCCCAAAGCCATCTCAATTAGATTTGGGACAAAGTATCAACAGACACTGTGTTTGTGTGTAGTTTTTCAACTGATGACTGAGCAGAAGCAAAACCCAGGTTCAACCAGCGGCTGCAGGGTCCTGTGCCCTGCGTCGCGGGTGGAAGCTCGGATGAAGAGGCCAATGCATGACACCCGCCTGAGCCACAGCTGGCAAAGCAGAGCCTCGATCCTGCTCGATATGACCCTCAATGAGTCACTGGCCCAATCATGACACCACTTCATTTGCTAAGACGTCTTCTATTTATTTCCTCACGTCAAGAACAGAAAATGATTTAAACTAGTAATGAAAGAACGGCGCCCTCATCAAAGCTGCCAGCGGCTTTTCTCGCCGTCCTTAAGAACGAAAGCCCAAGCTACTCTTTACGAGCCCTCTTGGCCCAACAGAAGAGGCAGAACAGGGAAGAGTGGGTCGAGAGGGTGAGGACCCGGAGAGAGCCACCGCCACACCCCAGCCCTCCCTCACCTGCCTGCCCGAGCCTTCCCGGGCGCCCGTACCTTCGGCCAGCGACTCCTCCAGGGTGACCTGGTAGCGGCCGACTGAGAACACCCGAACCCCTACGGACGAGCCGCCGGAACCGCAGCCGACCCCGGCTGCCCCGCCACCCGCTGCTCCGCCGCCGCCGCTGCCCTCCGACTTGGGCATCCGAGAGAACTTCTTCATGGTCCCGCCGGCGCGCTGGAGGGCACGGGGAGCGCGTAAGGGCGAGGGAGAGGGCGAAACCCCGGCCCGGCGCGCGCCGGGCGTCCGCGAGGGGTCGCCGCCCTTCGCCCGTCCCAGCGTCTGAGCGTCCGAGCGTCCGAGCGTGCTGCGGGCCGCCAAGCCTCACATTCCGCGCGCTAAGAGCGCACAGCTCCGGCTCGCCGCCCGCTCCGCGACTCCGCTGCAGCTGCCGGGCTCCCGCAGAGGGCGGTGGGGAGGGCGGAGACAGGGCGGGGCACAGGGGGGCGGACCCGAGCACTGGGGCGAGGACGACGCCTCCGCGAGCGCCGCGAGCGCCCTCGCCGCCTCACTGAGCGCCAGAGCTCGAGCCCGGGAGGAGGGAGCGAGAGGGAGAGGGAAGGGGCGGGGCGGCCGGCCGCTCGGGTCAGTGGGCTGGACCGCTCGGCTCTACACCCTTAGGACCAGAGCCCGCCGCGTAGCCGCCGCCCAGCCCGACCCGTCCCAACCCGTCCCGCCCGCCACTCGCGGCCGTTGGTGGCACAGCGCTGCTGACAACTGCTCGCAGAGCCCTGGCGCCCCGCGCAGGCGCGCTACCGCGCCGCCGGAAGTGACGGTTCCGGCTCTTGTCACGTGGAGGAGGAACCAGGGACGTGATTAAGGGGGTTGGGGTGAGAGCGAAGTCCGGGGTCCGGGTTTCGGGTCGCGCGGGGAGGGTTTGGGCTTGGTCTGTGGGGCTGGACTCCAAGCACTGAGATGGCCCACGGACTGGTTCCCGCGTTGGCCCTGCGACGGGGCTGTCAACTCAGCCCGGCGTCGGTATGTCACTTGTGGGGTCCTAAAAATGCGGCCGACAACTTTACCCTCTCCAAGGAACTTCTTGTTTCATTTCTTAGGCCAGTTTTCCAGACCTTCTACCCTGAAAAGCTTCTTCCGCTTTCCCACCCTGAGCGTGGGAGGTGGGAGCATCGGGAAACTGGAGTGAATTCCAGTAACGCAACTTCTGAAGCCGTCGTGTCGTCGCCCTGTAGCAGACGCTTTCGCTAGGAAGCATTTTGTAACTTATAAATTACTTGAACTACTTTAAAAATCTCATTTTGTGCTGTGCAACAGCCGTGTGGGTTATTCAAAACAGATATTAAGGCCGTTGTAGAGACCATTTATCACCTTTATAGAGAGAGCTTAACAGAGTCACCCAAGGTCACCCAGCTGTGGCAGCTGGGACCATCCCTTGACTCTTAGTTCCATGCTTCTGGCCATTCTGAAAAAGTTAAGGGTCACATCGATTAAGACCGGCAGATTTAGGACTTTCGAAGCAAAAGCAGCTATTGGTGTCCCCCGGTCCCTTCAAAAGATGTACTTATTTTTTAAAAATCCTGTTGCATCAATTTAATAACCTGATTAAACTGAGGAGTCTCTTCCCTGCAGGGTGGGGCAGCCAAAATGAAAACGGAAAGGAAGATACTTGGCAGTGGTAAGGAATGACAAATTGTGGAGCACGTGTACAGAGGCAGCTGATTTCTCAACTTCAGCCTACTTTTCCACATAGGAAACAGGCCACCATACCCAGAGTTTGTAATTTCTTAAGAGAAGCCAAAAATCTGGAATTTTTTTCTAATGTGACATTTCCCAAATTTTAAAATGCAGGCCAAATAAATTATGTCTGCCGGACTCCAGTGTGCACCTTCTATGAAAGTAGATGAATATGGTCATTTTCCCATTTCTTAGTCCAACTTCGTAATGAGCTACAGGCAGAAACATAAGAAAATGTGCTCAGGCAAAAGACTTGGAGCTTAAAAATCATTCTTCCTCTCTGCTATTTGAAGAGAAGCTATTTCTGCCAGCACTAAAGCAATGCTCCAGATTTAGGCATTTCTGCTGCATAACCCACTAAACTAAAATTCTTCATCCAGAGATGTGACCTTTAAAATACATTCCAGCTCATTGGAAGTCAGATTATATGTCAGATGATTGATATGATGTGGCAATTGGGGATTTCCATTTGAAAATAAGCTGACCATTTTCCTTACTATGGGGATTCACTGTATAGTCTCATTCCTATGACATTTGAATTATGTTTTTCAGGCAGAATAATGAAGAAATTTACTTCTTGCAATTTAAAACCAGAGTCAGCCTCCAGTTTTTGGGGGCCCACAAAGTTTAAGCCTAATACAAGTTCACCTAATTACAACACAAGAATAAAGTCTATAATCATTTGGGATGTCAGCTTACCACAGTTGTCATGGTAAAGAAAATCATTTCCTTGAGTCCACGTAATGATTTCTGATTTTGAAGCTTAAGCTATAGGCATCCTCTGAAAACTATGAGCACCGATAAGCAATATGTTCTTTGATTTGTCACCAAACATGCTGAAACTTGAATATTCTCTGATCTTTACAGAATATTAACTCCATATATTCTATAACAGTAACATTATACTACTTAAAAACACAAAAATGCTGTTAGGTGCAATTGTACAAGCCTATAATCCCAGCTACACTGCGCCAGCCTGGTAAATTTAGAGAGACACTGTATCAGAATAAAAAATACTAGGAATGTTGCTTAGTGCTAGAGCATGCAAGAGGCCCAGTACCACAAGAGAGAAAGAAACAATGAGAGAGCAAACTACTGTATTACTAACAACAAAAGTGCAAAACATTTACAAATACTACAGGGTCTCACTGAGTTGCTTAGCGCCTTGCCATTGCCGAGGCTGGCTTTGAACTCACAATTCTCCTGTCTCAGCCTCCCAAAGTGCTGGGATTACAGGCATGAACCACCGCTCCCGGCTAAGAACAAATATTCTTAAACCAATTTGTAGAAATTGAAATACTGAGGGCAGGCTATAGGCAGTAGGAAAAATCATGCTCTGAGAATTCTAGTGTTTCATAGATTGTTTCAAAAAGTGTTTTAGGCATTTATTGAGTTCTCAATCCTACACCTAAAAATTACTGGTTTAAAAAAGGTTAGCCATGTGTAGTAGTACCTGCCTATTATCCCATGGGAGGCTAAAACCCTATCTCAAAAAAATCATTCATTCTAATGACTTTCATTGTACTGAATCATGCTGTTCTTACATATAACAAACTATTGTTCTTGTTCAGGTGATAGTGCTGCACAGCTGTTATCCCAGCTACTCAAGAAGCCAAGTCAGGAGAATTGTTTGAGCCCAGGAACTCAGGATCAATCTGGGCAATATAACAAGACTCTCTCTCTCAAAAAAAAAAAAAAAAAAAAAAAGACTGGGTGTAGTGGTTCTGAAGCAGAAATTTTGGTGACTATGAAGACATGGGTTCACTGCTAATGTTGAAAAGGAAATATTTCCAATGCCCATATCCAAGAAAATCCCCACTATATTAGGGATCATGCAGAGAGCAGTCTCAGGCATTGTGGTGGTAGAGAAGTAGTTCTATTTCTCCTAGTTACAGCTCAGATTTCCTGTTCTTAAACAATTTTATCTTTTTCTGTTGTTAGTTAAGAGATTTTTGTAAATGCCCAGATCCCATTCTTATGCATGTTCCTACACCCATCTCCCAGTGGTGGTGGCCAGAGGTGAACCAAGATGAGACCAATGAAAACTGTGTGGCTGAATCTTTCAGTGTGCTCTTTCAGATTTGATTTGATACTTCCACATTGGGAGATCCTTCATTCATCAAAAATCATGGAGATTATTAGCTACATTCAACATCCAAGGTCATATTCAGTTTACTAGTTTTTTATAAAGGATACAACTCAAGAACAACCACATGGAAGAGGCAAAGCATGGGGGTAGGAGGATCCCTGGAGGTCCCCTTCCTTTTTGGGGTGCACCACCCTACCAGCACCTCAACGTGTTCATCAACCCAACACCTCCATCTTTCATTTGTATTAGAATATGGCTATGGAAAAATACCCAACTTTGACTTCCTGTTGGAAAATGAAATCTCCAGAGAAAAAAGTGAAGATAATGTAGATTTTGTTCATCTCAAACACTGGCATTGACATGACTTACAGTGAAAACGCAGAGAATTGTTTTATAAAGGCAAAAAATATATTTCAATTTTTATAGCTATTTCAATCTTTCAAATGCTTTCAAATAGTTGGGAAGTAGCCACCTAACAAAGACTCTTTTAAAAATAGATTGTTTCACATTGCAAGGTTTCACATTACCCTATTCTGATACAGTCAAGAGAACATTGTAGCTAACTAAACTATTCTGAGATCCTCACACAGGAAGAATTTTGACCATGAAGGAAGGGAGAATTGTTATTTATGTCTTCTATGGGAAAATTATAACCTTTCCTGTCATTTTGACCCTCATCTATTTTGCATTAGAATGTCTCTCAATATGTAAAGTAAGAAAGACTGACACAGATCAAGTAAAAAATGCTTATCCCACTAAGCTTACTTCATTACTGCAATTGCCTTCATAAGGTAATAAGTCATCTCTTCCAGTGCTTAATTGTTTTTACTAAACTCAGTGTTTTCCTTTCATTCTCCTATCATTATTAGCTTGTGTTTTATTAAGAATAATTTGCTGCATACTTAATGCCTGTATCTTCACTTTTCAAAAAAAAGAAAATTCTGCCTGGCATAGTAGCACACACCTATAATCCCAGTGCTTTCAGAGGCTGAAGCAGGAGGATTGCAAGTTCAAGGCCAGCCTGGGCAATTTAACAAGACCCTGTCTCAAAATAAAAAATAAAAAGGGCTGGGGCTATAGCTCAGTGGTAGAGTGAGTGTTTGAGAGCTTCAGGTCAATCCCTAATGCTGCAAATAATAATAATAATAATAATAATAATAATAAATGTTCTAAAAGTCCAGTAAAATAATATATACATCTTCATATAAGATGTTTTAAAACAACACCAATATTTAAATCCTCTGTTAAAACTATTTGATATAATCACTGCATCTTGTAAAAATTTATATACACCTAAAAAAATCAATCTAGTAATATAGTTTAAAATACCAAGATATTCACAAATACTCTTTTTTTTTAAAACTGGGGAGTGAGCCCAGGGGCTCTTTACCACTAAGCTACACCCCAGATGTTTTTATTTTTTATTTTGAGAAAAGTTCTCGCTAAGTTGCTCAGGGCTTCACTAAGTTGCTGAGGCTGGCTTTGAACTTGCAATCCTCCTGCCTCAGCCTCCCGAGCAACTGGAATTACAATACAGGTGTGCACCACCATGCCAAACTTCACAAATATTCTTAGGAAAAATAACTCATTTGACATAAAATATGTTTCTGAGAAAGAGTTCTTCCCCACATTTGACCATGCTTTTCAGAACACTGCAGGAAGTAGGCAGCTTCATCACCAAGAGAAGCACTTTGATCCCCACACGGCTGAATGGGGTCAGAGCAGGAAGGTCCTACCACCAGGTCTATAGCACTCCTCACACTTCATCACAGGCAATAACTTCCTGCCTAGAGAAGTATTTGTCCTAGAGTGGGATTGAAGTCATATTCCTGGATATGTTCCTGCCCTCATTTTTCTTGATGGCCTTGCATTTCCTTCCTATGGTTGAGCTAGTACCTTGTATAAAATTAGAAGTAATTCCTATTGGGTACTTACAATATGCCAATGTTAATCTAAAGTGCTTTACAAATATTGAATCAATAAATCTTCATGATAACACTATAAGATATATTCTATCATTACTCCTACTTCATGGATGAAAATATTGATATACAGAGAGTTTAGGTCACATGCCTGATGCCTTATGATTTACAGCAGTGCTTAAAATCAGGTAGTATGGGGGGCTGGGGATGTGGCTCAGTGGTAGAGCGCTTGCCTTGCCTGCGAGAGGCACTGAGTTCGATCCGCAGCACCACATACAAATAAATAAATAAAGGTTAAATAACTGGGCACAGTGGTGCATGCCTGTAATCCCAGCACTTTGGGAGACTGAGACAGAAGAATTGGGAGTTCAAAGCCAAGGCACTTGGCAAAGGCAAGGCACTAAGAAACTCAGTGAGACTCTGTCTCTAAATAAACCACAAAATAGGGCTGGGGATGTGACTCAGTGGTCGAGTATCCCTGAGTTCAATTCCTGGTACCAAAAAAAAAAAAAAAATCAAGTAGTATGGCTTTATGGCCCATTCTCTTAAACACAACATCATACAAACTCCTTAAAAACATGTAATAAATAACATGATGACTGCAGTCTGAGGTAATAAAGCCCTCTAACCACTCCTCCAATATGAGTACTGCTACAGCTCAGGAAATCAAACATAACCTCATTTACTATAGTAGTGAAATTATGTCTAAATTCTGGTTTAGCCAGTGTTATGCTTTAGATATGTGGAGTCCCCCAAAAGTTCATGTGTGAGACAATGCAAGGTTTAGAGGTGAAATGATTGGATTATGAGAGCTTTAACCCAATCAGGGAATTAATCTTCTGATAGGGATTAACTGGGTGGTAACTACAGGCAAGTAAGGTGTGGCTGGAGGAGGTGGATCCCTGGAGGCATGGCTTTGGAGTATATATTTTGTCCTTGTTGAGAGAAGCTCTCTCTTATGCCTTGAGCCACTTCCCTCCACCACACTCTTCAACCCTGACGTTCCATCTAACCCGAGCCCCGAGGAATGGAGTCTGTCATCTATCGACTAAAACCTCTGAAACCATGAACCCCCAAATAAACTTTTCTTCCTCTAATTTTTCTTGTCAGGTCTTTTAGACATGGCAGCAAAAAAGCTGACCAAAACAGCCAGGTACTTGTTTAACAAATCTACATATCTACAGCAGGCAAAGCACTATGGATTGGAGGGCAGCTAGGAGAAACTGAGTAAGTTGAACATCTTAAATCAAGGCCACTGAGTTTCCACTCTTCTGGAGGGGATACAAGTATGTGCAGAACTATATAATAGAGAAGGATATTGGGAGGGAGAAAGAAGACTATAAGCTCTGTACAGTAATGAAGAACCCTAAAGTTGCATTATTATGATATAATGACTTTAGATCTCTGGCAGTATAATTGCTCTGATCATAGAAAGTTCTGGAGACAGAAAAGCAGCTCTTCTAGATTTGGAAGCGAGTGAGCAGCTCCTATGGAAAAATCTTGAATTCTACCCAATGAGCTGAATCTTTACACACCCATGACATTTACATGTACATATGAAAAATCTATTTAATTTACTGTAGGAGACAGGAAGGATTGAATCTAAATTCAGCTTTTGTTTTAATCATTTATCAAAGTCCACATCTTGTTTTACCCATACTTTTGTCAACTGTGATATACTATTTATCGAACATGTACAATGTGCTTGTCCATGTGTGAACCAATTCACAATAAGAATCCACATAGGATTCAAATCATGGAGGGAGGTGGGGATGTGGCTCAGAAGTAAGACATTTGCCTAGCATGTGTGGTACCCTGGGGTTCAATCCCCAGTGCCACCAAGAAAAAGGGGAGAGGTGGCTCAGTGGTATAGCACAAGGTTATAACCAAATGGAGAAAATAAAAAGGAAGAAGAGAAAGGAGTATTTATGGAACGTCTAGTATGTCTCATTCATATGCTTAGCATTCTATATATAACACTTCTTTAATCCTCTTACAAAGGAAGTGAGTATCACCCCCAACTTTCAGCTCTATCATTCCTGCCAGCCCTGAACCACTTTCATTTCTGACCAAGCTGCTTCAGCCCCTAGTGCTCTCTCAGAATGTCTTATCTTTTCTGACAGTCATCTGCCTCAGAGGAAGACATTAGAATAGACTAGATTCTGTTTGTACTTCACACCACACTTTACAGACCTCTAGAACTATACCTTTCAGTGACAAGGGTTTCCTTACATGCCTTTCTTCCTCTACTGTGCTGTAAGAGCTTTACTAAAGTAAGGAAGCATGTCACATTGTTTCCTTAAAACCCAATGTCTAGTAATTGTCTTGACACATAGTGGATATCGAATAAATGAATGACTGACTTAGCTAAATATCTAGCAAGATGTAGAGGTGGGGTAGCTTGAGCCAAGTTCAAGTCTCTAAGTGAAACCTCAAGCTCAGCCTATCTATACCTGAGTTTTGGACATCTTTAAAATAGGAAGAATCATTCTACTTTTATTTTCAGTAGCGTTGCTGGTATTTTGTGTTGTTTTATGAAGTGGAGGCTGAAGGTAGAATGAACTATGAGTATTCAATAACATATAATAAATGTTAAACAGCTGGGCACAGTGGCGCACACTTGTAATCCAAGCAATTCAGGAGGCTGTAGCAGGAGGTCACAAGTTCAAGACCAGGCTCAACAACTTAGAACCTGTCTCAAAAGAAAAAAATAAAGTTAAAAGGGCTGGGTATGTAACTCAGTGGTGGAACATGCCTGGGTTCAATTCCTAATATTGCAATAAAAAATAAAATAAAATAAGCTGGGTGCGATGGTGCAAGCCTGTAATCCCAGCACTTAGGGAGACTGAGACAGGAGAATTGCGAGTTCAAAGCCAGCCTCAGCAATGGCGAGGTGCTAAGCAACTCAGTGAAACCCTGTCTCTACGTAAAACACAAAATAGGGCTGGGGATGTGGCTCAGTGATCAAGTGCCCCTAAGTTCAATCTCCAGTACCAAAAAAATAAAAAATTAAAAAAATAAAAATAAAATAAAATAAACAAATTATAATCACTGTGCTAGACACATAGTAGGTGATCAAGAAATGTCAGTTCCCTTTCTCTTTTCTCATGTTCAAAGTTATAGTTGAAGTGACAGCTTGGACTCTGAGAACTCTACCATGCTGCCATTTCATCACAGGTGCCTTATAAATATAATCTACTCATTCTTATTTTTGATTAATTTTATTCTTCTTAGTTGTTAATGGTTTGGATTTTAAATGTCCCCCAGGTATTAAGGATTTGGTCACCAGCCTATGGCACTATTGAGAGATGGTACAACCATTAGAAGGTGAGACAGTGAAAGGAAGTGAGGTCACTGTGAGTGTGAAAGGGGGTATTAGGACCTCAGCCCCTCGTCCTTGCTTTCTCTGCTTCCTGGCCACCATTAGGTGAGCAGCCTCCCCTTCCACACACTTCTAATAATGATGTACTGTGCTTCTACAGGCCCCAAAACAGCAGGGCCAAGGGACCATGAAACCATGAGCCAAAAAAAAACCTTTCCTACTTTAAGTTGCTTTGTCTCAGGTATTTTGCACAGTGACAGAAAGCTGACTAACATATTAGTACTTATCTTTTGTTTTTTACTTCTTTTTTTCCTATTTTGGTAAACTTTAAACTGCAATCATAGTGGAGGACAATAAAATTGAGGTAGATTTGGGATAGGAGGGAGTTTTTACCCTAGCTGAAACCTTCTGGAGAGTAAGAACCACAGCTTCTCCATCTCTACAGACCTGTCCCCTAAAACATGCTTAATAAACATTTGTGGATCTGAAAAGCACTGCCCAACTTAAACCTTGATCATTTCCTGTATCTCTGAGGACAATCTATAAAAGAAATTCAGGTAGCTGGAAAAAAAAAAAAACTAGGAAATGGGAAACTTTAGTATGTGGAACTATAAAGTAAGAATAATCTGATTCTGGAGTGAAAAACTTAAGCAAAGGGGTGAAATCAAGACAATATGACAAAAAGATAAAGATAGGAAAGAAACTCTGAAACTTGAAAGCTGGACATGATGATAGATATGTGCCTGTAGTACCAGGGACTCCAGGGGCTGTGTGAAGCAGGAGGATTCCTTGGAGAACCAAGGGTTTGAGGTCAGCCTGTGCAATACAGCAAGACTCCATTTCTTAAAGAAAAGGTGATTGAAACTTGAAGTAAATGTGAAAATAATGCATAGTCCTTACAGTGAAAAACCCACAAATCTGCTCCAGGAAATTGAAAAACTTTCTATTACCTAAAATATCTCACTGTTTTCACCCTTTCTGTTCTTGCTTTTTCCCTGACCGTAAACACTATCTTTCCCTTCTCATCATCTACTTGATAATATGCAGCATTCAAACTTGACTTACCTCCTGCAAGAAAATTTTTCCAACTTCTCCACTTCATAATAAGACCTCATTTCTCAGATGTATTCATAGAATTTTTTGTCTACATACAATATTCTTTAATTGATCAGTATATGGAAGTCTTAACTGTCAAGCAAAATACATAATGTATGGTTTTCATTTTTAAGTAATTCCATTGCCTACAAAGCTCAAGGCTAGACACATTATAGATGTTAAATACTTATTAAATCAAAGAGCCTCAATTTTGAAAAATGCCTCTTTGAATTATTATTATTATTATTATTATTATTATTATTATTTTGCGAAGGAGGGGCTCCATTCCAAGGGTATGCTGGGTAAGCTCTCAACTGCTAGGCTACCAGCGCCAATGTCTTAATTAGCATTTTAAATGCATATGTATATATTTGAATATATATATGTGATATACATACATGATTCACAGAAAATAGGAATTAAAACAAATGCTTTGAGGAGACAGTTAAAATTCATCAGAGTCTAGATAAGTAAAGGTAAATGTGACTATACTGCTGTTTAATGATACAAAAGAGGATCCTATTGTAGATCTTTCCTTAGAAAAAAATCTTTATGAAAACATACTGAATATTATCTAAAAGCAATTTTTGTCATTTGTTTTCATCCTGATGAAGATCAAATACCATCTCAATGCACAGTCCAAACTAAATGGGAAATTATATTAATGTACCCACTACTTAAAGTATACTATTTGAAAACTGCTTTTTACTGAACTTCTTCAATTATATTATTTGCATGAAATATTTATTTGCTCTAAAAATAACATTCAACATAATTGCTCTTCAAAGGGTAAGTATATTATTTTAAAAACCTGTCTGTTTTTCATACTTCAACACTATACCTTGTTTCTGTTCTCTCTTATCTCTTGACAGCAGTAGTCCTGCTTATACTGACAGATAGCAATATTTTCCATTTACCACGACCACACCCACCCAATGTTTACTGAA
The DNA here is from genome assembly GCA_028644305.1 of Xerus rutilus. NCBI lineage: Eukaryota > Metazoa > Chordata > Mammalia > Rodentia > Sciuridae > Xerus > Xerus rutilus. The sequence continues at coordinate 65,477,130 of CM053408.1, forward strand.
TCAAATAGCAGCAAGTCAAAGCATCTACAAGACGCAAGGGGAATTTATCCTTGTGAGTAATTTCAATTTGGGAATGAAAGGAATTGAAGAGCTAAAAGCAATTCATATATTGTTAACATTTATTAAAATTCTTAAAATTTTTATGGAAATGAAACATTCTCTGTTGATTTCTCATGTTGGATCCACATTACAGACAAGCCCTTCTTTTTTTTGTACTGGTGATTTAACCCAGGGGTGCTCTATACTGAATCACATCCCCAACCTTTTTTGAGACAGGGTCTCACTAAGTTGCTTAGGGCCTCATTAAGTTGCTAAGGCTGGGTTTGAACTCACGATCCACCTGTCTCAGCCTCCCAAGTCTCTGGTATTCCAGGCATGCACCACCACTCCCATCCAAGCACATTTTTTTATAATCTCTAAACTTAAAACTTTAACATATGTATAAGTGTGTATTTAGATAGCTATGTACTTTTCTGTATTCACAGACATCAAATTCAAATTTTACATATTTGAAAATGTATCTAACAATATATTTTAATCAAAATAATTGTTAGAAGAAATATTGAGGGCTGAAGTTGTAGCTTAGTGGAAGAGCACTTGCCCAACATGTGTGGGGCCCTGGGTTCTATCCTCAGCACCACATAAAAATAAATAATATAAAGCTCCATCAACAACTAATAAAAAATATTTAAAATAAAAAGAAGAAATATTGATGCCAATTTTGTCCCAAAGAGACAAAGATTTGTCAACTATAGTGTGACCCACTTAAACTTTAACTTTCCTGACTGGGGTTATAGCACAGCAGTTTTTGGTTTTTTGTTTGTTTGTTTTATATTTGGGATAGAAACCAGGGGAGTTTTACCATTGAGCTACATCCCTTTATTTTATTTTATTTTATTTTATTTTATAATTTATTTTAAGACAGAGTCTCACTATGTTGCTTAGGGCCTCACTAAATTGCTGAGATTGGCCTTGAACTTGTGATCCTAATGTCTCAGCCTCCCAAGTTGCTGGGATTGCAGGTATGTGCCATGCATGTGCCAGGCTTGTAGCTCAGTGTTTTAAAACAAAACAAAACTTTGAACTTTCTCAGAATAATATGACAACAAACAGGTGATCAGCACTTTAAATATATTAAACAACAAAAATTATCTCATTCACATAGGAGTTGTTATTTTGTGAAATTTATCACTTATTTTGGTAACATAAACATTTGAGGACAAAAAGTAACTTCAGTTATTTGGCTAACCCTATATATGCAATTAATTGTATTAAATAGGCACTTATTGGAGGACTAAGTAGACATTCATATGCAGCATTGTATTAGACCCAGCAGGAAAACAAAAATAAGACATGAGACTCTATATTCTTTGCCAGAATTGGATATAGTCGTATAGGTATAATTTCTTCTGTTCATGTTCAGCCTATGCTTTTTTATATTTCTTCTGCTTTCTAACCAACACATTCTCTCTTCAACTCACTTGGTACCTTTCTGATTTACAACTTACCTACTAAGCTTCCCTATAATAATTATATTTCTCTAATGATGAGAACTCTGACCTTAGCAATTTAATTTCTCCTATCTGAATATAGCAATTCCCTATAAATCAGTGATAAATTAATTGAAATATATACTGTATGTACATTTTGGATAAAAATAAATACCTCCAAGACAAACATGATTGTTTCTGTTTTATAAAATTATCAAGAATACAAATACATTTTCTTATTTTAAAGGTTCGTTTAAATTCTTCTTCATCTAGGAGATGGGTGCAGCAGTGGCATGTGCCTGAAGTTCCAGCTACTCAGGAGGCTGAGGCATCACTTGAGCCTAGAAGTTGGTGGACAGCCTGGGCAATATAGCAAGACCAGTTTAAAAAAAAAAATTCTTCAACAGAAGAATTCATTATTAGCCATAAAAGTAGAACATTTCTTAATATTTCATGTTGTCACATTTCTGTTCATAACAGTAATACAAATTACTAATTCAACCAATTCAATCTGAGAAATATAAACACATTGTAATGTTTAAATTCTAAAACCGATTTTTTTAGAAAGAAGTAAAATGCAAAATTGTGTCGTCCTTGTTTAGGAGAAGCCTGTTATCATACCTACTCATTAAGATACCTACAGAATGTGTAATCACAATCAGTTTCACATCTATGCTTTATTTAGTATCCATGAGGGTAGTAAATATTGTTAATAACAGCACTTTTAAGATAATATGATGTTATAAAAAAACAATTTCTTAACCAACAAATTTTACTGGTTTTGGGGCATGTAAAGCAATATATTTTGTGAAAGAAATAGGAATATAGCTTGATGATCTCTGTGCTTTTTGTTCATTGGCAAAAAGAACAGTAAATATTGACAATTTCACATAAATCACATTTTCTCAGATAAAAACACAATACTATATAAAGGCAATGGTGTTGGTTGATTTTTCTAAATTCTAATGAATAATGGTTAATTTTATAAAGTCCATGAATGATGTATTTTGGTTCTGAAGAAAAATTTAAGTTCTTGATGATGCCATTATTCTTCTTGATTTTTTGGCATGTTAATATGTGTTTTAAAAAAAAAAAACTAGAAATGCAGCAAGAGCAGCAAATACTCTCACCAACAAAGCATCTGCACCAGCATCAATATCCTGATTTTATATCTTTGAATTCTAATATCAGGATTATCTTTTATAAACAATCCAACATGTTTTAAATTCATGTTCAATTTAGGATTTGTTATTCAATGAACATGTGCTGAGCCAGCCACTATATGTGACTCTGCAACAGATAAAATGATTACTAGCACAGATTTTTGTTATTAAACAGTTATACCCTACTGAAAAGACAGATGCAATCACATCTAACACGAGGCAGAGTGCTAAGTGCTGTAATAGAAAAAGGAAGTGCTATAGGAGTAGAGCAAGAGAGATTAATTTTAAGGTATTGAGCAGGGTTTTACAGATGAGTTCACATTTGAAATGGATATTGGACAAGAGCTGAGATTTCAACAGATGCTGATGATAGGTCCTATAAGACTGACTTAATCTGACTCATACCTCCCATCTGATCCCACTTTAACCTGTTCAGCTTTTACTGTTATCCATAGCATTCATCTAACCTACTTTACATTTGTCATACTTATTGTCTGCCTACTCCCACTAAAAGTAAGTATTCTGATGGGGTCTTTGTTTTGTTCACTGATAAATGTACTTTGGTGCCTTGAAGTTCCTGCTCATTGAAGGCACTTGACAGCTATCTGTATAATTAATTAATGTGGGAAAAACATAAGTTAACCATGGAGGCAGAAAGTGTGGGATATTTTTTTCAAATAGTAAGGAGTCCAAGGTGGCTGGTCTAGCTAGAAAATACCTTTTCATGCTGTATGGTAAAAATGAGAAGAGAACTGAATTTATAAGGAAGCAGCCTAAGTTTCTTCCTCTAAGTGATGAAGTTGATTTCTCTGGAGCTTAATTTCTCATTTGAGAAATAAATGGTTGAACTATAATAATATGAAGTTCTTAAATAGTTATGGAATAAATTAAATGACAAGAACTCCAGCTCTGAAATCTATTTGAATTTTTGAGCTATTTCCCATTTTATTTATATATATTTTATATGTATTTGGGCTTTGCTGTTCTGAAATTGTACTCTTGCTAAAATTGCCTCTATTTCACTTCAGCTTATTTTTTTTAAGAAAACTGAATTCTATAAAGTAGATGAATTCCCTCTATTGAATAAAATGATGTGGAAATATGTTCAAAATCTGCTAAAAGCAGATGATATCAATGTAACATGACATGCAATGTCAGGCTAATTACACACTCTCAGCTGCCACATCTGGTAGGTTCTACTGTTATAAATTACACCAACCCATTGGAAAAGGGACAATCTCAGGGATAAATCCAGGTGGCGAATCACTAGAAATCTAATCCATGGTATATTAATAAGTTTTGTGTCTATTTTTCAAATCCATATCCTTACTATTCCTATCATTAAATAAGGTCATTTATTTACCTATCTTTTAATATTTTTATTTACATTGTTTAAAAAAAAACAATATTTTAGTGATATTTTGAACCTATTTGTTGAGGGTCCAGATCAACTTTGTCCAAAAGACTTTCTGAGACATTTTAAATGTTCAGGATCTGCAGAGTATGATACAGTAGTCATCAGGCACAGCAGCTATTATTGAGCACTTAAAATTTTGCTAGTGCAAATAAGGAAGTGAATTTTTAATTTTTTTCACTTTTAATTAATTTCAATTGAAACTCTCATGTAGCTATTTGTTCTACTATATTGGACAACACAGGTCTAGAAATTGTTCTTTCAGAAGGTTCAATGATAACTATATACATGTTTATTTGACATTTTATGGAACAAAAAGATTGCATAAACTTCTACTTCCAGGAAGACAAAGTAGAGATGCTTTTCTCTATTCCTATTTCTCTGTTTCTTCCTGGACATTTTATATAACAAGTAAAGAAGACTATGAAAAGTGGAGGGAAGGCAGACCAACAAGAGATTCTGGGACTCAAGGAACATGGTGGTGAGTTCTCTGAGGTTTTTTTGCCTCATATATACTACATTTCAAGCTGAGGAGGCAAAAAAAAAAACAAAACCCAGAAAATGTTTATTCTAATTAAAGGGCCAGGAAAGAGGACCCTAACAAGGCAAAAAAAAAAAAAAAAATCAACATCAATTGCTCTACTTTAGTCAAACCCTACAGAAAAAGCTATGGTCCTATTACCCACCCATGCCAACAAAAGCTGAGTGGGGAGCATGGAATTACAGCCCTGTCAGACTATGACATACTCTTAATCCCCAAGGTGGTATCAGAGAAGGTTGAGTCTTTTCATCCCTGTTGAACAGTAATGAGTGTCCCCATTCCCCTATAGTACCAGTAGATACCAGAAGGGGAATCTCGATTTCCATTGCCTTCTGGCAGTAATAAGACGCACCTTCCCCTTTCCAATGAGGCAACATCAGTGGAAGTCTAGTTGGAGAGTCAAGACTTTTACTACCACTCAGAGTAATGAGGCCATTAACTTGTGATGCCAATGGAGACCATGTAGAGAGGAGTAGTAAGGACTAATGAGGAATCTGCCCTAATCAGAGAGTAATGAAGACTAAGTAAGGAATGTGAGGAAGTAATGCCCATACTTTTATCAGGGTGGTGTCACAGAAAACCAGTGGAAACAAAGATTTAAATAGGATGCAGAAAAATAAAATAAATAAATAAATAGGATGCAGAATCTCATAAATCAAAAATATTGATGTTTCCTTAAAAAAATTGTAATAAGAATCAGGAAGATCTCAAACTGATACTTTTTCTTCCCATGGTTCAATAATGAATGAACCTCAACTGAATGAATGAATTCCAAACTCAAAAGAAAAAAGGCAATTAATATATGCCAATGTTGAGATGACAGAGATGTTAGAATAACCTAACAGATTTTAAAGCGGACATGATTTGAAAATAAAAAGCTTCAGTGAATAATTATAAACACACTTGAAACAAAAGGGAAATTAGTAAACCTCAGAAGTTAAATAGAAATTAAATAGAAAAAATGAAGAAGAATGAATTGTTTAATTTAGAAAATGTGGAAAACTACAATAATCAATTCAAAAAGCCCTCAGTGAATTGGCCCAACATCAAATGCCAGGGGCAGAGAAAAGAACCCATGAACTGGAAGATAGAATTATAGAAATTACTACATCTGAACAACATTGAAAAAAGCAATTAAGAGTCTTAAGGACCTGTGAGACTATTAGGGTTTGACTCTCGAATTCCCCCCAAAGGCTCATGTGTTGAAGGTCTAATTCCCAATGTAGCTATGTTCAGAGGTGGACTAGTGGGAAGGATTGGATCATGATGGCTCTGACCTCATCAATGGATTAATTCATTGTCTAGATTCATAATTTGATGGCATCTTTGGGACATGGTAGAGTGTAGAAGAGGTGGGGCCTAGATGAAGGAAGTTGGTCTCTGGGTGTTTGACCTGGAAGAGTATGTTTTGTCCTGGGACTCTTCATATGTCCCTCGCCTGCCTCCTCTTTCTTCTCCTTTCCTCTTTCTTTTCTGCTTCCCAGCTGCCACCAGCTAAGTAACTTTCTTCCACCATGCCTTTCCGTCATGTTGTGCCTTATCTCAGGCCCAAAACAAAACAGCAGAGCCAACTGACCATGGACTGAAACCTCTGAAACTGTGAGTCAAAACAAATCTTTCCCCCTTTAAGTCATTTTTCTCAAGTTTTTTGTTACAGAGAGAAGCTACCACAGAGACTATAAAAACCTGCTGGAAGTTTGCAAGTCCTTCATCAGGAAGGACTTGTAGAAATAATGGCAGAAAACTTCCCAGACTTAATAGAGACAAAAGCCTACAGATTCAAGATGCTGAGAAGAATCCAAACAGGAGAAGTCCAAGAAGTACACATTAAGAATATTAAAATTAAAACTAAACATTAAAATCTGAAAACAAAAGACAAGAACTTTTGAATAAAGCCAGAGTTACTTACAGGAAGAAAATAATTCAAATGACAGCAGATTTCTTATCAGAAACCATGGAAAACAGAGAAGTATCACAAGATCATTCATCAGTTGAAATAAAGGAGTGTCAACTCAAAATCTTATACCTAGCAAAAAAAAACTTTAGATTAATTAAAGGGAAATTCAAAATTCTCAGATGAGGAAAAACTAAAGACTTTGTTACCAGAAACTTATTTCAATAGGAGACTAATGAAAAACTAAAGTTTCTAAATAGAATAGAAATGATAAAAGAAGGAATATTAGAATATCAAAACAACACAGTAAGTAAAAATGTAGGTTAATGCAGTAGATTTTCTTATCTGTAGTTTTTCGAAATACAGGTTGATGGTTGAAGCAAAAATTATAATACTTTCTGATAAGGTTCTATGTAGGAATTACTTAAGACATTATAAACAAGATAGAGTAAAGAAACATTCAGGAAGTACATCTCACACGATATACAAAGAATTAACCCAAAATAGATCATAAATTCAGGTGTAAAACTTAAAACTACAAAACTTTTAGACAAAGAGAAAAAATTTTTTTTGAAGTTTAAGACTTGTTAAAAAAAGTCTTAGGAAAAGGAAAATTAAGTAAAAGGAAAATTAATGAGCTGTATGTCATCAAAATTTTAAAATTCTGTAAAGAGCTGAGCATGGTGGTATACATCTGCAATCTCAGATACTTAGGAGGTTGAGGTAAGATCACAAATTTGAGGCCACATGAGCAGCTTAGTAAGACCTTGTCTCAAAAATAAATAAATAAATAAATAAATAAATAAATAAATAAATAAATAAAATGCTCTGGGAATGTAGCTCAGTGGATTCAATCCCCAGTACAATAAACAAACAACAACAACAACAAAAAAACACTTGTATGAAAAGACCAGATCTAGATTGGAAAAGAAAATTCTATATACCATAAATGAAACAAAGAATTAATATCTAGAATAAATAACTAGCAAAACTCAATAGGAAAAAAACGCTAACAGTCCAATTGGAAAATGGCCAAATGAATACATTTCATTGGAAAGATATAAAAATGCACATGAAAAGATGTTCAACATTTAAACCATAAGGCAATGATCAATACACACCTATCAGAACAGCAAAAATTTTAAAAGTGACAGCACCAAAAGTTAGCAAGATTGTAGAGAAAGGGGTTCACTCATACATTGTTGACGGAAATGTAAAATGATATAGCTACTCTCAAAAACAGTGCTGCAGTTTCTTCAAAAGCTAGACATGTAACAACCTGGCAATTGCAATCCTGAATATTTACCTCCGAGAAATGAGTGCTTGTGTTCATACAAAAACTTGTATATGAATATTTATGGCACCTTTATTTATAATAGCCAAAAACTAAAAACAACCAGATGTCCTTTAATGATTACACAAACCAGTGTATCCATACTATGGGATGCTGTTTTATAAAAGGAAAGAACTATTAATACCCTCAACAACCTATATGAATCTTTGGCAAATTATGCTGAGTAAAAAAAAGCCAATCTCAAAAGTTAACCTGTATAATTCCATTTATATAACTTCTTTGAAATGACAAAATTATAGTGCTATGCACTGTTTTAGAGGCTGAGAAAACAAGACAAATTTTCTTATCTTCCTGATATTCCTATCTTCCTGAATATTTAATTCCTTAAATATTATACAGAATATAAGATGGAGGTAAGTGCTAGAAGAAAAAAAATGACATACCCCTCTGCAATGGGGAGACGGGTGGGAAATATAGGTAGTTAGATGCATTACTAAATTGGGTGATCAGTGAAACTATTGTCTTACATCTAATGGTGAATAATCACACTGTGGCATGTTCGAATGTAAATTTTCCAAAGAGAATTATAATTTAGTTAAAAAACAACAACAACAACAAAAACAAAAACCACAATGGCTTCAGCACCAGAATTTGCAAGCTTTTTGTCTACTGTGATGCATGTGACTAAAAATGTTCACATGTCACACACTCTCATAGGTGGACAAATGAGACTATGTACAATTCCTGGTACCTGGTTATAATCTTCCTCATTCTCTTACTCATAAAAATCAGCTAAAAAAATCATTGAGTAATAATGTATTTTATTGTGATAGACTTAAGCCTAAATATGTTTAAATATATCATTTTAAAACTGCAGGTTGGATGCAGTGGTGCATGCCTAGTCCCAGAGCCTCAGAAGGCTGAGTCAGGAAGATCGTAAGTTAAAAGCTAGCCTCAGGAATTTAGCGAGACCCTGTCTCAATATAAAACATAAAAAATGGGCCAGGATGTGGCTCAATAGTTAAGTGCCTCTGGGTTCAATCCCTGGTACAAAGAGGGGGCGGGGGGGGGGGAAGAGGAGGAGGAGAGAGAAAGAAAAGAGAAAAAAATCAGTATTTTATTACTTATAGTATACAACTGATTTCAACACATGTGCATATTGAGTCTTTGGCATTAAAATAATAGCAATTTGTATGTGTATAGAAAAATTTAATTGGTGGTTCATATATCTTTTCACAGATATTCCTAGAGAACAGGCAATTATAATATGGACTCTACATTACAGGGAAGTTGAGACATAGGATAAAAATTATAGAGGCAGTTTTAGAATAGCTTCAATCAGCACACTTGATGAATACTTCAACAAGAGCTGAAATTTACCATTAAAGTAAGTGAATACCCAGTGGACTGGATGGCTGAAATTTGCTACCTGAATGGACAAATTTTCTCAGCTGAAAAGTAAAATACATCAATTGTTATTTGAGTGCTGTTCAGTATTACTATTCATTGGTTCAAAATCTTTCAAAAGAGAAAAGAAAATAATTGCATCCCCTCAAACAAAGCTCAAGGTAAAATACTGCTCACCACAGGAATATTTTTCAGTGTAATAAACATGTATGAAATGCCAACTATAGGTTAAGCACTTTGCTGTATACTGGAGACCAAGAAGAAAATTAAGACAAAATATTTAATTTTTTCTTGATTTAAAATAGATAGAGTTCTTTTTTTTTAAATGTTTATTTTTTAGTTGTAGGTGACAGAATACCTTTATTTTATTTTTATGTGGTGCTGAGGATTGAACCCAGTGCCTTATGCGCGCTAGGCGAGCACACTACCACTGCGCCATAATCCCAGCCCCTAGATAGAGTTCTTATGGCATAATCAACAGCCCAATAATGTTGGCTTTGATATTTCCAATAGAGTAGATGTATCATGAATTATGTAATCAAGATCTTAGTCTGGAAATTTTTAGAAGAAAAAATAATCTGATAAAATGAATGTTGATCTATCTGGTGAATGATCTATGATAGATCTTTTCCATTGAACAAAGTATGGAATAGGGGCCTAAGTGAGGAATTCCTCAAAGCTATACTCAGTGCTGGTCATCTCCAATAATCCCAAGTCTTGTGTGAAGTGATCCTCAACTATTGTAGATCCTATCTTATCTAGTGTCACAAAATAAGGGCCTAATACATTTTTGCTGGGGGGAAAAAAAGATGAATCCAGATTTCCAGCTGAAGGGTAATCCTTCAGGATCATGAAACTCAAGTTCAAAATCTGCCTAAAACAGCTGGGTGCGGTGTCTCAAGCCTGTAATCCCAGCACTTAGGGAGGCTGAGACAGGAGAATCACGAGTTCAAAGCCAGCCTCAGCAATGGCGAGGTGCTAAGCAACTCAGTGAGACCCTGTCTCTACATAAAACACAAAATAAGGCTGGGGATGTGGCTCAGTAGTCAAGTACCCCTGAGTTCAATCCCCAGTACCAAAAAAAAAAATCTGCCTAAAACACTTCCAGAGCCTCCTGATGGCTGCTCATCTGCCCCAGTGGCAGTGGAAGTACAGGCATGTTTCCCTCCATGGTGGCCACTTTTCTGTGGAGCTCCAGGAAAATCTCCATTTGGGTGGCCTATCACTCTTTCCTGAATCTGAGACCCAAGACAAGAATGAGAGCTTGAGAAGAGCTAGAACTTCTGCAAGTACTAGATCCAGCCATGATGAAATAAACAGGCAGGTCTGCATAAAAGACAACAAAGGGGCTGAGGTGTAGCTTAGTGGGAAAGCCTGTGTAGCAAGGGCAATCCCTGGGCTCGATCCCGGTACCCAAATGGAAAGGAAAACAAAGGTCAAGTTTGAACCCCACTGTCATCTTTTTTAGGCTTTGGGGACTCAAATTTGTGAGGGAAATGAGTTCTGAAAGTCAGCAGTAGTGTCCTTAGAACTATCAACTTCCCTCTCAGAGTGAGGGAAGTAGATCTGGATCCCTAATTCATGAGGAAGCATTTTGAAAGTTACTTGTCCCTCCAATCCATTTTTAGGAATCAAATCCAATTTCATGCAAACTCAACCCAGGGTGGGAAACTCCTCTATGGGGGCTCCTGGTCTCCCACTGTAATAGGTTGTTTCTTGGTCTTCAGGGGAGGCAAGGGGCCCTCAGAGATGCCCATAGCCACCTCAATGCCTACTTTCAGAAGCATTAAATGGACTTTTTTAACTTAGAACTATGAGTTATGGTGCGATTTCCTGAAGCTTAGGGCTGAGGCCACACAATTCCATTCTATTTCTGTCCCCCAAATCCTCCAAAAAGTGATTTATTTGCAGTCAACATGAGATGCCAGTTAGGGATGTATGAGGACTTGGAAAAGCTGAACATATCTTTCAGTTTTTATTCTAATTCTTGAATGGATGTGTGTTCCAGAGCAAGCACAACAGGGCTTCTGCCAAGGTGGTATGGCTGAGAATTCTCCCACCCTCTGAAAAAAGTGTAATTCTGGACTTAGATGGAGTCTCTGGTCACAAAGAAGTTCATTAACGGAAAATGTTTTCAAATGTTGAGAGTTTGGAAAAATGTCAGGTGAAGAATACTAACTCTTATGTCTTCATCACTGTATGTATCATGTCAATAAGCATATTTTCACTACACATCTATTTTAAAGGCACTGAATCAAAGTGTAGCCTTGTAAGAATTATTTCATGGTTAAGCACTTTCATAGGTCTTCAACTATTAATTTCTAAAACAACAAAGGTTGTATATGCTCACATAACAATGAATATTATAAAACCAGAGATTCATTCATTCTTTTTGTAACTGACTTTTTGTTGAATGCTTATTGTGTACAAAGCACTGAGTTCAAATTAACTTTATTTTGGGGGGGAGGTAAGGGCTATTTACTGTTATTCATTTGTCATTAATGAGTTGACTGGATTGGAGTTTATCACCTGCAGATTTTTAGCTAGTCTGATTAGGCTGCATTTCCCTTTGCCATTTTCTTTCTCTACATTACCAATAACAGCTATGTTAATGTCTTTTGTTTTAAGTAAACATTTCTGATATGCAGCTCTGTAGAATTTTAACTTGGACCCTACACTTAAATTTCTCCATGTGTTTAAAAAAGGAAGAATGAGAGATGGGGGAAGTAGCTCAGTAGTAGAGCCCTTGCCTAGCCTTTGGGTTGATCCCCACCAACACCGCCTCCCAGCCCTCCCCTGCCCAAAAAAGAAGAAGAATGAACTCTTAATATATTTTTTGTCCTTAGTTAGCCTTTCAGGATTTTATAATGTTAGTTTTTAAGTGCTGACTATAAGGGAAAATATTTTTGCAAGCAAAATTCTAAAAAGTCTGAAAAATTTAAGGAGGTGACATTTATCTTCTGTACTTCAGTCCCTTTGATAGTTTTCTTTCTGTTCCTAGTATGATTTGCTACCAATATTCCTGTCCAATAAGGAAGGAGTAGGGAGGACAAACCAATTTTGCAAACCTATGTAGCTCTGGATAAGTAATTTATCCTGTAGAACTGAGATTCCTCATCTTTAATACAGGGATTGTCATAGTATGTTCCTCATATTGTTATTGTGAAGATTAAATATAATATTGAACATAAAGCACTTAAGCATGCGTACATGTGCACATTAAAAATAAAAGTTTTCTTTTTATTTTGCCAAATAAAGACATTAAAGGAAAAAGCTCCATCTCTATCTATTATCACAATCATTTAATAAAAGAAACAATCTAATACCATTCAAGAAGGAGGGTGTGACCTCAGAATTTATAATGTATTTTCCCTTGGGAACCTGAGAATTTATCATTTTAATTAAGAATTTACTACATTGTCCTTGTGGTTCACATTTTACCACAAATTAATGGGTATTTCATCTTGGACTGTGATTTGCAGACCCACTGCAGATCTCTTCAATTTTTGTTTTCCATCAAAATTCATCCACCATACTCTCATTCCCTCAAAACCCAGCTCTCTCATCTAACATTATAGCTCATTGGCCTGTAGTGATGCAGATGGCTTAATACATTCACCTCATCAAGAACATGTTTATATTCAGATGTAGAGGACTTTATCCAGATAAGCAAAAGTAATAGTGAGAGTTTCAGACTGGTTGGCACTGCTAGGGGACAACAACTTAGGTGTAAGTGCCCTTCTCAGGATCCTGAATGTCTATCTGCTTTATCCATGTGTCTGGCTGTCCCTGTACCCTACCTACCTTAGTTTAAGATATTAAAAACTGCTGCAGACTAATCCCAGCAACTTGGGAGGCAGGAGGATTTCAAGTTAGAGATTAGCCTGGACAATTTAGTGAGGCTCTGCCTTAAAATAAATTATAAAGGACTGGAAATGGAGCTCAGTGGTGGATGGCTTGCCTAGCACATGCAGGGCCCTGTGGAGAGGGAGATTTGCCTCAGAAAGGCTGTCACTTTGAATAGTTTTTTCAGGAGCACCTACAACTCACACTTATCATTATAAACAAAATCAAGGTCTGAAGGTTTTCTAGATTGTTTTTACATTTATGCCACTTCTGAGTCAGGCCTATTATATCAAGTAAAGACACATCATATCCTCAGTAGATCTCTGAACTGTCATGATTCTTATGGAAAAAGAAATTATTTTTAAATAGGTTCTTCCAAGGATTAACATGAAAGAGGCAAAACTTGCCCGAAAGGTTGGCCTGTAGGTTGCTGGGCTTCTCTAGGGACAATGACAGCATACTAAAACAACAAGAATGGACTCCATGCCAGGTGTTTCGAGGACAGGTGGATGAGACAGCCCATAGTGCACTAAAGTACAACAGTGATGAGTACGGGTCTGGGTTCAGACGACCTTGACTCAAATTGTAGTTAGATACTTATCAGCTGTACAAAGCAGTCAATCTCTCTAAACTTCGGTTTCCTGAAATGGAGTTAAGAACAATTCATATTGGGCTAGGGGTGTGGCTCAGTGGTAGAGTGCTTGCCTCACATGGATGAGGCACCCAATTTGATTCTCAGCACCGCATATAAATAAATGAATAAAAATAAAGGCCCATCAACTAAAAATTTTTTTTAAAAAATAACAGTTCATATATCACAGGATTTTTATGAGGATTAAACAAGTTAACACATGTAAAACGTTTTAGTACAGTGCCTGCCCATAGCTAGCTCTCCACTAATATTAGCTGTTATTATTATGTGCTCTGTCACAGGATGTGCCCACTCTGCCACTAGCTTCATTAACCACTTATACTAAGTATATTTGCTGTTTTAGTCGGAACATACTCTGAAATCACAAAATATGCAAACTCAGGTCCAGATCTGTGCATATGTAAGGCATATCTTGGAGTTCCCCTTTTAGTAGGTTCCACAGAAATATCCCAGCCTTTACTAAACTTTACTTTACTTCCTCAAATCACCTCTCTCACTTCTCTTTTGTTGCTGATGTCACTCCAGTCTCACTGAGATTGTTTTTAAGAGAATTTTTTGGTTGTTTTTTGGTGTGGGGTATTGTGATTGATAGCACATTCTTTAGCCATGAGCAAGCATTACTTGAGTTGTCCAGTGGGTGAAACATCTCAGTTTACATTGTTTCTAAACAGTGATGCTCAATGAGTTTGTCGTGAGGTTGTCAGATTTCATAATTACAGTCAATTTTCAATTATCCTCATAAATAAAAAAGGTCATCAGTACATATAACAGAAAATTACAGATTATAAGTTTGCAGCTAACCACACAAGCAGAATTGAGCCAGCTTCTATATATACTCAAGGACAATACCAACTGGGTTAAAAGAATTTAGCCTTCCTATAATCTCCTTTAAACCCTGCTCTTTGATATGAATGCTTGTCATTTTCTCAGTCTTATGAAAAGTACTAAGAAATTACAACTCCAAATCTCCCCCGCCCAATAGGAATGTGCCTTATGCATTCCTATAAAACAGCAATTCCACAATTGATTTTGGGCTACTCTCAGGCAGTGTGTCAACCACATGGTAATACAACGATGCATATGATTAGTTTCCAGAGCATACAACCCAGGGAGTGTTAGCTGTACATGTGGCCTTCTTATCTTCCCAAGGCCACTTTTATTACATAAATAGGGAAAAGTAGAAGCCTTGAGGGAACCTGTTCAAAAGGGGCACACCGAGATTGTTAGGTCTTGTTTTCTTCACATAGTTCCCTCTCATTTTCTCCACTTACCTTACCCCTTGGGCTCAAATAGAATAAATCTATCCTTTGAATATTTGGAGGAAGCTATTCTCTTCTGCCTAGCTTTGCCACTGAATAGAATAGCTTCAATTTCTTCATCCCTCTGAGTTTGTTATTATTTTTTTATTATAGAAAAAGAGGGAATTGTATTAGGAGATCTATAATAAATACTTTCATTTTAATATCATATAACTCAATGAGAAAATCTCTTTTTTTAAAGTATTTTTTAGTTATACATGGACACAGTGTTTTTATTTTGTTTATTTATTTTTATGTGGTGCTGAAGATTGAACCCAGTGCCTCACACGTGCAAGGCAAGCTCTCTGCCACTGAGCCACAACCTCAGCCCCAATGAGAAAATCTCTTGATGATAGTCAAAAGAATAGTTTTATAAACTATACATTATATCCTTATACTGTCCAATAGTATATCTTATACTAGACAATGTACTTTACATACATAATATCAATTTTTATCCTTATGATATTCCTATAGGTCAATTGTTATCTATGTTCATAATCAAGGAAACAGTCAAAGAGATTAAGAAAGCCCTGTTTTAATTTTCCTATTTTAGCCATCTGCTCTAATATTTTCTGTTTTCTTAAGAAATTAACTTTAAAATCCCTGAGTTTAGTTTTCCAACTTGTAAAATAGATTTAACAACAAAGCCAAATTCACCTTTTATGCAGCATACAATATGGCATGTTCTGTGGTCTTTGTTTCAAGATGTCGTGGGGCTACAGGGGTACATTTTTGGAGAATTGCCATAGATTCATCCAAGCAGGAAAGAAGTTTAGAAGTTGATTTAAAAATCAGCTCCTGAATGCACAAGCATGTAAATTTTGTACGAGGATCTGAAAAATATAAAGACATCGTTATACAAAGATGATAATTTCTTTGGCTTTCAGTCACTAGGGCCTGTCATATGCCAGACACTGAACAATCAATTTTACCTAAATTCTCTAATTTATTTCATATTGAAATTCTGGGGGATAACAATTTGTGCATGAATTATTATCCTCTTTTTATGTGAGAAGAGATTAATAGTAATAGATTGACCTGCCCAGCCAGTAAGTGGCAGATCAGGATTAGAACCAAGCAGCTTGGGCTCCAAGTTTCAGATTCTTTTTACCCTGACAGTACTTTCCAAAGCATGTTTCAATTCACACTCACTCCACAAAATGCTTGTCAAAAACCAACCAACCAACCAACCAACCAACCATGACAACAAAAACACCATAGTCAACCATGTTTGATTCTGCATACTATGGAATCTCTTGGAGGTTCCCAGAGTTTAGCACATTCAAGCTTTCCAGAAAATCCTGAAAAGGAAGCATGTTCAGCAATTTTCTTTTTTAATTTTTTCAATTTATTTGAAAATACCCCTTTTAATCCAATTAACACATAGTAATACCCTAGGATTCTACTCCTGCAGAACTCTTTCTGCACCATACCAGGATATGTTAGGAAGTAATTTTTATAGAAAGGGACTGTTGCCATAAATTGTTCTTTTTCTTTATGTTAAAATTGTTTTTTCCTCATGAGCTAACTAGTAGATCTCATGATAGTCTAAACCAGATGTTTATAGAGAGCCAATAAACTTTGACCTAAGAGAATAGGATGTTGCTGTGGAATTACGTGCATGAGAATGCCAGATGAGAGTACCAAAAAACTACATAAGCAAGTATTAGCTGTTGTGATGGCATATATTTTACACTGTAGAGGAGTTTGTATATGTATGGAAGGCACAATTGACCCTTCTCCCAAAATCCTGCTATTTGACTTGCTCTATCTTTTTTTCTTTTTCTTTTTGGTATCAGGAATTGAACCCGGGGTACATGACCACTGAGCCACATCCCCAGCCCTTTTTTATATTTTATTTAGAGACAAGGTCTTGCTGAGTTGCTTAGGGCCTCAGTAAGTTGCTGAGGCTGGCTTTGAACTTCTGATTCTCCTGCCTAAGCCTCCCGAGCCTCTAGGATTGCAGGTATACACCACCTTACCTGGCTCTAGCTTTTTTTCTAATATGAATGATAGAAAAAGTTTTTCAAGATAGTATGAAGAAATCTGTGATCATTTGAATCCATTTGTAATACCTGGAATGTTGAAAACCATTAGTGGAAATCATTGAACAAGGTAAATTTTGTTGGATTTGGTTAGGAAGATTCATTACTTAATTTAGATGTTTGGACAATTATTTACTTTTTAAAAAAATCTTTCTGTCCTTAGTTTTCATTGCTTTTAAGATCTGCCTGCCAGTTCATACTAGGCTGTGGTGTGCTTTCAATTATTTTTTTCAAAGTAACTTTACTTGGCAATCATGAGCCAAGAAGAATCTAAAAATTTCTTAGTGAAATTTATTGTTTAGGAAGTGAAATATCGTGACTTTCATATGACTACACCTACAGAGTGGCAAACTGGGGAGCTGTATTTAATTGAAACTAAAAAAATGAAAGGAAGAAAAAGTAATTACTTGGTATAGAATGCATGTCAAATATCTCCTGCTGTCCTTCACTCATGTGTGCTGTTCAAGTTACTTACTGCTATACTACAAATGGCACTAACATTTGGTAGATCAAACAAACGTTATATTACCTCTCACAGTTCTGAGGAAGTTGGGAAGGGTTTCACTGGGTGATTCTTTTGCTCAATGTATTGATAGTTGTGCTGCTGGTCTTGAGGGTCCAAGATGGTTTCAACAACATACCTGGTGCCTGCATGGAAAGGCAGCAAGTCCAGGCTAAACTGGTTTCGTCTCCTTTATGTAGCTATCTCTGTGCCCTCTCTAGCAGGGTAGTTGGACCTAGTTTAGGGCTCCAACAACAAGTTTTACCAAAGATAGGAAGTGAAAATAGTTGTTGCCTCAAGGCCTGAGCCTCTATTAGTAGAGAATCTGAGAAGTTCAGAGATCAACTCTCAGTAATATTATCAAAGAATCCACAGCCATCATTAATCTGGCACATAGGCCAAAACTCATGGCAGAAAGATTTGTGTCATGAAGGAAAAGAATACAAAAGTTCTTCTGCACTCTTGGACAGATGAATCTTTTTATTCATAAAACCAAAGCAGTACTGCAGAAATGCATACAATATGAAGTCTATATAAAGTTGCTTTATAAAAGAACTCCATGTTGATTCTGAGTTCCATTACTCTTGCAAGCATTCTCATCCCACCTTTGCTACTTTGCATTTCTAGCCATGTGAGCTAGCGTTTGAAAAAGA
>CM053408.1:65495831-65605310 GCA_028644305.1 Xerus rutilus
AATTTATTTATTTATTCATCAGTATATGCATGTAACTAATACTTACAGACTCCGTAAAGAGAGCCAGGTATTCTAGACACCTTGCTGGAAGTACGGGTGCTTCTCAGGTGAGGTTCCAACTCTTGTGGAGTTTATTCTAGTGAAATTAGACAACAAAAAGATAAAGAGCTTTCAGACAGTAATGAGTGATCTAAAGAAAATAATGTGTTAATTGGAGAGTGACATGGGAAAGTTTAATTTACTTGGAGAAGTAGAGAACAGACAACTGCAAGAACCTCTTGCCAAAGAAGAAAAAATAGGGATTCCAGAATCCAAAGGTTTCTGGATGTATGTCTACCATTTCAATTTAAGGATTTTTAAATATTTTGATCTATTAATTCAGAAATGTGTAAACAATTTCACTTGTTTCTTTGATTGTTTAATACTAAATATGACCATATGAAATGTTCTAGTTTAGGTTATATTCTCTAATGAGAAGAATCATTTAAACTTTCTCTTTCCTAAATTTTAATTCATGTGGTCAGTTTGTAGTTTTTAAAGTTGCCTTAAAGTTTTTATGGATAGCTTTGAAAACTACCTTAAAAGTAACTTCTGTTGCCAGAAATACAAGACAGACAATAAATCACTAGACAGTGTTAGTCTTTTCTGTATCTTTTTAAAACACCAGTAACAGTTCTAATTCACAGATTATATAAAATACACAATCATGGTGATCCAGAGATAGGGATGAAACCAGGCTTTTAAATTCTTATTTATTTTTTCTTTTTTAAAATTTTTCCACCAAGTTTATTTAAATCGTGTGGCTATGTAGGCAAGAACTTATGTGTGGAGGAAAGGGGAAATGGGTTTTGGGTTGGCAACCCATACCATTTTCTTTTTCAAGATGCTAAGACAAATTACACGTGAGATCACAAGACAGCACCTTTTGAGATAATCAGAAGACCAAGAAATATTCAAGACAGGAAAAAAAGTGACCTCAAACAACAAACTAAAGACCTTGACATTAGTGCTAGTTCAAAATCGGGAAGTGGTTTTGAGAAACTGTAGACAGCTAATCAGACCCCATACCTCACACACTACCAGCTATGTAAATCCTGAACTTTGCCCGACTTCTATGCCAGCCCTTTCATCCCTGTCTTCCTAAACCCCCTGCCAAGAAGAAAGTTCTTCATTACTTAATCCTTTTTTCATGATTCTTTAATTATAATGCAATCCTCCTACAGCCTTTATCTCTTCCCCAAATGCTGTTTCCCTTATTTGCAATCCTGAGGTATATGAAGAAGAGTCAACTTTTATACATTGTGTGTGTGTCTGAGTGTGTGTGTGTGTGTGTGTGTGTGTGTGTGTGAAGGTTTTGAAAGGTTTAAAGTGCTCATAAGGTTTAGTGTGCTTCTAAGCACATCCTACACCCTACCACACTACTCTGCTTTGCACCTTTATTTGGGCATATCGGCAGCTCTGCCACCCTGAGCCAACCTAAAGCCTAACTCCCTACCAAGTCAAAGGAATTAAATTGTAAGAAGAAGAGGGACAAATAGACAAATAGGGTGAGGTTGGAGATGTAAACCTAGAGCTTCACAAGGGCTGTGACTCTTAAACTGATATTGTACAATCTAGACAAAGTAAACAGCAAGTATTGAGGGACTCCGTTTAATATGGCTAGAATATTAGGTAAAGAGAGAGGAGACTAAACAAAAAAGTAAGGCCATCTCTAGTGTGGTCAGTTTTATTTTATTTTTGATGCTAGGGATGAAACCCAGGACTTGTACATGCTAAGTACTTTACCACTGAGCTACATCCTCAGTCCTCTGATCTTTTAAAAATATGGGCCTACTGCTATTAATTCTGATTTACTTAGATTGTACTTAGATATTTTTAGAAGCTCCTCAGATAATTCTACTATCCACTTGGGTTGAGACTCTCTGCTCTAAAGAAACATTGAAGCATTTCAAGAAGAATGATGACAGAGTCAGATTGGGTAAGGTAACCCAAAGGCACAGTGTTTAGACTGGGAGGGGGAAGGCCTAGAGAAGTGGTATGAGAAATAGAAACAATAGTGTCTGGAAACCAAGAAAGAAGGGAAGGCCATCAGTGTCATATTCATTATAGAGGTCAAGATTGGCCCTGAAAAGGGAGAATTAGATATTTCTTAATAGCATTATTTGCAAGAGTAACTTAAAATTAGAAGGATTGAGAGTCACCTGGGTTGAGGAGTGAATAGAAAGCAAAGAGGAGAGAATACTAGGAAATAAACTTTTATAATTTAGCTTGGAAGTGACTTGAGATGTTCATATGTTGAGAGGAATAAATATGTTTTACTGATAGCATGGATGAAAGTGACTTACATATTTCATATCACAGTAAGCCCAATACAAGTAGACAAATAGACTCTATAACATGATCATTGCTATGGTCTGAATGTATGTCTCCCCCAAAACTTATGTGTTGAAATCCCAACCTTTGAGTGATTTTATAGGAAGTGGGGCCTTTGGGAAGTATGTGGGTCATGAGAGGAGAGTTCTCATGAGTGGGATTAGTGCCCTTAGAAAGAAGTACAATGGGTTACTACCATGAGAGCTCATGAGAAGGCACCATTTATGAGAAAATGGGCCCTCACTGGACTCTGAACCAACACCTCAATCTGTACTTCTCAATGTTAGAACTGTGATAAATAAATATATGTTGTTTTTAAGTCGCCCAGTTTGTGATTTTTTGTTATAGCAGCTCAAACAGACCAAGATAACCACCAATTAACATATCCGGTATGAGTATACCACTGTTCTTACCACGGGGTGAGAATACACCATCCTTATAACAAGTGAGCATTAGTTATCTTTTACTGTTCAGCTCTGATCAAATCACACACACAGAACTGTATTCCCCTGTAGTATGTCAATCTAGGTTTATAGACAGACTGAGGCCCATTCAGAGGTGAGTGGCCAAAATATTGGACAGAATCAAAACCATGTCGTATGATGCATAGTTGAAAAATGGAATATTTTGCCTGGAGAAAAACAGATTTTAGAGGACATAATGCTTTCTTTATATATTTGCAGGCTATGCTGTGGAAAATGAACAAGGCATTCTATAAATGCCTGGAAGACCATTCTTAGGCTGTTACCAAAACAAAAGCAGCCTGGGGGTGGGGGGCGGGGATAGAAAAATAGGGAGAGTTTTTTCCCAAGACAGAATAAGAATGACCTACTGGAACAAACATGCTGTGGCCTCCTTGAAAGAAGCCAAATCAAATGACTTAAATCAGAAGGGAAAAAGTATATATGGAACAAGAGAATTAGTGTCTGCTAGCCAAGAGAATAGAGAATAGGTCAAGGCAAAGTCCCCTTCTAACCTTGGAAGACTATATGGTTGCTTTAAATAATTGAAGGATTAAGGATAATAAAAACTAAGGAGAACATAGGAATTTCAATATTAGGTGAAAACTGTGAGGATTTAGATTTTATGGCTTCATACCTCTATATCTAGAAATATCTATCAATATCCCTTTATGTAGTGTAATAGGGATATAATGTATATCATTCTATTATATATTCTTATAAAAATCAATACAGAAACAAAAAAATTGAGAGAATATTGTTTTATTCACATTAAAGGGTTTTAAATGAATGATATTCTTGTTTTTCATCCAAGTTCAGAACCAATGAGAGAAATACAGAGTCAGGCAGACAGAGATCAAAATGGCGGTTTTGTTACTGCTGGAAATACTATAGAATGTGGCCCAGGTGCGAGGCAGCAGGGGCCCAGGGTAGCACTTAGCTGCCCCACTCACTGGGAACACTGTATAATCAAAGCCTGCCCTCATAAGTTTACAGGTGGAGTGGAAAACCAGCATGGTTTCTAGTGTAGTCTGATTCCAACCAGAGGGAGAGAAAATGTGATTGAGTTACATTTGTTCATTTCTACAAACCCTAATAATGGTCCTCCTTTAGTACCTGCTCCTTATCTGAAAATAAGAGTTGGAGAGTAAGATTTCCCCTCATATTGTTCAGACAACCTCTGACGACTGGAGTAAGGAATTAGGGTCAAGAAGTCAGAATGTAGCCGGGCATGGTGGCGCAAGCCTGTAATCCCAGCACTTAGGAAGGCTGAGACAGGAGAATCGCGAGTTCAAAGCCAGCCTCAGCAATGGCGAGGCGCTAAGCAACTCAGTGAGACCCTGTCTCTACATAACCCCCCCCCCCCAAAAAAAAAGAAGTCAGAATGTGCTGGGTACAATGGCACAGGCCTGTAATCCAGCTACTTAGAAACTGAAGTAGGAGGATCACAAGTTTGAGGTCAGCTTCAGCAACTTTGTGAGACTCTTGGCTAAACTAAAATAGAAGGGGCCTGAGGATGTAGCTCAGTGATAGAATGTTTCTCTAGTATGCATGAGGTTCTAGTATGCTGGGTTCATTCCCCAGCATAAATCACACACCACACACACACAGCCAGAATATAAGGGAAACACTCCCTAATTAGAAACAAAAAGCGTGGGTATTATTGTTCTTACCATCTTCCCCATGGGAAACCACTGTTAGTAGTTTGGAATTTATCATCCTAAACTTTTTATTCACATGGTTATAAAATTTTTACTTTTTCTGTACAAAAATCATAATAACATGTAAACTATTTTTCAACCCCCCCTTTTTTATTTAACGTGTTGCTTTTTTTGAAATAGGTATATATAGATCCAATTTATTATTGTTAATGATACTTAAAATTTCAATGAATTAACCATTTCTCTATTGATTGACACTTAAGTTTTTTTTTTTTTTTTTAATATTTTTTTTTAGTTGTTGATGAACACAATGTCTTTATTTTATTGCTTTGTATGTGGTGCTGAGGATCGAACCCAGGGCCTCACGCATGCGAGGCAAGCGCTCTACCGCTGAGCTACAATCCCAGCCCCGACACTTAAGTTTTTAATATTTTTTTAATTGGTAAAAATAATAACGTTTAGGGCAGAATAGCACACACCTGTAATCCCAGGGGCTTGAGAGACTGAGGCAGGAAAATTGAAAGTTCCAGGCTAGCCAGGGCAATTTAGTTCTTGTCTCAAAATAACATTTAAAAACAAGCTAGAGTTGTAACTAGCATGTGCAAGGTTCAATCTCCAATACTGCAAAAGCAAACAAAATACTCAGTGAACATCATTGTTCATAAAGAAGATATAGACTAATAGTGCTGGTTCAGACACAGTGATCTTGTTGCTGAACATATTTAAACAAAGATGATGCCATACATAGCAGGTATCATTAGAGATGACAGAAGCTGCAAATGAAGAGTTAGACTGGATAACTATTCTGACTTACACCAATAGGAGAACTCTAGCAAGTGAAAGAATTATATACTGAGCTGGGCTTGGTGGTGCAAGCCTGTAATCCCAGCACTTTGGGAGGCTAAGACAGGAGAATTGCGAGTTCAAAGCCAGCCTTAGCAACACCGAGGCACTAAGCAACTCAGTGAGACCCTGTCTCTACATAAAACACAAAATAGGGCTGGAGTTGTGGTTCAGTGGTCGAGTGCCCCTGAGTTCAATCTCCAGTACCAAAAAATTTAAAAAATTTAAAAAAGAATTATATACTGTAAGTTATAAATTTCCTTCAGTCTTGACAAGGTAAGAGACGGCCACACATGCATGTGTTCAAGTTGTTAGCAAGTGCACACTTAGCTCATTAACAGACCTTCTCCCCATCATATCTGTGTTGTCCTTACTAACTTAGCAGGATATTTCCTGACCAAAGTTTTCAAGAAACCCAGGGCAGACATTACATCAGTGTATAACCTTTGAACTTGACATTGCAAATGTTTTACCATTTTCTAATGAATTTTCACAGTGCTTCTGCTGGTCAGGCCATTAACATAAGGAAATATCTAGGAACACCTTTTAAAGGTAATAGACATCATTACCTTTTGTTTTCAAGAGGCATGCTGTTTATAATCACTTCAGAGTGAACTTTTTCTTTGTTTCTTAGTGAGCCCAAATGTGAAGACTTTGAAAACATTAACTTATTAAACATTCAGGAATTTTTTTATATGTAGTAGGTAAAAAGATAAAGGTGACTGATCCTGAAACGAAGCAACTAAAGTTTGTTATTTTCATAGAAAGTCTACAGTAATTTTGGGGGGGAGGAGGTACCAGGGATTGAACTCAGGGGTACTCGACCACTGAGCCACATCCCCAGCCCTATTTTGTGTTTTATTTAGAGATAGGGTTTCACTGAGTTACTTAGCACCTCGGTTTTGCTGAGGTTGGCTTTGAACTAGCGATCCTCCTACCTCAGACTCCCGAGCTGTTGGGATTACAGATGTGCACCACCGTACCTGACTACAATAATTTTTAAAAAAAACTTTTAGGTTGTAACTAATTTTATACTTACATAAAAGCTGCGTGAATAGTACAAAAAACATTCTTTTACTCTTCACTTAGATTTGTCTATTGTTAACATTTTGCCCCATTTTCTTTATCTGCTTTTCCCATTTTCTCTGAGTGTGTACGTATACATAAATATACACATACATGAATATGTATATAAATATGTATGCATGTATTTTGTTAAAATTTTTTTATTTATTTTTGCAGAGGCAGGGTCTTGCTATGTTGCCAAAAATGACCTCAAACTCCTGGGCTCAAGCGATCCTCCTGCCTCAGCCTTCCTAATAGCTGGGACTACAGGCACACGGTAGCATACCCAACACTTTTTCTGAACTTTTAAAAGTAAGTTGCATATGCCTAAGGTTAATGATATTATCTTACATAACCACAATACAAGCTACAGTTTAAATAATGCTTTTCTCCTTACTTAGTCTAATAAGGAATAAATTTAAATCTATATTTCTAGTTCTCACCTTTCATTCATATTCCAGAAGAATATTTCAAGAACTCGCCAGAAGAATATTTCAAGAATATTTCAAGAAATAGTTCCAGTTTATTTTCCTAGAAGCACTCCAACTTTTATGCATGCCCCACTTTCCCAAACTTGGCAGATCTCTGTCTTTGCTTAAATTTCCTTTGAAAAAAGGAGACTGAGATAAAGACTTAGGTGCAGGCAGTGTTGTGGGGAGACAACTACAGGGAGCTTGAGGGAAGCACAGGATATGAGACAGAGGAGAGAAAGCTGGACTAAGGGTATATTATCAAGGTCATCATGGAGGATAGTTTTTTGCTACATGAGAAGCGTACTCCTTTTGGCATTGCCCAGCTGAATGTTGAGATGCAGGAGCATCTCTCCAGGTTCTTAACCCCCATTGTGCAAGGGGTTGCACCATGGAGGCTTTAATCCTCACCTCCAAGCTACATTTCAGTTTATGAAATACCTTTCTTTTTTCCCTGATACTAGGGATTAAACCCAGGGTTTTGCCCATGCTAGGTAAGTGCTCTACCACTGAACTACATACAAAGCCTGAAATACCCTTTATAATTTAGTGTTAATAATACCAGGTTGACACAAGAATTAATTTACTTAATGTAGACAAATGTATCCATCTGCCACAAAGTCAAATCAATTCTTCTAAAAGAGAGAAACCACTTTTGTTAATGTGCGTACAAATATTAGGAAAAATGATTCTTTTGGTACTTGCTTTAGTGGTAAGAGAACTTTTAAGTATGTACAGAACAATTTGAATATGTGAATATATATTTTTCAATTGTCAATTTTGTGAAACTTAAATTTACATAAAATGTTTCTGATAAAAATGTAAGATCCAAATTGAAATGTGCTCTAAATGTAAAATACATGCTGGATTTTGAAGACCTTGTATGAAAAGGAGAATGCAAAGTATTTCATTAATAATTTTTATATTGATTATAAAATCAGCTGTAAAATATTATACTAAAAATCAATTATATTGATTAATATTGTTCATATTGCTTAAATAATATTATTGATATATTGAGTAAAATGAAATATACTTTAGGTTGAACATTCCTAATCCAAAAATCTGAAGTCTGAAGTACTCCAAAATCCAAAACTTTTTGAGCACTGACATGATACCACAAATCTGATGTTTCATCATATACAAACTTTATTTCATGCATAAAATAATTAAAAACATTGTATAAAATTACCTTCAGGTAATGTGCATAGGTATATATGAAACAAATGAATTTTGTGTTCTGACTTGGGTCCCATTTTCAAGATAGCTCATTATGTATATGCAAATATTCTAAAATCTGAAAAGGATCTGAAATTCAAAACACCTCTGGTCCCAAGCATTTCAGACATAGGATACTCAACTTGTATTAACATTTATTTCACTTATTTCTTTGAACTATTTTTAATTTGGCTGCTAAAAAATTTAAAACTACATATAAGACTACATTTCCATTGGCCAGTGCTGCTCTAAGTAATCAATTATAAAACTTAGACAATAATAAAAGAATTTGGTAAGATAATAGGATATAAAACTAACATGCAGGGCTAGGGATGTAGCTCGGTGGTAGAATGCTTGCTCAGCATGGCAAGGCCATGAGTTCTATCCCCAGCACTGGAAAAAAAGAGAGTGAGGTGGGCTGGGGAGGAAGGAAAAAAGAAATAAATTTAATTCATAGAGAAAAATAAACATTCTAGAATATCTAGGAAAACAAAGCAAAGAAAAAGCCTCAAGAAGGGCATAATCATACCAGCTTCTAAAATACACTGCAAGTAGGCCTCTGTGATTAAAACCATATGATACTATATGCATAATCAAAACAGAAAAAAGTCCCAACTACATATGGAAATCTTGTACAAACTCAAACAGAAATAGACCCCACTACACATAGATATCTCGTATATGATAACGATGGGATTTCAAATCCCTATGGCAAAGATGGACTTTTTAATAAATAGAGTTGAGATAACTGGGTAGGCATTTGGAAAAAGATGAAATTAGATACTCATTCCTCATACTGTGCATAAGAATAAACTCCAGGGTTGGAGGTGTTCAATCCCCAGGGGAAGAGAAAAAAAGAATAAATTCCAAATGTATCAGAGATAAAAATATAAAAAATGAAACTATGTAAGTACCAGAAGAAAACACAGATGAATTCCACTTTAATCAGTGTAGGGGAAAATCTTCTTTGTATGATTTTTAAATCCAGATGTAAAACTCTTAATAATTATGACTACATTAAAAATACTTTTGCATGGGCAAAAATATAAGCAAAGTCAACATTGAGATGACATATTATTAGAAACTATGTGCCCTATATATCAAAGATAAAGGACTAGTTTCTTTAATATAGGCAGATTTTTTAATTTGAAAAAAATTTAAAATCCTATTGAAAGATACATGAGAAACAGCTTGCCAAAAAGACATAAAAAGAAAGCATGTGATCCTGGACTGAATTTTGTATTATAGGTAGAAAGATTCAATAAGACATAACTGGTACAACTGACAAAATTAGAATGTAGACAGTATGTTGGATAAAAATATTGTATTTGAATTTCCTGAATTTGATATCTGTACTGTGGTTATTTAAGAAATATCCTTGTTCTTAAGAAAGTGTTAAGGGGCGTGATATAAATGGTTCAGAGAAGATTGTGTGTGTGTGTAAGTGTGTGTGTGTGTGTGCACATATGTGCCTACAGGCATGTGTCTTATGCTCATGAAAGTTTGAGGTCTAACAGTTTAGAGAGGGATCAACAAAATTTTCAGTAAATATTTTCTGCTTTGTGGACCAGTTGGTCTCTGTCACAGCTACTTAACTCTGTTATAGCACAAAAGCAACCTTAAAAATACCCCGGGACTAGGGATGTAGTTCAGAGTATAAAGTGCATAACTAGCAGGCACGTGCAAGAGCCTGGGTTTGGTTCCCAGCACTGCAAACAAAACAAAACAAAAAAACCAGAAATATTAATGAATGGCTGTGTTCCAAGAAACTTAACCAACCAACCAAACAACAACAAAAACAGATGGGAGGATTTGTCCTCCTCCCCAAGTCTTAGAACAAAGTTCTAAGACTTTCAGAAGAAAAGAACAGATACTGGTGTCATGTATACCTAATTAGAATAAATACATTTTTAAAAAAAGAACAGAAACTAGGAAAATGCAAGTTTTGACATAAGCATTTAGCATAGATCCTGACCTTTAGGGTCTTACTAAATAATAATATTGCTGTGCTTTATTCATTCTCTCTCTTTCTCTCTCTCTCTCTCCCAGTATAAAACTTGTATTTTATAGCTTGGTTTTTTTCTTTTTTCTTTTTTTTTTGCCATTGGATGTATCTATATGACTATTTGCCAGTTGATAAGCATTGTGGCATGTGTGACTTGGTGCTCACCTGTCCCATACACCCTTCTTTCAGGCTGTAATGTGGATACAAGGATGAGGAGAGAGGAAGACCAGGGGTAGGAAAACAATGCCATGGGGGTCCCTGACTTGAGTGCTTACACACAGAATGTTGGGTGAGAAACAATCTATCCTGTGTGACTAATTTTTTAATTTCTAAGCTCCACGATAAGTAATATTTTACTTCATAAGCATTACCAGTATTCCAGATGAAGAACATGAATTCTAAAACTAGATTGCCTATATCTAATTCTTGGTATAGCTACTTAACTAGCCGTGTGACTTTAGGGAAGCTATTCAATGTTTCTTTCCCTCAGCATTTTCAGTTTTAAAATGAGTACCTAACTCCCAAGTTGTTTTGATGTTTAAATGAGTTGATACATGTAAAATGCTTAGAGCTTGGTATACAACAAGAACTACATAAATGTCAACTCTTCTTAGTCTTTACAGAGACCTGAGAGGGAGTTATTATTTTGGAAATTTTATACATGAGAAACTTGAGACAAAGAAAAGCTAATTAACTTGCCCAAGATTATGTAATTAGTTAATAGTGGAACTATAGTTTAAATCCATCTTACTCCAAAGTCTGTGTTTTTAAACTCTATAAAACACTACTTTGACTATAATATTGAAGAACAACTTTTGTTAGGTTACCCAGCAGACAGTCCAAGCACTTGATTAAGTAATCCACAAAATAGGTGACCCTACAATAAAAAAGAAAGGACAAATTTTTGATGCATTTTATATTTTTAACATGACATTAAAATAGTTATCTTGGGAAAAATAAAAATTTTGCTAGGCCTCCTGATATTTACTTTCTGTTTCAGTGTTGCTTTTATTTGGATTAAAATAGCTCTGTGGTAGAGCACTTGCCTAGCATGAAAGAGGTCTTGGATTTGAAAGCATCACAAAAAAGAAAAAAAAAATGGAGTTACGGATGGCCTTAGAGTCAGTAGAACATTCAATGCTTAATGCTTTTAAAAGCATTAACTCAGCCCTGTGTAAGTTAAGGTAACAACAAGATGCACTAGGAATCTTTTTTTGTGATATTTTTAATGTAACCTGGTATAACAAATGATTTGATCATGCAGGTCCAATGCAGATGAAAGGCATGTTAAACTCCCAAACACCTTAAAATATAGTTAACTTAAGCTTGAATGGTAACTAAAGTGCTTGAGAACTCTTAAGTGTTCACGTAAGTGTTATTACTACGATTTTACTACCTAATTTTTTCCCACTCAATTGGATATTTTATCAAGCAGAGGCAAAACTGATTATGTGCTTCAGTCAAGCACCCTCCCAGTTGAAATGGGCACAGGCCTTTGGCCTCCTGTGGTCCTCATTGCTCTGAGGCATGACTGGCCAACAGCAGGTATTAATTCCAGAAAGGACTAGCTGTTTGCTGCCACTGCACTCATACCACCATCTAAGTTGTAATTCTTCCTCCCCCTTATTTTAGTCTGTTTGAGCTGCTATAGCAAATACCATAAGCTGGTTGGCTTATACAATAGGAATAGAATTTATTTCTCACAGTTAGTATTAGTATAAGAGTATCAGTATGGCTGGGACCTGGTGAGGGCCCTCATCCTGCTTGAGAGCTACTTTTTTTTTTTTTTTTTTGACAAAGTCTTACTCTGTTGCCCAGACTGCTGGAACTCCTGGGCTCAAGTGATCCTCTCACCTCAGACTCTTGAGTAGCTGGGCTGAAGGAGTGTGCTACCATGCCTGGCTCCTGCCAACTTCTTTTTGTTTTCTCACATGGTAGAAAGGGTGAGAAAGCTCTTTGGGGTCTTTTCTTCTAAGGACACTGATCCCATTCAGGAAGACTTCACCCTCACGACCTAATTACCTCCCAAAGGCTTCACTTCCTAGTACCATTGTTTTGGAGATTACATATCAACTTGGGGGAGCACAAACATTCTATCCATAATACTTGTCTTTTTTCTTCAACTAGAAAATGGGCAACAGTTGTTTCTGAACTTATAGGACTCCTCTCAGGATGTCCACTAGTAGTTGAGGGAAATCCTCAGCAAATACAGATATTAATATACAAATTTGTACCCTGAAAATATCCATTAAAGGTAGAATGAGAAGCAGTTTATGTTCTCAGGGTCTAACAGCTGTCAATCCAGGGGATGGAATATAGTGAGCCCGAGGTGTGGAGTATGAAATCCTAGCAGATGATTATCAGTTAAGGAGAAAAAAACTCAGGTATCAGAAGCAGGAGGATCACAAGTTAGAGACCAGCCCAAGCAAGTTTAGTGAGAGCCTGAATCAAAAAAAAAAAACAATACAAAAGGAAAAGATCTGTGAATGTAGTTCATTGGGAAAGTAATTGCCTAGCATGCATGAGGTTCTGGGTTCAATCCCCAGAAACACACACATACACCCCAGAGAAAAAAATGGATTTAGTTGACTTAAGAAACTAAGGTCTTTTTTTTTGGTTTTGGTGCTAGGAATTGATCCCAGGGCCTATATGAGTGCTTAAGCCCATGCTCAACCATTGAGCTACACTCCCAACCCTAACATTAAGGTCTTGTTCTGCATTCACTTACCCATTCTTATTCACTGATTCATTTATTCAGTAATATTTAAGCATTTATATAGTAGTACCCATGGTACTCACTGGGCATACACAGATCACACAGTTTAATGGACTCCATCATTCCAATATCTGCTTATTTGTGCTTCCCTCCTCCCGACCCCAAACTAAAGATTGAACCGAAGGACTTTACTGCTGAGCTACATCACCAGCCCTTCTTTAATTTTATTTTGAAGCAAGGTCTTGCAAAGTTGCCCAGAGTGTCCTTGAACTTGCAATCCTCCTGACTCTGCCTCCTGAGTAGCTGGGATTACAGGTATGCACCATGGTACCCAGTTTATTTGTGCCTTTTGTTTGACTATTAAGCATTTATTTGTGTCTTATTCCTTTTAAAATTCCTCTGTCTTCTTTAATAACATTAATACTCCTTGAAGACAATAAGATGCCTCATTAAATTTGATTTTTTTATAGTCCCTAATATAATTCTTGGCTTTTTTTTTTTTAAATTTCTGGTTGTTGATTGACTTTTATTTATTCATTTATTTGTATGTGGTGCTGAGGATTGAACCCAGTGCCTCCCACATGCGAGGCAAGCCCTCTACCACTGAGCCACAATCCCAGCCCCCTAATTCTTGGCTTTTAATGATCTACAATATGTATTTATTGCTTTGGGTGATTTGTTTTAAATCTCAAAACTAGATGATTGAGGATAAAAAATTTAGCCAATTCTTACAAAGAAAAACAACCTCCTAAGATATCTTAATCCCCAGAACCTGTGAATATGTGTCCTTACATGGTAAAAGCTTTGCAGATATGGTTAAGTTAAAGGTTTTGAGATGAGGGTGTTACCCTGTGTAACTTGGGTGGACCCAATGCAATCACAAAGATTCTTACAAAATGAAGGCAAGAGGATCAGAATAGGTGAGACAGAAATTTGGAGATGCTACACTGAAGGGTTTGAAGGTAGAAGAAGGAGCATGAGCCAAGGAATGCAGGAGGCCTCTAGAATCTTTCCAAAAAAACAAAGAGAGGAGCAGGAAAGCTGGATGCAGTGGTGCAGGTCTGTAATCCCAGCAACTTGGGAGTCAGAGGCAGGAAGATTCAAGTTCAAGGCCAACACTCAGGAACTTAGTGAAACCCAGTGTCAAAATTCAAAGGAGAGGGGTTGGGGCTGTAACCCAGTGGCAAAGCACTTGTCTAGCACGTGTGAGGCCTGTATTTGATCCTTAGCACTACATAAAAATAAACAAATAAAATAAAGGCATGATGTCCATTTACAACTACAAAAAATTTTTTTAAAAAATTCAAAGGAAATGTAGTTCGGTGGTAGGGTACCCCTGAGTTCAGGCCCCAGTACCCCAAAAAGGGAAAAGAAAAAGTCAAAGAGAGATTCTCCTCTAAAGATTCTTCAAGGAATACAACCTATTGATCCATTTTTGTTTTTCTGATGTCTAGACTGTAAGATAATAATAATTTTGTGTTATTTTAAGCAAAAAAGAAAAAGAAAAAGAAAAAAAATTAGCTAATTCTTTCATGTAACACCCACAGACATTAAACATACACTAAATCAAGCAGTTCAAAATCTCTAGGCACTACTGGCTACTGGGACTCCCAAAGGAGGGTCTGAATAGGACAGAACCTGCTGGGCAAGTCCTGGGCCTCCAATGCCTCCCAAAGAGCCAGCATTGGCCTCTTGTGGGAGGACTATGCCAGTGCTGACTTGTAGGCTGAAGAGGGAAGGGATGAAAAAAACTGCAGTTGATATCCCAAGTGCTCTTGTTCAGGGTTCATCTCTATAAATCTTTGCTTTCCCCTGTTTCACTTTTACAACTAAGAGGAAGTGTAGGTCTCCTGATCACCCTTAGGGGCAGGAGGATAGAAGTGGCACACATTAACACTTTGCCAAACTGCTTCTCTCATGCCCAATTTTATATGGGAATACTCTTGTAAATATATAAATAAATACTCTGCGTGTTTGTGAAGAAATCCAGGGTTTTATTTATTTATTTTTTGGTACCGGGGATTGAACTCAGGGGCACTCAACCCTTGAGCCACACCTTCAGCCCTATTTTATATTTTATTTAGAGAGGGTCTCACTGAGTTGCTTGGCACCTCGCTGTTGCTGAGGCTGGCTTTGAACCCATGATCCTCCTGCTTCAGCCTCCCAAACTGCTGGGATTACAGGTGTTTGCCACCTCGCCCAACTTATTTTTTCTTAATGTAATCTTGAGTGAGGTTGACAGCTCACAATGTTGTCAGTTCCATTTGAAAAGGAGCTTTACTTCATTAAAACAAGGTGATAGGAACATCACTTTTAACAGAATGAATACTAAAAATGGGTGCATGAAGTAGGTTGCTCCGCAGAATATGAATGAGAACAAAGATGGATTAGAAAGAACCTGGAAATCCCACAGATTCCCCATCTGGAGCAACCTCTGGTTCCCTAGCACACACCCTGGGGCTTTGATTTACTGTGGCTCCAGGAAGACCAGCATCACATCACCAGGGAGTTAGGTGCCTCAGGAATTTAAGCCCCCTCCAGACCTAAGGAATCAGTCTGCAGTTTAGGAGGAGGTCCAGGTGATTCTTCCTCCCAGTAAAGTTTGAGAAGAACTATCTGGGTAGATTTAAATCACAAAAGACTTCAAAGAAGGGTGTGGCATTTGAGGAAACTTATCCAGCTACCCCACTCTCTCATTTTGGCCATGTTTTCAGTCATTCCTGTGGCATATACAGGTTCATTTTAGGTTGAGCTCAGCAATAGTCCCAGATCAATGTTCAGGCGTCTAGAAGCTTCTCAGCTAGAGAGGAAGAATTAGACTGTGACATTTCATCCAAAAATTGGTATTGTTTATTCCATTTGATAGATAAGGAAAGTAGGGTTCAATGAAGTCAAATAGTGTCTATGATCACCCTGCCAGTCATGGCAGAGCAGAGATTCAAGCATGGGTCTGCCTAACTCCAAAATTTGTGCTTTCTTATATGCATGATGCTTTTGTGGCTAATATTTGTTAGCGCTTTTAAATTGCACTCTATCAGTGTTTCCCTTCACGTATTATTATTTTTTTTTCAGGATACATTTATACAACAGTCTACATTAGTGCTGTTTCATAAGGTTTAAGTTTAGTTATTGGCGACTACCAACCACCCCATCCCCCTTTGAGCAATTTTCAATGCTAGGTTCTGTAACTGGCATGGGGAAAGGGAAGGAAATAGAAAGGCGGAGTGAGGGAGTGACAAGCGCGGGTTCCACTCCGGAAATGACCCTGAGGGGAGTCTGGGCTGTGCCAGAAAGAGGAGGAAGATAAAAGAGGACTCAAGCCCAGAGAAAGAACTGTGTAAACAGATGGTTCTTTCACCTTTGGCAGTTCTGCCTCTGTCACCTCATTCTTATGGACTTCC
Organism: Xerus rutilus; assembly: GCA_028644305.1. Lineage (NCBI taxonomy): Eukaryota > Metazoa > Chordata > Mammalia > Rodentia > Sciuridae > Xerus > Xerus rutilus. Next base: position 65,512,045 of record CM053408.1, read on the forward strand.
CACAACCCACACAGAAGGGAGGAGACTCACAATGTGGACAGTGACCATGTCAATGCTGTGGTGTGAAAAGATGTGGGGCAGCGCTCTGAACATGGCCACAGGCTGCGACTTTATGACAAGTCATATACTGTACTGCTATGGAATGTGAATTTTTCCCTTCTTGCAGCAACTTGGGAGAAAAAGAGAAGGGGCAGAGGGAGGTGGCAAGGATGGGGCAAGCAGGAGCTGAAAGTTATAAATGGCAACTGAGACCTAAACTGAAGAGCCTACAAAGACTTCCATTATTTTGTAATAGAATCCTAATCCTGAACTGTCTTTTGCAGTAGATCAGCCCTCTTGTATCTTTCAAAGGGAAAATAAAGTCTGTTGTTAGTTTGAGCGCTACAGTATTTGTTTCCTCCCAATTTTATTTTTTTTTATAAATTCAAAACCACAAAGAATTGAAACAATAGTACAACAAAAACCTGAGCAATTAGTTTAGTTTTGCTTTTGTCTCCCATTTTATTTCTTATTGAACTATTTTCACACCATTTTACTCTAAATATAAACATGCATTTCTACAAAGGGGAGGAAAAGAAGGGGATGAGAAAGATAGGAACAGTAAAGATGGTGGAATGCGATGGACAACAATGCCCTAGGTTCATGTATGACTGCACATATGGTGTAACTCTATTTTGTGTATAACCAGAGAAATGAAAAGTTGTGCTCCATTTGTGTACAATGAATCAAAATGCATTCTGCTGTCATGTAAACCCAATTAGAATAAATAAATAAACATGCATTTCTTTTTTTATCTGTTCTAATTAGTTATACATGACAGTAGAATGCATTTTGACACATCATACATAAATAAATTCTCATTCTTCTGGTTGTACATGATGTAGAATTACATTGGTTGTGTTGTTATATGTGCACATAGGGTCATAATGTCTGATTCATTCTATTATCCTTTCTACCCCTATACCCCTCACTTCACTACCCTTTGTCTAATCCAAATTACCTCTATTCACCTCCTCTTATTTGAATTAGCATCTGCATATCAGAAAAAAATTTGGCCTTTGGTTCTTTGGGATTGGCTTATTCACTTAGCATGATATTCTACAGCTCCATCCATTTACCAGCAAATGCCATAATTTCATTCTTCAGCAGATGAATGGATAAAGAAAATGTGATATAATTAAACATGCATTTCTAAGAACAGTCATTCCCCACATAACAATATCATTATCACATCTAAGAAAACATTGATATATCATTTGATATGGAGATCATATTCAAAGTTTCCTACTTGCTCCATATGTATTGTTCTTAACTCTGTGGGGGGGGGGGGTGTTTTTTGATCTAGGACCCAAATAAGCTTCATGTATTTTATTTGGTTGTGAATCTCTTAAATTTCTTTTAATCTGGACATTTTCTCTTGCTTTTCCCTCTTTATTTCTTATCACATTTTCTTTTAAGGGTTTAGGGCAGTTACCTTATAGAATATATCACAGTCTAGTTTTACTGATTTTTTTTCTTCATAATTTGTTTCAGATTCATAAGTAGTTAAAACTGAAGTCATTAAACGTGATTTTAGAGAGGAGTTACTACCACACTTGAAACTTCTTGGAGTTAAGTCTTGCATTATAAACTTCTCACTAAACTAAGTGAAATTATCTACAACTAAGGTGGGCAAATTACTCTTTTCATGAGCCAAATCTGACCTGCCTAATTTTGCAAATGATGTTTATTGGAACTCAACTAGTCCATTCATTTACATATTTTCTATAGCAGCTTTTTGTATCTTGCCATGAAGACAGATTTTGAGTAGATGTGATAGAAATTGTGTGGTTTGCAAAACCTAAAATATTTACTATGTGGCCTGTCAAAAGGCAAGATTACAACAAGTTTTGTTTAAAGATCTAATTGGTTTTCATTTGCAATTCTAGAATCTGGCAATATCACATTCTATAAATTAGAATGAATGTTCCAACAGATGAACAGAGGAATTTGGCTTTCTAGACTGAAATGAATTGAAGAAAGAAAGCAGAAAGAGAACAAAAAGCAAATGGGTCATTTCAAAGTTCCTTTCTTCATAAAGGTGAAAGCTTTATCATGCTGGCTAAAATGGGCCTGATGGGGGATTTGACTACCATCTATTTTCTCCTGGTTTCTCAGAAGGTCAGATAAACCTCAGTTTGTCCTTGGTGGCATGGAACTTCAGCATGAGTGATTCCATTTTGGTTTGATTTCGTAGGGAGAATGTAGGAGCTTAGTGCAAAACAACAGGCTGCTATAATTTTATTTATCAAGCCCTTTATAGAATGCTTGCTGATCCCTGATCCAGAGCAAAAGATAAAAATTACTTTCTACTTTGACTGTCAAGGCATAGTTCAAATACTATCAGATAAACCTACTATCAGATATTCCTCTTGATGCTTTTAATAGTTGGGAAGTGGAAGAACTACATTTATCAAGATCAATTTTTCCCTTTAACAACTTATTTAATAGCCTTACCTTGCCCACCTGGATTTAATCCAAGCTCTTTGGCATGAAATTCAAGGAAAGACCCCTTCATAACCTGATGCTAGGCACCATTTCTTATGTCCTATGATATTTGTTCCTCTGTATTCTAGTTCAATGGTACACAAGAATCCAAAACCAAACAAAACGAAAACTCAAGGGACATGTTTAAAATGCAGATTGTCAAAAATCCTGTCCCCAGAGACCTGAGTTAAGTAAATCTGGGGTGCTGAGCCTAATGGTATCGGCATATAATCCCAGCTACTCAAGGGAAAGACACAGGAGAATCACAAGTTCAAGGCTAGCCTAAGCATCTTTTCAAGACCCTGTTTCAAAAAAAAAAACACAGAAAAACGGTTGAAGATGTAGCTCAGTGGTAGAACACTTGCCTGGCATGTGTGAAGTCCTGGATTCAATACTCAGTACTGGAGGGAAAAATAGTCTGGGTTGAGTTGGAGTAATTTGCAATTTTCACAAATTTTTGCCTTCAACCTCTGCATGTCTTCCATGCCATTTCCATAAGTGTAAACTCCTCCTTCCTCTTTATTCAGGGGTCTGGACAAATGTCACTTGGTGACTGTTCTTTAATGCTCTTCTTCCTGGGCTTTTACATCACCCTCATAAGACATTCACTGTAGCATAACCTAATGGAAATGTGTACAATTATTATCATGCATCTCATTACATTATTGCAGTTTATCGCCTGCCAGCACCATGGAGTCTAGTGAATTCCTTGAGGTCAAGAAGGGTCCAGCTGTCTTTGCATCTAAGGCACAGTAACTTGCACATAATTAACTTGGAATGAATATTGAAATGTACTCTTGAATAAGTAAAATGATTATTTAAAATAGGTTTTATTTGAAATATATTTTAAGGCTATTCATATAAATGTTATTTCATTATACATGTTGCTAATTTAATTAGATGCTTTCTCCTTTACTTTTGGTATATAAAATGCATTTATATACCATTTATATACCTGAAAAGGATTTGGGGTCAAAAGGCAGCATTAAGAGAGTGAAAAGAGGTGCCATAGGCTGAGAATTTATTCTCAATTACATACATCTGACAAAGAATTCATTACAGGAATGTGTTAAGAGCTCCTACAATTCAATAAGAAAAAGACAAACCCATCTCATTGAAACCATAAGCAAAAAGATTGAAACAGGATCTTCACCAAAGATCCAAGTGGCCAACAAGTATATTAAAAGGTACTTAACATCCTTAGTCATCAGGGAAATGCAAATTAAAACCACAATGAGATACCACTACACATCCACAATGACAGAATTGGCAAGGATAAGGAGCAACTGATATGCATTGGAAGTGGGAGTGTAAATTGGCAGAACCATTTTAGAGAAGTGTTTGGCAAAGTCTATGAATTCTAAATGCACACCTACTCTCTGGCCTAGCAATCCTATTCTTAGGTTTATATCCAGGAGAAATCAGAGCATTTTTTTAAAAAAAGATGTAAAAAAGAATATTCATAGCAGCATTATTCATAATAACCAAAAGCTGGACAACCCCAAGGTCCATCAACAGAAGAATGAATAAATAATTTTAGAATATTAATACAAGGAACTATTATACCACAACAAAAAGGACACATTTCTAATGTATTCAACAATATGGAATAATCTCACAGACATAATATTGAGTAAAAGGAACATACCATTTATATGAGATTCAAAACTAATCCGATGACAGAAGTCAGGATAACAGTTTTCTTTTGGGAAGTTTTGAGTAAGAGAGATTAGAAAGAATCTTTTGGGATGTTGGAAATATATTTTTATCTTAGTGATGATTTCTCAGTGGATGTATATGTAAAAACTCATTAAGCTATACACTTACTGGTATACCATGTACTTTATTAAAAATATGATAATTTTCAATGAAAAAGTTAAGAAAAAAATCCAGGCCAAATTTAGATTGCATCTCTGTTTTGCCAGTTTCAGACTATGGATGGCATAGCCCCAGGGCTTTGTTAATTGCTTCAATCTTCCATTCCTTCCCAGGGTCTGTTCATCTGCGAACAAGGATTATATTAGTACTTTCTTCATTGGGTTGTTGTAAAGATTAAATAAGTGAACATGGAACAAAGAACTTAGAACAGTTCCTCGGACATAGTAAGTGACATGTAACTATGAGTTATGACCCACTCATGCTAAAATTCACACAGTAATGTAAAATATGCATAGCTGAGAGTTATATTTGCAAAACATACTAGTCAACGTTTACCCTGATGGCTAACTTTTTAAAAACATGGTTTTCCTGCACAACTTGTCTTTTTCTTTAAAAATGTGTATATTAAAAATATCAGAGCTAAGTATAGGGACGCACATCTGAAATCCCAGCTACTCAGGAGGCTGAGGCAAGAGGATTGCAAGTTCAAGGCCAGCATAAGCAATTTACAAGTTGCTGTCTCAAAATAAAACTTAAAAAGGTCTGGGGATGTTGCTCAGTGGTAGAACACTTGTTTAGCATGCATGATAACCTGGATTTGATCCCCAGCATTGCAGTGGGTGGGGGTAGGGGAGATAGGGATCAAATGGAAAAAAAGTAAAAATAAACATTACCCATAGTTCACCAATTTCTTATTTAATAATATTTTTTCAAAATGTCAAATACAACAAAATAAACAAATTTCAGCATTTGTTTAGACTTCATAAAATAATAAATGTACCTCACTTTCCACTCATGCTAAAAGTAACTACAAACAAGAGATTAACCTGTACCTGAATTTAGTTTTCAGGAAAGAAACATTCTACTCTGTGTATGTATTGTTGGTTGGTCTGAAGATGGTTGGCAGTAGGCAATCAGTACACACCAGCCAAGAACAAATTAAGTACAGTTCTCTGATGGAGAAGATGCCTTGGAATCTTCTCTTCTTGTGACAAAGGAGTCACAAGTTGCTCCTTTGTCCCTTGCCTAAACCAGCCCCTCTCCATCACTTCTGCCAGCACCAACACATTTGGTAAAATAAGTACTAGGAGGTGCACAACCACAGACTGACAGCTGAGGCTTTGTCTTTTCTCAAATAAACATAGTCTAAACAATGAGACACTGTCTGAGGGGACAGGGGGCGGTAGGAGGGCTGGTTAGTTAAATTCTCTTTTCTGACTAGTTACTAGATTTATAAAGCTTCCCCCACCCACCTTGCTTTATTCTCCTCCTTTTCTTGAACAGCTCCCGGGTGACTTTTGATGCTCCCTCCAGCGTGACTTTACACAGAGGGCCCAATGAGCCTGTAGAGTGAGGAAACTTGCCCAACACCTTATGCTGCAGCTGGGGTTGGGAAGAGTTGGAGGGTTTCTGGAGCCTGCAGGGCCCTTTTACCCTGAATCAAGGGTGCAGTTTTCCTCTTTGAGAATTATTATTTGCAGCACTGAGGATTGAACTCTGGGCCTCATGCATTCTCAGTGACAAGTACTCTACCACTCTACCACTGAGCTATCTCTCTGGTCCCCTTTTTATTTTTATTTATTTGGTTTTTATTAGTGCATTATAATTTTACGTGAGAGTTGGATTCATTATGCCATATTTGTACATGCACATAATTTTATTATCTTACTCCCCAATACTGTTCCTTTCCCTCTCTTCCCTCCTCCTTCCTTGAACTTCACTCATCTCCCTTCTTTTCTAAATATGATTACTATTTTAATTAGGGCATTATAATTATATATTATATAATTATATATATCCTGTGGTGTTTTCATACATGGACACAGCATAATATGGTAGGTTTTGTTCCCTAGTACTTCCTCATGCTCCCCCCCTTTCCCTCCCTCTGGGCCTCTTCCTTTACTCTCTTGGTTTCCTGTCTATTTTTGTGATATTCCCCCTTTTTAATTCTTTGGTTTTTTTCCTCTCTCTCTCTCTAACTTCTGCATATGAGAGAAAACATTTGACCCTTGCCCAGACCCCTTTTAAAAAACATTTTATCTTGAGACAGGGTCTGGCTAACTTGCCCAGGGTGGCCTTGAACTTGCCATCTTCCTGCCTTCTCCACATCCAGAGTAGCAAGGATTACAGGTGTGTAATACCTCAATTGGTGAGAATTATTTGACCTTTTTTTGGCCATGCTGGGATCAAACCCAGGGCCTTGCACATGTTAGGCAAGTACTCTCTGACAGCTAACCCCCCAGCCCCAGGTTGTATTCATAGCTCTTGCAGTACTAACCTATTTCTGAGAGCATTAATGCAGTCTCACAAGAATGACATGAAACCCTCTTAACAAATTATTACTTCTTAAAGATCCCAACACCTCTCGATACTGACATATTGGGAAATAAGCCTCAACATGAGCTTTGCTGGGGACAAATAATATTCAAACCATAGCACATATATTCTTAAATTTTAAAAATGTGCAATAGAATTCTTTTGTTCTTATTTGCTGTATTTCTCCCCACCTTTGTTCATTTTTTTCTCTTTTCAAGATATTCATACTATTATTGTCTTTCCCCCTCCTCAAATATCTTTTTTTGGGGAGGGTACTAGGGATTGAACCCAGGGATGCTTAACCACTGACCCACATTTTCAGCCTTTTTTATTTTTTAATTTTAAGACAAGTTCTCTCTATGTTGCTGAGGCTGGCCTTGAACTTTCAATCTTCTATCTCCTCCTGGGTTGCTGGGATTATAGGCATGCACCAGTGTGCCAGGTCAAATATCCTTATTCATGTAATTCATTAATTCATTTAACAAATATTTTGTTGTGCACTTATTATTACCAAGGACTGCTTTAATTTTGGGGATATATTAGTGAAAAAGATCAGGTTCCTTGCCTCGTGTTCTTATATTCTAACTGAAAACAGAAGATAACCAAATACATATATATATGTATAATATATATATATGTATAATATATATATATACATAATACATAAAATTGGGTCATGTAGTAATAAATATCATGAAGAAGTCAGCAGTGCAAATGGAGAAAGATATGTCGGTAGTTATTTTAGGTACTTTGGTCTGGTGAGTTCTTTCTAAGGAGATCATATTGCTTTCCATGCTTAGACTTTCTTCTTAAGTCTTTCAAGGCAATGGTGGACCTGTCTCCATAACTCTTGCTCCGTACCACCCTTCTGACCTGTACCTTATCTCAATACATCCTTCATTTCCACACTTTTATCACTGTCCCACTTTCCCCCACTTGCCCTCACTCTGCACTTCCTCCTGATGGGCTCAAATTCCCTCCCTAATCATTTCCAGGAATTTCTTTACATGGCTTAAGCTCATGACAAAGAATTTGCATATGAGTGTTTAACACATACTCTTAATATCATTCACACACTTTGGAAATGGCTATTTTTGAAATAATTCTAGTATAAATCAGATTTTAAAAACTTTTGGTTTGATACACTACTGTATGTGGGGGATACGAAATTCTAAGGCAGGTGCCTCTCCCAGCTCTTCCCCTTAGCCCTCTGAATGCTGCTTACACTGATAAAAATACCAAATCAGTAGAGCTTTTCCTTAACATATAGCCATTGTGGTGGCCATTCAGTACTCACTTTTTGCTAAGCACCATATGTTGAAATCCGGAGTGGAAATGACTTTAAAAAACCACATCCAAAAAAAAACCAAAAAACCCCACATGCATTTTTAGTGTGACTCACATTTTGAATGAAGCCCAGACCACCTGTTGTTTATTCCTTACCATTTGGAACTCTACCTTCATTTCTGGGTGTCTTCCAGAGGACACAGAACAGGGATTTGCACACAGTCTTCCACTAAATAACTAAATCCAACCATGGAGTGCATCCTGTGACTTTCAGTAGACTATACACAGAGGCTCAGTTTCCAAATCAGAGCCCACATTTTAATAAGATCACATGTCTGTATATTAAACACAGACCAGCACAATTTCCAAGTTTCTAGGCTAGGCCCTCAGGACCATATACCGTATATAACATGTGTCAATGCTTACCTAGTACAGTACCTGAAGGGTAATTACTATTGAATGCGTGAATGAATAGGAAGGGACAGGCCATGTCTACTAATTAAATAATCATGAACTCTTCAGAATAATTCAGTTCTGTCGCACATAATTTGGAAAATATCTATGTCAGCTTTTTTTTTTTTTTTTCTTTTCAGTGCTAGGGATTGAAACCAGGGCCTTGCACATGCTAGGCAAACACCTGACCACAGAGCTACTTCCCAGCCCTTTGTCAGCTTTTCAAAAGGTGAAGTTGTTTTTATTAGAACAGTAAACATGGAACTGCATTATCTACACCAATTCAATGGCCTACAAAAAGAATATTCACACTCTAATTAAGAACAAAGCACCCAATTACATCAGATTGAATTTCAGAATCACCTCTTTGTTTTTGTTTCATCCTATAATGCTGAACAAGGCATCAGAGGGACTGGGTCAAGCAAAGGAGCTACTTGAGGATGTAATTAATGGATTGTGTCTTGTAACTGCTTTTAATGCTGTGCAGGTTAAGCCAGAAGGATAGTAACATTGCGGTGGTTAAGAAGCTTAGCTGTCAGTTTTGCAGGCTCTGAGATTTCACCCTGTCGATTTGCCAAGTATCAGGCTCTGTCTGCTTCACAGCTTTTCTCCTGGTCTCTGACCCGTGACTGCACTTCAGGCTTAGCCCCACCCAGACTCCATGACCCATCCATCTAGAGTTATTATTTGGAAACTTGCTAGAAATGCACAATTCTATCCCAAATCTTCTAAATCAGAGCCCACATTTTAATAAGATCACATGTCTGTATATTAAACACAGACCAGCACAATTTTGTTTTTCTTTTGCTTTGCTGAGGATTGAACCCAGGGTCTTCTACATGCTAGGTGAGTGCTCTACAGATAAGCACATTTTAAAGGGCTCTAGTCCAGCACTGAAGAGCGTGGTTTTCAAACTTCAGTGAGCCACCAAATCATTGGCTAGTGTATAAAAATGAAAATTCCTAGTCCCTGAAGGATGTGGAAAATAGGCCCCAAGGAACTTCCCTTATCTACAACTATTCTGCTACCCGCCTTCCTGTCATGTGTGTGGGGAGATGTCTGTGGTAAATTGGAGCTTTTGTCATTGCAAAGGGATAAAATAGAAACCTAGGCCTCAGCTGGAGGAAAGGCAGAAGGGAAAATGGGGAGAGCATAGAAGGGACTCGCAACTGGTCCCCACCTGTAGCTGAACTGGCCATCCCCAGTACTGAGCCCCCATGATCTCTATCTACACCCTTTGAAGGACATGGAAAATAACAACCCCCAAGGAGAAAGGGAGAATAATGGGCTCTGAACTTGTTGCAATTTTCCTTATCTACAATGTTCCCCTGACTGCCCAAGGTCTCCCTCCAGCTGTAACCAACACATTTCCTGCTAGGACTCAGCACCTCTAAACTCTATAAAACTCAGATCCTTATTGTAGCCAGTTGCCATTTTCCCTCAAAAATATGCCCCTCTGTTGTTTAATAAAGCATGGCTGGTCTGTTGAGGTCTGTCTCCATTTTCTTTTTCTTTTTTTTGTATTCTTTTTTCTGTGCTTTCTGTCCCCACTTACAGAGCTTTTGATTCAGGGCATTCTTGGAATCTTCCTTTTCTCAGATAGGTAGTGCTCTGGTTCTGAGCTCAGGCTCAATCTGGACAATTGGGTTTCTACATAAATTTGTGTCTTTTTCCCAGTTTTATTAACCCATGTCATTGTGTCTCTTCTCCTGCTTTAAAACCTGTATTCAGTGTTGGATTTCAGAATTTCTATGCAGAAAGCCTAGTTTGAAGAAGGAGGCTTGAAATTATTTTTATTTAATACTTTATAAGATTGAAGAAACACCAGTTGTCCATATCAAGAAACTGGAGGGCTGGGGTTGTAGCTTAGTGGTAAAGCATTTGCCTAGCACATGTGAGACACTGGGTTCTATCATCAGCACCACATAAAAATAAATAAATAAAATAAAGGTATTGTGTTCATCTACAACTTAAAAAAGAAAAAAACAAAAGAAACCGGAGATGAAGTTAATGATGATTACTGGGGACACAATTATTATCTAGTTTATTCTTTCCAGTCTTTTCCTGGGCCCTTCTAAAAGATTTGCAGTTCAAGTCCTTTCTTCAAAAGCATCAGAACTAGTCACTGCCTAACTCAGCACAGGAATTTACAAGGGAAATATCAGATGGCTCACAGAATCAACAAGAAATTTGTAGAGCAAGGCGCATAAATGGTTAGAAAGTAAAGCAGAGGTAGAAGTCTGGGTAGCAGGAACTTCTCAATAGTTTTGTCTTAGAGCTAATCCTGGAATGGAGGAAGTCCAATGATTTTTAACCTTTTGCTACTCTTCTGAAGACTCAAATTCCATTTGGCCTGGCTTGTTGGCAGAGAGCCATTCACCTTGAGTAACAGTCTTCACAGACTCTAATAGAGTGAGTAATTTCTTATGGAAATGGTCATGCTACAATAGGTGCCTAGGGACCTAAAAAGCAGTCAATGAGAGGATGCAGGCCTGTAATCCCAGCAATTCAGGAAACTGAGGCAGAAGGACCACAAGATAGAGGCCAGCCTGGGAAAGTTAGTGAGATCCTATCTCCAAACAAAACATAAAAGGACTCACACTGTAGCTCAATGGAAGAACAGTTACCTGGCATGCACAAGGCCCTAGGTTCAATCTCCAATACAGGCTCAAGGGGAGCAATCAAAGTCCACCACCCCACTTGTGTGGATAGAGTCTTGCTATCTGACAGTGCATTTCTGTGGCTTCTCAGATTTCATTAGAAGTCAGTTTCATGAGATCAAAAAAAATTTTTTTGTCCATTTTGGTCCCTGCCTGGTAGATTTTCCATTAATATTTGATGAATGAATGAATGACTAGAGAGGCTGTATGGTATGATAGTTTAGATGTAGCCTTTGGAGTCAAAACCCAACTCTATTACTTCTTAGTCATGTTAACCTTGGATTGGTACTTAACTTCTCTATACTGCTGCACTTAGGTTCCTCATAGCTGACATATCATTGGAACGAAAAAAAATGTAATTAGGGGGGCTGAGATTGTGGCTCAGCGGTAGAGCGCTTGCCTTGCATGCATGAGGCCCGGGGTTCGATCCTCAGCACCACATACAAAGCAATAAAATAAAGACATTGTGTCCATCTACAACTAAGAAAAAATTTTTAAAAAAATGTAATTAGGATGTGCTTGGAACACTGTCTATTCTGTTGACTATTATTTCATGTAACAACCCAAAACTTAGTGACTTATACCAACATCTGGTTTGCTCATGATTCTGCAGTTTAGGCAGTTCTCAGTGGGGACAACTGTTTTCTGTTCTCTGTGATATCTGCTTATGTTGGGATGTCCATGATAGTTTCTTGGCTCACACGTCTGACACCTTAGTAAAGATGGCTCAGATGGTTGGGAATCAGCTGGAAGAGCTTGCCTGGGGTTGTACATCTGGAACCCTGGTTTTTTTCTGTGAGCTGGTGGTTCTCACTTCCCCTCATGTAGCCTTTGAACTGCTCCCTTTCATGTGGTCTCTTCTACAATCTCCCATGTATCTCTGTGAAAAGTCCCATTACCCTCCTTCCAAGAGGAGAAACTTCTAGGTCTTCTTAAGGTTTAGTTCTTCTTAAGGCATAAGTTTTAAGGCCTAGGCTGCATTCTACTAGCTTTTCAGCCTCACCACCATTGACATTTTGAGCCAGATAATTCTCTGTCACGGGGTACAGTACTGTGCATTGTAGAATGTTTAGCAACATCCCAGGCCTCTACCCACTAGAAGAGTAGAAATGACAGTAGCACCCTGCCCCCACACCCCAATTTTTGACAAAAAAATAAATAAAAAAGTCTCCAGTGTTCTTTGGGGGAGTAAAATCTCCCCTAGTTGAGAAGCACTGGATTAAAGCAAGTCACAGATCCAGGCCAGATTCAAAGGGGAGGCTTTGCGAGAGCATGAATAACAGGAAACATGGTTCATTGAGGACTGCCAGGGCAAAAGACCTTCACGGCTATTATTATCCTTGAACCTTGTTTGCTCAAGGAATAAATCCCTTTTCCTGAGTTCTTGTATGTTGAGCCATCTTGCTCTTCCTTAATGGCTTCTCATTCTAACTGCCTGTCTGAATGTCCCCCCTTTTGTCAGCAGTGCTCTGTAGTTTACATCTCTAACCTGCTCTTGGCCTCCTCTCCTGCACCATCCTAGTGGCCAGTCTCATGTTGATTCTCTCCTTTCCTCAAGCCCTTGCTATTCCTTGAGCTGTCTTTGGTGCTCGCATTTCACACATGACCAGGCCCTGGGGACAGATAAGGCCAATTCTGCAGCCTCTGCTTATATCACACTCTTTCATATCCACATGCAAATGCTTTCCCCCTAAAAGGCATTTGCTTTATCACCCCCTTTTTCTCCTCTAACTCCTATTTTTTCTTCAAGATCAGCTCAAGGGCCTCTCTTCTGGGAAAACTTTCAGGAAATCCCTGTTCTCCTGTCCAAGACAGCAATTTCTGGAGGGCAGAGGCCATTTCATATTTTCACGTTTCCATCACAGTGTGTATTGCATGGGAGATGTTTCTTAGATCAATAAAGTATTGATTTAAAAGCAAAGTAAAGAGCTTAAAATTTGAGAAGAAGCCAGGTGCATTGATGCATGCCTAAAATCTCAGTGGCTTGGGAGTCTGAGACAGGCTGATACTGGCCTTAGCAACTTGGTGAGACCCTGTCTCAAAATAAAAATAAAAAAGGGCTGAGGATGTAGCACAGTGGTAAAGTACCCCTGGGTTCAATCCCCAGTACCGACCCCCATCAAGAAATAAATAAATAAAAGTTGAGGAGAAGGCTAGGGGTATAGCTTAGTGATAGAGTACTTGCTTAGCAAGCCCAAGACCCTGAGTTCAATCACTAGCACTGGATAAATAAATACATATATACATACATACATACATACACAAAAATTTGAGGAGAAGCTGAATAAGCATGGGGGTGAGTTGTATGCTTTTCTGGGGGAAGAGCCTTCTGAGAAGGAGGGGCAGATAGTTCACAGGTTCGAGGCTGAGGTTCCCTGAGGCTGGAATGGCTGTGGTGTGTTGAGTAACAGCAAGGAGGCTCAAATGGCTGGGGAAGGGAGAAAGGAGAAAGATTTTGGTGGATGGGTTTGGACAGGTAACACAAAAAGCCATTTGGTTTTCTAGGTCAAGGTAAGGCCCTGGGTTTCATCTGAAGGAGATGAGAAGACTCTAAGGGAGGTTTTATGCAGAATGACTTACACTGACCAGTGTTTCTGGGATTATTCTGGTTCTTGTGCTGAGAATAGACTGTGGCAGTTCCTGGGAAGAGGCAGCAAGGACAGCTAGGAAGCTATTGCAATAATCTGGCAGGAGATGATGACAATCTTCCCTGGTGGATTAGATATGGGATATGAGAGAAGGAGAGATATTAGGGATGATTCCAGGATTTGGGACCTGGGCAAGAAGAAGCGAGAGACATTTTTGACAGAAGGTTACTATTTGAGGATGCAAATCAAAAATTTAGTATTCATATTTAAGTTTGAGATTCTTAGTATGTATTCAATAGGTTGCAGAATAGATGTTGGATATACAAGAATAAATTATAGGGAAGTATATAAACTGAAGATATGAATGTGGAAATTATTAGCTCTATTACTTAAGCTAAGACAAACTTCTACGGTTACAAAAACAACAATAGAAGTTTGTTTCTCACAATTCAACAGTCTGAAAAAGTTCCAAATCATTGGAAAACTGTGACAGGACATATCTATGGAGAGTTGGGGACAGAAACCTGGTTGAAGTGGTTCAAAAAAGAATGGAGGAAGGGGAATTAGAATTGGAGACTGTATAGATAATTCATTCAAGGTGTTTTGTTATGAAGGGGAGCCAAGAAATGGGATGGTTGCTTGAGGGAGATGTAGGTTCAAGATATTTTTGTTGTTTTTATTGTTGTTTTTTTTCTTTTGTGGTACTGAAGATCAAGCCCAGGGCCCCGTGAATGCTAGGTAAGTGCTCTATCACTGAGTTACACAATACATCCTACACTTGTTGATTTTGTTTCTTTTTTATAGGAAAAATCATAGCATGTTTGCATGCTGAAGGGGAGAGAATTTCACGAGCCCATTTTGAGTACATAGAGGAAATGCCAACCAGAATGAAAGCTTGACTTGAGGTAGGAGCATGAATGGCTCATCCATCAAAACATCAGGCCAGCCAAGTACACAGGCAAGGATGTTGGTAATGTGATCAACCATCCTGCTTTGTCTGGGACTCAGAGGCATTCTGGATCATAAGACATTCAGTGCCAAAAATGGGACATCCCTGAGCAAACTGGAACGGTTTGACACCCCAAAGGTGGGAAAATTTATAGTGGAAGCTTAAGTTATCTTTTGGTTACTTTGAGCACTGCCAAATGAGAAAGGGTAAAAATTCCTGAGTGGTGTCAACCCATTACTAAACATGTTTGTAGCCTAAAACCCAGCATTATGCAAAGTGAGGGATATTTCGACAAGTAAGTTGTAGTTCTTGAGCTGAGGATGTAGCTCAGTGGTAGAGCACTTTGCTTAGTATATGAGAGGCCCTAGGTTCAATCCCCAGCTCCATATACCTCCAAATCCAAAACCACAAACCTCCCCAATATAAAACAAGCCCCCAAACCAAGCAAGTTGTAGTTCTTATTTTGGAGTTTAGTCTAGTTGAAGAGAGAAGTGAACATAACAACAGATACAAGGTAAGCCAACATGAGATGTATGTCATGAGTTTATTCATTGCATGTCATTCTAAGTCATGTTCTGTACTCTTCAGGAACATGCTATTGACTAGAGTAAATAATATTCAATAAAAACAATAGGAAACATTTCCTGAGATTTCCTGACTTCCTGCATCTGTACATTCATTATTTCATCTTCACAACTCTGTATTGTGTAGGCACTCCTGTTAACATCTCCACCGTACAACAGAGGAAACAAAGGCATAATGATTAAGCAATTTGCTCCAGGTCATACAGAAAGTGGCAGAGGAGAGTCTTTGAAGTTGGTTCTACAATCCAATCTTTCAGCACTGCATTACATTACCTTCCAGAAATTACTATAATGCATGAGAATAAATGATGAGTAGCACAGAAGATTTAGAAAAAGATATAGATTTAGAAAAAGAAGTAAGTTTTGTTTGAGGCAATCAATGAAGTTTTCACAAGAAAATGTCATTAAATGAAACTTGAAGGAGGTTAGGATTTCATCAGGCAAGGGTAAGAGTAGGACATGCCAGGCATAGGCACCTCAGTAAGCACTGAAGTTCTTTTTTTTAACCTACTCTTCAAGGTTTTATGGTTGGTTTTCCTTCCTGTGCCTCTGCATCAATCAAGTTTTCATTACTCGAGTGAAATACTTGAAGCTGGGAAACTTGTAAATAAAGAGGTTTATTTAGCTCACAGTTTTAGAGGATGAAAGTTCAAGATCAAGTGGCCCCAGGAGTTTGACCTCTGATGAGGTCCTTATGACAGAAGGCATCACGGCAGGAGTATGTGTAAGAGGAAGAGATCAGATGGTGAGATAGGAAGCCAGAGAGACTGGGGAAAGGCTATCTTGTTCTTTTATAACAACTCCTCTGGTGGGAACTGTGGTATCATAAGACCACTTTATTTCTGTTGAGGATGATGCCCTGAGTGACCCAGTCACCTTGCACTAGGCTTCACCTCTTAAAAGTCCCACCACCTCTTACATTGCCATAATGTAGACCCAGCCTCCCACATGAACCCCTGATAAATACAATCCAACCATATACAACCACAGTAGCCTCCAAGAAAGATGTTTGGGATTTCAAGAAGTTGAATCACAGAGTGGAATGATGACTTTGACTTTCTCATAGGCTCAGCTTGTCTCTAGAGTTTTAGACTGGACAGTTGGTCTTCAATGAAATGGACAAATGAAAAAATTGATTACTTAAATATGTGTTTTAAAGTATGACATGCATACAGAAAAATGTCTAAACATTTAAATGTTTCAGTTAAGTGAACATATTTGTATAACCAAATAAGAAATAGGACTTTACCAGCACCCCAGTAGTCCCTTTCATGCTGCTTTTCAATCAAAACCCCCATCCCTTGCCAAGTTAATGACTATCCTGACTTCTAAAATAAGTTTAGCTTTGCTTGTTTTTGAACTTCAAAGTAGAATCCTAAGTTGTGTTCTTTTTGATTCTGGCCTCTTTCTTTCAGTATAATGTTTGTGAAATGCATTCATATTGTTGGATATAGCTGAATGTTTTCAGTCTCACTGATGCATGACATTTCAATGCATGAATATTTTAGAAAATTATACTTTTATTAAGTCATTTTACTGTTTTTTGTTTTGTGATGATGTTGAGGATTGAAGCTAGGGCCTCATACATTCTAGACAAGTACTTTTTCACTGAGCTACATCCCCAGCCCATTTTATCATTGATGTGTGTTTTGGTAACTTTCAATTTTGGGCAGTTAGTAATAGTGTTACATGAACATTCTTGCACATCTCTTTTGAAACGTGTTCATTACTTTTGAGCATAACCTCCACATACAACAAATAATTAAAAACTTGAAACAGAAATAATAGAAAAAAAATAAAACCTCCACATATATTTAAAGGTGTGCCAGATTTTTTTTAGTGCTTTCATATCTTGGTGCCTTGATGGGCTTCCAGCACCATATGGTATGTACAGGTGAGGTTATAGGGTCAAATGTTCACTTCTCAATGCTCTTGGGTTTGCTGTGGAGCTTCTCACTAGATCACCAAATGCTTCTGTAACTATGCCTTCAGTGTGTACTACTAGGACGAAAATCAAGTATTGCATGAATCCTATTTAGCCAAAATCAAGCAAAAGCCAGCTCTAACTTCTTCCTGGGTGACTCTGATCAAAGCATTAAACACAGCCAATTCTCACTCCTAAGCAATTTCAATTGTGAAGTCCTAGTAGTTAAATAGTCATGGCCAAGCCCAAAGATGTTATTTACCACTGAGTAACACACACGGACATTCAATATTTATTTGACGGCAGACTGATTGTTTTGATTCCTGATGGCATACTCAGTTACGTCCTTGTATCTTTTCATAGCACGAATTTTCTTTCCTTTCCTTTCCCCTTTCCTTTCCTTTCCCTTCCTTTCTCTTGCTTTCTCTCTCTCTGTCTCTCTCTCTCTTTCTTTCCTTTCTTCCTTCCAGAGATTGAACCTAGGGCAAGCTTTACCATTGAGCTACATTCCCAGCTGTTTTGATTTTCTGTTTTGAGACAGGGTCTCACTAAGTTGATGAGGCTGGTCTTGGAATCCTCCTACCTGGAATCCTCCCCCTCCCTGGTCCCTCTCTTCTATTTTATTGATCTCCCTTTGATTTTTATAAGATTCCCTCCTCTTACCTTTCTTTTCCTTTGTCCTCTCTAGCTTCCACAAGTAAGAGAAAATATATGAGGTTCGACCTTCTGAGTTTGACTTATTTCACTTAACATAACGTTCTCAAGTTGCATCCAT
The DNA here is from genome assembly GCA_028644305.1 of Xerus rutilus. Lineage (NCBI taxonomy): Eukaryota > Metazoa > Chordata > Mammalia > Rodentia > Sciuridae > Xerus > Xerus rutilus. Next base: position 65,529,985 of record CM053408.1, read on the forward strand.
TTTTCCTGCAAATGGCATAATTTCATCTTTCTTTACAGCTAAACGAAACTCCATTGTGTATATGTACCACAATTTCTTTATCCATTTATCCATTGATGGTTCCATAGTTTGTGAATTGTGCTGCTACAAACGTGGGTATGCAAGTATCACTGTAGTATGCTGACTTTAATTCTTTAGGATAAATACCTGGGAGTGGTATAGCTGGGTCATAAGGTGGTTTTATGCTTAGTCTTTTGAGAAACCTCCATACTGATTTTCATACTGGTCATACAATTTATAATCCCACTAACAGTGTAAAAGTGTTCCTTTTTCTCCACATTCTCTCTAGCATTTATTGTTCTATTTATTGTTCTAGCAATATTGTTCATATTCTTTTTTAAAAAAATTTTATTTAGGTCTTACTCAGTTGCTTAGGACCTTGCTAAGTTGCTGAGGCTGGCTTTGAACTCATGATTCTCCTGCCTTAGCCTCCCAAGGCACTGGGATTACAGGCGTGTGCCATCATGCCCGGCTTATTGTTCGTATTCTTAATGGTGTGAGATAAAATCTCAGTGTAGTTTTGATTTGAATTTCCCTAATTGCTAATGATGTTGAATATTTTTTCAAATAATTGTTGACCATGTTGTATTTCTTCTTTTGAAAAGTGTCTGTTTTGTTCATTAATTGTTTTATTTGATTTCTGGGTGTTAAATTTTGAGTTCTTTAAGTATTGTGGATATTAATTCTCTGTCAGAAGAGTAGCTATCAAATATTTTTCTCTCCCATTCTATAGATTCTCTCCTCCTCATATTCTTGTTTTTTTCTTGTTGTTGTTTGTTTTTGTTTTTTTGCTGTGTAGAAGCTTTTTCAATTGATGCCATCCCATTTATAAATTCTTGGCACTATTTCCTGAGCTTTAGGGGTCCTATTGAGAAAGTCATTGCTTGTGTCTACATGCTGGAGTATTGGCCCTACATTTTCTTCTAGGAATTGCATCATTTCTAATCTAATTCCTAAGTCTTTGATCCAGTTTGAGTTGACTTTTGTGCAAGGTGAGAGTTCAGGGTCTAGTCTCATTCTTCTACATATAGATAACCAATTTTCTCAGCATCATTTGTTTAAAAGGCTGTGTTTTCTTCAGTATGTTTTTGGCATCTTTGTCAAGGATCAGATGACTGTATCTGTGTGGGTTTGTCTCTGTGTGTTGTTCTATTATATACCATTGGTCTATGTCTGGAATAAACCTGTTTTCTTCACCAACCTTTGTTTTTCAAATTTTAGTGAAGCCGAACAGTGAGTATTTCATTACCAGTAACAAATCTCTAGTACTGAAAAAAAAAAAGCAATGTAAAATTATTCCATTAATTTTGTGTATTGTGTATTGATAACATTACATGTAAAAATAATATCTTAGGTTTATTAGGTGAAATAATGTATTATTAAATTTAATTTATTTTTTTCTTACATTTTCATTGTGGCCACTAGTAGATTTTAAATTACATATTTAATATTTGTAATTTAAGCCATTAAGCATGCTTGGACCAACTGGTTTTGTTTTTTTTTTTATTTCATAAAATTAAAAAAAAATTCTTAAAATTTTATGAAATCCAAATTCACATCAAGGATTTCTGATAAATATTTCACAACCATATTAAGATATAGTATAAGTATAAAAGATATAAACGACTGTATATATATATATATATATATATATATATATATATATATATATATATATATATATATATAAAAGAACGAACCTAGCTACTTGGGATATTGAGGCAGGACATTATATTTCTGTTGGATAGTACTCTTCTAGAGATCCCCAAATGTAATGTTTCACTACATTTCCTGATAGAATCTGCTGCCTCAGAAAACTATGTAAAAATGTTTATTTACACAATATGTTCCCATATGTTCAGGAAAAGGAGGTATATTTAGTAGAGAAGAATGAGCATGAACTGTGGAGTCAAACCTGTCTGGGTGTGTCTGAACTCTTCCCCTTAAACAGGGACCCTTAGCAAAGTATTTGCCTGAGTGCCAGATTCCCACTTACGTAAATTGGGGATATAAATTCTGAAGAGTGCTTCACCCAGATTCCCTGGGTCTCATTTATTGTGCATGCACCCCCTGCCATTTGCTTGACTAGCCCATACCCATGGCTCCCTCTGAGAGACTGCCCTTGGGCTACTGGAACTAAAGATACAGCCTCTGAGTGACTGCTACAGGAGTAGGAAAGCCCAGCTCCCTAATTCAAATGGGGAAAAACTTCAATGTGTAAAAAAAGCTTTCACACATTAAAACGCCCCTGGAGCATCTGACTCAAACTGAGGCTTAACCAGGAAATCATACCCTTAGCACCCCTTTTCTTTCCTTTACTCTTTCTAAAGGTAAGCTTCTGGGAATTGAACATAAAACAGTTACCTACTCATACATTTTTTAGGGACTAAATGAGAAGAACTCCACCCTTCAATATATAAGATCCAATATAATCCAGTGATTTTACTACCACATCAGGAAGATGTGAATTATCAATGGTATTTTATAGTCTTGGTTTGCATTGAGAATATCCACAGCCCCTCCTCCCCGCCTTTACTTCTGTTTATTAGTTTAGATGTAAAGAATATGAAATAACCCATATATTCATGGGAACTTAGAGAACATTGATCCACTTGTGAACAACCAATGCTGCTTATGTTTCTATGCTTTCTGAGTAGTGTTAAACAGATGCTATGAAAAATTTAATCACTCTCAGAGTACAAATACTACTACTTAAGAAGAGCATTAACAATTTCAGAACCAAAAATTGAGACTCTATTTGCTAAAAAATAACTTACTGATTCAAATAGGAACTGAGCAGATATATGTGCCTTTCCACTAAATACACACTCATAGATGTTGCAATTGTAGCATTTTATATATGAAAGACATTTGTTTACCTTTTCATGTACTTTCAGTTCATTCATTTCTGTTTCTATTGCATTTTTAAAGCTGATATATAAAAACATAAAATGTACATATTAATAGGGTAATGTGATGTTTTTGTTTTTTTAAATATTTTTTTACTTGTTGGCGGACTTTTATTTTATTTATTTGTATGTGGTGCTGAGGATGGAACCCAGTGCCTCACACATGCTAGGCAAGTGTTCTACCACTGAGCCACACCTCTGGCCCTGGTAATGTGATTTTTTTTTAAATATTTATTTTTTAGTTGTAGGTGGACACAATAGCTTTATTTTACTTTTTTTATGTGGTGCTGAGGATCGAATCCAGTGCCTCCCGCGTGCTAGGTGAGCACGCTACCACTGCGCCATAACCCCAGCCCCGTAATGTGATGTTTTAATACATGAATGCATTGTATGATATTTAAATCAGGCTAAACATATCTAATTTCCTCAAACTTTTATCATTTCCTTAGCTGGGTGTGATGGTGCGTTCCCGTAATCCCAGCAACTCAGGAAGCTGAGGTAGGAGGATTGCAAGTTTGAGACCAGCCTAAGAAATTTCGCAAGACTCTGTCTCGAAGTAAAACATAAAAAGGGATAGGGATGTAACTCAGTGGTAGAGTGCCCTGGGTTCAATCCCCAGTACCATAAACAAAGCAAAACAACAACAGTAAAACATCTTTTAAACAAACACAAAACATCATTCATCATTTCTTTATAGTGGAAACTTTCAACATCCTTTCTTCTAGATTTTTTAAAAAAATTTTTTAAGTTGCTGATAGACCTTTATTTTATTCATTTATTATTTATATGTGGTGCTGAGGATCGAACCCAGTGCCTCACGCATGCTAGGCAAGCGCTCTACCACTGAGCTACAGCCCCAGCCCTCTTCTAGATTTTTGAAATGTGCTTCCACCTATTCTTTTGACAAATTTTTGTTAACACTAATACTTATAATATTTGACATGTATTATATGCCAGACATGATTCTAAGACATTCACAGACACTGTCTCACTTACTCTACTCAAAACTCAGTATAAATATTAACTCTTTAGAGAGGATTTACCTTTCTTAACTGGCCAACCTCAGTTGCTCTTTTTTGGCTTTTATCACCATCTGAAAATTTTATTTATTTGGCTTATGTATTTACTGTGCCTCCTAACCCCTCCCTAAGTAGATAATGCATTTCAGAGAACAAGTACTTTTCTGTCTTGTATTCTACAGTTCCTAGAAAAGTGGCACAGGGCAAGCACTTAGTAAATATTTGTTGAATGATAGAATAAATGAAAAACTTGCTGTAATGAGACTTCTGAAGCCAGAGATGGTGAAAGTTGAGATCTCAAAGCTGGTAAGTGGTAAGTGGCATAACTCATATTTGACTATCTTTTATCCATTATGCAATATTGTCCTTCCTATTATGTGGGCTATAGAATAATAAATCTTGCCTGTAAGGAAATCACTCTCTGGTAAGAGCATACATTCACTTCTAGTCAATGAACATTAGCTAATCCCTGCTAGGCACTGTATTAAGTACTAGGGACACAGATGTAAGCAATACAAACAGAGCCCAGGCCAGCATGGAGTTTTTGGTCTGAACTCAAGTAGAGAAGACACACATTATAGGTAATAAAAGAGATGAGATACATTTTGAAAGGAATGTACTGCGATAGAAAAGAATGGCAAGGTAAGCTGACCAAATCAAGGGCGTCAGGGAAGGCTTCTCTGTGGGAAGGGAATGTTAAGAAACAGAGAAGTACAATGCAAAGGTCATGTAGAGGTGAAAGCAATAATAGCAGGAGGTAAATAGAGAATGGTCTCAAAAATGATAATATGTAACTAATGATCACACATGGTAAAAAGTGATGTGCCCTAACCGGTTGATTACAGGCTATGCGAGGTAAGATTCCTCCATAAAGAAAGTTTCATGAAATCATCCTAATGACACTTATACTTTGAAGGCTAAAATAATACAAATACATCGAGATAAGCAAAGAGCATACAGTTTCCTTCTTTCTTCATTTTCTTCATTGAGTAGGCAATGCATTTCCTGTGGCTATATATATTAATATATAAACTATAAAATATCTCACCTACACTCCTGTTTCTCATCCATTGTCCTCGGGCACCACACCACCATATATAATCTTTTCTTTTATTAGTTTTATGTATGTCCTTTCAGAATTACTTTATACAAATATAAGCAAATATTCCCCCAACCTTTTACTATATGGCATATTACACACACCGTTCTATATTTTACTAAACAAATTATCTTTGAAATCTTTCCCTATCAGCACATAAAGTCCTTCCTTATTTTTAAATAACTGCCCAGTGCTCATGTGAATGTATCATGATTTATTTAACCAGTCTTTCATTGATGAGCTTTTGGTATATTTCCAGGCTTTGACTGTCAAATACTTTTGTAGATACAGCCTCTTACAACTGCAAATATATTTATATTGCCAAATTGCCCTCAATGGGATTATGTGAAAATGCCCCCAAGTGGTTATCTTTAACTACAAAATTAACTATAAAGCCAGAGAAGCAAATAAAATGAGTTATGTTTTTAGTGACACTATTAATGTACTTGCTCATTTTTCAGTAAAATACTATATACTATTAGAAATGGAAGCTGTGTTGTACCTTAGATCAGGTACAGATCCAAATTTAGAAGGCCTTCTTTAAGAAAAATAACCCAAAATTATCAAATACAAAATCAGTAATATAGGACTTTGGGACTCACACACACACAAAAAGAGATTCTAAAGTGTAAGCTTCATTATCTTTGTGGCAAATTGGCTCTGTGTAGGATATACATGCACACATGTGGAGGAGAGCAAATTACCTGGCCCTTTCATTTAAGAGAAATCATGTTCAAAAAAAATATGGACTGCTCCCCTTAGCTACACATCAATGAGCCAAGTCCACAGCCCTTAGAGCTTGCAGCTCCATGATATGTATACTATTCCATGTATCTCCCAAATGGATTCATTCCACTTATGTAACATCCTTTTTTAAAAAAAATATTTTATTAGTTGTTGATAGATCTTTATTTCATTTATTTATATGTGGTGCTGAGGATCGAACCCAGTGTCTCACATATGCTAGGCAAGCACTCTACAACTGAGCCACAACCCCAGCTCCTATGTAACATCTTTCATCTTAGAAACCTCAAACACCTTACAAATACTTCTTGTTAGCATTAGCGATATGATATAGCAATCAATATATCATATAACTAATATGATACGTTAGCAATCAAGATATACAGGAAACTGTAACACTCTAAAGACAATTCCCTGCAAAGAGTTCAAAGGGCATCCATCAAACTCATTTATTTTGATAATATGCATAAAAGTTCCAGCTGGCAAACAGTTACCCCTGAGAAATGACTTCCTTTATCCTAAGTTTGAAAGAGATAAGCTGACAAATTATGTTCAATGACTTGAAGTTAATGATCTATCTCTGTCATTGGCAGCAGCAGCAGCTTGTTTGCCTGCTCCCAGGTTCTGCTGCCACCCTGAAAGCTATCACCATCATGATACCTCTGGGAACAGAAGAAGCCAGCTGATGAGGAGACAAGCATAGTCCTTGGAAATAGCAGTAGAAGAGAAAACATAAGCAGAACAGAGAGGAATTCAGAACCAGGCTTAAGAGACAACACAATGATCTGACAGTAGTGTCAGTTAAAACAAAGAGAAAGGAAAGTCCAAAGAAATGGAATATGGAATAGAAATTCATAAATATGGGGTACCTGCCAAACAGGATTAGAGTTTTAGTGGAAGTGACTACATTTAACAGGAAACGATGCACAGCTGACATTTAAAACACAGGCATTATTCAATTAAGTGAGATTTTGAAGGAGTCCATATCTAGCCATCTGCATCATAAATTTTAGAGGTTCTAGGACTTAGTTTAAGTCATGCTGATCTTCAGTTAAATTTGCCCCATAAACTAAGTTTTACATTCATTGTCAGTGTCCAAATGTCCATGGTCGAGGAGTCAAGTTCATAGTGAACAGATTTGGTAACTTCTTGCTAGGAAGCATTGCTACTGCTCTTGCTTTTTCCTTTTATGTTGTTTAAGGATGACTCACCAGGTTACGAGGAGAAGGTCGTTAATGCCAATATACAAGATCATCAATTTACAACCATAACCTGACATGCAAGAAATATCACTTTTTGTCCTTTCCTGTTTTGTTATTTAAAGAAATGTGTATAGGATATTAATATTATTATTTGTTTTCTTAAAAGTCATCCTAACCCCATTGTGTCTCAGTAGGTGGTGAAAATTCAATTTGTCATTTTTGCAGTTTCCTCTCCCTGTGATCATATAAGAATCAAGAATGCTTACATAGTGCCCAGAAAGTTGGTTGTGGAGGTCACAATCTCTCCTATAAGTCAAGGTTCTTAAAAATTAATAGAATGCCTTTTAAGAAGCTCTTGCTTTCTGCTCCTCTATAAACTACCTCTGAGACAAGAAACAAAATTAAGCTATCGGCTTAAGATGTAGAAGATCAAAATTATGGAGAGAACCAACACAAGTTAGTATTTTAATAAATTACTTTGCCACACCTACAAGACTAGCAAAGTAAGCACTGTTGTGAGAGACACTGGGGAGATGACAGCTGATTAACAAGAATGACTTCTGAGTCCTGCACCAACCTGCATGCATGAATTCACTTGGCATGGTTCTGCCTCCACCAGGCAAGTTTTCCAGTGCATGTATGACATAGGGATACTTCCTCACAGATAAGTACGAGAAGTGTGTATTTGGACTAAGGTGTGGGAATGGGAGGATTCTGAAGAAGGAAAGGAGAGGATGACTAACTTCTAATACTGAACTTGATCTCTTCTAAGACCTTTGCTACTTATGTGTTTGTGTTTTGACCATCAGTCTTTATGCTTAAGAAGAAGTTGGAGCTTTCATTTGAAAGTGCTTACTTTTATTTCTGGATATATATATATCCAAATATATGTATATTTGGTTAAAAGTTTTGTTTTAACATTCAGTTTTTTTTAAAGATAAGTGTATTAGGGTGAAGGCACAGAACCAATAGAAATTATATAATTATAAGAGGGGACTTGTTATATAATTATCAGAGGGAATTTATTATGTAATTATAAGAGGCTGGATGGTCCCATGATGGCTGCCTGCAGGTTGGAGAGCCAGGGAAACTAGGAGCTGCTTAATCTAACAAGCTGAAAGCCTCAGAACAAGGTACAGTCCCAGTCCAAGTCTGAAGGCCTGGAAGTCGCCTTGAGATTTGCTGGTACAAGTCTACATTCAAAGGCTGAAGAGTCTAGATTCTGATGTCAATAAGCAAAGACAACTGCAAAAAAACACACTTGGTCAACAAGAGTTCAAATATAGGTGTGTTGCATGATTTCCCCTTCTTCCTTTCATTCCATCCAGGCCCTCAGCCTATTGGGTGGTGCTGCCCACATTTAGGGCAGTCTTCCCCACTCAGTTTACTAAACCACATGTCCATAATCTCTGGAAACACCCTCACAGGCACAACCGGAAGTGTTCTTTACCAATTTTCTAGATGTCTCTCAATTCAGTCAAGTTTACCACCAAGATTAACTATTACAGTAATCATTTACATGATTCATTGCAGAATTGATTGCATAGCAGATGACTGTAAACAATCTAAATATCATCAAAAGAAGTCTGATTAAAATAAATTATAATTGGGCACTTTAGCACATGCCTATAATTGTAGAGACTTGGGATGCTGAGGCAAGAGGATCACAAGTGTGAGGCCAGCCTGCGAAATTGAGTGAGAACCTATCTCAAAGTAAAAAATAAAAAAGGGTGGGGAGATAGCTCAGTGGCACAGCACCCTAGCTTACATTCCTAATTTAAAAAAAAAAAAGTTTTCTGCAGGTAGCACCTATATGTTTCTTGTTATGTTAATTCCAAATATTGCATTATTTTGGTTGCTTTTATGTTCTCTGCCATTCTATATTTTAACTGGTTGTTGTCTACTTACATGTTTCAATGTCTATTTATAAATTGTTATCCTTTTGCTTTTCTCTTGATTTTTAAAAATGTTCCCAATGTTCAACTCTGAGTATGTTTAACAAATCTTACTCTTTTGGCCCAGATTTCTCTTTATAATGTACCACTCTATGTTCTAAGGGTTTTGGTGCTCTGATTGCTGTAAGCTGCAGTACATTCAGGGATTCTCACAATAAGATCTGTTTCCCAGTGTTCAGAGAATAATTATGATTCAGAGGACTAAGTATAAGGGCATTGCCTGACTATAGCTCAATCAAAACTACAAGGTAATTTCACAGAAACTGTTGCATTCATTACTGCAACACAGCTAGTATATATCTTTTACAGATGTTTAATTTGTGAGCTAAACTATAGTTAAGGTTTCTTCTGTGCTGACGGCCCACTAAACTCACATTTTGCAAGGCTAGTTAGCACCTATGAGCCCATCTATCAGTAAGGTCTTCCTGCACAACCATCTGAACTGTTTGCTGTCATACGGAAATACAATTTTAATGCAATATAATTATAATAAATGCTTTCCCTTTCTGTATTACTTGTAGGCAGTCATAATTGGCCAAAAGGGACAAATATTATCAGATTTATTATATAATTGCTACTTCATGAAGCAGTTAAGTGGGTGGCTTTAACATGAGACAACATTAAAAAGTTATTTTCCAAAAAATTTGGACTCATAAGGTCATTCAATCAAAACTCAAATACTTGTGACCAAGTATAATTCCCTTTTGATAAAAGCCTTATATTTTCATAATAGTCTACAATAACTGCTCCCAAATTATAGCAAAAATATTTTTTCAAAGTCAGGTTTCCATTATACAGGGGGAAAATTATAAGGTTTGTGGCTCTTCCTAGACCAAATTTCTCTCTTGATGCCTATTTTCCAGTTATTTCAGGTTTTATTGGCAGTTTCATCAGATCCCATCAGGGAAAAATGGAAATCATGAGATTTGGAGAATCAGTTAAAGAATTACAGTGTTGGAGCTCATCTAAGCCCACCTCCTCATTTCACAGGTAGAGAAACCAAGGAAGAGCCTAGCATTGTGACACACACCTATAATCCTAGCTACTCAGGAGGCTAAGGCAGGAGGATCGCAAATTTGAGGCCAGCCTGGGCAACTTGTAAAGCCTCCTGTGTTCTGTTTCTACCACCACACAAAAGGGAAAAAAAAAAGAAAGTAAAAAGAAACCAAGGAAGAAAATTGTTAAATGATGACTTGCCCAATATCATGCAATGATTCCCAAGACAGCCAGGACTAGAGGATTATTCTTCAGCTTTCCAGTCCATCATTCCTTCTGCCACATCATGATGCATATTCCCAGGCCTGCATAAAACAACAACAACAACACACACACCAATAAGTATTATCGACAGTGATGACTATGAGTAAAATATTTAAAAAATCACTACATGTGATATTTTCCAGAGTATTCTTTTTCTGTTGGGAAGTCTTGCTCAATCCCATGGCTGTCATCACTACCTGTGTCATCAGTGATTCAAATTAGCATAGCAAGCCCTGACTCCTTTGTACACCATGGCCTGAACTAAAGCTCTGCCCACTTAATTCACAGCCACTCTAACACAATCTTGTGGAGAGAGTTTATTTTTAATTTGCACCACATCTGTTCTTTCTGTATGTCCTATTTTGTTTCTTGGCTCAGAAATCACTTAGTTGTCTGAGTCCTCATCTTACCCTTCATATCCAATTCATTATCAATTTCTGTGGCTCCATTCTCTAAATATTTCTCACGTATTTTCTCACTTTTTGTCTCTATTTACACATATCATGGTTATTTCTCACCAGTACTCTGTATTTGTCTCTTCCTCTTCAAGCTGTTCTCCACATTATCTTTTTTCTAAAGGATAAATATTGTCTTGCGATGCTCTTTTTTTTGGTGGGGGGAAGGTGGGTATCAGGGATTGAACTTGACCACTGAGCCACATCCCCAGCCCTAATTTGTATTTTATTTAGAGATAAGGTCTCTCTGAGTCGCTTAGCGCCTCGCTATTGCTAACGCTGCCTTTGAACTTGCAATCCTCCTGCCTCAGCCTCCCCAGCTGCAGGGATTACAGGCGTGTGCCATCATGCCTGGCTTTACAATGCTCTTTTTTTTGGAGGGGGGGGGGTGCTAGAGATTGAACTCAAGGACACTCAACCACTGAGCCACATCCCCAGCCCTTTTTTGTGTTTTATGTAGAGACAGGATCTCACTGAGTTGCTTATTAGTGCCTCACTATTGCTGAGGCTGGCTTTGAACTCCCGATTGTACTGTCTCAGCCTCCCTAAGTGCTGGGATTACAGGCTTGCACCGCTGCGCCCAGCTTGTAATGCTCTTATCTGAGATTTTTTTTTTATTATCTTTTTCACATTCCTTAAATCAAGCCCATATAGCATAATTACTTAGTGTCTTTCATGGTCTGTCTCCTGGTAGTCTAAAACCATAGCTTTTCAATGTTAGGTTCTGTGAACACAAACATACTTATAGTTTTTTGAACTTGTTAAGCTAATTTCTTCCCTATATCTTCATACATGCAACTCCCTTCATCTAAAATACTGTCCTCTGCTTATTTTCCCCACATGTTCTCCACTATTATTCTCAGATTCATCCTGCAAGGTCCAGTACAAGGGGGCTGAGTGGAATGCAGCTCAGTGGAGGAGTCCTTGCTTAACACGCACAAGGTGAGGTTCAATCCCCAGCACCAAAAAAAGAAGAAGGAGGAGAACATAAAGAAAAATTCAGTAGAAGTATTAATCCCTCAGTGAAGCCTATAGGCAGAGTTTAGTTTTTGATCCCTACACTATACCATATATGTTCTTATATAGTTTACATATCACATCAAATTATGATACCTCATTTACATGACACTGCAGTATTTATCTTTGCCTGGCACCATGCCTGAATGAATCGTGAAACAAATAAATGAACACATATATTAATGACATAGAGAAACATTTATTTTATGATCAGATAGAATCTGGTATACTTACAACATCCTGGAAATAATATTGGTTGGTCAATGCTGCTCAGAATGGACTCATTGCCCAAACTATAGAATTAAAGTGTTTTGAATTTATATAATTTTAATAACTATAATTTAGAGTGATTATGATTCATTACCTTACCCTTTCATTGAATCATGAGTTTGTTTCCTCACTATGAAATCACTGTTCCTAATTCTCACCAGATGACAAAAGAGTCATTTCAGTACAACATGCAGATCAGGGAAACAGCATACATTTTATCTCTTTTTCAGTTGGTATTTAATGGAGTGTTTCATATATCTTTAGCAGCATTGGTCAGCAGCTATATCTACCAATCTTTAGTCAAATTTTATTGTACATTTATTATGGTGTTCTGGACTTCTGGGTTTTAATAACATAAATGGATGAGGCTATTACATATGTACTCATAGATCAGATATGTGAGCTTAAATCCAATGTTTACTAAATTAAATGGGGACATTTAGCAAATTATAAAACTAGCCCAGGAACTGGCTCATGTTTCATTTCAAGACTTCTCATACATTTCTACCAAAGTAAACACTGCAGAGAAGAATGATTATATCCCTGGGGAATTTAGATGCTCACCTCCTACAAAGGTAAATTTTATTTGAATTACTAATTGTGTCTAGATTTTGCATTTTACTCCATTATATATATTTTTAAATAACTTTTATTTTTTTGGTGTGTGGTGCTGGGAATCAAACTCAGGGCCTTGCACATGCTAGGCAAGCAACCTACCATTGAGCTACACCCTCAGTTCCAAATAACTTAATTTTTAATAAGGTTTCTATATAACTCTAGAAATCTGTGCCAGGAATAAATTATAACTTCTAGCATTTCCCTTCATTTCACCATATGTGCCAAGGATTATGTGTTACCACATTTGATAAGCAAGGGATGATATAAAGAGTATGAAGTGTACTGAGCTCCATTGCAAAGACTTGGCTCCAACTCTGAGTATGCCCATTACTAGCTTTTGATCTTAAGCAAGTCATTTACTTTCAGAGTTTCATTTTGCTTTTTTAATGAGAATAATAACTCCTGCCTCACTCTCAGATTGAATGAAAATTGCTCAGAGATGTGAAGAGTTAATCTCGGAAAATGTGCAGGAAAAGGGAGTTCAGACAGCCAGAACAACAGCCAAGTGCACCATATTGAACCACTGCATCAAAGACAATGCTGCTGCCACCACAGCCTTGGGTGTCTTACTCTGGGCTGTCTGCCATCACTGCTGGCCTCAAATCAAGCTTATGGAGGATCATTGTTATTGCTATCAACAGGGCCAAAATGAATTATCATCTCACCAAGTCCTAGCTCTGGCTACAAGGAAGACTAGAAATGTACAAATTGGATCTTTTTTGTCTTTTACAGCAGTAGATTGGCCTATGATTCCCCAAAAGGGGTCATTCCCTCGGGTACAAGAGGGAATCAAGATGCTAGGCCCACGGGATCTCTTCTTGAGCTCTTGCCACGGCCTCCTAATTGGTACCGCTGCCTCCTGCTCTCATCCCCTCCAACTCAATCTACCTGCTGGCATCAAAGGAAAACTAATTCTGCCACAGCTCTCTTTAAATCCTGAAATGATACCCTCCCCCCACTGCCTAGATAAATGCAAACTCATTAGAATAGCCCATCCCTTCCGGTCATACTCTTCTGTACTTCCTTCCCATTGTCAACTTTATAAGAAATAAGAAAATAGTTTATTTTGAGCCAAATATAAGTAACTTTGGCCCATGGACCCCGAAGGACATGTTCCACCATGGAAGAGGTTACATGAACTTTTATAGTCACAGCACAGAAGAAAGTCATCAATCAACACATTTACTAATGATATTGGAGGGAGCCTCAGGTAGGTGGGCTACGGCAAGGCAAGGACTTGTCTTCTGTAGGGTTCAGATGTTACAGCATTCTCAGCTTTAGGGTTGGTGGAGCCTAGAAGTTTGCTAAGCTGAGTGATACATTCTAGAAAGCTTATCTATCAGTTATGAGAATGTTAGGTCAGATACAAAAGTTAAGATCATCGACTATTTAAAGGGCCTAAGGTAGTCCAAGATAATTTTGGCTTTCCACCTACAACATTCCATCTCTCCACAATCATGATGTTCTAGTCAGGCAAAGTCAAGCGGTCTTCAGGATCTGCAGGATCTTTAATATAGATGCAACTTCTTCAAGAAACTTCAAGAAACTTCAGCTCACACTATCCTTCACTGAACACTTTTTCCTGGCTGAAATACTAGTTTTCCAAATGGGTCCTTATAAAATGGGAAACTATGAAAGAACCGAACAAAACATGAGCATACTAACATCTTTCTTCAGAAAAGGCCAGCATCATGGGATCTTCCAGACAGGGGGGAAAAAAAAGGAAGGACCCTTCCTAGGTTAAGGCTGAGGCCATGAGAGGGAAGAAAGAGGAACTTAGTGGCATGCTGCTGTGGACGGGGACATGGCCAGCCTGTGGCCAGTGAAGCAGACCACTGAGCCTTCCCAGAGTGTAGTACCCAAGTGGCAGAGGTCTGAAACCAGTGGCCAAAGAAGCAAATTCATACCTTTATTCCCTTTTCCTGGATCAACATAATTCGAGGATGTTTTTACCCATAGAGGGGAAGAGAAAGCTCCTTAGACAAAGGCAAGGGAATATTTTTCCTGATGAACAATGAGATCTCAGGCCAAATCATACTTAGTCTAGAGAGAATTGTATGCATGTGGATTCCAAATCAGTCACCTCCAAAACAGTGCATGTGATATACTTTCTCCACTTGTAGAAAAAACCCTTCCCTTTGGTGACTGCCAAGTAACTACTGCTCAACTTTCAAGACTGGCTCCCATATGCAGATAAAGAAAACTATAGAAGAAGCATTCAGAGTAAACTGAGATTGCTATATCTTGGCAAGAAGAGTAAGGATGGATGGGGAGGACTTTCTATGTTTGACCTTTCTCAACTAATTTGAATTTTTCTCAATATTAGTGTGTAATTTTTATAATTGGATTTTCAAAGGTTAGTGAAATGATGGTATCTTCTTCTTTGCAATTTTCCTTTAAAAATGATCTAAAATGTCTTATAAGGTGGGCATAAAAGTCTTGTAGGAAATGAAAAAATACCTTAAGCAGTTTAAAAAATTTGTTATAAGCTTAAACATCATTGATAGCTGTTATTTCAGTTAAAATGTACTTACCAAGCCAGGTGTGGTAGTGCATGCCTATAATCCCATTGTCTCGGGAGGCTGAGGCAGGAGGATCACGAGTTCAAAGCCAGCCTCAGAAAATTGAGGTGCTAAGCAACTCAGTGAGACTCTGTCTCTAAATAAAATACAAAATAGGGCTGGGGATGTGGCTCAGTGCCCCTGAGTTCAATCCCTGGTACCAAGAAAAGAAAAACAATGTACTTACCATACATCAAAGGTTAAGATAAAAAAAAAAGTATGTTCTTAGGTATGCAAACAATGCTCTTATCTGCCATGATTGGATCACCAACCTTCTTTACTTTTTCCTGCTTTGGCCTCTTCTGTGCTTCCTAACTATGGGGCAGTGCCCAGGCTTCCTAACCAAGCATGTCAGGTGTCATGCCACCCTTCCTCTCACACATACACTAGATTTTATACCACACTCTCCTCTTCAAATGCACATCAGGCATGCTTTATCATTTGATTTCTATTATAACCCTTTAGGAATAAGACATTTATAACCTCTTTAGTGAGGAGGAATTCCTGCAGAATTTGATCCTGGTGTTCTGATCATGAACACACCTTTCTCTGTTTCCATCGTGCTGCTGTTTTTGTGGTCGTTGTTGCAGTGCTGGGGTTCAAACCCAGCAACTCACATGTGCTAGGTCATTAATCAGCTTCTGGTTGCTTTCACCAAAATACCTGACACAAACAACTTGGAGGAAGAGAGGTTTATCTTGGCTCATGGTTTCTTGGTTGACTGACTCCATTTCTCTGGGCCTGAGGTTATGTAGAACATCATGGGGAAAGGACATGGTGGGAGAAAGCTGCTCAGCTCCTGGCCGTGGAGAAGACAAACTCTTCCAGGGTATGCTCACAGTGATTACTGACTCTAACAAAGTCCCACCTCCAATTTAGCTATCAATGGATTAATCCATCAGAGGTCAGAGCCTTCATGATCCAGTCATTGCCTAAAAGCTTTACTTCTCAACTTTGCTGCAATGGAAACCATAATTTTCAACATGTGAGCTTTTGGAGGATTCCAGATCCAAACCATAATACTAGGCAAGCACTCTACCACTGAGCTACATCCTCAGCCCTACCGCATCATTTGTATTGACTGATAGGAGAAAAATTCTGAGAGATCCTAAATTTGATTGTACGAGGTTAGGAAAGATGGGGAGAGGTTAATCAGTGGCAAGCTATAGACCAAAAAGAACAAATTTGTTTTACATTCTTGTATGTGTGATCAAACCTTACCTCGAATCCTTTCACTACTTCCTATGTGCCACAATGACCTGCTTGCGGCCCCAACCAATCCAGAGGAAAGAGTTGCTTCCCTTGTGGACTGTCCTATCTAGAAGCTTTCCCTGCTTTGTGTAATCCTAACTCTTTCATCTATAGGCAATGCAGGTTCAGTGTAAATAATTTATGGCTTCCTTCCCTGAATTTTCATCCTAATGGCCTTTTACCTCCAGCAGACATTTTTCCAACTGCTGCCTATCCTTGCTGCTAGGGGCTGCCCCAGACCTTTTTTTTTTTTTTTCTGGCTAATATTGTAATGGCTCAGTAAACTCTTTTATTTTAGAGATCCCTTGGTCTCTAGAGTTTTGATTTAACACATTAGACCCACATTCCTGGAATAGTGGTCCACTTTATGCTTTGAATAGAACCTTTGCTGCTCGGCCATTGCAACTTATTTTTAAAATGGACATGTTTCTTTCTCTTCCTCTCTCCCTGCTCTTCCCTAATCTCCTCCCGCTTCCTAATCTCAGGGAAAACAGGATTACCTTTCTTCCCCATCCTAGACAGAATTATGTGTTCTTGAGCATACACCCACCATTGGAATGAAGTAATCCAGACTTTAGGGATGGCACCAGAAGGTCTCAGAAATGACTATCTCCCACAGAAGATCTCAGAAATGACTGTCTTCCACATTAACAAGTGAATTACAACTCCAACAGAGAACATGTGGAATGTAGCCTTTGCATCACCTCTTTAAAAGCCCCCTGTTCCTTCTGATGGGCAGAATCACAGCCTTTGGGTCAGGAGTCCTCTTTGTTTCTCCTTTGCTAGCAAAGCAATAAACCTTCTTTTTCCTTTTTCTCAAAACCGCGTCCTCGTTATTGGATTGGCATCAGGGACAAGGACCAAGCTTTCAAAGGCAACACTCCCAAGTCACAATCCATGCACTCTGTTTTCTGTGCTATTATTCTAATGACATTGCTATCTTGTTCTGCTCTAATATTATTTCTCTATATTTTACTCTTTTCTTCCATAGCATGAAAAATTGAATGCATCTATGTAATAGGGGCTCCCTTGACATTGTCGTTTGCCCTCTTTTTATGCTTCTAGCCCTCCCTAATAACTTTGTCTGAAAAGAATCCTCACCTAGATAATTCTATAATAGATAGCTTTTTTGGGGGAGGAGGGGGTGAACTAACACAAAGTATATAAGTGAGCTTGCAGAAGAAATGTATGTGTGTCTGAAATGCAGGAGCTGTCCCTAGGAGGTGAAGGTCATTGCAATGTCCTGGAAAAGACACATTGTCCAACTAGCCAAGGATCCACCAACACAACAGCCTCACCACCTCCTTTCCTTCCCCATAAAAGCCCTCCATACCCTTGAGTCCAAGAAGTGAGTGCTTTGAGGAGCTAGCCCTTCCATCTTCTTCAAGGCCTGCTTTGAATAAACCTGACACCTTCCCACCAATTCTTGTCTCCTGAATATTGGTATTGGAGAAGCAGAATGCCAAGAGTTTGATTCTTGTAACCTCTATTCAAATTGAGTGTGTGTGTGTGTGTGTGTGTGTGTGTGTTCAGTTCCTTCCCATGTTGGTAAAGTTGTTAAACCAAGGGATGCTAGAGATCAAGGGATGAAATAAAAGGATTTATTGAACCATACAGATGCTACCCAGAAAAAGAAAGGACCAGGTCCTGAGACAAGTTTCTGTAACTTCCAGTGGCCAGGCTGGATAGCAGTTGGAAAGCAAAACCTCAGCTAAGAGCACTTGTTCTAAACTTTGGGGAAGGAAAACACTGTAATCTACATTGTCTATAGATAAGGGGACAGGGTAATGTGGAGTGGAGAAAGCTTGGGGAGATGAGGGCAGTCTATAATGTAGTAAGCCCCCTTCCTTCAGAAGGATTGATTGAGATTAATTATCCTGAAAGTTTATATACACACTGGGTGGGGTTGCCCTGTGGCAGGATGGGATGGGATTTAAGTCAAGGTTTCAAGAAAAATAGGTCTTCATGTTGGTTTCCCCATAGCTGTTAGCTGATTCTTGTCCCTGATCTTTTGCCTCCTCCACCCTTTGGTCTTAACTATCAAACTTAGAAAATCTCCAAACTTTTTTCTTTTATCAAGGGCAAGGACTAGGTCTCCACTGTTCCCCCTATGTTCACCAAATGCTTGGCATATAATAGGCATGCAATAAATATTTGTTGAATGAATGAATGAACAACTACTTTATTGATTAAGTTTCTCTGGCTTGCAGATCTCTCTTTTAATCTAGCTTAAACAGAGAAGGAAATTGATTGGCTCAAGTGTTACATAAAAATTACGGGAGGCCATTATTTTGGCCTAAGCTTTCTGAACTAGGCCCCAACAGACCAGGTTACAAATCAAAATGGAATCACTCTGCTAGTTTCCTGTCACCAAGTTGAAGCTAAGCTGTTTATCTGAACTTCCAAGAAGCTAGGATTAGGGAGATAACAACCAAATTTCCCAAACAAGCCAGTTTCAACCGGCATGATAATGAAGTTCCCTCTGCCTTACTCTTTCCACAAAAAAAGGTAACCTGAAGTAACCTGATTGTGATTAATGAGTTGTTTTCCCATTATTCTGTCTCCGTGTTCCTGCCTTACAAGGAAAGTAACATTGAAATAATTCATTTTTGTTTTTTTTCTTTTGCATCTGCTTTTTTCAGTTTTTCTGTCTTTAAAGCCAACCTCTTCTTCTCAGCCCATGGGAACATTTATTCTATTTTGTGAAATGAAGTGTTGCCCAATTCTAGAATCAAAAATAAAGCCATTTAAGTTCATGAAACTAAATTGTTGTAATTTTGTCCTTTGACACAAGGATCTAGAAGTTCAGGAATCAGCTGGCTTCAATCATGTCTCCACTAACGTTAGATTAAGCTGCTTTCCTTCTTTCCCTTTCTACTCTTCCTTCCCTTTTCCTTGCCCTCTTCCTCTCTATTGTCATCTCCTCCTCCTTTTCTTCTCCGTCCTCCTCCTCCTTTCTGTCATTCTCTCATGCAGCTGGGCCTCCTTCTTCTCCTTCATGCATGATGAAGATGGCAGCTAGTAGCTCTGGGATCTCCTGCCTTAGTTTAGCATCCCAGGAGAAAGAAAGCATATCTATCTCCACATCAACATTTCAGTTTCAGGAAAGGAGAATTTTAGAATTGGCCAGACTTATGTCCTATGCTACCAGTGTGATTGGAGAGGGGATGGGGTTATCTTGATTGGCAGTCTCCTCTAAGACCATGTGGAAGGGAGAATAGTGGTTTCTCAAAGGAAGAGATGCTGGGCAGATGCAAACAACATATGTCTGCCATAAATATTTTCCAAGAGAATTTTATTAAGAAGTAATGGAGAGCCCGCTTTTAATAGGAAGTAACTTCCTGCCTCTTGAATGGAAGCTCCTTGGATGGAACCACATTATGACCTTTTGAACCGTGTGACTTGGATCATAAACTTTTAAAAGATGGACTGCACTTTATTCTTTGAGTCAAAGGTATTAGTAAGTCAAGTACAGTAATAAAAGAGAAGCCCACCCACAACTTGACGCATTGATCTATTCAACAAAGTGAAAGAGTGCAAAGCAAGTTATTGTTTATTTTGGCTTCCAGCCAAATAGGAGCTCTGGAAATCTGTTTGCAGATGAACGGTTTCAATGTTGGAGAGGAAATGTACTGCTCAGTAACTACCACAGGATGCAGATCCCCATTTCATGGAGAAAAGACTATAGGCAATATGCTCATTTTTCTGTGTGTATGGAAAAACATAGATTGTCCTTCATTCACGTGACTGCAAAGGCATTGGAAGTAGTGGGTATTCAGTTTTAAGCATGTTTTAATTTTCCCAGTTCCCAGACTTCGAGAGTTATATTCTAGAAGTGATAATCAGAATTTAAAAAAAAAAACAAAAAACCTCTTTTCTTATCTATTGCTACCTTAAGGTACTTTACTTTTGTATCCTTTTCATATTGGCATGAAATGCCTGAGAATACAACAGTTAGTATAAACTGATGAATGAGGATGAATGTGACAAATGGTCTATTCAGATGGTCAATACTGTACGATCAGAGACTTAACTACTGCTGAAAAACAACACAGAAAGTATTGGGCAAGTGCTGTGGCTCAGTGGTAGAGTTCTTGCCTAGCCCTGAATTGAACCCCAGCACCACAAAAACAAAAAGCTAAACCAAAACCCAAACAAACAAAAAACAACAATAAAAAACAGACTCATACACATACATAAAGTTTTAAATTAATTATCTTAAGAGAGGGGCAGTATTTTTTTAATTTGTGTAGTTATAGATGGACAGCATGTCTTTATTTATTTATTTTTTATGTGGTGCTGAACTCAGTGCCTCATACGTGCTAGGCAAGAGCTCTGCCACTGAGCCCCAGCCCCAGCCCCAGTTCTTTAATTTTATAAACTGGAACTTAAGGAGAAGGAAGAGTGAGATTTTCTGTTTCTCCAAGCTATAAATATATATTATTAATAAGAAAAACACTGAAGGAAATGAAAACAGCTTCACATCCTGTACTTCCTGACATCCTCTTTTGATTTTGTGAAGTTTCCTGTCATTATTTTTCAGTGTATTTGTTTTTAAATTTATTTTTAAGTTTCTTCAGCAAGAAAAGAGACAAGCATTCTGACCCCATGGACACACACACACACACATCTCAGAGATTTATAAACTTGTTTTGCAGCATTATTCCATATTGTATGCACCACGGCTTATGACATATATCTCTAGGTGGACACATGGGTCCAGGGAACAGTGGAGAAAAGTCATCATACTAAATAAGAAAGCAGGAAGTGTCATGTCTTTGATCTCTCTGTATTTATTCACAGTGAAGGAGCTATGATATAAAGATATCATGATCATCATTAGTTGTTGATAATAGCTATCATTTACTGAACTAAGTGTTTTATACACACATACACACATATTGCAAATTTGCCACATGGTCAGGATTATTAATATCAGAGTTTCTGCTGTGGGTTAAAGTCTATTTTTGTGATCAGGACCCATTAGTGAATCATAATAATTTGATGGGTAGAAATAAACTCAATGCTATAATATCCCCTGTGAGGTGAATTATATTATCCCATTTTACAGATGAGGAAGGTCAGACTTTAGGAGGCCAAGTTTATAGATCTAGTAAGAGGCATAACTGAATTTAGAATCTTTTTATTTCCAAAACCTTTCTTAACTACAAAGGCTATGCTACATCATTGAACATAGCTCCCAACACTTCTGAATATATCACATTATAAATACAGATACGTGTGTATATATGTGTGTGTGTGTATATGTATATAAATGAAAACCTATTCCCTAATATATCTTACGAGGGAACACAAGGCTTATAGTTTATCAATTAGCCTGCATTGCATTAAGTATAGGCTTAAAAATCAAATGTATATGTGTATATGTATGTACGTATATATATGAATATGTATGTGTGTCAATTATTTGCAAGAAAAAAATTCATAGGACTCAGCACCATTAATGGAAACATAAAATTTCATCCAGGATTCAAAATTTATCAGTGACTTCTTAAGCAAGAGAGTTTCATATTTAAAAAATGCAAAATAATGATATTTTGTATGGTTCTTTATGGTTTATACAGAGCTTTCAATGGAATTTATATGTGTGGCCTCTGTTTGGTACAGGCTGTAAGAATGGTTATAGCTGATAATGACTCTTTATCAACAAGAAAGCTAACATATTTCGACCACAGTCCAAAAGTATAAAAATGGTGCTTACAGATAATCTGTCATTTCCAGCTCTTAAAAAAGTAGCATAGCTACCAAATGAATTATCAAACAGATATATTTAATAGGCTCTAAAATATTAAACATAAAAATACAATCAATGAATTAGCTCTGGAAACATCTCTACCTTCCAAACAGTAACTATGATAGTGTTTCTTAAACACATTTGTCACTTTAGAAAATCTCCTGAAACTACCATGACCATTGCAGGTGTCAGCGTTCATTTGCTCTCAATCACTTTTTATTTTCTCAGGAAAAAAAATGTATATAAGCTCACACAGACAGAACCCCTTCCAGTCTGTGTTAGCTGCTGTTTTAGTCCAGTTTAAGTAAGACTTTAATTTTCCTCAAAGACTTCCTTGAACGTTGACCACATTACCATTAGACTATCTGCTGTGGGTTAAGAAGCTTTTTTTGGTAGTCTCAACCATCCATGAAATCAACTTAGTAAATAGAGACAAACACTTTTTAAAAATGAAATAGAAGAGAATAGAAAATGTCACAAGGCTTCACAGAGAGTTAATGGCACTTTCCATGACATTTTTGTTTCAGCGCTAATGTTTCTCATATGTGCATACTGAGTGTTGATACTTAATGTGGATTGTTGTTTTAAATATGCTTTGAAAGCTACCGGGTTATGGCATTTCATTGAAAATACGGGGTATTTTTGTTTGTTCCATTTTTAGGAGACAGGGTTTCATTATATCAACAGGTTCCCTTCAAACTCTTGGGCCCCAGCAATCCTTCAGCCTCAGCCTCCTGTGTACCTAGGATTATAGGTGTATGCCACTAAGTCCAGCTTGCAAATATAGTTTTTGGGTGAATGTCTCAGGGCACACAGGGTTTCTCATTACATATGGTGGTTCAATAAAATGAGTTGCTAGGAGGTGAGTAGTGTTGACATCCAAAGTACAAAGGAGGGCAAAGGGGCAAAACTGTACCTTCTTTGGTTTTACTTAGTAGTGATCCTTTTGTTGTGGTGGGATTGAACCCAGGGGCCTCACTCATGCTAGGTGTGTGCTCAACCATTGAGCTACACCCAGAGCCAGATCCTTCTCTTTAATCCTGACCAAGGCATACCTATGACTCCACTGCTAAGAAGATGGCAAAAGGGAGAGGAATAGAGAGAAGAGGTTGGCGAGCAAGAGGGGAACAGCTTCAGAGTGTAGACAATGTAAGTCAGAGCAAAGGTGGGAGTTCAGATGTGAAAAAAGACAGAAGAAGAGAAGAGAATAGAGCGAAACTAAGGGATGTATAGGATGAGGATTGGCTAACAGAATGACTCTTCATTGAAAGGATGCCTTTAAACAGGTGGCACCTGCCTGCAATCCTAGCAATTCAAGAGGCTGAGGCAGGAGGATCATGAGTTCAAAGCCAGCCTCAGCAATTTAGTGAGGCTCTGAGCAACTTAGCAAGACCCTGTCTCAAAATAAAAAATAAAAATGTGCCAGAGATGTGACTCCATGGTCAAGTTCAATTCTAGTACAAAAAGAAAGAAAAAAAAAATAGAGGTCTTTAACTCCTTTCACTTTCAGTAACATAAACTGGACTGGACTTAAATGGCTTAAACAATAAAGAAATGTATTGGTCGATTCACTGACTCAGTTATGTCACAAGGATCCATAGTGTTAGCCTCAATTTTGTACTTCTTGTGAATATGAGGTGTCTTGTAGACACAGGATGACTATAAGAGCAACTGGGATTATGTGCTTCCTTACTCCCATCTAAGGAGAAAAAGATTGGATCCCTGTGGTTTTCTGAATGGCAAAGGATAACATGTATTATCTTCCAGTAAATTTATGCTTACATTTTATTGGCCAGAAATGAATTCTATGTCCATTCCTGAGTCTATTGCTGACAGATGGCTGGTGTTACCCAGACCAATATAACTTCTCTGGAACTGGAATGAGCCTTTTCCCAGATACATGGCTAGGTGGGAGGAAAACAAAATCGAGATTCTTTTAGGAACAAGGGAGAAGATATTTTGCTGAATGGACAGTCAACAAGTTTCACTGCATACAAGAAATTTTCTAAACTTTGGTAACATATTGAGTCATTCCAGTGGATTTGATATTGAATATTTCCATCATGAAAAAAACAGTTTCATATTTGGAAACCTATCAATGCCATTTTCCTTGTCATAGAAGAATGCCTTTTGAGGGATTTAAATAAAAGCAAATAAATCAAGTATGGAGGGCTTCTATTTTCTGTATACTTTAACATCAAAAGAACTCTCAATTTTTCCCCCCAAATAATATGCTGTATTCACTCCCTCAGAGACAATGCACAATGATGGACCTCTGTTGGAACAAACATCATAAGAGAGAACTACTAGCCATTGTGCAGAGCTTTACTTCTGATTCCCTCCCCCACCCAGAAGTTATACTTCAGCATTATGCTCATGTGCACTTGCCAACTTTCTGCATCACGACACAAAGACATTGCTGGTTAGGATCATTCTAGTCTGAAGAAAGGCAAGTGCAAGGCCAGCCAGGCTTGGATGAAATGCACACTGTTTGCTGAACGGCCGTGGTGTTCTGAGGGCTCCCTTTATGAAAGGCTAGCATAAAGTCAACAGCCCACAGTTGCTCAAATCTGCGCTTTGGTTTCATTGCCACCACCCGCCACTTCCCCACCCAGGAGAATTATAGCTAAGTGGTGTTTTAACTAGGTCCCTGGGGGAGTGTTGAGTAAGATGAAAAACATGCTAGGACACCAATAAATCATTTCTGGAAAAAGGGACATTTCAGGAAAATTAAACAAAGTGCAGAAAAGCCTTAGCTTGCAGTCTGTTGTTGCAGAGTTTGAATGATGGCTTTCCTCCCTGCTTAGACAAACACCAAGCAGGAAGCTCTGAACAGGAAAAAAAAAAAAAATCCTGTCCAGAACCATAAAAGAGAATAGTAAATGACAACAGTCATTGTTCCTTCATTGTCTATTTAAACAAAATTTAAGGCAGCTAGCTCTTTAACCCTTTCCAATTGATCTGGTCATTTTCAAAAGTTCTACAGTGAAGACCTGACTGTCAACTCTGAGAATCCCACCACCACGAACAGAAGTTTTCAAAGTTATTTCCAAGCTCGGCTTAATCCCCAAATAGTTTAGCTATAGTTAACCCTCCCTTTGTGCCCTGACTACAATGTTTAGGTAAATTGCTCTCCTTGGGATCTTTTGCTGATGGTTGGCTATATGGGAAAACACTGATCATAGCTCATTCACTGGTGTTCGTAAACATCCTTTTCCTATGTGGACCTTGTGATGTTCTATTTGGCACATTTTGTTGTGGTCCTTCTGTTTTACTGTTCCTGTGCTGTACAGTTCTGACATTCAGCTGTCTACTAATTGCTGCTGTTGTACCATCCCATGACAATGTCAGTCCAAATTTATCTGGGCTCACTGCTGGCCGCCTCCATAGCAACCAACCAAAAATATTATAGGACTTTCCCCATGAGCCCATACAGAACAACAACAACAAAAGAACACATTGCCACTTCTTTCAGTTTTAATGTTTGTCCACTCCAAGAGGAGCTTCAACAGAATTCAGAAAATAGTTTTCATTTGAAAACAGAAATAATCAGTCAGTTGCTGGGCCTTATTTCTTTAGATGCTTTTCTTTAGATGTCTCCCTGATGACTGACTAATGCTATTCACTTGAATTAGTTGCTGTGCTATCTCAATGTCTATTTTATGCTTTTTAAAATTGATATTGCTAGGATGAGTGAGGTCTTATAATAGGGAGGGATTCCATGAGCATCAAAATATTTGACAGAATAATTCCTCTTATGAGATGATTTTAAGATAATTTTTTAAAAATCTCCTTAGGACATTAACATTTTAAGGAAAGCCTAGGACACTGATTTTCATTATTTTTGAAGAATACTTCCAGCTTTTAAAAGCTATGAATTTATAAATAAATACTACCTCAGTCCCAGCAGGAGATTCTTGATTATTGATTTTCATGAAGGTTGAAGAAATTAGACATTAAGTAAGTAATGTGAATGTATGCATAAAGCAACAAACTAGCATGGTTCTGTCAGTATGTAATAATAGCTTGCATACAATAGACACTAAACTATTTTTTTCTTATTTTTGGCAACTTAACATTTTCTAATTATCAGTTTGGTAATTATATAAATTATAGGTGATAGAATTTTCAAACAGGTCATTTCATACAGAACATTTCAGAGCTTATATAACATAATATGCTTAGAAGGAATTTATTATTTCATATTATGGTGGGATGAGGTCTGTCAATTCTATCAATCTTCACAGGGTCTCTTGTTTAATTATATATGTGGATGACTTTATGAAGGATTACTAGAGGGCTATTTTTTCTTCTGTTATACAGAAGACAGATATTAAGAGAGCAAAAACCACAACATTCCTTCCCAGGAATATTCCAAACCAGACAAACAAATAGAAAACCAAAAACAAAAAAAACTTTGCCCCATTTGACCTTAACCATGCTAGTTAGGTTCAAAATCTTCTCTGCTGAGGTCTATACCCTTGTATAGCTGGAACCCAACCAAGTGATATCCTCTTTGTTCCAATGGAAGGAAAGGTCTAGCCTCACTCCTGGTTTTATGTTTTGTAGGCATTACTCTACATCCTTCTTAACAATCCCTGGCAGCTTGCCTTGGCAGTTCTTCAACCACCTTTTGAAACCCGCTGCCTGCTCCCCATTTCTGACTCCTGACTTCCAGAAACCTACTGAGCCACTCAGGTATACACAGCCTGGTCTTTCCCTAGACACCTAGTATCATCATCATCATCATCATCATCATCATCATCATCATCAACATCCTCATCACCACAACCACCACAATAATAACATCTGATATTTATTACTATGTACCAGTAAAACAGCATGGTTTATGTGGTTTATCTCATTAAAATCCCATAACAACTCTATAAGGCAGGTGCTGTTATTCAGTGCTTTGGTGTGTTATTAAGAATGTACATCGAGCGGGGTGTAGTGGTACACTCCTGTAATCCCATTACTCAGGGGCTGAGGCAGGAGTATGGCAAGTTTGAGGCCAGTCTCAGCAACTTAGTGAGACTCTGTCTCAAAATAAAATTTTTTAAAAGGACTAGGGATGTAGTTTAATGGTAGAGTGCTTGCCTAGCACATGTGAAGCCCTGGGTTCAATTGGTGGTACGAGGAAAGAAAGGAAGGAAAGATGGAAGTAAGGAAGTAAGGAAGGAAGGAAGGAAGGAAGAAAGGAAGGGAGAGAGGGAGAGAGGGAGGGAGGGAGGGAGGAGGAAGAAAGAAAGCACATAGAAAATATGTGGTAGAAAGTAGTACTTGAACTTAGGCAGTCATGCAGCTGCTTTTCTACATCTCCTTCCAACTCTGCCCAAATAGAGACCTGAGTATGAGCCACCTGGATAAGAGCCAGGCTCTCTAACCATATGGTGAGTATTGTTACCAATACTGGGCAGAGTGCAGGTCCAGCCATGAGAATGATACTGCCTTCTAGTAGTTTTGTCTTTATTCTCTTAGCGACAAGTGGCTTTATTAATTTCCTTTATGCTCAAGATAAGCTTTTTATTTTTTATCCACACAAGATGTCAAAGACAGCCCAGATTGCATCCATTATGGATTATTGTGCCTCTTGTCTCTGTTTTACAAGAAGGGGTCTGGGCTGGGGATGTTGCTCAGTGGTAGAACATTTGCCTAACATACATGAAGCTAGGTTCAATCCCTGGCACTGCAAAAAGAGAGAGAGGGAGAGAGAAAGAGAGAAGGGGTTCTGTCTTGGTCCTTGGTCTTATTACTTTTAGGTGAAGTCATCTTAGGAGAAGTTAAAAACCACAGAAACAGAGTTTAAAAAGTGATGAACATTCCAAGTATTTATTTTATATCCACACAATCTTTATTTTCCAATTTCTCTTATTTGAAAACAAGAACAGTAAGAGAGATTAGAAAATCCTGGATCTTGGCCAGGTGCAGTGGCACATGCCTGTAATCCCAGCACTTTGGGAGGCTGAAACAGGAGAATTGCAAGTTCAAAGCTAGCCTCAGCAACAGCGAGGGGCTAAGCAACTCAGTGAGATAAATAAACCACTGTCTCTAAGTAAACCACAAAATAGGGCTGGGAATGTGGCTTAGTGGTCAAGTACCCTGAGTTCAATCCCTGGTACCAAAAAGAAAAAGAAAAAGAAAATACTGGATCTTTAGAAGTAATAACTACCTATAAACATAAACCAAATACACTCACTCTTAGATTCTTACTCCATAGGAATATTTAAAAACTCTTGGAAAGTGCTTTATCTTTGTAGAAGTCTACCAAAATCTAATCACGTGCAAATGGGAGTTTTGAGTAGCAGATACATGGCTAGTCTTTGTTCTTTTTTTTTAGTTGTCAATGGACCTTTAATTAATTTATTTATATGTGGTCCTGAGAATTGAACCCAGTGCCTCACACATGCTAGGCAAGTGCTCTACCACTGAGCCACAACCCCAGCCCCTAATCTTTATTCTTTATCATATAAACCAAACAAATAAAAAAAGACTAAAGTGTAGATTCAGTTAAGAACTTAGTGATGGCTTTTAACAGGTGACATTTTCCAGTAAATACATCAAGCTGTCAAAATATCACTACTACCGAGCAAATGAAAGCCTCTCCGAGGAGCTATCCTGCCTCTTGGAGAAAATCAAGGTGAAATAAGAGATGGAAATAGATTTGTGGTTGCCAGTGCAGGGTTAGGTATGAAGAGCTCTCTCACTTGATGAGAAGAATAAAAAAAAGTGAAAGTCTAGCTTGGTGGGAAATGAAAGATGTAGCTCCTCAAGTGTTACTGTGAGTTTTGAGCAACAGAAACAGGAAGGAAGTATGAGCAATACCCTGGTCTGTGTTGCATGTGGTCTGGGGCTTGTGATAAACTCAGTCTGCTCCTGTCTCATGTTCTCCTTTGGAATTTTAAACCACACTGGGTGTTTTCAAAGTAGATTATCTGATTCTAAAAAATGACCACTCACCTAAATACAACATTCTGGATGGCAGGGGTCTGATCTGTTTTGTACACAACTGTATTGTGAGCACCTGGAACATAGTAGGTTCTCAGTGAATATTTGTAGCATGAATGAATGCATACCAAAGAGCCCAATAATTTGAGAATCGCTTGAGAAATATTTGATTCTTTTGCTTTTCACCTAAACAAAGATGACAGGAGAAGGAGAAGGAGAAGGAAGATGGGGAGGGGGAGAAGAGGTTATTCCCCATCTGCTGTAGCAACTGAGTTATTTTGTTCATATCCAGTTCATATTTATGACTTCCTTGTAGAAAAAGATGGCAGAAGATTACAATAAAAGAATCATGTGCTTTTGTGTTTGTTATGTGCATGTGTGTGTGACTACTCTTATTAATGAAGGTATCTTAAATAATGTAGCTATATCTGTGTCTTTGGTTGATTTTAAATAACTCTGCATCAGCTCTGCTGAAATGACTTTCCTAATTCTCCTGATTCAGCAGTGATTATTTAGAATTATAAGAAGCAGTATTAGCTCATAAACAAAGCAGCCCATCCCTGCTTAGTAGCACAGTTTAGCAATAATAAGAGAAAGGTAATGTGGGAAGGCCACACCCCACTCCAGAAATCTCAGGACATCTAAATTGGGAGTTGGTGGCCATGTAAACAAATTCAAATTACCTTCCAGCAAAAACCTCAAACTACTTGTTTGAGATGATTTTGGCTAGATGTGAATCCAGATCAAAATCAAAAGCCACAGAAATACTGAAATAGCTGAAACAGAGACACAGTCATTACAGGAAGCTTATGAAGGTTCTAAGGAGGTTAAAAAAAGAAAAGCTGCAGCCAGAGAAGCTGGTGGTATTGCCCGTCCCTACTGGAAATGTTGATGACATGCTCTGAAGAGGAAGGGGAAGAAGTTGGAGGTGCCAAACATGCAGCCTAGATAGGAAACAGGAAACAGGAGTGCGGGTGAACTGAGCTGAAAATCGGGAAGACAGCAGAGCATCAAAGCCACAGCACTGTTAAAGGCATCAAGGAGGGCAGAGGAAAAGCAAAAAGGGGTACAGCACAGACTGTGGATTAAATAAGCATTTACAAACAGATAATGGCTGGGCTAGGTGGTGCATGCCTGTAATCCCAGCAACTCAGGATGCTCAGGCAGAAAAACTGAAAGTTCAAAACAGCCTCAGCAATTTAGTGAGAACCTGTTTCAAAATAAAAAATAAAAATAAAAAAGTCTAGAGCTGTAGAAAAGGGGTACAGTGTCCCTGGGTACAATCCCCCATACTACAAAAGAAAAATTTTTAAATGAAAATAAAAATACCACCCTCTCCCCCCAAAAAACCCTGAACAGATAATAAAATCTCAGTTTTTTTTATTAAGATGACCTGGAAATAGGTTTAATCCTATTATGATCATCCCAGGGTATTGTATTGTTCTAAAATTACAATGGATCAAATATTGCTTGAAATAGATGTACCTTCAAATTTAGGAGAATTTTATTGTCAATATATAAAGATTATCTCATAATGGTATTGGTTAATAGTCATAGGTAACATTTAGTACATTACCCACAATACTTTATGGGTAATATACTTCATCTTGAGATTAGAGGGTCAAGAGGCTAGGATAGAATAGTCGTCAGACATAAGCTTACTGCCCTTCACTCCAGAGTCTATGTTCTGAGACTACCGTGCCCTACTAGAACTTGCCTCTCAAGTTATGATGCCATTTGAGGAATACGATATTCTTCTGAACATACCCTTGCTCTATTTACCAGTATTGTTATTTTCTTTGCCAAAATTTAAAGGGAGACAGAGTGGGCAATAAAATGCTCAGAATTAAGAAATGTCCAAGGAAGGAAAAGGGAATCTAGAATTGATAAGGCCTAGAATAGTAGAACACCAAATCCAGGTGGTTATTATAGATTCTAGAGTTCAGTTCCCTCATTAGAGTGAGCTAAACTGCTGATCCCCAACTAAGAGTCTTGCAAAAATTTTTCTAAGCAAGTTAGTGACAAAAATTCTTTGACCAGGTAAAGGATGACCAGTGAGTTATTTTTCTTATATTTATTTAATAGTATAGAACATGGGGGGAGTACTCTGTCAATAATTGAATATAATTATTACTATTATCCATAACATAACAATAATTTGGTGTGGGCAAATGATTTGCCCAAGGTCATATAATGACATATTACAAATTTCTCCAAATCTTATCTCATCCAGTAATTATTCTACATGCCAGTAAGGCCCATTTTGGGTTGAGTATAAGCTATGTCACTTAGATGTAGTTTTCATTTTGTTTTTGCAGTGCTGGGCACAGAACCCAGGTCCTCATGCAGGCTGGGCCACCACTTGACCACTGAGCTACACTACCCACCAGATGTAGTTGTTTTTTAAAGAAATAAAAACTTTGCTTCAGAGTCTGAAGCTTCTGTTTCTTATTTGGCTGCCATCCCAGTATTGTGGCATGCAGAGGACACTTCCCAAAAAGCCAGGACCGCTTTGGATGCTTCACTGCTCTTTCATAACTCAGTTGGTTTGTCATGTTCCTTGGGTTAAGGAATGAACCCCTCAGGCA
Organism: Xerus rutilus; assembly: GCA_028644305.1. Classification (NCBI taxonomy): domain Eukaryota; kingdom Metazoa; phylum Chordata; class Mammalia; order Rodentia; family Sciuridae; genus Xerus; species Xerus rutilus. The sequence continues at coordinate 65,561,672 of CM053408.1, forward strand.
TAGTTGCTCAAAGTTACTTAAAGTTTTTTGTTTGGTTTGGTACCGGGGATTGAACCCAGGGGTGCTTTACCACAGAGCTAGATCTCCAGCCCTTTTAATTTTTTAAATTTTGAGATAAGGTCTCATTAAGTTACTGAGGCTGGCTTTGAACTTGCTGTCCTCCTGCCTCAGCCTCCTGAGTTGCTGGGATTACAGGTACACTACTGCATCCAGCTTAAAGTTACTTAAGGTCTTAAGAAGGCAAATTCTCAATGCATGGAAAGGGCCACATGGATAAAGTCAACACAAAACACCAAGGTAGCTGGGTGTGATGGCGCACGTCTGTAATCTCAGCAGCTTGGAAGGCTGAGGCAGGAGGATCGTGACTTCAAAGCCAGTCTCAGCAAAAAGCTAGGTGCTAAGCAACTCAGTGAGACCCTGTCTCTAAATAGAATATAAAATAGGGCTGCGGACGTGGCTCAGTGAGTTCAATCTCTAGTATCCGCCCCGCCCCCCAAAAAAAAATCATCAAGAGGATTTCCCTCATTGCACAGTCATGTGTGAGGAATTTGAGGAGAAATGAAGAAAGATGCACATACTGCAACTACAATGTGAGGATGTTCATTTTTGAGAAAATTCAGAGTGCTTCTCTTATACTGATGGTATTCAAGTCAATCTACTTTCTAAGAAAGGCTCCTGGGCCAAGGCTGTTGGACAGCTAGAAAGTTGATAGTTTAGTTTCATACAGAGTACATGTGTGTCTAGACTAGATGTCTGTAATTTTATTTGATTTGAATTAAACAGATTCAAATATATTCATGTGGCAAAACACCAGTAGATCATATTTCTTTTTGGAGAATATAATGAAATAGAAACACATGAATTGAAAAAGGGGAGTTATTTTTTAATTGAATCAGATACTATTGTATACTATTATATGAGAATGGTAGTGTTCTTTCTCTTTTTATCTTTTGTGGTGCTGGGGATTGAACCTAAGACCTCACATATGCCAGGCAAGTACTCTACAAATGAACTATATCCCAGCCCTGTACTATTCTTACAACCAAAGGAATTTGTAAAACTTTTGGAAAAAAAAAAAACTTATGCTTAAGGACATTTTATCCATTAACTTGTCTTTTTTTTCTTAACATTTTGTTTGTAAGAGACTGCTAGCTGCCTATCCTCATATCAATTCTCCTCTTCCTCTTTAACAGACTCTGATTTTTAGTTGGACACATTGCTTCTCAAGACAAAAGTTCCATTTCCCAGCCTTCCTTGTGGCTAAGTGTGGCCATGTGACTAGTTTCTTTCAAAGATATGAAAATGCAGCTCCTCGATGGAGTGCCTAGAAAGCTATTTTAAGGGAGTCTACTCAGCTGGGAGTGATTCTTTCTGCTTTTCCCTCTTTTGGTCTGTGAAACAGATGTGATACCTGGAGCATTAGCAGCTTAGATGACCATAATAATAAAAGTCACATGTTACAATAATGGCAAAAAAAAAAAAAAAAAGATAGCCTGTGCCCCAGATGACATCATGGAATGTCCCTAGATTGTCTCTATCACTCTTTCTATCTGAGAAACAACCTCTCAACTTCTAACTTGCTTTAGGGGCCGGTAGCTTACGTTTTTCTTTTCTGTGCAGCAAAACCTAATCTCAATTGTTTTATTAGCAATAGACTCTCCACCCCTAGTTCTATTATTGGATTTCAGAGCTGGAACACCTAAAACTACTACTGATCAGAATAATATAGGAATATAGTTTGGTTATTATCTATTGATTTTTCTAAAGTAATAAAGATAACTATTTAAGCTAACTTCTATTTTTAAATTTGGAAGTCTTGCTTTTGCTAAATAATGAGGAGGAGGATGGGGAGGAGGAAAGAGAAGTGATCGAAGATTTCTTTTTTTTTTTTTTGTTCCTGGATATATTCTCTTTTTTTCTCTCTCTCTTGTCCTCTCTCCCTCTCTCTCTTTCTGTCTTTGCTCTTTCCTCAAATAATAACCAGCAAGGGTATGTTTTATCTTGGTCAAAGTATTTTTCTACATGTTTGTATAATACTTTGGGTTCATAATGTGTACCCATATAATTATCTCATATGATTTTTATACTAAGTTTGTGAAGTATGGAAGAAAAACATAACTATTTCCATTTCCACTAAAGTAGAACCTGGGTTTTCATCCTCATTATGTCATTTTGAGGTACACATAAAGCAGAATCATGGAATGCACAGTTGTCTGATCCAATGCCTTGAATATAAATTGCCATTCAGTAAATATTTGCCGGCTTCCTGGATGGGTGAGGGTGAGTGAGTAAATAAGGAAATTGGAAGTTAAAGGAAGTACCATAGTCACAACAACGGTATGAAAATGAGGGTTTCCTTACTCCTATTTTAATTCTTTTTCCATTACACCATGTTGCCTCTCCTTAGAAATTCATTCTCCAATCTGCTGAGCTGCGCATTTGGGTGTACTGTCAGTGAAAGGCAGTGTTTAGATGGTCATCAGTGGTGAACTTCAGCAGATGCCCCAGCACAACATTGCACACACCACAAAAGAGTTTGCGTTTGCTGGCAGCTCTCCCAGTCCTCACATATTAATGCTGTGCCAACAGCTATTGTCTTTGACAAGTGACTGTGCTGGCAACATAGGATTCCCTTACACAAAGTCCTTCACACAGAGAGCCAGCAAGGATTCCACTTCTAGCTTTGCCTGACACTCTCACATAGAGCGTTTGTTTCACTTGGGAAAATGTTTCAGGAGTCGCTGTGCTGTGGTGATGTGGCTTAAGGACAACCGAAATCTTTGAACCGGGAATCACAGAAACTACTCTGGACTCTGACATTTAGAACATTTTTCTTCCCTCTGAAAGAAATAAGCAAACATCGGAAAAACCTGAAATCATAGCCCCGATTCATTCTAAGGAATGTATCTAATGGGAGTGTATGTTTCTTGCAGATTATGAGACACATATTAAAGATTTCTCCTGGGCTGGGGTTGTGGCTCAGTGGTAGAGCACTTGCCTAGCATGTGTGAGGCACTGAGTTTGAATATGAGCACCACATATAAATAAATAAAGTCTACTGACAACTAAGAAAATATTTAAAAAAAAAGATTTCTCCTAAGTAATCTAATTTGTCAAGCCATGAGCTAGAAACTCTAAGTCCAATAATAGTACACTAGTACAATAATTTCACTAGTGGGTGAAATTCTAAGCCTACTACTTAGGAGCTGTGTGACTTTAGAGAAATTAATTATTCCCTCTGATCCCCAATTTTAATATATTTATAATTACAGTAATACTCCTTGACTCTGAGAGTTGTCAAATGTTAAATGGGATATTGTAAGCTCAATGTAGAAGTCGCTCAATTTCATATTAGTTTTATTCCTTCCTCATATGATATCAGCCCTATTTTCAGAACCTGTTGTCACATTTTAAAAGTAGAAGCACTGAGAAATTCAAGATAATTTTTTTAAAAAATTTTAAATTTTGTTTATCTATTTATTTAGATTATGGTGCTGGGTATTGAACCCAGGGCTTCACACATGCTAGGCTAACACTGTTACTGAGGCATATCCTCAGCCCCCAATATAATCTTTATCAAAACATTCTACTTATTTTACAGATGCTAAAAAATTCCTATAACAAGTAAAATTTGCAGAAGTACCTAAGAAGACCTTGAAGACATTTGGCTTGGTTTGCTTCACCTGCAATAATTCTGGTTTTCTGGCATATTTTAGGCCCAGGTTATATCTGCAACAGGAATTAGAATATTGAGTGCAAACATTTGAGTGCCCATTACGTTCTCAGGATCCTGACCCGAAAGACTTTATTTATGTTTTTTTTTTCTAGTTTGACTGTACTTTATTCAGCAAGTATTTAATTAATTTACTTAAACTGATACATAAATTTGTACATCTGATATTTCAATAACTGTATATGTTATATAATGTTCAAATCAAGTTAAACATACCTATTTCTGCATTTATCATTTCTTTATGGTGAAAACATTCAAAGTCCTTCTGGTTTTTTAGAACTATATGGGGTATTATCATTATCTATAATCAGCCTAATGTTGGAACATAAGAATTTCTTTCTGTAACTTAGCATCTGTTGATCTACATTTTTCCCATCTCTCCCCTGCCCCTGCTCTCTATGCATCTGATTACTACCATTCTACACTCAACGTCTATGAGACCAACTTTCTTAGATTCTGGATATGAGTGAGATCATGCAGTATTTGTTTTTCTGTGCCTACCTTTAGTCTCCTAATATAATTACTGTCAGTTCCATTTGTGTTGTAGTAAATGTTGTTCACTATTTTTTATGGCTGAATAGTATTCCATTGTGTGTATATACCACATATTCTTTATCCATTTGTCAACTGATGGAACTTGGGTTGTTTCCTTTCTTGCCTATTGTGAATATTGCTACAATAACTATGGGCGTACAGGTGTCTCTTTGACATCTTGGACAACTTGGTTTCATTTCCTTTGAATATATACTCAGGAATGAGATTACTGGATCCCACAGAAATTCTGCTTTTAATTTTTGAGGAACCTCGATACTGTTAAAGCACTGATGATGTGTCAGACATATCTAGCTACTGAGGATACAGAAATTAGCAAAACAGACAGAAGTCCTGTTTGTTAAGAAGGACAGATGGACAATAAACTAAATAAATATGATCTGTTAGGCATAATGGAGAAGAATAAGGTGAAAAGGGAGATACGGAGACAGAAGCAATTAAATATGGTGATCAGGAAAGTTTCACAGGAAGATAAATCAGTAAAGAACTGAAGGAGATAGGGAAGGAGCCATGTAGAAATTTGGAAGAAGAACATAACTTATGAGAAGTATGTAGAACTTGAGGTAAGAAGGTGCCTGGCAAATCACAGAAGAGCGAGAAGGCCAGTATGGCTACAACAGAGACAACCACAAAGATGAGTAAAGAGATGTGCAGGGCCAGATTGTGTAGGGCCATTATAAGGGCTTTGTCTTACTGTAAATGAAGTGGAAGCCTTCATGGTTGGAGCAAAGAAGTGACATGATCTGACATTTTAACAGGAACATTCTAATGTGCTATAAGATAGAATGAAAAGCAATGAAATTGTAAGGAGATTCTTGTAACAATCCAATGAGACAAAATGTAAACATTTGCTGATCAATTGGATGCAAAAGAGATGAGTCAAAAAGGACTCCAAGTTTCTTTTGGCATGTGAGAGTAAAAGGATGGTTTTGCTATTATCTATAGGAAGACTACAGGAAGAACAAGTTTGGGATGAGTCAACAGTTTGATATTAGATTAGGTTTGAGATGACTATTGGACATCCCAATACAGAGATCATGTAGGCATTTGGTTATTGAATTGTAATATAGGGCAGAAATCCAGGCTAGAGATATAAATTTGGTGGTATCAGCCCATACATGATATTGAAAGAAGGAAAGCAGATACAGATGTCTGCAGGGAGGCAGACAGGCGGGTGGGATGTGGTAGAAGGAGCTTATAGAAAGTCTTTTCTGAGTTGTTTCAGTTTTCCAGTGGAAAAAGAAGTGATGTTATCCAGTGAGAGTTTCTATTGAAGGTTCAAGAGTGGCATATGTGTGGTTGGAGAGAGTAGTAAGGGTGACTCCCAGTAGCAGCCCCATAAGCCTCATCTTCTGAGGTTCCCAAACTCTGCAAGTCCAGCACCCATCATCTCAGTGCGCTCTCTTTGTGTTTAACTACCATCCCAGGTGTTACTTTTTCCATCCTCTATCTTTGTGGTATGAATAGACTATAAAACCATGCAACTTGGCTCTTACCTAAACAGAGAACATAGTCTCATGACTCATAGAATCTGCTCCTTGAAACCATCTGGAGGCAGAGTGCCTGAGAAGAAGAGGGAACTACTGTGTTCAACAGCTTCAAAACCTCTTAAGTGAAAAAGATGATCAGCTCCAGAAGAACACTTGGCTGGATGGGGCCTGGGGTAGAGCACTGGAAAGCTCCAGGGACCACCGGCAAAACGCACAGAGCGAGGTTACCTAGTGATGTAGACTCCCTGACTCATATCCACAAAGTGATTCAGAGACTTACTGGGTGTTCAGTCTTCATAATATGCTGCTTACACAGAGTGATTTATTTGTTCATAACTTTAAAAAGATTATAGAGTATTCTTTGACTCATAATTCTGTTTCTTGACATGAATCCTAGGGAAATTTTAGTTATGGCCAAATATTCATATATATGGATATTCATCAGAGTTGTTTAGAATTAAAAAAAAAAAATGGAAACAATCTGAGCACCCTGAGAAGGTAAGCTGTTATATACTTAGAGCTCTTAAAAACAATATTTACAACAATGCTTAGTAATGTGGAGGACAACTATAGAATAATGTTAGATAAAAATTAATATAAAACAATCTACATAATGATCTTAATTTTATGCTTTCATGAGTACAGAGAACACAGAATGAAAAATAAACCCAGTTATTATCTGTCAGTTATAGACTTGAGTTTTTTCCTATTTCATGTATACTTGCATGTCTTCCAGATTTCTCATCAGGAGCAGATATTATTTTCATAATCGTATTTTAAAATTCTTGATTGATAATTTTAAGCAAAGACTCAAATCAGGAACTCCTCAATTATTCTCAGTCTCCCTTGAATTGCTCTGCGTGGCTACTGATGCCTCCGCTTATTTCAGATCACTTAAGTATCTGGTGTCTGGTTCTTAGAACAAGTGGTCACACCTGAATTGGGCAAAAGGTGCCAGGATGTTGAATAATTGCCAAGCTGGTGGGAAACATATGATAGAGGCAGGAGTGATCTCTTGAAGCCCTGGAGCTGTTTATCAGACTGGGATTTCAACTCATCTGAGCTGGCCCTGGGCCCTGTGGTTCCCAGGACACCTAAGACTCATTGTTTGCCTTTTGATTGTTTATTCACTCATACTCCTAAATTCTTTGTAGCCGAATCATTTCCCGTGTAAATTTCTTCAACTGTTCCTCTTCAGCCCAAGACTGACTGAGCATTATCTCTGTTCTACAGTGCATGAACTATTCTTCATAAAGGTACGCTATTAGTAATGTATTCATCTGTCATTTAAAAATGCAAAGTAATTGGGTTCTACAGTTTGTCCATCTAATTTGGTAGTGGCCAATAGTCATGGCAGATGGTGCACCTATCCCAATTGAATCAGTACATAGTATTTCCTGTATTGGTTACGTCTTTCCAAGTTTTTGTTTTGTTTTGTTTTTTTCCCTGTGGGAGGCTAGCTTTAATATCCTTCTGCTTCTTTAAGATTGAGAAACCACCCAGGCCTCCCAGCTCTTGGCAAGCAACAGACTGATTTCATGTTGTTAGTCAGCATTTTGCTTCTTATTGAAATGCCTAGGTCTGCACAACCGGTTTGTAGAGTCTGAAGATCCTCTGGGTGTGTCCAGGAATACAGCAGCCTCAGGAAGACAGAATTGAAAGGGACAGAGAACAGGAGAAGGGCTTTACAGCTCTGATCAGCTGGAATCCAGCCATTGTCAACAGCCTGGGCTCTTGTTGCCTCTTAGAGCCCTTCTCTCTGTTCTGGTTGCGGTCTCACCTACTCTGCTAGAACAACTCAAATGCCACTTTTCCCAGCCGAATTTAACCTTTTCCTTGTCTGTGTTTTTTATAATACTTTTATTTACTTTATCTTACAAACTTCCCTTGTGTCAGACTTATATGCCTATTCATGTGTATATCTCCCTACCAGGTTGTCAGTGTCCTGGAAGGTTAGAGTGGCCCAGTTTATCTTGCATCCTTCTCCTCTAGCACAATACATTGTGTTCATCAAATAAAAATGTTTTAATTAAATGGAATTGAATCTTGACTAAAGGCAATAATTTAGAATAGATCTGAGAATGTCAAGTAATGTACAACTTCTGCCTTCCTTGGGTGGACGTGAAACCTTAGATAGATGTTCATCACTCCCAGGTTCGTAATGGATTCAGCAAAGGTGACATTTTCCAGAGTTGCTACGTAGGATCTCAGCCTTCATTGGCCTGGGTGTCTGTCTTTAAATGTTATGGGATGGGGCTGGGATTGTAGCTCAGCAGTAGAGTGCTTGCCTCACATGCGTGAGGCCCTGGGTTCGATCCTCAGCACCACATACAAAACAATAAAATAAAGACATTATGTCCATCTACAGCTAAAAAAAATATTTAAAAATAAATAAATAAATGTTATGGGATCACACTCATTTTAATGATTCATATATTACCATTGTGAAAATATTGAAAACATTAGTGGTTTTAATGAAAAAGAATTCTGGAAGTGCTAATTTTTTGGAAAGAAAATAAGTAGCCATGTATAGTTGGTCACATTTTTATCACAGGTAAAGTAGAACTTGACAAATTAAAATGGAAATGTAAACCTATGTTTATTATTATGTAAGAGTTTCACAATTCATTGTTGGGTGAAAACAAAAATGTTCTTCAGTAGCATGTTTATTATGATCCCATTTTCTTGTAAAAACAAACAAAACAAAGGATAACCTTTATGTAAAATATGTGTCCACATATCTAGAAAAAACATTTGGAAAGTAACATAGGCATTTATTTTTATACAGTTTAAGTTACCTATAACAAGAATTAGACATAGCACAATTAGCTAGTTAGTATATATAATTTATATGAACTGCTGTTTGTAATAACTAGAACTGTTTGAGAGGTTGAGAATTAGTAGAAAACAAGCTACTAGTTTCCCAGGCTGTTAAGGTCTGTGCTATAGTCAGTCCTGCACAGGAGAGGTGGTAGGGAATATGAGGAGCAAAACATAAGAAACTCAAGGAAAGTGGAGTCCCCTCAACCCCCGTTTTATTTTGAACCCAAGCCTGGCACATTCTGGGAAAGCACTGTACCACTGAGCTATAGAGCTATATCCCAGCCCTGCTTTTGTAGGCTCCCTGCAACACCCCTTCCCCGCAGGGATTAAATGCAGGGGTGCTCTACCACCAAACTACATGCCCAGCTCTCTCTTTTTTTTTTATTTCAAGACAGGGTATCATCGATAAATTGATGAGACTGGTCTCAAACTTGTGATTCTCCTGCCTCAGCCTCTGGAGTTTCTGGGAGTACAGGTATGAGCCACCGTGCCCTGCTGTTTTTATAGGTTTTAATCTACCTTTTAAACATTTTTTTTAAGTTGGTGATAGCCAGATATGTTTATGGTTACAAAAATATATCTTTTCAGTTAAAATTACTAGAGGGGGGAAAACATGTTCTACTGTGAGTCTAATAGGAATTTCTGTTCCCATTAAATTTAAAAAAAAAATCTTGGTTTTAAATTTAAATTTGATTTAATTTCAATAGGAGATAACATTAATAAAGGACAGAATCTAAAAGGCATTTTGGCTCATTGCTACATCCCAGCCATCCTTCGTGTTTCGACCAGAGTTACACATATTTTATATTTCTTGATAATGTCAGGTTTCTTAGAAATGCACTTATTTTGCTAAAATGGAATAGGCTACTATATTAAAAGCTAAAATATTAAATGCAGTTAATTTTAAATTGATAGGATAACAGGAAATATCTATCTCTTTATAGCTTTTTAGATTAATTTTTTCCCAAGAGGTAAAAGATTCAGAGATAATTTTCAAAACCATTTTGTTGGACTCTGTGCCAGCATGCCTAAATCTTACATTATTATCACTTTTTAATTCCTCTTTTACCCTATTTCTGGTCGTTAGAGTTGGTTAATAGTATAGCTAATGCAAAGAAATGTCCTCTTAACACGCTTTTTCTTCCCTACCTTCCTTGTTCCACAGCTCAGAGGGGAAAAAAATACACATTGAAATGGTATTCTGAAAGGAAATTTCTTCCTGGAATCTTTACTGGTGTTTCTAAGTTTCATTTGATCCATACTAATTACAAAAATAAAAGAAAGACAAAATCTACTATATTTGGTTCACTTTAAGATTTTTAAAGTAATAGCAAATTCACAGGAGACCTTTATCTTACCAGGAAGGGTAAGAAAAGATTGTATTTATTTTATTTTTTTATATGAGTGAAAAACAACCTTGAAAACTGGAGGTATTATATGTGGTAAATGACCACATTTAAATTTTAAAATGTCTTTCCCACTACTTCCACTATGGAGCAAGTCAAGTATTCTACACCCGTTGGAAAACAGCACCATTTATTTGCAAACCCAATGTATCAATCATCAGTGGAGGACACCCCCTCAGACAAGAAAGCACCAGTTCTCCTCTTGCTGGTATACCTGCGTTAGTCAGGATTTTGTTGTTATCAACATACCTGGCAAGAGCAACTTAAAGGAGAAAAAAATTATTTTGGATCCTAGTTTCAGAGGCTCAGTTCATGACTGGCTAACTCCATTGCTCTGAGCTCAACGTAATGCAGAACATCACGACGAAGGCTGGGAAGCAGAGAGAGTCGGGATGGGGTTGCAAGGAAGATGAACCCTTCCAGGACATACCTACAGTAACCTACCTTTTTTATCCGTGCCCTGTCTGCCTATAGTTACCATCTAATAGTCTATCCAAACTAGGATGGACTGATTAGGTTGTAGCTCTTAAAATATAATCATTTTGCCTCTGAATATTCTTGCATTGACACAGGAGGTTTGGAGGAACATCTCATATCCAAACCATAGGAACACCTATACATTAAACCTCCAGTTTTACTTCTTGTGCCTTCTGTTGAAAAACTCTCCCCTTTCCTTTATTGTCAATCATTTTATTTTTCTCTCTTGCAATAGGCTAATGTAAAGCTAGGGTGAGAAAGCTGGATGAACACTTACAAAGGATATAGGGACCAGGAATCTTATCTAGTTCTCTCCTAAATTAGGCAAATCATTTCTTCCACGTACCCCGACTCCATTCTGTCCACAAATATTTGCTGAGCTCTTACCCTGTGCTGGAGACTATTCTAGGTTGCAGAGACGAATTAAGATATGGCCTCTGCACTTTGGGTCTGGGCCTCTGACCCCTCAATTGTCACTGAAAACAACAAATATCAAAACAGTGGCTGAAACAGTGAGTGGGCACAAGTCTGTGGCACTCCTCATCTGCTATCTGGAGGTTGTGTGCCATATGTAGGAATCTACTGGGCTCCTCGGTGGCAAGGGAGGGAAGCATGAAATGTAGAAGTGACACAAGGTTCTATAAGATGGTGATTGGGAGCAAAAGATGGTAGTGGTGCAGTAGCAATTGGGCTCCAGGTCCTTGAGCAATGCAAGCTGTTTTGATGATGCTGTAGTCAGTGAAGCCAGTTCACCCACGTCACGTGATTTGTTATAAGCAATCATCTGTCTGAAAGAGTCTCAGGAATGCAGGCTTGCTTTGAGCTTTGATTATAGAGGTAGTCAGTTTGGAAGTCAAGGAGAAGCTGGTGAATTTGAAGCAAGCCATTTCATAAAGGTAAATGCCTAAGTCCTTTGGGTAGGGGGCTCTTCTTTCTCTCTCTAGGTCTCAACAGTTTTAGTGCCATGATACTTATTGAACAAAAGCAGGAATGGCAAAGCTCTATGGAGAGGTTTGGAAGCTTTTGGAACTTGAAAGTATGGTGGGAGTATGTCCTTGGTGGAAAATAGGGAGAGACTGGTAACCAAGAGCTGAACTTTTTATTTCATGACATAAGGATATATAAAATGGTGTGAACGGTCTTAACCACACTTTTGCTTACAGAAAGGGCTCACTGGGAGGTTTGATGTAGGAAAGCAGAAGACAGATGGAAACTGGCCCTGTTCCAGCCCCCTCTCTGCTCTGAGAAAGTGACTTGTCTTACAAGCAGGAGACAGACCTAAGGGAGGAGAGCTTTATTGCCAGCCAAGTGGCTGAAGAAGAAAGACAGTGGGTGGGGCAGAATGAGAACAAGGTTTGGAGTCAGTGATTAGGAAGGAAAGCTTCACTTTTGCAGTTTGTGGCTCACTTTTGACAAAGCCAAACACTTTCTGAGACACAGCTTCCTCTTCTGTAAAATACTACCTCCTACCTGCTGTAGTGAGCTGCTTTCAATTACAGAACTTACTTGCTTTAGAGATGTGCTTAGATTGAAACATTCTGTTTTCTTCTCCAGCTCAAGAAAGTGATTCTTTAATAGGAATTGTATAACTCACCTTTTTTTTCCCCCTAAGTTTTTGTCATCATTCATGTTTATGAAGGGTCTGGGGGGGTGAATAATAAAATGTCTTACATAAATCATTTCTCAGATTTATGGTTTAAGCAGAGATTCTCTTCCTAAATACAGTATTTCTATATTTTTATTCCATTAAAACAAAGGAAAGCATAATTAGATATTCTAGTGTAAAGCTTCCTTCTCATAGATTTCTTTTTCCAGCATGATACATTCTTCTCTGAAAACACGAATACATCTTGGTAGTGTCAAGTGTTTTTGTTTGTTTATTTGTTTGTTTGTTTGAGATGATGTCTTGCCGTATTGCCCAGGCTGGTCTCTAACCTCTGGGATCAAGTAATCCTACTGCCTCAGCCTACCTAGTACCTGGGACTATGTACATGTATGGTTAGTGTCAAATCTTTAGATCAAGAGAAACACAAAGGATATTTCTACTTAAATTGGCAACAGGCCTGAGGCTGTGAGTTACTGGAGACAGATAGAGGAGCTTTTTTATTGGGTTGCACTAGTTTGACAAGTGCTTAGAGCCAAGATTCAGAAAAAACTGGTGCACATATCTGATCATACAGATGTCTGTGCAGATAATGACAAGAGGAAACTCTTAAGGATTTGTTTGGGCTCTTAGGCTCTATCAGGAGATATCCAAGGAAAGGTACAGGCGAAGAGAGCAGGTCACTTGATGGTGACAAGAATCTAAACCTTATGGAGAACAAAGTCAAGGATTTCTTCTCACAGGTTGGAAGAAAGTCAGAGGGAGATGGCTTAGAAACTTGGCTCTGCTCTGTTTGCATGATCCTTGTTTTTTTTTTTCAAATCTGTGGAAGAGTGATTGTATGTAACTAAAAGCATAAAGAGAATTAAAATGAGAGGATATATGTTATTTTCTAGCATGAAATAAACACTCAATAAATTATTTATAACATTGTTATATTATGTACTATACTCTATAATAATTCATATTATTTATTAATTATATAAATAATACTATATAATTATATATTAATATACTACGGTATATACTACTATTATAATATCATAATATATATGATCTTGGGTGGCGCAAGCCTGTAATCCCAGCACTTAAGGAGGCTGAGACAGGAGAATCGCTAGTTCAAAGCCAGCCTCAGCAACAGCGAGGTGCTAAGTAACTCAGTGAGACCCTGTCTCTACATAAAACACAAAATAGGGCTGAGAATGTGGCTCAGTGGTCAAGTACCCCTGAGTTCAATCCCTGGCACAAAAAAAAAAAAAATATATTATTTATTATTAAGACTCTTACATGAAGGGCTGGGAATGTAGGTTGGTGGTAGAGTGCTTGCATGGATTCAATCACTAGCACTGGGGGAAAAAAAAAACTTTCACACACAACCCTGACAGGTAAATTCATGGCTGAAGGTGAAGTGGCCACAAGAAGAATGAAAAAGAAGTTGGTCTAGGATCTGAGGTAACAGTTAAGATTTTTACCAGGAGTTATATTGCTGTGACAGATAATGCATATTTTTAATAGATCATCTTAGGGGCTGTGGCATCTGGACTAGCCAAAAATGAGATGGGTCTGGCTCAGATCCAGGTAGAAAAGTAAATACTGTGGGTAAGTCATGAAAGTCTTAATTTACAGGGGTCTACTATATCCTCAGAATAAAAAGAAGAGAAAGGGAAGCAAGATTTGTCAGGTCCTAATGACAAGGTCAAGATAATAGAACTAATTTATACTGAAATACTGTCAGAAAATTGGGAATATAAAAAATTTTGTGTGAAAGGTCAATTGCTTCTTAGAAATGCAATTGTTTTGCACCAAACTGTGCAATACCTACCATTAGACTCCAGAGACTTTCAGACCTAAAGCTGCCTCAGAGAATGTGTGATATATACTGGGTTTTTTGCCAATTAGAAATACATTTTTTAAAAAGGATAAAACTAATAATATTCCTCGTAAAAGGAAGAAACACTAGAACAATATGGGAAGTATAAAGAAAGTTTAAAAAATTATATTTTCAGCCGGGCGCGGTGGCTCACGCTTGTAATCCCAGCACTTAGGGAGGCTGAGACAGGAGAATCGCGAGTTCAAAGCCAGCCTCAGCAACGGCGAGGCACTAAGCAACTCAGTGAGACCCTGTCTCTACATAAAACACAAAATAGGGCTGGGGATATGGCTCAGTGGTCGAGTGCCTCTGAGTTCAATCCCCAGTACCAAAAAAAAAAATTATATTTTCATTCATTTGATTACCAGTGAAGCAAAACTTCTTATGAATTATCATTTTCACTAATGTGGATTATTTGTATTACTCTTATGTTACTTTTTCGTTTCTTTTCTTCTTCTTTTTAATACCAGGGATAGAATCCAGGGGTTCTAAGTCAGTTTGGAAGTCAAGGAGAAGCTGGTGAATTTGACTGCTAAGCCACGTCCCCAGTCTGTTTTTTATTTTTATTTTGAGACATGCTAAGTTGCCTAGGACCTCGCCAAGTTGCCAAGGCTGGCTTTGAACTGGAGATCCTCCTGCCTTAGCCTCCATAGCCATTGCCCCCGGCTGTTAACTTATTATTATTTTTTAACTGATAGTTTCCTTGCTTGATTTCTTATGCATCTGTGGAAGGTTTTATATAGTAAGGAGATTAAACATTTGTCAGATATTCAATTCTTCTTCTGATTCATTATTTACTTTTTCACTTTGTGATCTTCTTTCTTACATGGACATTTTAAGTTTTTAATTCCTTTTTTCTTTTCAGTCATTATATTCACACTTTAATGCCCTACAAAAATCAGATAGGAGACCATAAAGATTCAAAATCATGATGATGAGGATGGAAATAAAAGAATGACCAAAAACGACAGACTCTAAATACAATTGGCAGATGAATGGAACAGACCGTTGTTTTTGTAAATTCACCAAAGTCATCAAAGTCCTGAGTATGCACTCTGGGATTAAGACTTGCTATGCCTCTTCCTTGCTCTGTCAGTCACTAAAAGTTTGAACTTTGGAAATTGGCTTAACCTGCCTGTACCTTAGTTTCCTCACCTATAAAATATAAGATTTTTGTATAGGATGTTAGGATTTTTGTGACATTCTGGTGGTTTGTAAACTCTTAATAAATATTATCCATTCTTATTTTCTACCAGTTTTTAAGACTAGGTGAAGAAATGGAAGTATAATTAGTTTTAGGATGAACTAGAGAATAGAGAAAATTAAAACCCAGACTCCAAGAATGCCCAGGAGGTGACGCATGGCTGAGAGCTCTGACCAGTGGTGCAGAAGTCACCTGGGGAAGTTACTCTGAGGGGTGGTTGTGCCATATATAGGACAGTGACTGAAAGCAGTTATTGAGAAACAAAGAAAAGATGAGCTGGGAAAGACAAGACAGAGCTCACTAGAATTTCTTGTAAGATGAACAGTTTTAAGTAAAAAGAAGAAAGTAGAACTAAAGTGAAAGGAAATGAAAGTGAAAAGAAAGGAAAAAACCTGTCAACAGATGGCATTGAGATAAAAATGAAGATAAAACCTACCTCAGCCTCACCAGAATGGCTAAAATGTTAAAGACTCATAATAACAAGTATTGAAAGGATAAGGAGCAAAAGGAGCTATTTTACAAATTGGTACAAACCCTTCAGAAAGCCGTTTGACACTATCTACTCACTTTGTGCCCTCCTAGGACCCAGAAATTCTACTGCAAGATCTTTTTAAAAAAATTTTTTTTTGTACTGGGGATTGAAGCCGGGGCATTTAACCACTGAGCCACATCCCCAGCCCTTTTTATTTTTTATTTTGAAACAGGGTCTCACTAAGTTGCTCAGGGTTTGCTAAGTTACCGAGGCTGGCTTTGAAATTGCAATCCTCCAGCCTCACCCTCCTGAGCTGCTGGGATTACAGGTATGTTCCACCATGCCCGTCCTCTACTGCTAGATCTTTATGGGACAGAAATTATAAATTTTCTCACTAAAAGAAGTTCACATTAATAAGAAGCACTAATCATAAAAACCCCCTATGGAAAACTACCTAAATACCCATCCACTAGAGAATGGACAGATATGCTGTGTTATATTTTCTCAATGGAAAGAAGGCCACATGAGGAATCACAATAACATGGATGAACCTCAAAAAACTGGGCAAAAATAATGGACACACAAGAGTCTGGTGTACACCAGCATACAATCCATTTATAATATATATAGTTCAAAAACAGGCAAAACTAATTTTGGTGTTAGAAGTCAAGCTTTGGTTACTGTTGGGGGCAATCATTGACCAAAGAAGGCACAATTATGCAGGTGGGGTGAGGTGAAGTAGGTTTGAAGGGGCTCTATTTTTTTTTCTTTTCTTTCCTTTTTTTCTGTAGAGCTGAAGACTGAATGTGAGGTCTCATTCATGCTAGGCCAGGGCTCTACCACTGAGCTACACCCTCAACCCTATGTTCTACTTCTTGATTTAGGTGGTGACTACATGTATATGTTCATTTTGTAAAAATTCTTCTAAGTACACATCATTACTTGTGTATTTTTCTTTATGTATTTAATTGCTCAGTAAAAATGTTAAAAATGTTGATCCATATTAGAAATTAACAAAAGCCATTGAAACCCTTGTATTTACTCACAAAAGGCAGAGCTGTTTATTGTCAGTTTTAGGCTGATATAGACAATAGTTTTGGGGGGAAGTTTTTTTCAGTTTATTGCTTTAGAAACAACAGATGAAAGAGTAACTTAATTTAGGATTATTCTCTGCTTTTAGAAATTCAGAATATTATTCCTACAGGTTATTAATATAAAGCGTTTGTTTTATTAGCACCTTATTTTATAAACATAACCACAAAAGGTGCCTGTACACTTTTTTCTGTAGCTGGTTGCCCGCAAGTTCTATGACCTGATATAGGGGACAATTAACTGGGAATTTAGGTATTACTGGACATGAAAGCAGTCCCATACTTAGAAACTCATAGGTGATACACCAAAAGAGGTTAGCTGAGGAAGTCTAGGCTCTAGTGGCAGTACCACATTCCTCAGGACCATCAACAAATGTGAGCCTTTAGACAATTTTAAAGCTGTTTCCAAACAAAGAAAGTGTAGATAACAGTACCTGTTTCAAGCCAGGCGTGGTGGCACAAGTCTGTAATCCCAGCACTTAGGGAGGCTGAGACAGGAGAATCGCGAGTTCAAAGCCAGCCTCAGCAATGGCGAAGTGCTAAGCAACTCAGTGAGACCCTGTCTCTACATAAAACACAAAATAGGGCTGGGGATGTGGCTCAGTGGTCGAGTGCCCCTGAGTTCAATCTCCAGTACCAAAACAAAAACAAAAACAGTACCTGTTTCACAATAGATAATGTAGGTGAAAGAGTTCTGAAAATCAGGAAATCTCATAAAAGTGCTAGGGAAGGGCCTTTGTCCCAACTCTTAAGGCTTCCTTTCTATTGGCACAACAGTCAGAGCCTGCCCCCACCTATTGCTCACACTGCCCCAAGACGGCAAAACTGATGGGTAAATTTGGCAAATAGTACATCCGTTTTTGGCCTTTCCCTTTTTAGAGGTCAACCTATCTAGAATGAAAGGTTATTAAACCTTATAGAGGTTGAGTGCATGCCCCAAATTTAAATGAGTAAGCGACAGAGAATTTGAACTCAGGTCTCTTCATTTACATAGACCATGCCTCTAACTATCCCACTGTATTTCTGGCCTAATAAGTAATGGATCATATAAAAAATAAAAAGTTGACTCTATGGTACAGGTAGGAATACAATAGAGATGCAGTGAAGAGGGTGATCCATACAAGGACCAGACAAGGCTGACTACCAAGATTTCTATACTCCCAAACTACAGGGATCAATTCCCACTAAGCTCTCTGTGTAAACCCAGGAGCCAGAAAGGCTGCAATTATCACTTACCTCCTTCTAGGCTGCACTATAAGAGGAAGAGCTACCTGCTGTTGGCAAAAATACAGAGTTTAACTTTATGCCACTTGCCTGGGCCCCAGAAGTTAACCAGTTTCTCTATTGGTGTAGCTCCAGTTGGTCATTTACTTCTGCTGCTGTTTCCTTTGAGTTCTTCTGAACTTTACTTCATGGGAAACAGTTTTCAAGCACTTGGAGTGTAAGAATATGCAAAGGGCATATTAACAGGGTTTCATAAAGGAAGATTATTTATTTTTACTGAAGTCATAACTTATAGTCCAGAGAAGGCATTGATCTTAGGTGTTCAGTTGGATGGTTTTTAACAACTTTATACATTCATGCCACCACCAGCCAGAGCAAGATAAAGGCCATTTTCACCACCACAGAATCATAGTACCTGATATGTTGTATGTGTATCTGGCTTTTTTCACTCAGCATGCTATTTTGGAGATTCGTCCTTGTCATTTCATTTACCAATGGCTTGTTTCATTTTATTACCAAGCAGTATTCCATTGTATAGATATATGACAATTAGTTTACCCATTCCCTGTCCATAGATGTTTAGGGTACTTCTAGTTTTTTGTTATTATAATTAAAGCTGTTATGAGCACTTTTATGAGAGTCTTTGTGTGGATATATATTTTCATTGCTCTTGGGTAAATATTTAGGAGTGGAACTGTTGGGCTACAGGATAGAAGTATGTTTATTGTTATGAGAAGCTGCCAAACAATTCTCCAAAGAGTTGAACCATTTGATATTGCTACCATCGATGTTGATCTGCCCTCCTGAAGGAAAAATCTTAGTAAAGAATATTTGTCATGGTGTCTAGGGAGGGGAAGATCACTATGGGAATAATTTAGAGGGAGGAAAAAAAACAGCAAACAGAGGGAAGTGGATTGGCACTCACCAAATAGATTTCACCAGGAAGCCAGCCGGAGAGGACCACGTGGACAGTGGGCTCCATAGCTACCAATCAAGGCTGTGTTCTCGGCTGATGACATTCATTCCACATGCCAGGCCCTCTGTCTCTGATCCAAGAAATCTGGGCAACTTATTGTTTTTGCTCAAGTTGTACTTCATTGAAATTCTTTTTGGAGTGTCCCTTTCGGTCACAAGTTCCCTTTCCTGTCTGGGAGCCAAGAAGTAGCACAGCAAGCCTTTTTGAACTTGTGCTGCTGACTCCACCTTCAGTGTGGTGATATCAAAACTGGCTAACCTGACACGGCACAGGGTCAGCTTTTCTGGGGTGGCAACAAATCAAGAGCAAGTGACTGTTTATCTTTTGGCCTCTTCCCCCAGGTTACTTTTAGCAAGATTTTCAGTTTGTTTTTTATGCTTTTATATTTAAGAGAACATAAGGCCTTTGGCACTGCTTTAAGATGATTTCATTTTGAGACAAAAAATTCTTCTCTGAGGCTTTTTTTTTTTTTTATTAAGGTTATCATCACAGAGGCCAGAAATAGTGGGGATTAGCCCAAAAGAATAAATTTAACTTTCTTTAGGCATGACTGATCCTGGCTGTGTCTTCCTTTGATTCAATCCTATGCTAAAAGTTTTTGCTAAAGTGGGTGAGCAGCAGTCCTTATTCCTCTAACTGTGCAGTTGGCCAACTCACACATGATTGCATATTCTTAGCTTAATATTTTTAGCTAAATTATCATTATTTCCTGATACACTGAAAGAAAAGTTCCAAAGAATGCCTTGCTGGCTAGCTTGAAACAAGTGCTTGTC
Organism: Xerus rutilus; assembly: GCA_028644305.1. Lineage (NCBI taxonomy): Eukaryota > Metazoa > Chordata > Mammalia > Rodentia > Sciuridae > Xerus > Xerus rutilus. Next base: position 65,581,366 of record CM053408.1, read on the forward strand.
CCCAAACCAAGCCCATATCCTGGAGAAAAGTGCTATGCTCAGGTCTTGGGCACTCATCTGCCTGATCTACACAAGGATGAAAGAGAAGATGGAGAAAGGGAACATGGGTACCAGGGGGAAAACAACAGGCATCTAGTATGGAACATTTGCTCCAGTGTTTCACTCTGTCTGGAACATTCCTGGTTTCTCACCACCACCACAATGTTCTAATGACTGATTCTACTCATCATTTGGCTTTCTGATTGCATATCATTTCACCAGAAAGCCTTCTCTCAATCAAAGTACAAGTCCTTGTTCAAGTGTCTTATAGTTCTTGTTCATTTGTGTGATGATTTAATATCTAAACATCACTTTGGCTCTAAGCTCTATGAATTCAGGATAGTATCTATGTTGTTCATCACATCGTAGGCATTTGTTTTAGTCATTTTTTTTTTTTTTTTTTTTTTTTTTGCTGCTGTGATTAAAGGACCCAATCAGCACAATTATAGGGGAAGAAGAGTTTACTTGAGGGCTCACAGTTTCAGAAGTCTCATTCCATAGAAGGCCAGCTCCATTTCTCGGGGCTGGAGGCGAGACTGAACATGGCAGAAGAGCATGGCAGAGGGAAGCAGCTCACATCACAGTGATCGGAAGCAGAGAGAGAGAGAGTTTTTACTTTCCAGATACAAAAGATACACCCCAACACCACCCCTTCCCCCTGAAATTCCCACCTCCTCCAGCCACACCCTACCACTTCAGCTACCACTCAGTTAATCCCTATCATGGGATTAATTCACTGATTGGGTTAAGACTCTTATAACCCAATCATTTCTCCTTTGAACCTTCTTGCCTTGTCTCACATGTGAGCTTTTGGGGGACACCTCACATCCAAACCATAACAGTATTCAAAAGTATCTGCAGGATGAATGAATAAGAATGAAAGGAAATCTGTCAATGGATTCTCTTGGTCTCAGGTTGTAGGCTAACTCTTCTCTTTTAGTAAAATGTCAGTAAATGAATCTCTGGTTATACTTCAGACTCAGTTATTAGAACCAGTGTAAGTTATTTGCCTCATTTCTTTTGTTTCTTCTTCTCCTTCCCCTTTCTTTTTTTTCCCTTTCTTTTTTTTTTCAGTACCAGTTATTGAACCCAGGGCCTCATCCATGTTGGGCAAGTGCTATACCATTGAGTTACATTCTCAGTCCACTTGCCTCAATTTTACAGTTAGAAATTTAAGAATTGCAAAACCCTTAGAACTAAGAATCATTGAATTGAATGGATTAGCCTCGTCATCCTCTATTGAAACAAAATATGTAATATCTTTGTGAAAATATCTGTCATGATAAAGTAGTTAAACCATGTGCTTTGCATTACATAGAGCTTCTATGTGATTTCAGCTACAAAGTAACCCAGTAAGACAAGTAACACAGGCAATTCCACATAAGAGATGAGAAAAAGGGGGCGAAGGGCCTTGAGAACCAGAAAGGCAAGATAAATTTGAATTACACAGAATCACGTGGAAAACTTAGTGGTCAAGCATTTTCATTACTCAGCAACCCACAGGTGCAGTTCTGTACCCATTCTGCCAACCCAGTGTTGCCTGACCCTTGACCTTGTTGTCAATTCACATTGCTGACTCATTCAGTTGTGGGGTATATGAAAAGGCCACAATGTTTAATGTAGTAAATCTGAATATAAACAGACTTCAGGTTTTTTTCTCTTACATGGACACTCTAGTTATTTGAATTTTTATATTACATCCCTAGATTTTAGTTAATGACTTACTCCATCCTCCTTTTTAGTCCCTGTCAGTGTTTCTAGTGATTTTCCCCAGAGGCTTTCTGGCCAATGAGAGCCTAGCATTCTTCAGGATGTAGATTTAGGGATAACACATGGCCCATTCATAATGATAATAATAATAATGCACATAAAGGTGCAATAAAATCTTTGCTAAGGCTTCTAAGACATGGGAGATATTCTTGATGGACTTCAACCTGGGATAATCTGAAGCTGGAACTTTTGCAGTTAATTTGCTCCCATGTGGAATCTGAAGCTGAAACCAATCAAAGACAGAGCTCAGAGATGAAGAAAAACCATAACCAAGTTTAAACTCTGAATCTACTTATGCCTAAAGCCAGTGCTATCCCTAGAGTTTCAGTTATGCAATTCAATCATTTCTCTCTCTCAGGGGAGTAGGATTTTCTGTCTTTAACATCCAGAAGGACCTTAACTGAAATATTCTATAATAACGTACTCTTACTCAATTACATTTCCATATTCTTTCTTGAAAGGAGAGAAAGAAGCAAAGTTATAGCTATTTCCTGGAGAATTAACTCCACATAACAATGAGATGGTCTACAACAAAATGAAACTGGGAGTCAGCTCACTAGAATTTCGTTCTACTCTTCTTGAAATGCTTTGTTTAGTATTATTCTCTTTGAAGTTAGTGGTGAGAGATCATCCCTAGAATAGACTGATGGAATTGCCAGCTGGAAGGCCTTCCAGAATTTTCCCTAATGAAATTTTGTATTAGTCTGTTTTCATTATTATAACCAATGCCTGAGCCAGGCTACTTTATAAAGAAAAGAGGTTCATGGAGTTCACAGTTCTGGGAGTTCCAAGGTGTTGAGCCAGTATCAGCTTGGCTCTAGTTAGGACCTCTAACATCATGGCAGGAGTGTGAGTGACAAGAAATGATTACATGACCACATAGGAAGACAGCAGTTCAGGGGTTGGGCTCCTTATAACTAGCTCTCTTGAGAATTCAGGCTCCTACAAGAACTACCTTAATCTCTTCCTAGGGTAGGGCTTCGCAGTGACCTAAGGACCTCTCACTAGGCCCCACTTTTTAAAGGTCCACACTGCCTTCCAACATTACTGTACTGAGTTCCAAGCCTTCGATACAGGAACTCTCAAACCATATCCACTTAATAGCAAATACTATACTCTACATGGTCTTAACACAGCTGTAATTCCCTCTAGTTTCTAAGTTCATAGCCTCCTCTTCTCTGCCAAATATCATTGTAAACCAATCCTAGGAACAGCCGGCTACAATTCTTTCAACTCTCAGAGTAGAATTTCCTGGTATCATCTATATGAAATAATACCTATCTAAAAGTTAAGCCTAAATAATGTCTCATTTTTCTGATTGCCAATCTCACAGAAACAAGGACAGAAAGAATATGTTATAGGAATTCTTGTAGATCAGAAGAATTTCTTACACAGGATTATTTAGTTAGTAACAGTGGTTTCAGCACAAGATATTTTTAGACTTTCATTTTAAATTTTGAAGCATTTCATATCCCTGAGGAAAAGATGAATTTAGTTTGTATCCTAGCTAGTGAATCCAGCAATTACTTTTCATTTGCCAAAATCATGAACACCTCAACTTTCCAGGAATTAACATTACCTAATTAGATTCTATACCTCTGACAGATGATAAGAACATAGTAAATGATATTTATTAATGCCTTCTATCATGTTTTCAATTTTGCTTAGTATATTTTTCAGCTCAATAATTTTTCATTTTTAATTGCTTCCATATCTTTGTGAAGTTTCTCTGTTGGAGTATTGAAAAGTTTCTCTATGTTTCTTCAAGCTTATTGAGTTTCCTTGAAACAACTGTTTTAAATTCTCTGAGTGATCTTCCATGCTGATGACTACCTGATCAGTTGACCTTATTTTGAATATCAGCTGGGGTCACGGTTTCTTGAAATCTCTTGATGCTTGTTGACACGCAGCTTCCTTGTACATCGAAGGATTAGGTATTTATTCCAGTCTTCCTAATCTGATTCTGTTTGTGCCTGTCTTTCCAGAAATTCTAGACAGGCTGCTTATTTTCTCTGAGCCTATAGTCACTTCCACCATTTCAGCATTGGATGACACCCACCTCCAGAAATGCCAGGAGTTGCTTTTGGTGTGTCACTGTTTCAGTACTAGAAGACAATCCAGTCCTAGGTTTGTTCCAAATACACTTGGGGTATTATTCAGAAAGAGACAGGAGAGTACCAGAAAGAGTAAGTCTGTCCCCACAAACCTCTCCCTGGGGCCAGGGCAGGCCCAGATACCTCATCCACAGTTACTGGTCTGTGACCAGGCACTGCAGGCTTCTGTCTGGCTCTGAGAAGAGTCACTGAAAATGAATCAGTTCCAGGCTTCTATGTCACACCCATGGACACCAGTGCCACCAAACTGCATCACATGTTGAGCCCATGACTCACCAAGAGCAGCATAATACTAGAATACGACCAAGACCCACACTGTTATGGGCAGCCTATTGCTAAAATGGACTTGTGGCCCAAAACCACTGCAAGCACCCACAGGTGTTTTCAGCTGGAATAGGAATCCAATAGACTGGAGAGAGGAGGGGCTGTGCATCTACCCCTGTCACTGGAGCTGCTCCAATGGCTTCTTCAGGTAGGTCTGGGGATGGGAGCTTTTAGGATCTGCCCAGTGTTGATTATATTTCACCAGCCTAGCACTTAGTGCCAGAGAAAATTCTTGTTTTTATTACCCTTTCCTTCTCATAGTGAATGGGGTCTTGCACCATGCTGTGCCCAAGGTTGGGGTAGTGTCAGTGAAGGTAGTTTGTTGGCCACCTAGGCCAGTGCTAAGCTGGGTTGCAACTGAATCTCATAGCCACAAGGCCCTGCAGTCTCAGGGGTGTACTGGGCCAATACCACAGATAATGGTGATGCAGGCCAAAATATAAGTCAGTCCCCTTGAAGCATAAGTATATGCCTTACATCAGGAAAATTCTAATGCCTCATCTGTGAGCACTGGCCTGGTGATACCCATGCTGCCTGAGGTTGGGGGACCAGGTGGGGAGATAGTTCTGTGGCCACCAAGGATGATATTTAGCTGGGTTACTCCTGAGTCTCAAGTACTTGTGGTCTTTGGAGGAGAGTGGGTATGCTCTGAGCCCACTCCAAGACTAGAATCCATGTAGGATGAAAGTTCCATGCAGCCCACTAGCCCAAAGATCTCTCTGACTGATGCCAGGGCTGGTATATACTCAATGTATGAGCTCTGACCTATGTACAGGACTTTCAGCTTACTGGTTGCTGGATCTCACCACAGTAGGCCTGGTACTGGCCTTCAAGACAAAGCCCTGTGCTAGTTTTTGTGCCTGACTTTCTGCTCTGTCAGCTGAGGTTGAAGGAAGGGTGGTGAAGACAGGCAGCTGCCTGGCCTAAAGCAGTTCCAGCAGCTCAGTCAATGAGAAGTGGCTTGGCAGTAGAGGTCGTGGGACTTTGCCTAGTACTAGGTTTCACCATGGTGGGCCTGGTACTGTGTTTTAAGTCTAATGCTTGGACTTCATTCCTTCTCTCCCTCCTCACCACTGAGCAGGAGGCTCCTTTCTTCACACCTGCCAGTTGCTTGGCATTGGGGGAGAAGTGATAATACAGTAACTTCTTCCTACCTTTGATTCCACTGTTCATTTTCCTATACTAAAAGCGAGGACAATGGTCTCTTACCTTATTTTCTTACCTGTTGTGAAGGCTGGTTTGTGTGTGACTAGCTATTGGAATTGGTGTGGCAGGGGGACCATCATTGGAGTATCTTAGCTTGTATCTTTCTCTGCCCTCTGAGACTAGAAACCTAAACACACTTGATCCATACTCCTGCATTAGCGCTTTGGCTAGGAATTGATTTCCACAAATGAGATGCAGTCCCATGAGTTAGGAAAGCAAAGTGAGGCAGATGACACCTTTCTGCCTCTTTTGCTGACTGTGTTGTTCATTGTACTTTTTCTGTAGTCTAGCCCACTGTCCCATTATGAGTTCCATGGGTGTCAAAGGACAGTAACTAAGGTGGCAGCAGCAGCAGCAGCTTTAGGGGCAGCATTATGACATTCACTGGCCCCCAACACTCAGTCTTTATGAGCTCCTTCCTACAAATAATAAATAAAGTCTTCAACTGTGTTTGGAACCAAACACCTTATTATAATACAGCAAAACAATTAACTCAATCTAAAAGTTCATTTTTCCTTCTGATTTTAGAAGAAATTAATACATTTTTGTGGGCCCCTAAAAGTACCATAGGCCCTCGATACTGTGCCTCCCAGATCTAATGGATAAGTCAGGCCTTGATTGTAGCTAAAGGAATGTGTTCTTGAAGTCTGCATTTCTGGTGGCAGCCCCCAAGAGCCTGTCTGTGGCTGTGACATGGGAGCAGCTACATGGAAGTGCTACTCGAGGAGTCATTTCTGGGAACCCAGTTTTTCCTAAGGTTTTCTAAGAGCAGGATTCCCTAAGTTAAATCCAAAACATTAAAATACTTAAAATGATTTCTGTTTCCTGCAATTAAATCTAATTGTTGGAACAAAGATTTATGCCACTATCCTCATGAATCTTTTAAGTCTATTCCTTATTTTCAAGTTCCTTATTCAGTCAGTCTTGCCCACTGTTCTCTCTCCCTGTTTTACCTTTTTTTTTTTTTTTTTTTTGCCTTTAACTATAATCTTTGGAGTTCTCACTATACTGTGAACAAAATCCCTCCATTGGGCTGGATTTTCAGAGAAGCAGAGGGAGAGAGAGCGTTGGGGGGGAGTGCGGGGGGGGGGTGTGTCAGGGGAGAGCTTATTTTAGGAATTGACTGGTGACCTAAGGAAGAGTTGAAGTTGCAGTTCAAGTCCAAAATCCATCTGCTGGCATCATTCCTTCCTCTTCGTCGGTGGAGAATCTAACAGTTAAGGCCTCCAGTTGATCAGATGAGGCCCACTCACATTATGGAAGATAATTTGCTTTACTCAGAGTCTACTGATTTAAATGTTAATCTCCTCTAAAAACGCTTTCACAGAACTATCTAGAATAATGTTTGAGCAACTATGTGGATACTGTGGTCTAACCAAGTTGCTATGGAAACTTAACCATCAAGTCCCTATTCACCTAAATCCACGTTTCTTTTCTGCCTCGTTGCCTGAAACAAGCTTTCCTGTGAACCCATTGTTCTCCCAGTTGTCTTCAGCATGAGGCTGCAGTTCCTCCAGTCAGAGGGTCGGCTGGGGTGGCCAGCTTCCTTCCTTCAGCAGTTTCCTCTTGCTACCCTTACCTGCTCTCATCTTCCGTCCTAAAGTCTAGGCCATGTTCAGCACTGTGACTGTATTCCACTTCCAGATGCTCCTGCAGCAACTGACACTCATCCCTTCAACTCTTGTCTGCCTATTGCCATCAGATTTATTGACAACAGCATCCATGTTGACCTTTCAAGTTCCTGGACCCCATGGACTCCCAGGCTCATATCTGTTTCTGAGACATTATCCCCTGTGCAGCCACAGCCTGTCATCTCCTTCATCCCACCCAGTAAACCCATGTCCAGCTTCCCTGTCTTCTCTCCTGCTTCACACGTCTATCCCACTTCGTTCACTAATTCTGTTCGGCTTCACTGCTTCCTCTCTTGTTTACTACCATCACAGACTCTTTGTGCCTCCACATCCTAAACTTGACTTTCAAAGAACACATAGAGATAAATGTAATGTCGTACGTAGGGAGTAACATTTTAGATAATAGTTAGATGGGATCTTCTCTTCCTCTTCTATTTTTATTTTAAAAATACTTATTTGGGGGCTGGTGTTGTGGCTCAGTGGTGGAGCACTTGCCTAGCATGTGTGAGGCACTGGGTTCAATCCTTAGCAGCACCACATATAAATACATAAAAATAAAAGCCCATTAACAACTAAAAAAATAACCTTAAAAAATATTTATTTTTGTGGTGTTTGAGATTAAAGGCAGAGCCTTGAACATGCTAGGCAAGCGTTGCACTTTTAAGCCACACCCCAACCCTTCTCCTTTTCTTTTTATTGCTCCTATTCTGCATCTTCTCTCATTCATTTTCTCCTTTCCAAGTTACTCTATGATTTTGGAGGAAAATGCAGAACTCTGAATACACAGATCATTTCCTACTCAGTGTTATACAACTTTAGCTACATTATGGCTCCTACTTCTCCGTTTACCTTCTACATCTATTAGTGACTCCCTACCACACCAACTTAGAGGATTTACCTTTCTAGATTATTTCTGCCCTCATAAACCATCATTTTCTTCCCTCAACTCCTCCAGTTACACCTTCTACTTGGGAATGACTGCTGAAAATCATCCTTCCTGTTTTGGGATGGGTCTCTCCACAGAAGCAGATGCTGAGAAAAGGATCCAGGGATCCTAGGAAGCACTGGGGAGCAAGCGCAGAAGTGAGACAGAAGGAAGGAAGCCAATGTAGGCTGCATGTGAGCAGGTGATCACCAGGCAGCTGGGACTCAGTCTTTTTGGAGAGTCTCTGGGAGGCAGTATAGATCCTGTCTCAAAGTTGTCTCACTTGAAAGGCAAAAGCCTGCAGGTGCTGATGGCCTCCCATCTTTCTTGATTGAGGGCTGCCTCAGAGCATTAACTCCCTGGCATTTCTACTCTATCCTAGGGAGCATCTGCACCAATGCAGATCCTACAGCCAGATAAAGGCCACAGCAGAGTCACAGTAACTAGCAACTAGCAGTAAGAAGCAGTCAGCATGTATGGAAGTGTCAAAAGGACATGGGTGGGGGCACCAATAAAATCTATACTTCCTACACACCTAGCTATGCTATAACATGGAACTTATTCCCATTTCCGGCTTCCAATTCTCTTGTTCAGTGTGCTGCGTACTCTTGGAAATATCATTTTTATTTATTTCTGTTCACCATGGATATTGGCATCATCTCAATTTTCCGTAAGAAGAAACTCAGATGAAGAAACTTCACAAGAATTACCCAGCTAGTAAGTTTTGTGACTGTGATTTTAAGATTCAAAAATCAGAAACAGCAGAAATCCAAGGACAGAAACTTGGGATACCTGTTGTTATTAGCAATGCAAGAGACAGGCTCAGAGTAGAAGGGAGTTATCTTGGAGGGAGAGAAACTCCTCATCTAAGACTAGTTTAAACCATTGTCCCCTGACTCCATTTCTTTGGACATTGCTTTCTGAAGTTTACTAGGCTAGAGTTTTCATCCAGAGGCCCTTGCATAATTTCTAAGAACAAAGATGTGCTAAAATGAAAATTTCAGAATAAGTAATGACTGGAATGGACAGTAATTAGTACTCAATTTTATTCAATAATTATATACCAATCACCTAATATGTAGTAAGTACTGGAGTAGATGCTAAAAACAAAATATCCACTAATGTAAAATATGGATTAGTTTTTGAATATGACATACACACATATACCATGTTATGGTTTAGATCTGGATTGTCCCTCAGATCTCATGCATTGAAAGCTTGGTTCCCCAGTGCAGCAATTTTCAGAGATGAGACTTTGGGGAAATGATTGAATAATGAAAGATCTAACCTTATAAGTGGTTTAATTCATTGATGGGTTTATAATTTGATGGCATTATTGGGAAGTGGTGGAAAGTGTAGGAGTTGGGGTCTAGTTGGAGAAAGTAGGCCATTGGCAGCATGTCCTTTGCAGGATATATCCCTGGCTCCTTCCCTCTCCTAATACCTTCCTCTGTTTCCTAACTACCATAAAATGAGTGGCTTTACTCCAACCACACCCTTCTTCTGTGGTGATGCTTCTGCTTCACCACAGGACCAGAAACAAAGGAACTAGCCAACCATGGACTAAAACCTCTGAAACCATGAGCCAAAATAAAATCTTTTCTTCTTTAAGTTGTTTTTTCTCTGGTATTTTGTCACAGTGATGAGAGGCTGACTAATACCACAATCTTAAATTGGCTTTAATGATATGAAACCATCTACTAATTATGGTCATTTAATTTTTGCAATTAAGATGAACCTAGTACTCAATTTTTTTCTCTGTCTGGATCTGCCTAGACTTATTTTTTGATGCTTAACAACAGTGAATAACATTGCTTTTAAAAGAGCACACTCAACACAGGATCACTGTGAGGATTCAAGAAAATAACAACTGCCAAATCCCAAGCATTTTATATAATTTATCACATTTGTCTATACTATAGCCTGTCAGTTCCATGAAAATAGACTCTGAACTTTTGCTCATGTAAATGCAGCTTTTAGAATAATGCTTAGCACACAGTGAATCTTCAATTAATATTGATGGGCTGAATGAACATGGATATTATCACTCAAATTATTTAGTTGAAATAAACACTCAAAAGACTGTTTCTCAATGTTTATAGACTTTGGAGTTTTAGAAATCTTGGCTTGAATCATTATGGAGATTCTTCAAAAGACTAGAAATAGAACTGTCATATGACCCAGCTATACCACTCCTCAGTATTTATCCAGAATGATTAAAGTCGGCATACTATAGTGATACTTGCATTCCCATGTTTATAGCAGTGCAATTCACAACAGCCAAGTTATGAAACCAGCCTAGCTGTCTGTCAACAGATGAATGGGTAAATAAAATATGTTATATATACAGAATGGAGATTTACTCAGCCATAAAGGAGACTGAAATTACGTCTTTTGCAGGAAAATGTATAGAACTAGAGAGCATTATGTTAAGCAAAATAAGCTAAACTCAGAAAGTCAAAAGCTATATGTTCCCCCTCATAGGTGGAAGCTAAAGCTAAAGATAAAAATACATTTAAAAAGGGACCTCATAAAAATAGAAGGAAAACCAGTAGAGTTGAGGAAGGGGGGGGGGATGCCTCCTGTTATTGAATTAAGAAGATACCCCAAAGGATACAAGTCAGTGCCTTCAGTTCTGTTTGCTAAGAAGATACAGAAATGTCATAAAGTCTAAGCCCAAGAGGAGACTGAATTTTTCCTCTGCGAGGGAGATGTGGCATAGCTTGTTAAGTTTTAGACGTTTCACATGGTTATTATACAGAATTTTTTCTTGCTTTCCATAATTATTAATAATAAATTCTTTGGGGCAAAATCCTTATGCATGTACTTAATATAGAAAAAGAGAATGAGCCAGGCGCCATGGCGCAAGCCTGTAATCCCATTACTTAGGGAGGCTGAGACAGGAGAATCACAAGTTCAAAGCCAGCCTCAGCAACAGTGAAGTGCTAAGCAACTCAGTGAGACCCTGTCTCTACATAAAACACAAATAGGGTTGGGGATGTGGCTCAGTGGTCAAGTGCCCCTGAGTTCAATCTCCAGTACCAAAAAAAGAAAAAAAATAAAAAAAAAGAAAGAAAAAGAGAATGGAGAATTAAGAAAAGGTGTAAATAATAACCAATGATTACTATATTTCAGGTATTGTGTTAGGTGCTTTACTTTTTTTTTTCTTTTGCATAGTACTGGAGATTGAACACAGGGGTACTCTACCACTAAGCTATATCCCCAGCTTTTTATTTTTATTTTTTATTTTTGAGATAGGGTTTCACCAAGTTATCTAGGCTGGCTTTGAACTTAGAACCTCCTGCCTCAGCCTCTTAAACATCTAGAATTACATGTTTGTTCCACTGTGCCTGGCAAGGTGCTTTATTTTTGTTATCTCATTTACTCCTTTATAGCTTCTAAAATGCATCTAAGCATTCCCTCCTTCCTAGCACCTGGATATTCTTGGCACTAAGAATTAGATAAATTTTTAGACTCATTTTAGAAATAGAAGGAAGTGGTCATTCAAGAAGGCCAAGTAATTTGTCCCAAGTTACACAGAGAGCCAGTGGTATTAGAACCCAGAACTCCAGAGCCTAGATTCTTTTCTTTATATCTAGGAAGGGGAAGTTCAAGGATATTGTTTTTTCTGAAGAATGACAGGACTGTCACATAGAAGAAGACAAGAGCAGCCCATGAGAACCAGGACAACTGTGGTGTCCCCAGAGACATAATCAGAAAGAGCTCTAGAGTTTCCCTACAGTGGCTTGCTCTGTGTGGATTCTGAATTCTGGGAAATCTTGGGCTTCCCAAGAATTTTAAGGCAGCACCTGGTCCAACCAAACTCTATACCCAAAACCCAGAAGAAAGAGCGAGGAGAAAATCAAGAAAGGCAGATTGTTGCTTGGTGGCCAGGGAAGGTCTCCACATTGAACTAATTAGAAGTAGACTAAACAATGCAAAGACTTTTCTTTGTTTTGTCAACATTGCTGAAGTTAGCCAAGAATTAAAGCAGAGGGCTAAGGAAGAGAGGAGGTAGAGAGAGGAAGTAAGTGCTTTTCTCCCTGTCACCAAGTCTTCTTTCCAGAAATATGTCTGGATAAATTGTAGACATTCTCCAGTCATTGCTCTGTAATTCAGACTCCAATGACATCAGGCTGAGGTGTAGGCTTGTTACACAGAGGATCTGAAATAATTATTAGGGACCCTGGGCTTGTTGGCCTCACCGTGTGGTTACATAGAGAGAAAGCATATTCTATTGCTTCCTCAGAAGTCCCGAGGTCTGAGGTGAGGCACATGAACCAGAAAAATGGACTGTTACCACATGACGGTTGATCTGGACCAACTACTTTCTAGGAAGGAATCTGCTTTGAGTGTTCACAAGATGGACCTGAGGCTGCCTCTGATCCTTGAAAGGGTGGTCTGCATGGTTCTCTTTCTACCTTCCAGTATCTGGACAGTAGGCAATAAAACTAGCATCTATTCCATAGGTCCAGAGCAAAGAAGACAAACCGGCCTCTAGCTGGCTTCAAAAGATTGGATTCCATTAAAAGATTTCTGAAGTTGAAATTGGAGAGAAAGAGCAAAGAGAGAGAGAGAGAGAGAGAGGCCAAAACAAGTGAAAATTAAGGATGGACTCTGTGGTATTCAGCGCCCAAGGAAGTCCCTTTGACTGAAGATTAACAGCCCACTTAACTCATGTACTATTTAAAGCATGATTTCCCAATATAACCAAAGAATTCATGATCAACTTAGCTTTAGGGTGCTCATTCTCATCTCTTTGATGTGTGATATATGATACACGTCATCTTTATGTCTCCAAAGCCCCTGCCAATCAATTCCTTTAATATCCAGCTCAAAAGTTGCATTCCCAGTGACTCCATCCCTGACATATCTAATTAATCCTCCACCTGAGTTCCAGGCACCTTTTAATAGTCAAACTTTCTTATAATTCATATAAAAGTTCTTAAAATTATTAAGCCAATTTGGCCAGGTAGGGTGGTGTGAGATTGTAATTCCAGCTACTTGGGAAGCTGAGGCAGGAGGATCACAAAGTTTAAGCCAGCCCGGGCAACTTCGTGAGATCCTGTCTCAAAATTTAAAACTACAAAGAGCTGGGGACATAGTTCAGTAGTAGAGCACCCCTGTGTTCAATCCCCAGTACTGCAAACACAAAAACAAACACAAACGCACACACACCAAACCAAACCTATGAGCTTAAAATTAAGCCAACAAATTACTAAAAATGTAGAAAACATAGCTTAGAAAATAGAAGAAAATGAGTCAGCTATATATTTACAACCCAGGAGTAAACAGGTAACCATTGTTGTGTACATTTTTTTCAGTCAGTCTTGTCTTCTGTTTCCCACTATTTTGACAACCTAGTTTTTTCCATTTAACAAACTATCATTAAGTATCTCTTTTGTGTGTGTGTGTGTGTGTGTGTGTGTGTGTGTGTGTGTGTGTATCTCTATCTCTAAAATGTTATCTTTACCTCTATCAACTTTAGGGTATACAGTAATTCACAGCATTTTTTAAAAAAAAATTTACAATAGAATGCATTTTGACATACTGTATACAAATGGAGCACAACTTGTCACTCCTCTGGTTGTACATGGTGCACAGTCCCTCCAGTAGTGTAACCATACATGTATGTAGGGTAATAATGTCTGTCTCATTCTACCATTCTTCCCATCCCCACAGCCACCTTCCTCTCACTTCCCTCTACACAAACCAAAGTTCCTTCATTCTTCCCCATCCCCCTGCCCCTCTGGATCAGCTTCCGCTTATCAGAGAAAACATTTGGCTTTTTGTTTTTGGGATTAGCTTATTTTACTTAGCATGATATTCTCTAGTTCCATTCACATGGCATTTACCTGGAAATGCCATAATTTCATTCTTCTTTAACACTGAGTAATATTCCATTGTGTATATGTACCACATTTTTTTTATTCGTTCATCTGTTGAAGGGCATCTAGGTTGGTTCCATAGTTTAGCTATTGTGAATTGAGCTGCTATAAACATTGATGAATCCATAGCATTTTTAATAGCATTGTAGTCATATCACATTTTCCTGAAGTACTAGGCCACTCTGAGTACTTACATTCATTGATCGATTTAATCTTTGTAATCCCAGGTGGTTTGTTTAATTACTGTAATTCAAAATTCACAAATAAGGACAGTGACATATAAAGAGTTTAAATGATTTGTTCACCATCACACAGCTAGTAACTTAAGAGCTGGAATTTGAACCCCAAGTAGGCTGACTTCCAGACATAACAACTGTGCTTTAACAGTTTTGAATTGAGCGCCTACTAATCAGCAGTTCCTTTCAATATCTTATCCCTTATTCTGCAAGTTGCAAGCAACAATGTGAAAATCTTGTCTGAGGTCCCTCAGCTGCTAGGTGGGGCAACCCTGTCTGTGGGATCCTGAGCCTCCTCTGTCACCACCACGCCGCCCTTGCAAACTAGCCACACATCTGTCTTTACTCCCATCTCCACTCCTCAGATTGTCAACTCTGTGAGGTCAAGAAATGTATAGCCTTATTCATCTTTGTAATCCTGGCACATGGCACAGAGTTCCTGGACTATGGTGACCATGCAATAAATATTGAAGGAATAAAGGACTGGAGGAGCTTGTTTTGACTGGTAACCACCAAAGAAAAAACTTTGCATGAAATGATCAGATAACACCTGTTCTAATAGAATTTGCAATGCGTGACCCAAGTTTTTCATTAAGGTTTTGGCTTTCCAACACAACACAGCAAAACAAAATGTTAGCGATTTCCACATTGAAATCTGAGCTCTGTCTGAGGTATGTGACCAGGAGCACCGAAGTAGGCCAGCTGGATTGCGGCAGTTCTCTTCAGCGAGAGCAAATTTGCCCTTGTTCTTGCCAACTTCCTCTCCCTGGGACCTTGGTTCTCCTCCTCCTCCTCCTCCACACTGTGGTATGCTCCTTCGGATAGGAGCTGACTTTGTCTCAATGTCCTTTCTCAAAATTCTCTTTTGCCCAGTAGTCAATATTGTATCAATTGGCAAATAACATCTGTTGCTTCAGAGCAACGTCAGGGCTCTGCAAGTAACCTTGGACCGTTTTTTTATTGCCACTCCAGCCTCATAGAACTTGTGCCAAAAGAGGATACATGAATGTTTTGACAGCCAGTTTTCTCTAATGCATGGTTGTTTTTTAAAACGTACAGCTGAATGGACTGTTTTTGCTGTCTTGGGCTTGGGGGTTGGGATCTCTTTTTACAGTTTGCCTCTGCAGTCATTTAGTGTTACTCCTACCCTTCTCTTCACTTGCAATTCTTCTCTCTTTCACTTTTGACTTTGTAAAATCCATGGAAAGGGGGAAACTCTGGTTTGTTTTAACTAGAAGAAATACAGCACCCGTAAAACAGCTTAAGCACAAAGCAACCAATACTTGCTGGGTTCTCACAGTCCCATAGGAGATGTACAGAAAGTGGATGGGAAAGATCCGAGCTTGTCAGTTTACTGGGGTGGGTTGAAAAGAAATCTGGGGTACTTTCCACGCTTCATAAAACAAGGTTTCATAGGCAGGAAATTACCCAGAGGTCCGCTTTTGTCTTCTTTCCTACTTACAAACTAGAAGAGAACTTTACAACATCCCAAAATCCCCCAAGTGAATGAGTATAAGCTATTGTGAGTCTTCCAAACTGAGCCAGGGAACAATGGCTTACATTTATTGAGCACTTGAAAGGGTGCAGGCACTGTGCTAAGTGTTTTACCTAAACTGACTGACGGAAATCTCACACCATCTTCAACAATAAATGCTCTTGTCATCCTGGCTTTTCCAATGAGGAAACTAAGGCACGGAAAGTTAGACAATTTGCTTACTCATATGTCACACAATTAACAACGGATGGGCAGAAAATAAGCCTGTCTTCCTTCTAATCCCTGCAATCACCAAGCTAGACACATTTGACTCCCTTTGTCAAAGGACACATTTGACAATGGAACACTGATGTCATTGAGAAATTCCCTGAAGCCTTCCAAGGCCAGTCTTAGAGGTACTATTGCCGTGCAATTCTAACATAAGTATCATTTATTCTTCAAACGTTTACTGAACACTTATTATTTGCTATTCACTAGGTAAGGCTATGCCAATGCAATTACTAGTAACTAATTTTTATTGAGTTAAATTCTTTACATGCTTCATCTCATTTAATCCTCACAACTCTTTGAGGTAGATACTGTTATTATCATAAAGAATCAGGTTGTAGGAGGTTAAGTATTTGTCAACTACTTAGTGCTGTACAGATTGGTGTATAAGTAGGGAAGCCAGAATTTGAACCATTTTGATCTGACCCCAAAAAATAATGCACAGATTGGAAGTTACTGATGTGATACATAATTTCTATGGAAAGGTAAAACTGAGAGTAAACACAGAAGAAACATCTGATTTATATTATTTAAACATTTCCTTCAAAATGCCCTCACAAATAGGCATAGTCAGTGTCTTCATTTGCCATTTTTGCAACTTCTGATTTAGAGACCAATCATTCTATTACTCCAGAATAAGAGGCACAAATCTCCTGTCCTCTGCAGTTCACCAATCACAGAGTCCAGGATTCTTCCCAGCTCATGATTTTTCTCCTTCACTTTCTTCAGGGATTAAACTTAGTGCTCAGCAAGCTGACCTGAGTGTACTCACTTATGCAGTTATCTGTGGCAGTTAATAAATACCTCATGTAAATGCAGATGGTCCTGGGAATCCTGAGAAGCCAGAGGATTAAATTAAATGATCTGCATGTTCCATTAAGAAAGAGTTTACAGCAACAATAAGATGCCTGGGCCATGACAAACATTCTATAGAAGATGTTTCAAACAGTTCATATTTAGACCAGTTATTCTGAAGCAAGTGAAGTAGATTTTGCCATTTGGACACAAAGCCATGGGGTGCACTTTGAAGTTGACCTGCCACCTTGTGGAAATTGGAGGCAATAAAAACGTGGCCCTCAGATGATACACTATAATAGTGATACGATATAGGTTAATATTTATTTTCTTTCTTTCTTTTTTTTCTTTATGAAACAGTATCTCACTATATATCCCAGGCTGCTCTCAAACTCCTAGGTACAAGTGATATTTCTGTCTCAGCCTCCTCAGTAATAGTACCTACCTTGTAAGTTTATTTTATAATTAAAATAAAAATTTTAGAATTAAAATTTTATAAATAAGTAGCTTGGACTCTATTTGTAGGCATACCTACACCTAGAGTTCTATGCTTAGCTTAGGATAACATTTACTGAGGCTATTAACTGTGCTGTATACCTTTTAAATGTTTTCTCATTTAGTTATATAAAATCACCTTACAAAGTAGGTACAGTTATTGTCCCCATTTTAAAGGTAAGGAATATGTGGCTTCAAAGGATAATTCATCTGAAGTCAATGATCTGGGCAGCCTAACCCAAAGGTCCATGAACTTAACCATGGAACTACTCCTGTGTCCTATACTGTCCCTCTCATTCAGTCAGGCATTTAAATATTTTTTAAAATATTGTAATTCTTCAGAAGGGTCATTAACAACAGTTGTCTTTAGATAGCTATGTTCCATCAGAACAATCAGAAACACACTTTCAGCAACCCAGAATATCTCAGGCAAGAGTTGGAGGAGGAGAGATTCCCTAGGTTTCCTTTGATTATCTGGGTTGTTTTTCTTTCTGTCCTTCTCTCACATGATCACTACTCCCATCACATTCTCACTCATGCACAGATAAATTTAAAGTCCAACTAACCCGAATCCTAAAGCGAGGCTTCTCTACTGTGCCACATTGGACTAGTTATCTAAGCTTTCCAACCCTCATTTTCTTTATTCATCAAGTGGGGAAATAGTGGCACATAATCATGCTTTGGTTCTGAACATGTTTAAGAGAAATGATATAGTTCTGAAGAACCACTGAGCCACCTCCTTAGCCCTTTTTTATTTTTAATTTTGAGACAGGGTCTTGCTAAGTTGCTTAGGGCCTTGTTAAGTTGTCAAGGCTGGCTTTGAACTTGTGATCCTTCTGCCTCAGCCTCCTGAGCTGCTGGGATTACAGGCATGCGCCATCATGCCCGGTTCTCAATTCAATTTTAAAATAAAAGCTAATATTCTAATACAATACTGTAATTCTATATTACATTTTAATAACATTTGATACTTTTAATAACATTCTATATTACATTTTAATAACATTTGATAGGTTACTCCTATCAGTATTTCCTGTGCTCCTTCCAACGGTCTGGTTTGGCTGGTAGGAAAGGTCTTCTCCCTTGCCTTACAAATAGTAGGTACCCAATAAATATTCATGGAAATGATTCCTAACCCTGTGTTAGGTCATTTAGAGATATCAACATATAGGTTGACATTCTGTATAGGTTGGCTTAGTGTCTTACCCCTTTCTATGAAGATAAAGGCTACTTCTGTGGCCATAGTGGGGCACCTTAATGTCTAAGATGCATCAAGGGTAGACAGCCAGAGAGAAGAGAGAAGGGAGTGAGGGAGGGAGCCAGGATAGGGCAGGGAGGAAGGAAGGAAGGAAGGAGGGAAAGCTCTACTGGTATGAAACATTTTTTCCCAGGAGAAAAGAGAAAAATTAATATTAAAATCCACAAGGATAGAGATTCCTTCTCTAGAACTTTGAAGAATGTGGCCAAGGTTAATTTGGTACTTTGCAATGCCATTTTAGGGAGTTTGGCTTAATGTTACATAAAGGGAATCCCATAAGCATTTGAACTGTTGCTTCTCCAGAAGTTCCAATATTCTGGCCAGTTTATTATCTTTCTCTTGATAGTGAAAGGTAGCTTGGAAAAAATATTCTGTACACGGGTAATATTTTCACCAAGCCTCCCCACCTAGGAAGTTCAGGTATAATTACATGTTTAAATAGCCAACTCAAATTCACTTGCATAATTCAAATACTTAGAGCAAAAAGAATCGCATTCATTCAACAAGGATTTCTCATGTGGCTTTTACATGGTGAGCACTATTTTAAGCACTAGGGATACAGCAGTGATACAACAGACAAAAATCCCTGCTTTCAAGCAGCTCATATTCTGGGATTGAAAAAAGCAGTGACCCTGGAATGGAAAAATCCTAAGGCAAAATAGCAGTTAAGAGCTGGGACAAAGGAGTGGGGCTACTTGTGTTTAAATCCTGGTTCTTCCAAAGGCAAAGCCACATACTTTCTCTAAGCTCCATTCCTGTACTGTGAGTTAGTATCTATATTGTCAGGTGGTTTGAGGTTTAGCAATTTAAAATAGACTACACTGGCCAGGTGTGGTGGTGCATGCCTATAGTACTAGCTACTCAGGAGGATGAGGCAGGAGGATCTCTTGAGGCCAGAAGTTTGAGACCAGCTGGGGAAACAGAGCAAGAACTTTTCTAAATGAAATAAAATAAACTACACTGTTGAACATAGTACCTGATACAGAGTAAGCACTCAGTGAGTATAAGCATTGATTTATTCAATAGTGACAGATGCACTCACCAAGTTACTCAAGCCAAAATTGTAGGGCAAATTGACAACTTTGATCACCATGTTTACTCAGTTTTATCTCTGAAACACTGAGGATTTTTGTTGTTGTTCTTCTTCTTCCTTACCATCATCTTAATTCAGTGACATTTCTAGTACTGATTATAGAACTAACTTGTTAGGTGGGCTCCTTACCTCCAGCTTTCTTCTCCAATACGTTCTTTCTTCCAACCTACCATGGTTTGTATATGGCTTGAGAGTGCCTCCAAGGGTTTGCATGCTGAACTTTAGTGTGTGTGTTTGTGTTTTGTGGTGCTTGGGATCGAACTCAGGGCTTTGTGCATGCAAAGTACATACTTCAACTACTGAGCTATATGCTTATCTCCATGGGTTGAAATGAAATTCCTGTTCTGAGGTATTAAGAAAGGCAAAAATTTACTCTAATAAGTGGTTAGAGGTGGTAAGGATTAGATGAGGTTATTAGGGTTGAGCCCCTCATGATTGAGGAAGAAGAGAGAGCTCCCTGTCTCTTGCCCTGTGACTCTCTGAGCTTCCTTCGGCAAAAAGGCCATTGCCACATGTGGGCATATAAATCTCCAGAACTAGGAGCTAAACCTCTTCTCTTTATAAAGTTACCTAGCCTTAGGTATTTTGTTACAGTAATGCAAAATGGGTTAATGTGTCCTCTGATCAATTAAAACTTGACCACATCATTTTCCTAATTGAAATCCTCCTAAAATGTTCCTCCCATGACTCCTCTTTGCTTAATAATCTGACCCTTGCTTATTCACCTTACCTGTATTCTAAGCCTCAACCACACCAAGGTTTTGGTGGAGCTGTGTACATACCATGAAAGTTCATAGCTCTATAACTGTAAGTGCTTTCATCTGTGTGGACAGCCTACCTCTTTTTCTATTGATTGAGTTTGTGACCTTCAAAAGGCTGAATTCCTGCTTCCTACCCACAATGTCACTTCCCTGAGAGTGTTCGGTACACACTGTGCTACATTTATCTGCTTATGTTTCTTCTTAAAGGGACTTTAAGTTCTTTGGAAAAAGAAAATGAGTCTTAGTCTCTTTATTGTATCTAACACTTGCTCAGCTCAGGCTTGGTGTGTGGTCGATGAGGTGAAGTCTACTCAGAAACAGCTGCAGTGCAGTCATGACCATTTTGGTGTACTTGGACATAATGACAACAGCTAACAGCAGTTCAATCCTGACAGTATCTGTGAGAATAGCATTGATTCATTCCTTGGGGATACACACATTAACCCAATCACTGAAGTCAAAATTGTCCCTTGATACCTGATGACCTTAATTACCATGTTTACTCCAGTTTATCTCCTGAATATTTGAGTGGGTTTTAAAAAATTCTCCCTTACCATCATCTTAGTTCAAGTCACATTTTAGTATTGATTATAGAACTAACTTGCTAAGTGGGTTCCCTGCCTCTAGCTTTCTTCTCTTGTATTTTCTTCCTTCCCACCTGCTACAGTTTAGATATGGCTTGACTCTGTTCCCGGGGCACAGGCCTAAGGACTTCAGAGACATTAGCTTAAGTACTCTTTACCATCCTATGACAAAAGTAAGGACTATAACAATCACCACAATAGAGACGGGGAACAGAGGCTTCCTGGGGTGTAGCAGTGGCTAGGGTCGTTGAGCTAGTAAATGGTAGGGCAGAGTCAGTACCGGGTGTATTAGACTCAACCCCTGTGCTTTATCTTCTCATGCATTTTGAAATCCCAGAGGAAGACATACCTTCTTCCTCTTTCTGAAAGATCTCAGAAGTGTTCACCAGTGGACTGTACTGATCCAAAGCCCTGGACTCAGACATCATTGCTACGGTATGTCCGTTCTGTAGACTGATAACTCCAACTGAAAGTTTGAAGTATACTTCATATATTTCCTATCAGACAAAGTATGTCTTATTAAGTCCCATTCAAAGAGAACATGAGGGATTTTTTTACCCCCAAAGCACAGTTTTGCTGATTTAGGGGGGAAAAGACATCTTAGAGGCTTGATTTCAAATACCCATTTCTAGGAAAGTAGCATTTAGCATAAGCAACCACAATTCATGCTTGCCATTCTGATTGAAAGTGGTAAGATGAATTGTTCAGCAGATATTTTCTGTGGTCTGAGAGAACTTATGCACTGAAATTCCTAGAGCACAACTAGAAAGGGTAGGACAGGGTCACATACATCTTTATTTTTTAAAGGAGTGTGATTAATAAAGTAATAGATAAACTAAAGCATCAACAGATTTTATAACAAATATGTATTTTAAAATATCATTAGTTGATAGCCTGGGCACAATACATGTTGGCAGACTTTAAAAAACAAGTAGACATATTACATACATTTAACAAAAGCAATGATTTTTATTACCATGCTTTATACACAGTGGTTTAGATCTATACTAAGATCGACTTCCCAAGCAGAAATATAATTTGGATAGCATTAGCAGATCCTTAATATCAGTTTATAGATTTCATTCATTTATAAAAAACACGTTATAAATGAGATGCTCTAAAATAATAGCTTGTTATGAAACAATGAAAATTTCTGTTAGGCAAAGAAGTTGCTATTTTACACTTGCTTGTACTTTTAAATACTATGAGAAAGAAGCAAGCAGAGATATTGGAAAAGCCCATCTTGGGAACGGATGACTTTCGGAGATTATCTTCTTGACTCAGTCATCTCCTCCACAGATCTTTAAGAGTGTGATTTCATAGTCCCCAGAAGTGTCTGACTGCAAAGAACAGAACCAATAGAGAAAAACAAATATATGCATAAATAATGAGAGGAGCCTAATTTATACCTTTCTAATTAGATCATATTCATTGTTTGTTCATTTCTTTTCTTTCTTTCTTTCCTTCTTTATTTCTTCTTTCTTTCTTTCTTTTTTTTTTTTTTTTTGGTATGGGGGATTGAACCCAGGGTCACTTTATCACCGAGCCACATCCCCAGCTCTTTCTATTTTTCATTTTGAGACAGGGTCTTGCTAAGTTTCCTAGGTTGACTTTGAACTTGTGATCCTCCTGCCTCAGCCTCTTGAGTCATTGGAATTATAGGTATACACCACTGTACCTGGTTTAGGTCATATTAATTTTTCTTAAGAAACTAACTCAATGCTTCTGTTGGCCTGTATACCATGGTTCTCTCTTCTCCCAACTTTGATCCCACTTTTCACTCTTCGTCTTTCATCAGTCCTGCCAGTTCTTTCCTTGTGGTGTTTTAGAGGTTATTCCTTTTCCTGCACTGACCACAGCCAATCTAGTGTAGGCTTTCATCTCTTGTCACTGGTGTGCCTACAGGTTCATTAAGCTGTATCCAAAGTGTTAAAGCCTATATTTTTGTAAATCAAGTACAATGACCAGAATATCCTTCAAAAGTAAAAACATTTTCTAGCCCTAATCTTTCTTCTTTTGTCAGCAGGACATGGCATCTTGTTCATTTGGTCTTGGAAACATGTTTTTTCCTTGACTACTGTTCTTTCCATACACAGACTGGCCCATCTTCCTCTTCTTTGCAGGCTCCTCTTCTAGCCAGCCATTAGATGTTAGTGATGCTTAAAGCTCAGTTTTAAGCTTTCTTTCCCCCTCATTCTATATTTTCTCCCAAAGGGACATATTTCATTTTCAGTCTATCTCATCAAAGTCTACTATCAGTCTTGTGGGCATCTTCACTTACATGTTCCAAAGACATCTCAAACCCATAAACTTCCTCCCACTTCCCGGAAAGAGGAAGCCATAAGACCTGACCCTCTTCCAGGAAAGGGTACCACTTTCTGCTTCCCAGTTTAGAATCCTGGGTGTCACCTTTGACACCTGTTTCTCACTCCTCACACCAAGAGATCACACCAACTTCCTTAAGTTGTATCTCCTAAAAATCTTTTGAATCTTTACCTTTCCTTTCTTTGCAACCAACCCATAGCTACAACAATATGACTATAAATAGCCTCCTAATTCACCACTCTCCATCTCTTCTAGCTCATGTTCAATTCATTCTCCATAGTTACAGAGATCTTTTCAATGCTCATGACACTGTCTTACATTAAACTCTTCACTAGCTTCTCATTACTCTTAAGCTAAAGCTATACATCCTTAAATACTGCCAAAAAGGTCCTGCATGATCTAGTTCTTTCATCCTCATTTTTCATTATGTTTCCTCTCCCATGAGATCTTTTCATTTGCAATTCTTTCTATTAGAATGCCCTACCTCGATGACCTTCAGCCTTGTTAATATCGTTTATCAGATCAGAATCATAATTTCCTCATAGAAGCCTTTCCCTTCAGTCAAGCTCTTCTATTATGTGATCTCATAGCACACTATCTCTTTCCCTCATACTACCAAAGTTGTGATTTTTACATTTATTTGTAATTAAACAGAAAACACATTTCTTTCCCTAGAACTATAACCCTAAACTTGGCACATTACATGCATTTAATAGATATTTTAAATTGAACGAATGTA
>CM053408.1:65605810-65660564 GCA_028644305.1 Xerus rutilus
TCCTCTGAACTCTGGCTGCTGGTTGCTGCTCCCTGCTTTGTCCTAGCTCCCTCCATGGGCCCAAGGTCCCAGCTTGGTCCTTGGGGAATCCACTTGGGTCCAGCTCTCCAATGAAGATTTTCTCCAGACATTCCAGAGGGTAGATAGGGAAGCAAAGGCAAGTACAGCTTGCTAGAAGCCAGCCCTGGACTCCATCTTTTTACCTAGTCAGTGAGGCCCTGGTGATTGATGGTTGAGCAGCCTGGCTCCATCTGAGCACCACTGTGTTTCAGGGAACCAGCTTGGACTAACACTCTGTGGAGTCTTTAATACGTCACGTGGTGGCCAAGGTAGAAAAATGAATCAAAACAAGACTGTCAGCAGGTCTGGGGCTGATCTCTTAGTTTGCCATTTATTTATCAGTTGCCATGTTCCTACTGGCACTATGACTTTCAATGGTGGCCTTAAGGTATGGAAGCTTCTTGCACATTTTTGCCAGTCTTACTTCCTTATTAATTATAATTAATTTGTAAGTTATTTGAGCTTCCTATGTATGTAACGATATGAACTGAGATCTGAGAACAATGAAAATTAGTTTCATTCTTTAAAACAGGAAGGAGTATAACACATTAGAGAAAGATTCTCCTCCATAATGATAGAAACACAATCTGGACTAATCTGATTAAAAACCAAGAAACTATAAAAGGTTGGTAAATTCAATGAAATTAAATTTAAAACTTCTGCTTGGGAAAAATACCTGCAGTCAAGTAAAAGACCAAATAATAAATTGGGGAAAATATTTATGAGATAAAAGGCTAATCTACCTTACATAAAAAGAGGTCTCAGAAATGGACCAAAAATAACAAAACCTCAAAGAAAAATGGGCAAAGAACATAGAAAGATACAGCATAGAGAAAGAAATATAAATGGCATTTAAAACATGAAAATATATTCAATCTCACACTCAGAAAAAATGTACATTGAAACTACACTGAAGATACAATTGCTCACCTCTCAGATCATAACAACAACAAAAAAAGGTTGGATGTGGGTCAAAAACAACCCTCTGCCCCAAGGGTGTAGAGAAACAATTTTTTCTTGGAAGTAGAAAATGGAGGTCAAGTGGTAATATTTACCAAAATTTAAAAATGCATTTATATTTGTCTAAGCAACACTGTCTCTGAGAATTTATACCTAAAACACACTTGCACCTTATGAAATTATGTGTGCACACTGCAACACTGTTTATTACAGCAAGAAATGGGAAACATCTGTTGATGTCACTGGTACGAATACATAAACAATGGGATGATATACAACTGTTAAAAATGAGAATGCTTCTAGACTCTGCAATGAAAAGAACTGAAGCTGCAGAACCATGCTGTCTTTTGTATACAACAAAGAAAAAATGTGTTGTTGTTATTGTTGCCATTGTTGTTTGTAATGCTGGGGATTGAACATGGGACCTTGTACATGCTAGGCAAGCACTGTACTACTGAGATACACCTCAGCCCACAAAAGGGAAAATTAAAATATGTAATTTTCTCTTACATTGTCCTAAACACTGAACTGAGTAAAAACATTGCAGTATAAGTAATAGGCAAACAACTTGCACATTTGTGCTTCACTAAAGAAGAAAAATCCATGGCCATACACCTGAAAAACTGTTGAGAGGGGCTGGGATGTAGCTCAGTGGTAGATCACTTGCCTAGGATGCATAAGGGAGGCCCTGGGTTCAAAATTCAGTAACGCACGCACACACACATGCACACACACAAAGAAAAGAAAAAGAACAACAACAAAAGTGTTGTCTATCATACACCAGGAATTTTGGAGCTGAAAAAACAGCCACTATGTTTAAGGACATTTTGCTGTAACTATTTCAAACTCAGAAAACACATTTACACATTGACAAGGAGAGAGAAATTTGAGTCATATATCTCTATGTTTTAGGTAATATAAGGAAAGAGAATGAGTCAAGAAGGGCAAAATACATTGGCTATTTTTAAAGGAAACTTACTTTAATTGCTGAGTATAGGGAATAGCCATAATGTTTCTTGAACTCTGCTCGAATGTCCAAAAGGTCAGTTTCAGATCTGGAAACCATTATTCGGTTCAGCGTAAACTCATCAGTTCCAACACCCTATTAAGAAAGGCAGATGTTCACAATGCATAGCTCACGGGTCACAAAATGATATGTAGATCTATGTTATATATATATATACATATATATATATATATGTATGTATATATATATATGCATATATATATATATATAAAACCTTGCATATGCTAGGTAAGCACTATACCACTGAGATACACCCCAGCCCACAAAATTAAAATATGTAAGATCAAGGTAAGCATCTTCTATGTGCCAGGCCCTATCCTAGGGCCTGAAGATATATGAGAACATGATTCATGAAGCTCACCATCTAGCAGCAAAGACAGACATGAAAAACACAGGGCTTTAATATCCAATATATATATATAGTTCTGCCCAAAGTGATTCTTCTTCATCATTTACCACCAAACTATACTATTCATTTAGTCAACAAATGTTATTGAGGCCCTGCTTTGTGCCAGCATCATGCTAAATCCTGAAGAACAGAGGAGATATCCCTGGTAAACTTCCAATTTTGCAAAGGATAAAGGTAAGAAAGCAGGTCACTGCAAAATTGTCTGACATGGGAATATTGGGTACCATGAAAGTATATATTAGTAATAAGAAAGACTAAAGATTAGGAAAGTTCTGTCCAAGGAAGTGACATTTATACTGAAGCCTAGATAATCAACCAGGGGAAGGAGGAGGGGGTTCACATAGAGAGGAAAGGACATTCCAATAGAACAATGAAAGTTGTGTTGTGAATGAAAGTTTAGTGCAAGAAAGAATACCACATTGTAGGGTACATTAACAACAAGAAAGGCTAGCAAGAGATGTGTCTGGAAAAGCCAGTCCTTTTTAACCATGAAATGCAGCTCTAACTTGATCCCAAATGTGGAGAACTATTACATTATTCTCAGCATGAGAATGTTGAGATCAGATCACATTTATGGTTTTCAAAGATTGCTTTGACTGCAATATGAGGAAGACAGCAGGGTAGAAATAAAATGAAGACATGGGGAAAAATAGAGTCTTTGGGACCTCCATGGGATAACTGCAGAAATAGAGACAATGATGAACTAAACTAGAATAATGGGAATAGGGATGGAGAAAATGGGAAGGTTTGAGAGATGCTTATATAGGGGGATTGACAAAATAATGACATACTGCTTAAGAATAATGAAGAAGGAGAAGGTAAAATTTTAAGTTGAGCAGTTCATGGGTGCTGACTCCATTTATTAATGCATCTGGCAAATGCCTATGAGCATCTGCTATGCCCGAGGCATTGCTCCACATACTCTGGACATGGTAATCAACAACGCAGATTATATCTGTCCCATGGAGCTTATTTCTAATAGGTGGAGACAGTAAAGCTAATCATCTAATTGAATAAGTAAATGTTAATACGAATTGTGAAGAAAATAAAGCAGACAAATGGAACAGAGACGGACTGAAAGGGAGCTACCTGACATAGCATAATCAGGGAAGATCTCTTCCAGGAGAGGACATCTGAGCTGAGATCTGAAAAGATGACAATGAGCCATAGATAGATCTGAAGGAAGAACATTCCAGACAGAGAGGACAACAAATGCAAAGACTTCAATGCAGGAGTAGCTTTGGCATAGTCAGGAAAGGGAAAGAAGACCGAAGGGATTGAACAAGGCTGGAGATGAATGGTACAATTTCAGCAAGCTGGGCAAGGTCAGCTCCTGTTGGGGTTATCCACTGAGATGACTGAACACAGAGGGGGCAGATTTGAGGTGGTGGTGAGGGTGAGGGGAGAGAAATTAGGTACTTATTTGGACATTACTTTGAAGGTACATATATGAAAACACAGGAAATGTCGAGTAAAGAAATCGAGGTAAGCATCTTCTATGTGCCAGGCCCTGTCCTAGGGCCTGAAGATACATAAGAACATGACTCATGAAGCTTTCCATCTAGCAGCAAAGGCAGACATGAAAAACACAGGGCTTCAATATCCTGTGAAAGGTGCTGACTCAGCCTGTTTATTTTAAGTGAGCCTGCTTGAGAAGCCGCCAGATCTCAGGGGTTAAGTTTGAGGTTTGGCATACTAAAATAAGTCCTACTGCCTGTGCATATTGCATAATGAGGGAAATAAACATGCAACCAACACTTTGCTGTAGCTCTCTCTATATTAACTGGAATCCTCTGTGTTGAACAATGAGACAAATTAGTAGACAGATTAGCTACAAAGGGGAACTCATTGAAGTGGAAAAGGGCTATGACATTCCATTAATATTAAGCAATATTTTTATATTCTCCATGAGAGATGCTAAGAATGTGTATGAAATTTCCAGACCAACCTTCAAAGCTTGATGCAGTCTCTCAGCTAAAAACGCAGGCGTGTTCCTTGCACAATGAACTGTTATAAAAAGCAAAGTGATGATTGGTTTCATTTAATAGAAACTGGGTTAATCCATGGTAATATGTTTTTAAAATAAGATTCTTGGGATTGTTACACCACTCTACCAGCTCCCCACAACTGGCTTTTATTTAGAATGAAAGAAATTCTGCTTAACCCGAATTTCAAAGCCTTATAATGTCATATTTGCACAGAACTTTAGTACGGTAATTATCTTCAGCCATGGGGAAAATAAAATTACCTGCCAAAGAAACTCCCACGGCGTCTGACTCATCTCTATATCCCAGACACACTGAACACCTACGCTTACACTGATAATTCCCTAGAGTGTACATCACTCAGTTCCCAACACCTTTGGCTACTGATGAATAACTTAGGCCTAACAACTGCAGAGATGTGGCTCCAAATAACTCATTAGGTAAGAAGGGGCACTAGAGTTCAATTTAAAACCTTTTTTCCCCCCCACGGAAGGATTTTCTTTTAAAATGACTGGGTTACAATATATAGGCTGGTTGGAGTAACTACATTAGAGCTAGTGCCTGTAATTTAAATTCTGTCATCTAAAAAATACTATCATCTTTCAAAATCTTTATTTTGAAATAACAAGTAAAGCAGAAATAAAACCAGAAATAGGAAACTGCTAAAAACATGAGTAAATTCATTATCCTTGAAATAAAGTGAAAATAGTCTGAAATAGAAGTCTATAGGGAACAAACCTATTTACTCAAGCACAATTATTTTTATAATCTTCAATCTGATCTGTGGGTAGGAATCTCACAAAAAATGAATGGCTTTTATAATGGATTTTGAGGTCTCAGAACAAGAGTAAATCTTGACTATCTCATAGTGGCTAACCATCTCTTAAAGAGAGATGAAAGACGTGGTGTCTTCTAATCACCTTGTTTAAGTGATTTAAGGGAAATAGAACCCTGAAAACCATTCAATGTGCGAAGATGTCTGATAAGAAACCAACCATTTGAATGGGTGCTATGTAAATTCTCTCAAACTCATCTTAAGTAAATCTTAATAATTTGATCCAAAATCATTATAACCTCTTTTATCCTATTGAGCTTTTCAACCCCCAATCCTAAGTAGATTTGCACAATCCTTTCTTTTCAGAATTTTTTCTCTCCCTTTACCTTGCCCTCTGCTTTATGTTCTTAAGTAACAGATCTATTCCTCCTGTCTGAAAATATGGGAAGGTGGCAGTATATTTTAGTGGTAGGGAAGTGTTTTTTGGCACTCAACAGCATAGGTAGGGAAACTTGGGGAGTCCATTAGAGTTACTGACTAAAACTGAGAGTTCACAATTGCCCTTTCCTTACCCTGTTCATTGTCTTGACTAAACTTCAGTCAGGCCTCTCTTCCCATAAGCCCCTGAACTCTGGCTTGCCTCCATTCCTGGTCATGCATTAAAGTGAAGACCATGCCCCTTCATCAGTTTATCCCAAGAATCCAGCTGACCAAGAAGGACACACATCCATTCAAACCCTAAAGACCATGACCCCCTGCCCATCCAACTCACTCTTAATAGTTCCTGCTCAGGTCTGCTTATCCTCCCTATAAAAAGGAAGAATTTTCTGTTTGATTTTGGGATTCTTGCACATTTCTGATGTCATAGTGTTTTCCCTATTGTAACAGTCTTTTTGAATAAATGTCTCTTTATTTAAGTCTGGATTTGGTTTTATTTGACAACTAGTAGGCTCCTATTTATTAAACGATTCTAAGATGAAATGCTCAGATGGTTTCATGTCAAAAACCATATGCTGACATACTATATTAGATTTCCTGAATATGAAATATCCAGAATAGGTAAATTTATGAAGACAGAAAGCAGATTAATGGTTTCCAGGATCTGGAAGGTAGGGAGGAATGGGGAGTGACTGCCAGTGGGTACAGGGTTTCTTTGGGGGCTGATGAAAATGTCTTTAACTTAGATTGTGGTGATGATTGCAAAACTCTGTAAATGTATTAAAAATCATTGAATTGCACATTTTGGGTGAATTTTATGGTATGTAAATGATCTCTCGATGAAAAATTTATTATTTCAATGAAAAAAATTTTAAAATGTTTTATTTTAAAATTTTGGTCTGATATAGTGAAGTAAAATGTAATGTATTTCGAGCTTTAAACTAGTTGAAGTTGAGCATGGTGCAGCATGTCTGCGATCATAGTGACTCAGGAGACTGAGGTAGGAGGATGGCAAGTTCAAGGCCAGCCTGGGCAACCTGGTCTCCGAAAAAAAAAAAGAGGACTGAGGATGTAGTTTAGTGGCTCAATCTCTAGTACAAAAACAAAAACAAAAAACAAAAATACAACAACAAAAGTTGAATTATAAGTCCTTTTTTTACTTGATAAAATAATGTATACTATAGCCTAATTTAACGCTTCATTCAAGGTATACTTCCAAGAATATTTCTCAGCTCAGTGCTATAGGTTAGATCTGAAATGTCCTCTGAAGCCCCACATGTTAGAAGTGGTTTCTAGCTATGCAATATTGGGAGGTGGTGGAATCATGTGGAATCCCTAAGATTGGGGCCTAGTGGGAGGAAATCAGATGTTCTTGAACTATTAATGGGACCCCAGCCCCTTCCTGTCTCTTTCTTTGCTTTCTAGCTGCCATGAGATGAATGTCATACACTCTCACTGTGATATATAGTAATGCCACAGGCCCAAATCAAAAGGGCCAAGTGCCCATGGACTGAAACTTCTAAAACTCAAAATAAACCTCTTGTCATTCTAAACTGATTATCTCAGACATTGTGTTGCAGTGGCAGAAAGCTAATTAACACTCAGTGAGTGAGGGTTTGTATATCTCAAGTAAGTTTTTCAAATATTACAGTTTAGAAAGAGCAAGCAAAACAGCAAAATTAATATAAAGATTAACAGTATGAAATGGGGGAAAAAGGTTACTGACTACACATCATTGTCACTGGAACATTTTCTGAACCAATTCTGAGAACCGATTTTAATTTAATTTTTTAAATTAAATGTTTTTTCCTTTCTTGGCTTATCTTTTAACAATTCTGAGTCAAAAGTTTTTTTTGTTTGCTTGTTTTTGTTTTTTGGGTTTTTTTTGAATTAGCATTTGGATAAAGAGCCCTATTTTTGGCACTGAAAAGATGGTCAGAAGTGAAATAACATATGAGGAGAAAGTCGTTAGAATGGGGCCTAGAACTTAGAGGGTGCTTGTTCCCTGGTATATTTTCTGTCATTTACTTTAAAATACTTTAGCATAGACTGTGTTTCAGTCTGTGTCTCCACTGCAGCACATCAGATGGTTGGCTCACATCACAGATTATGGATCCCAACTACCTGAGGTAGAATCCCAGCTTTGTGATGCTCTCCAAAGTAACCTGGGGAAGTCACCTAATCTCTTTGTGCCTTAGGTTTACCATCTCTGCCAAGGGGATAATAATAGTACCTACTTCACAGGATTATTTTGAGGCTTAAATTTGTTAATATTTATAAAGAGTTTGGCACAGTGCTCAGCACATGGTAAGTTATTTAAAAATAAAATTTAAGGTACTCTAGTGGGGTGTTCACCCTCTAGGGGTGAGAATTAACATCTGAATAATGAATCCTAGGCTCCACTTCAGAGTGGAATAACTTGTGAAATACCCTGGAATAACTTAGAAACATAGGAACACAGTCACCAGAGGTGCTGTGAACTACTGTGATGGCCATTAGAAACTACTTCTCACTGCTGAAATGACAAGATGTGTGGTCTGGGTATTTCCACCCTGGCACCGATGGAGAAGGAATATGGGGTAAGCCCAGTGGCCACCATAAACACGTGCCTTGTGTTAGTCAGCTTTTTGGCACAGAGACCAAAATACCAAGTAAGGAAAAGTTTACTTTGAGCTCATAAATCTTAGAAGTTTCAGTCTGTGGCCAGCTGACTCCATTGCTCTGGGCCCAAGGTGAGGCAGAATATCATGGTAGAAGGACAGGGCAGAGGAAAGCTGCTCAGCTCATGGCAGCTGGGAAGCAGAGACATACAAAAAGTGCCAGGGAACAGGTATGTGCTTCCAGGGCATGCCCCTAGTGACCTACTTGTTCCAAGTAGGTCTTATCTCCTAGTAGTCTGTTCAGCTATCAATGGATTAATACAGTAAATCCTAAAAGCCCCACATCAGACCTTGTTGAACTGAGAATCATGCTTTCAAAACATGCAAGAATCCTGTCTTTGAACAGTGTCTCATCCCTTTGAATGTGCCTTTTTTGCAAGGTTCTTTCCTGACGCCTGAAAGGACAGACGGCTGAGACTTCATACTTATGTAACTGTTTTTGACTGCCTATTAATGCATGTGTCTATATAGGAACAGATCCAGCCTGAAACTTACTTTCTTTTTGACATATCTCCTGCTCACTCGACCAAAAAAGAGAAAAAAGAGACCTCAGGTTGACCTTGGTTCTCTGCTGGGAGACCAGTGACATCTTTCAGAAATAACCAAATACAGTGAAATGCCAAATTGGCTTAGGTCTTAGTTTTCAATGAGACTCAATAAAAATGTTAGTAGAAATGGAATATTTCAGTTCTTAAGGAGTCTACAATGTAAACATAGCGACAAGCCAAATATACATTTAAAAGGCAAAGTAAGAGGTAAAAAGATAACTTCTTCATGCATCATTTAATGATATTTGTTGAGTCAATTGTTTGTACCATGGACGATGCTGGGGGCTATGGGGAACATAAAGATGGATCAGTCAGGATTTTTACATGAAAGGAGCTCACTTTGAGTCTGAGTTAAAAGAAGTGCAAAGTAATTCTGTTTATTAGCACTCCAGGGCTTACCTATGGCCAGCAGTAAATCTTCAAAATGCCCAGATAATTCTCCTTTAATGCTGTCCTCAATGTCCTTCTGGCTAATATTTCTGTATTCATCAAATGCTGAAAAGTAGTACCACAAAAATATTTAAAGTATCCCAATTGACCACACTTGAATATATTTCAGTTTTTAAATTTGTTATGCAGCAGACCAAGTAGCAAGCTCAAAAACTCCTTTGAATACAATAAAATCTGAACTTCAATGATCTCTCTCCCCTCCTGCCAGGCTGAAGTATTTAAAATTACCGAAAGTTTAAATGATACTTTGTTTATGGTCTTTTTAAAATTATAGCAGCCCCTAGAAAATAATTCTGTGGCCATTAGTTCAATATGTTTTATCTGATAAAGAAATCTTAATTTTGAAGATTTCTGTGTGCTGAGTGAATCATTCCCTAAGGCAGAATGGCCTATTTCACACCTACCAGAAGGCATTTGAATTTCTTGATCAGTCTTTGCCCCAAGCAAAACCTGTATATATGTTACCAAGTATACAAGCATATTTATAAACCAAGTAAACTTTTTTCCAAGTAAATTTTGAAAAAAAAAAAAAGAAGTTGTAGGGATATATCTGGAGTTGTTTGATTTTTGTTTTCCAAACAAAGACATTAATAAAGCAACTATAATATATCACCATTATATTATGAAATCAGTTAATGCCGAAATTAAGGAAGGACCCATTTCAGAATTAAAAAGTCACAGTAATATCCTTATGTTTCCTCATTTTTCCATCAGCTCAACATAAGGTTAGTCATGTATTGTGGATGCTCTCTAGCCTGACACCTTGAATCCATAGTCAGAAAATGTTCACAGTCAAGGCAGTTCAAGCTTCTGGCTGCTACTATTTCCAGAACAGCTGGGGAAGGTGCGTACGTGACAGGGTGGGTGCTTAGCAGCTCCACATAACTGCTGGTCTGACAAAAAAGAGCTGGTTCTCCTTCTTCCCCTATTTACCTTTAAATCAGAGAGAACTGCACATGAATCAGCATCAATCAATCAACAAAAACTCATATGCAATGCCTGGTTTTTCTGGACAGTGGCTAACTAGGGAGAGGTAGGGTGGAAGTAATGAGCCAGGCTCCTCCATCCCTTTCTGTTCAAGCCTTTCTGTTCTCTTTTTCCTCTCTCTGCCATCTCCTTCTACTAGCTATTGCCCATTACTCACTAGATAATCTACTTGGTCTTTAGGGGAAAATGAACAGGAGTGTCAGTGAGCACTGCCTTGAGTTAGGATACAGCTTGCCCAGTTTGTTTACTGAAATGTTGATACATAAGCTGGAACACAGTTTATAATTTTTAACTTCATTTTCCAGAACCCTGTATATTAAACCCCAAAACTTCTGCAAGAACAATATAAAACAAAAAGGATTGTGAGTCCATACTTAGTTTCAGTTGAGGAAAGCTCCTTAAACACAGGATCTCAGTGAATTTATCTTCATCTGTGCCCCATTTGTTCTCTCCAGCATTATAGAGAATCTATTGACAAGGGAAGAAGACTTACGTGTTGTAACAGACACAATTCTTTCTCTTTTTAAGGGGGTGGAAGGAGAAGAGTGGGAGCTTTAGTTTATTTTAGAGGTCAGTGAGATCATCTATTATTTAAGACTCTCACTTTTAGCAGCCTAGAAACCTGAAGGTTGGGGTGGCAGGAGTGAAGGGGAATGATCGTCTCTGCGGGAGAAGGCAGAGGCTGGGGTAGAGTGAGCTCCTATCTCCAGGCTGCTGCCCTGACAGCAGAGGAGAGGACAGTCCTGGATGTTACCACTCTGTCTAGAAGAATGCAAAGGCCAGCAAGGGGGAAAATAGTTAAAGGAGACATTTTTTTTGCTCTGTTACAGACCTGGGCATCTTTTTTGGCCAGATGTTCATCCACTTTCAGACTTTCATCTCTTCTACCCTAAATGAGGATGATAAAAATAAGGTCAATCCTTTGAGGACAGAAGATTCTAACACTCATTACTCCAACCAGCAGGACATCTTGGTGGTTTTCCTCTAGCAGAGACTAAGAAACAGAGAGAAATTGGGGTTTCCAGACTCCAGTTCTGGCTCTGCCCTTGACTAGTCATGATACCTGTAGCAAATCACATAAATTTTGGGGTTTCAACCCCCTCTGAAAATTCCGAAGTGTTAAGAAGATGAAAAGAGAAGCCACTAAGAAAATACTTATAAAACATATCTGATAAAGGATTTATATCCCCAATATGTAAAGGACTCTTAAACCTCAGTAAGATAACAAAGAACCTAATTTTAAAAAATGAGAAAAAGATCTGAGCAGACACTTCGCCAGAGAGGTACAGACGGCAAGAAAGCACATGAAGAGAAGCTCGACATCATGTTCCATTAGGAAACTTCAAATTAAAACAGTAATATGCCACCACATATCTACTAGAATGGCTAAAATCTTAAACACTGACAACACCACATACTGGTAAGGATGTGGAACTTGGATTTTTATTGCTAGTGAAAATGTAAAATAGTATAGCCACTTTAGAAGATAGTTTGGTAATTTCTTACATTACTAAATATGTTCTTACTGTATGATACTATAATTGCACCCTAGATATTTACTGAAATGAGCTAGAAACATGTCCACACAAAAACTTTCACATAAATGTTTAATAGAAGTTTTATTTTTAATTCCTCAACTTTGGAAGCAACCAATATGCCCTCTAGTTGGTGAAACAAATATTCCATACAATAGAATATTATTCAGTGATAAAAAGACATGACCTATCTGGAAATGAACAGATATGGAGGGAACTTAAATGCATATAACTAAGTGAAGGAAGCCAGTCTGATAAGACTACATAGTATGTGATTCCAACTGTAGGGCATTTTAGAAAAGGCAAAACTACAGAGATAGAAAAACATCAGTGGTTGCCAGGGGTTAGGGGGAGGCAGGTATAAACAGGCAGAGCACAGAGGACTTTTTAGAGCAGTGAAACTATTCTGTATGATACTGTAATAGCAGGTGTATGACATTATACATTTGTCAAAACCCATAGAACTTGCTGGGCATGGTGGTGCACACTTTGTACTCCCAGTGGTTTGGGAGGCTGAGGCAGGAGGATCGAAGGTTCAAAGCCTGCCTCAGCAACTTAGCAAGGCTCTGAGCAACTTAAGAAGACCTTGTCTCAAAATTAAAAAAAAATAATAATAAAAAGGGCTGGGGAATGTGACTCAGTAGTTAAGTGCCCCTGGGTTTAATCCTTGATATTAAAAAAAAAATCCAAAAACAAATTATATAGAACTGTAAAAACAAAGAGCAAACCCTAATATAAAGTGCAAATTTCAGTTACTAATAATATATTAGTATCTACTCAGCAACTGTAACAAATGGACCACATTAACACAAGATTGTTAGAAACTGATGGGGGGAGATGGACCTATGGGAGCTTTACCCAGTGTTGCCCCTCCCCTTTCCTCTTCTCTCCTCTAGTCCCTTTCCTCTACTCTCCTGGTCTCCCTCTTATATTCATGATACCCTCCCGCACTTTTTCTTTTTCATCTCTAGTTTCCACAAATGAGAGAGAACATACAACTCTGGACTTCTGAGTCACCAACTCTAATACGGAAGACTCTGTAGTGAAGCGTGAATGTGCGGCTATGAACAAGGACTTTAGCACATGATAGAAAGATGAAAAACAGAAAGGAAAACAAGATTGCCTGAATTATTTTGAAAATTATAGGTGAACAAAACTTTTGGCTAAAAGACTTAAAAATAGATTTGCTTCCATTTTCAAACATTAGGTTCTTGTACTCCTGTCTGGGTTTTCCCTAGTCTCTTAGCTATGCTGCTGAATTCTGCAGCTGTTAGTTTGCCGCCTTCTTGTTCTCTTTCATTGAGCACTCTGCTCCAATAATAAAAGTGCTGATTTTTATTAGCCTTAATAATACGAACCATTATCACCATGTATTAATCACTTTCTATGCTTTAAGTACTGCACATACTCTTTTTTCCTCTTTATCTTCACAGCACCTTAGGGGTTGGCATTATCAGTATTTTAATTTCACAGATGTGAAAACTAATGCTCAAAAGCTTTTGAAGTAATTTGCTCTGAGACAGAAAGGGAGTAGGCACGCTGAGAGCCCAGCTCTGAGTCTAAAGCCCTGCCCTGGAGCCCTCCTCTACTGCCCCCTGTGGGTATATCAGCTCATATGCATGCACATGGATGTGCACTCAGGACTGTATACCTCTGAGAGTAGATGTTTGCAGCAATGCTTCATAAACTTGGGGTTGCAGGTTCAATATTCATAAGGTTTTCAGCATTTTAGTTGAATCCATAATTAGGATAAATTATGTCCTAATGACAAAATGCCTTACTTGTACAACCATCAGGCTGAGGCCATGATTGGGATTTTCTCACACATTAGGATCTGTGAAAATTAGCTGAAAGAAATTGGTGAGAAATGGCTTGAATCACTTCCTCTCCAACATGCCTGTGAATACATCTCATCCTTGGCCTTACCAACTTTATCACCGAAGTTATGAGCTTTCTAAATAAAGAAAGCAAGGAGTGGCCCCGTTTGGTCACACAGTGATTAATGGTTTAGCAGTTTTCCCAAGGTGGCAAGGATGAAGCTGCAAGTCATTTTCTTAAAAAATTCTGAAACTGATACTCATTTCTGAACTTAATACCCATATCTGAAAATAACTCTACTGTATCATACTTCTCACTTAACTTCAAAGAAATAAATATTCTTTGGAGTTCAGAAGAAAATAAACATTCTAAAAATGGAGACACAACAGAAATGAAAAAAATAATTATTTTATGTCAGGTGATTTTTTAGGACATTTTCTAATGTATTCTGAAACCTCGTAAAAATGCTTTTAATCCGTAAACAGAACCAGACAAGAGTTTATTTTTTTACATCATCATGAATGTTTTTATGATCTTGGTTAAATATTTTGCTGATAATAGCAATGCAAATGTAACATGACCAAATCATTCTAAAAGGAAAATTGCAATCTCATTGTCTCAGGGTTTTGTTTTGTTTTAACTCTCTAAGAATTATTATTGAGCATGCAGCTTATTAAAGAGTTTAATAACAAAACATAAAATCTTACATCTGCCAAAGTCAATAGAGCTTTCCTGAAGTCACCAGATGTTTCAGAACTAAGGTCATCTCCCAGACTCTTCTTATATACTGAAACCAAATAAAAATAAAATTAAGATTTGACAAACTGAAAACTATTACTATCAAGCAAATAAAAGTATAAATGCCAACATTAGCAAGAAATGAGTATCTGATAAAATAAATCTTGCATTTTTATTTAACTTCTTGGTGCTGTAATTGTGAGATAGAGAAAACTATGTGTTTTGGTAGATGCAAAAGAACAGGAACAAATGCCATTTAGGAACAAATCTGGTCCTTTCCATTTGACCTGGCACCAAGGAACACAAAAGATGGGCAACCTGCTAGTTCCCCTTCCAATTTCCATTAGCTTCTTCTCTCATGTTAACAGAACCCTAACCTTCAGCAAGACACAATATGCATAACCTCAAAATTACATTCTCAGCTTCCCTCTTAGTTAGGGACAGCTAAATTCTTCACAGTGAAATGTGGGCAGACATATGTGACTTTGCTGGGAAATCTCCTTAAAGCGATAGGCCATGCTTGGCTTCCCTCCTTGATCCTACTGCCTTCTATGTGGATCAATACTTTCTTATTGATAATCTTCTATCTTAGGTAATCCCCTGTAATATTTCTTTTTTATTGAACCTAACCTCAGTCTTAACAAATAAACTTAAGTTATATCAAATATTGCTCAAAAATAAGAAAATTATGTAAATTATAGTATTTTCCCTTAACAAATGACAACTGTATGTTCACATATTTTTGTATAAACTAATTATAGCACCCTGTGCATGATATGC
The DNA here is from genome assembly GCA_028644305.1 of Xerus rutilus. NCBI lineage: Eukaryota > Metazoa > Chordata > Mammalia > Rodentia > Sciuridae > Xerus > Xerus rutilus. Next base: position 65,620,981 of record CM053408.1, read on the forward strand.
AGTAACTATCATTTTGCAGTGCTGAGGATCAAACTCAGGGCCTCCTGCATGCTAGGCAAGTGCCCTGCCACTGCGTGACACCCAGCCCCTGCCCGTGAATCTTAACTCTCTGTTCTGATCCATCCAGGGAGTAGTCACCCTCTTGCAGTCAATATATATCTGGATGTAGGTGACACTAGGTGGCAATTTGAGCTCTGTCTGCATCATTCTCAAGAACTCTATATAAATTAGCCGTATGAATGCTCATCCTTTTAAAGCAATGAAAGACAATTATAGAAAATGATATGACATTATCTAATAGAAAAACTGTGCTGAAATGGAAACTTCCTCAGCACAATTTCAGTATCTTCTAAATGAAATCTAAAATTTTTCAAAGCAATTCATATAAGCAAAATCCATTATTAATATAAGTTATTTATCTGAATGATAATAACATTTAGCAGCCATCATTATACCTGTCATTACATTGTTGCATTTATCCTTCAGTTTCATTAGAATTTTTTTCAACTTAAAAACATCAAGTCAAAGAATGAAGCTTGTATTTTTTGGTATTTGGAGAAATATTTTGTAATTTTAGAATGATCTAGATGAGCCTTTATAGTCATTTCATGCATCCTCCTCATGCCTCCTTTTACCCCAGATATTTTCCAGAAAATTAGACTATTAAAATGAAAATAATTTCAATCCAAGTTGACAACTACTTTATTCATTTTGAGGCATTATAGAGCATGGAAAAATGAACATGAGATTTTAACAGGGTAGGCACTTGAACACGAATGAGTTCTTAATTCCGGATTCGGTTTTTTTTTTCTTCCTCAGATATGTTAACTTTAGAATTCTGGGGAAAGTCCAGTATTCAGCTCTCTATTTATTAGACTACTGTGTCATTGTATTGGATAAGCCATAGGAGATGCCTGGTCTCTTTATGGAGAGTCTGCTTTGATGAATTTTTTACGCATGGATCACCACTTCACATTGCATGACACTCACTCCAGCGGATTGCAACAGGATTGGCTCCAGCATATAGGTGGCCAACAGCTAAGAGGTGGCTTGGTGAGAGAACTTTGCCCAAAAGAATGCTCCTATCAGGGACTTCCTGAACCCACTGAATCTAATCTTGTATGGAGTGAGCTACACAGAAAAAGAGGCAGAGACAATAGAATAACAAAACAGTGAAAGATCCACAGAAAATAAGACAAGAACAACCCAACACCATGGACAATACAAGCCTTGGGCAGTCAAACATTGTTTGGTAAGGAAAAAGAAGCTTCTTGGTAGTGTCAAGACCCTCAGAAACGACAGTGATGGGAACAGAGTTACCGTACTGGAAGACAGCACAGGAAGCAATGGGGGCTCAGGCAGTGACAAGACAGCTGGGTCCCTCAGGCTGTACTGTGTCCCGAATCTCTGTGAAGCTTGACTCTACATGATTGAGACTATTTCCTCCTTGGTTTTCTTGTGTACCATTAATCTAGTAATCAAGGCAACCTAGCTGCAATTCTATTTCTTATAGCCTTAGCTTAATTCACATAGAAAAAGAGACTGTGGTGGGCTGGGATTGTGGCTCGGTGGTGGAGCGCTTGCCTCGCATGTGTGGGGCATTGGGTTTGATCCTCAGCATGACATTAAAAACAAATAAAATAAAGATATTGTATCCATCTGCAACTAAAAAAATATTTAGGAAAAAAAAAAGACTGTGGTAACGTTGAGCTACTATCATTTGTTCTATTTGCAAAACAGAGTTCTAAATGCTTCAATTTCACCTGGCTCTTATGATCTCCAATTCAACCTTGAGGACATCATTCAATGAGTATTTGAACTTAACTTTCCACTGTTCTAATTACTGGGGCTAGAGCAGTGAACAAAACAGACTGGAATTCCTACTCACAGAATTTACATCCTGGGATATTTGGTACATAAATGCTAGGCTCTAGGAAGCTATCAAAGACAGGTCTGCTCATAGAACAGTGAGCTTCTAAGAGACACCAGGGAATAACAAGCCACTTTGGATAGAGCATCTAGCTCTGCTGATGTCTTTTAAATATTCACAACTTCAACTGAAATACTTTAAGTCAAATATTTTAAACACCTACCATGTACCCACTTGTGCCTATTATCAAGCAATTCTCAAATCTACTTCACCCACTGATGTTAGGTTCCACCAAAGGGAAGTAGAGGGATATGTGCTTGCTATTCATGTCAGTGTTGACCCAGCAAAAACCTTTCACCCTGAAAGAAGCAATTGTCTCCTAGAACATGACCTTTGCACTGCCAAGTTCCAGCTAGATGGAATCCTGTTCCTAAAGGTCCGAACTCCTCTTTATGCCTCTTCTCTGAGCCCTGAAGGTACTAACACTAGGGAGGTGATGTCTCTCTTAGTTTCAGATGACTCCAACCTCTTTCCTTTGTTGACCCAGTCCAGAGGGTTATATATTGTATTACCCACTGTGTTCCCATTTTGCTTTTTAATTTTTCCAAAAGATGTTGAAGCAATTCTCAATATTAAACTCTCTCTATTAAAATAGCCAGTACTATTTATATTTTTCTAACTAGTACATCAGTAATAAAATAGTCACCTATCATTAAAGTATTTACCTTATATGAGAATTTCCCAAAGTAACCTTTCTAATACCCATCTGAGGCCCAGGATACCTGTTCTTTGGGCTTTTTCCACTGCAAAAACTCCTCTGATACACAATTGACCTTCCAGAGACACAAATTTAGAAAACATGGCTCCCTTAAGGTACCTGGAGAAGGTTATAGGTGGCTCCGGTATAATAAAGAGTTAAGGTGGTCTTTGTCCCTGGTTCCGAGGTGGTAACCTCTAAATCCTTGACATTTTCCAGGTGATTGGAGTGTCTTTGTTATTCATAGGGGTCCGCTCAGTTTATGCTAACAAGAGGACTCACAATAGAGGGCAGTCACATCAGAAAGACCAACCATGTGCTTAGAAGTTAAAGCTTTGAGCCACAGGATATCAGCCCCATCTGGGGAAAGGAAGGGCTGCAGATTGAGTTAAAGCACTTAGACAATGATTCAATCAACCACGCCTGCCTATGAAATAAAAACTATGGATACCAATGATCAAGTGAGCTTTCTGGTTGGTAATTACACATCAATGGCCCAGGAAGTTGGAAGCTTCACATTGGATTCTTCCAGAGGATTCTCTATGCGTCTTCATTTGAATGGCTCTGATTTGTATCCTTTATGATAAAACTATACTTCTAAGGATAGCACTTTCTTGAGTTCTGTGAGTCACTCTATCAAGATATTGAACATGAAGGGGCAGTGAAAACCCTGGGTTTGTAGAGGTCTGAGCAGCCTGAGAACATCTGCGTTTGTAGGATGTTGTCTAAAGCGAGGTCAGTCTTTTTTTTTTTTTTTAATATTTTTTTAGTTGTTGATGGATCTTTATTTTATTCATTTATTATTTATATGTGGTGCTGAGGATCGAACCCAGTGCCTCACGCATGCTAGGCAAGCGCTCTGCCACTGAGCTACAGCCCCAGCCCGAGGTCAGTCTTATAAGAACTGCCACGTGACATGTGAAGTCACACTGTGTGGGTGGAGTCAGAACTGCACTGTAAGAACTTTCTACTTTTTACACTGCTTACAGACCCTTAGGACTTAAGTTAATTATATTGAAGCCACATGCTCAATACATCCTCTAAATGGCCCATCTCACATCCCACACTGAAAATCATGAGTCTAATCAGAGTGGGTTTTAACATATAATAGTAATATACAATGATTTGAGTCTCTTACATTGATGAAAATGGTTGATTCAATTAAGGGATTGCTGAAAGCAAAATCCACTGCAGCTGGAATACTAAGAATGTAAAATGTTAATGTCATTGTTATGCAGCAGTTTCTAGCTCATATCATAGTCTAATTTTTTCTGAAAATCCACAACCCATTTTAGGATGTACCTTCCTTTCTGTAATTCCTGCCTTCTCAAAATACCTTTTGAAGAGACTGGTGAAATTCTAGTAAAAGCAGTTTGGCTCCTATATATGTGAAGAGTGGTACAGGTAAGTAGAAAACAGGATTACCTGTATAATAGGCTTGAGAGATCTCTTTCATTTGCCTGCTTGTCCTGGTAGTTAAGATTTCAATCAAGGCATCTTCATTTGTTCCAGCACCCTAAAAAGCCAACAGAAATCTAATTTTTAGAACACTTAAAAAACTCAATTTCATGCTTTTCAGTCTTAATATCTTATTTTATATAGATGAAAGAACAGTTTTGAGTAAGTCAATATGAGAACTCATATTGCTCTAAAGTAGTTTTCTAATTTCCCTTACATTTTGGTGTTAAAATAACATGAGACATCTGTAGTAAACTGACCAAATTTTTCAAGAAAATTTCCTAGTCTAGTGCAAAAATCACTTGAATAATTGCAGGAAGAAAGCACATAAAGGGAAAAGCCTGTGTCATTAAAGATCAGAAGCGATAGTCTAATAGGATTAACCCCACGAGGCATTCAAGCATGCCACTATGTTTTGAAAGGCCTCCTCAAGGCTTTTGAATGAGCTTATTCCTGCACCCCTGTGCTGGGTGGGTCAGCATGTATCATCCTCTTCACACATGGTGGTTTTCAAATCCTCAATAATGTGTATTATGGGTCTGACCAGCTTAGAAACTAGTTACTCCTCAGCCTTATTTATATCAAGGTCACTGAATCCCGTTGTGATTCCAAGGTAAGCCATTTACAATCATACCTGATCAAATAGGGCTAATGAGACATGTGAGCAGAGACTGAACTCTGTCCTTCTGGGGCAGGGATTCCTAGTTGCCCCCAACCTCTTTTTTCTTTGTTGCTTAGTAATAGATCTTGCAATACTTAATTTGTCCCCTAACTATCCAAATAAAGGCTGTATTTCTCAATTGCCTTTACAGCAAAGTTTATCCATGTAACTAAATTCTGGCCAATCAGGTGTATATACAAGCATCATGTCCATATACTGGGAGTGTCCTTGGAGGGAGTGAAACCTTCTTTTTCCTTTCTTATTTAGTTGATGGGCATGAAGATACAATGGCTGGATCTTGAGTTGCAATCTTTAAGCAAGAAGTAGAAATCATGAGCTGAAGATGGCAAAGCCTCAAGACTGCAGGGTTCTATTTGATAATGGTGGTTCTACCATACTCAGTTCTGAACTGCTTACTTTGGAATTTTTCATGTAAAGAAAAAAAATTCCTAATACTTCCTGATATATGTAATCCTTACTATTATACCTGCTAACCTCTCTTCGTGTGGTAGTCATAGAGGCACACTTCTCCACTTCACTTACAGAATATTTGCTGCAAAGAACGTAGTAGGCCTGCAACTGTCACATCTTTGGATCTTTTGGATCTGCCAGTTCAAAAATGTTGTGCTCATTCCAGGCTGCAATTAGCCAAGGACTGAACAGAGCAGATATTCTGGAGCTGGGCCATTTCTGCCCAACCTCGGACTCCTGCAGAGTACAGTCTTTGCTCAGCTGCTTCCCGTCAGCCCGTCAAGCTTTCTCTATTCACTGAAATTCTTCTGATTCGAACCTATTTTCTTCCCTCTCTTTTTTCACAGGTGTCAGACCTACATTGCAGTCTGAACGTGCATCCACCTCCCCTGCTCTGTCTCCTCTTTGGCCTTCAGAGATTTTTTCACAACAATTCTCTTTACATCTAATTCCAATTTGCCATCTGCTTCTCAGATGATCATACTTATTCCACAGAAAAGAAAATAACTCCTGTCCTTGATAGGAGGGCAGAATATGGTTTATGTCTCTCACCTGGACACCTTTTTATTTTTATTTGCTTCCTATCAATAAACATGTTAAACACCAACTTCATTTCGGACTGCTCTAAGATCGGAAGATACAGGCTAAGACTGATGAGGTTCCTTGTCATTATGGAGATTCACATAATACCTTTATTTTATTTATTTATTTTTACGCAGTGCTGAGGATTGAACCCAGTGCCTCACATGTGCTAGGCAAGTGCTCTACCACTGTGCTACACTCCAGCCCAAAGTTTGCCTTTTAATGAGAAGAAAAAAGATGAGAAACAAATGGACAAAAAAAGAAAAGATACGACAATTTTATATAACAAAAGATGCAATTAAAAAAGAACCCTGGCCAGGTGTGGTGGTGCATGCTCATAATCCCAACAGATGGGGAGGCTAAGGCAGGAGGATTGCAAATTCAAAGCCAGCCTCAGCAATTTAGTGAGACCCTGTCTCAAATAAAAAAATTAAAAAGGGCTGAGGATGTGGCTCAGTGGTAAAGCATCTGTGGGTTCAATCCCTGATACTAAAACAAAACAAAACAAAACAACAACAACCAGAAAACAAAAAAAAACAAAAAACCTGGCTTTTCCTATACATAACTTGAGGTGATCTATGAAATATTCTCTACTCACTTGACCCAGAAAACCTCACAGAAACATGCAAATCAAGAGGTTCAAGACTTCATGTCTACTTTAAGACCACCTGTGAAACTATCCAGGCCAGGGATGCATATATTTGAAAAGCAATCAAGATCTGAAAGATGTCACTTTGGCGAAGCAATATGTACCAGGCCTGATGGCACATGCCTATAATTCCAGAGACTCAGGAGTCTAAGACAGGGTAATTGAAAGTTTGAGGCCAGCCTGCGCAACTTAGCAAGTTGTCTCACCAAAAAAAAAAAAAAGACTTTCATATATAGGGAACAGGAATGACTTTTTTTTTTTTTTAAGGCTGAGCACCCTTGGGTTCAATCTCTAGTACCATTAAAATAATAATAATTTTTTTAAAAAACAGCAGCAACAAGAACAGCAATATGTGCTACTCTGGCATTACAATGATGGAGTTTGTAGTGGTGCCCAGGTCAAATTCTGAGTATGGCTAAGCTTAAGCATTTCTGTGCAGCTTCTCTGGTCATTGAACATAGCCAGGTGAACAAAGCACCCAGGATGAACACCACGCTTACAGAGCTCGTGGTGGGATTAGCCCATACATCTGCTCCTCTTGTCAAGGGGATGGTCCTTACTCAAAAGGAATGATTTATTCCTAAACCAGAAAGTGGGGGGTGCACAGAATAAAAAGATATCCCAGAAGAAACTGAAGAAACAAAAACTTACAGACCTGGAATAAATGCAGCATAAAATAAATGCAAATAAAATTGTAAAAATAATAATATAAAGAAAACTGAGTAAGAGAGTAGAAAATGTCTGGAGGAGAAGCATTGCAGATGGAAGGAACATGGTGGAAATGGGTTTCAGAATAGGAATTAGCTTATAATGTTCAAGAAGCCGAGAAAAGGCCATTGAGGCTACATTATTGAATGAGGAAAGAAGAGGAGGTGTGATGGTTAGTTTTAGGTGCCAAATTGGCCAGGCTATGGTCCCTATTATGCAATTGAACACTAATCAAAGTGTTGCTGTAAAGGTATTTGGGGAATATAAAGTCTGTTATCAATTATGGTTAGCCAGAGGAGATTAATCATAGATATTCTATATTCTAGGTGGGTCTGATAGAATCTGTTGAGAGCTTTAAGAGCAGAGCTGAAGCCTCTCTGAAGAAGAGATTCTGCTGCAGCAGCAGCTGCAGATAGTTCTAGCCATCCAGTCCTGATCACCTGCCCTAAGATTTTGGACCTTTCTATTCAGTCCCACAGTTGTGTAGCCAATTCCTTACAATAAATCTCTTAATACATCTATCCTAGCCGGACGCAGTGGCGCAGGCCTGTACTCCCAGCGCTTTGGGAGGCTGAGATGGGAGGATCGCAAATTCAAAGCCAGCTTCAGCAACGACGAGGCAGTAAGCAACTCAGTGCAACCCTGTCTCTAAATAAAATATAAAATAGGGCTGGGGATGTGGTTCAGTGGTCGAGTTCCCTTGAGTTTAATCCCAGTACCAAAATATATATATATATATATATATATATATATATATATATATATATATATATATATGTGTGTGTGTGTGTGTGTGTGTGTGTGTGTGTGTGTGTGTGTGTATGTATATATATTTATATGCATGTACATATCCTGCCTACTCATTCTGCTTCTTTGGGGAACCCTGGTTGACAAAAAATTTTTAAAGTCACAGAAACAGACAGGAGCTAGATAAGTTGGGTGATGAAGGTCATAAGGAGTTTGGATTTTAAGCATCTGCAACTACTAGAGATTTATGCAGGTGAATAGCATAATCTCACTTTAAAAATAACTTTATAAAATAATTTGGCTATTTTATGGAGAATGGATTCAAAATGGGCAGACATGGAGGCAAAGACATGAGTTAGGATACTGATGGTCCAGTCAAGAGATGCTATGCTCACAGCAGAATGGCACTAGTGGATTTTGAGAGAAATGCAGATATTTTCAGTGGACTTTGGAGTACAGCTAATGGACTTGCTGATCGATTCAGGAGCTCTGAAGTGTAAGGGAAAACAAGGGTCCAAACACAGTAAAAGGATTTTGGCCTAAGCCATGGAGCTGATGACAGTGTTATTTACTTTCAATGCCAACAAACCAGAACATTTGGTCATGCCCCAAAACAAACAAAATAAGAATGTGACAATATTCGTTCAGCCCAGGCACACTTGGGTTCCACAACTGCCTCATATTTCAGAGTCATCCCACCACTTAAAGAGCATGATCAAAACAGCATTCAAGTCCACCCAAGCCTCAGGCACACACTGAAGAAAGCCACTGATGACAGTCAAGTCCTGAGCAGGATCAGCTTGTGCAGGGCTCATACCTTCATGGATTTCTTTAGCTGCTTTGCATCAAATACTGCTGGTGGAGTCACAAGAGCCACCATGAGATGCTTGAAGTCGCCAGAGAGATCACCCTTCAAGTCATCTTTCAGCTCCTAAAACAAAGCAAACAAAACAAAACAAAACAAAAAAACAATGAAGGAATTGTGAAATACTTTTTCTCTAAAGTCACCTAGTGAAAGATGAACATAAGTATCAAAATAAGACCATAACATGCCCATACACAGGGAATAAATAGAAATGTTGAAAATATTTTTATGGATATTAATCTGCATTTTATGATTGCTTCCAATGTGTTATGTTTTATAGAGGATTTTTATGTGCACCACTGTTAGGAATTATATATTAAAATGCATTTCCTGTAACTACTTGGATTTGATCATTCTGTGGTGTATACATGTATTGAATTATACTCTACAAATGTGGGCAAATGCACAATTAAAATACTTTTAAAATGTATTTCTGGGTTCTTGAGGCTCTCAATCCTTGGGATGGACAAGAGAAGAGGAGGAGGAAGAGTCTTAAAATTCACATCCAGCTTCACTGGTAGGTGCTCTATTCTTGGGTGCCTTACTTCTCTGTGACTCCAACAAGATCCAAAGGCAAAGAGGAAGGGAGGACAGTGGTTGGTTATTTGCCTCTGGTGAGTGTGAACTGGAGGCAGCAGAAGCAGTTTCCTGGTAACGACAGCAAAGAAAGTCCTGTGTGGTCATGGAGTGGACATTACTTATTGATACCATCCTTTGGCCTTGTTTTCACACATTACATAAGTACAGTGCATCTCCCTTGCCTGAAGGCAGGTAACATGGTTTCTATTTCCATTATTAAAAGGAGTGATACAGAAAAAAATTTTTTTCTGCTCCTGATTGTTTTCAGGTCTGACACAGAGGCTGGTAGGGCCCCCAGACTACTATGATGATACAGACCCACACAGGCCACCACCACAGAGGCACAGCAGGGCGGTGCTCCTGTTGAAACAAATGGGATGGAGCCGAAGGTCACCTGCTCTGCTTTAATTGCCAAAGAGTTTTTCCTCATTAAATGCTAAGTTCTGCTACTTTATGTCCTCAATTCAAGACTTCAGAACTGAAACTTACCTCACATGCTTGCATTCTATTCCACCATGATAAATAGCAGTTACTCTCGCCTCCAATCTCGCTTCATATTGGAAATAATGAAAGATCAATGGATCATTCCTGTTCCCTATATATGAAAGTACTGCCTTGCCCAGATGCTTGGTAATCTATTCAAATCAATGCATGTTTGCAGGCATCTGCTCTGTGCTATGCCTTTAAAAGTGAGACAAAACCCTTATCCCTAAGATATTATATCCTAATAGGAAAAACAGAAACCTTCAAAGACAATATTTCATTATAATGCCTTAAGTCTCCGATAAAGGGACCTCTCAGAAGGAGTTTTAATGTCTGGGGGCCTATAGATTGTCTCAGGAGATGATGCCTGAGCTGGCTTTGGATGATCACTAGACTTTCTGCATATCCTGACTTTCTCTGTTTCCACATTTTCCTTTCCACAGTTCATTCCATAGAAGACAAAATAACTTTTTAAAAATAAAAATTGGATTATAACATTCCTTTGCTTATAAACTTCCAATTGTTCCCTTTCAGTCTCAAAATAAACAAAAAGGTTTAGTTGGCAGGCACACATCTGCAGTCCCAGCTACTTGGGAGGTCAAGGTAGCAGGATCACTTGAACCAGCCTGGTCAACATAGTAAGGCCCCTTCTCATAAACAAACCAACAAAATAAGAAGACCCAAAGCCGAGCAGTTTCAGCCTCTTTCTAGATCATCTCTTCTTCTACCCTCTTCAATTCTGCATTCTTGCCATACTGGAATTCTTTGTTTCTCCAGTTTTCCCAGCTTGTTTCTGCTTCAGGGATTTTGCATTTACTATACCCTCTCCCCAAGATGTTTTTCCACCAGATCAAGCAGGGCCAGATCTTAGTATTGCTTAGTCTTTGTTGAGAGTAAGTTGACAACCCCTCACTGACATTTCCTCACCACCTACCTGAAGGAGCTATTGCCATTTGTCCTCCATCGTATCACCTCATCTTTATTTTTTCATAGCACCCATGTCTAAACTTACTTTAGTTAATCACTTATTACTTTTCTAATAGAATGATAGCTTCAGGAGAAGAAAGGACCTACCGGACAGTGTATGTGCCGGTGCATCCCCAATGTCTGGGGTATCTCCTGGCACAGAGAAGTATTCAACAGACAGATGATGAAAAAAATAAACTGTGTAGCAAAGACCAAGATCTCTTCTCCTTATGTAGTTTCTAGAATTTGTCAAGTTGTCATTTGATGAAGGAATTAAGCCTACAATTACATAGATATTTTAGAATAAGAAGAGAATTTAAGGAATCTAAGACAGGATTTGTCAGATAGTTGGTCAGTTGTTGTGGGGGCTGTCTTGTGTACTAGAGGATGTTTAGTAGCACCCCTGACCTCTGCTCACTAAAAGCTAGAATCATTCCTCCACACATCCCATAATCAAAAGCTTCCATTCCCTCTAAGTGTCCTGTGGGGAGCAAAATCACTCCTGGCTTAGAATGGCTGATCTAAGGTGACCTTCTTTATTATACAGGTGAAGAAACTGAGGCTTAATGAAAAACTGAGGATTTGGACACCAGTTTCAACCAGTTAAAAGCAAAACCAGGACACAGATCCCAGGTTATTGACCAGATGCACAGAGCACCCCTACTAGACTCAGCCTGGAACAAAAGATCTAAGGGCATAGTCATGAGGGAGCAACCGTGGTGGGGCAGTGATCATCTCTCACTACTGCCAGTGTGTGAATCAAATTGTACCTTTCCATATGCTGCTTGATATTCCTTAGCAATCAGCTGCCGCTGTGCCTTTGACCTCTCTGTCAGAATGCTGATGAGTGTTTTCTCATCCGTTCCTAAAAGAAACAAAAGTATTTTACTCACTATCAACCCAAAGATGCTCAATATCTGTCTTGAACAAAAGAAGAATGATCAATAGGCTGAAACAAATGCAGAGAGTGAAGCATTTTAATTTTCAGCTTCCTATGAGGTCCAAATTTTTATTTCTTTGTTTGCTTGGCTTTTGGAAAAGGAAGTAAACTTTATTTGGGTAGTTTTGGTGGAAGAAAGCAACCATTGTCAATTATTGTCTTCTCCCTTTCTTGGATTAGACAGAAGGAGCACAAAGAGCCTTCAACTTCACCCTCATGAGGTTCAATAATTGACCACCTTTTATCTCTCATCCCCATACTTGACATCAAGGTATTTCTCCCCTAGACGACAGGAACTGACGTCTACTGAGAACCTAGTGTACCAGGCAACTTTTTATTCCTTTTCTTAGGTGACAGTCACATGGGTCCTGTACAGTAGATAGGACTAAGCTGTCCTAATGCTAAAGACATTAACACTTACAGAGCTTGACTCACTTGCCAAAGTACATAGCTCCTAAGTGGTGCGGCAAGGATTTAGACCTAGTTTTTGACCCCCAAACATGTATTTCTATCTCTGGTATATACCTCCCTCACGCATGCCATATCCATATATTTAACCAACTATTTGTAAGTTAAGGGTAACATGAGGCCAGGCCTTCCCGATAATGTAGAATTCAGATCAGTGTGTAAACTACAGTTAGGTTGGGAAGCTGTGAGTTGGTGAACTGGCTTGAAGGACTTGGGTATGCATGATTCGAATGGTATAAAGATCAACTGGAACTGGAGACTCAACCTCTATGTTGAGGCAACTCACACACACCTTGTCTACACATGTTCATGACTGTGGTACACACCTACCTCAATGAGGGGGCAAAAAACTCTGTGCATTTGGTTATCTGCTGGGTCTTCCAAAGGAAGATACTACCTTTCTGTACCTTTGGTATTGTATTTTTTCTATATTATTAAGTAAAGAGAATGGGATTAAAGCCTACTTTGCTCTTTGAGTCTGATTACCAGCTTGACCTTTCACAGCATCTGTGTCAGGGTACAACTAGATACCTCCAACTGCACAATATCGCAAACTCAGCATGCTCCAGGTGGAGGCCTTTGTATTTCCTCTCTAACTCTCCTTTTATTCTGTGTTCCTCATCAATGATATAACCATGGATATCAGCATCTGACAAAATATCCTGGCAATCAGCCCAGGTTCCTTTCTTTTCCTTATTCCATACATTGTAGCAAATATTTGCATGTCTAGAATTTGTCCTCTCCTCTGCATGTCCTCTGCTATGTGTCCTTATCCTAATTTAACTAGATAACTTAAATAGCCTCTTCATTTGACCCCCATATAATTCATTCTGTACACAATTACTTAAGTTAAAAAAAAAGTTTTAAACGCGATCTGGTCATGTCATTCCCTTGGCTAAAATCTTAATGACTTTCTATAATCTTTACGATGCAATTTAAGCCCCTTAGCTCCTATACCAGCTCCTGACTTGTGTCTCTCTTCTCACACTCCACCCCTTCTGTGTGGCTATACCTTTTGCACCCAGACTCCACACACACAGAACTACTTGCAGTTATGTGTCATTTGTATACCTAGGAGTTTCTCATCTCTTATGTTTGTACATGCTCAAGACCAGTAACTAAAGCAAGCTTCATCCCAGTCCACAGCCTGCATTTGACATATTCCTAATGCAATTGACATTGTGATGCTTGGTTATGGATTCAGAACATCTCAGAGATGATGCTCACAAACAAAATCTCCATCTGGGCCTACAAGCCAAAATGCAAAACTTATGAAGAAACAATGTTAAGGAAGGTAAGCCATAGATTGAAAGATTATTAATTCATTCAATTTGACACTACTTCATGGAGCAGTCTACAGAACAGTGGGTATGATGAGTAGGGCAATCAAAGAGATATGTGAAGAAAGGCTTTCATTTAAAAATGGGAAAAAACAAAAATCTAGTCAGAAATAAAACAAAATTGAACTGACATAAAGTCCTAATAGTATACTTCATAAAATTATACTGCTGATCCTAAAATTCAAAGAGAGAGATCAATCAATCAATCAATCAATGAATCCCTGCCCCACTAAATACCAAGCATCATTATAAAATCATCATCATGACAAGGTGGTATTGGATCAGGGAGAGGTAAATAGACAAATTGAACATAAGAGTGAACAGAAAGACAAGGAAACATAAAACAGAGGTGGCAATACAAATCAGAGGGGGAAAAAATAAGCTTTTTAATAAATTGTGCTGAAACAAACATTAGCATGAGATAAAATAAAATTAGCTACCTTTAAATATTATCCACAGATATTAGCTCCATATAGATTATAAGATCCCAATATAAAAACAATTTTAAAGCTTTGGGTAAAATGCAGAGGAATGTATTTATGACCTAATTATAAAAAAGATATAGTAAGTATAAATCTGAGAGAAAAAATGTTGGCAAACTTGATTTTGGTAAAATGTAAAGCTTGATGCAATACAAGTTACTAAAACCCACATTAAAAGAAAGCCATAGATGAGAAGATATTTCCATGTCTTGAAATTTTAAATATGCTTTGTATCCAGAAATTGTAATTTAAAAATCTCTTTCCAATCATGAAGAAGACATTCCAGCTGAAAAAAAGGATAAAACATCTGAAGAAGATGAATAAGTATTGCATGAAAGAAGAAGCAAATAAACAAGAAAGGAAGCTTAAATGCATCAGTAATTCTATCTCTACATGGAGAGGAGAGTAAACAAACACACACAGAATAACATACAATTTTAGATTCAGTCAATTGGGGAAACTGCATAGTATTACAGGATTTGTGAGAATATAGAGTAAAAAGAAGTCTCATACAGTACCAGAACCAATGCTAATTTCTGCATTCAGTTAGGAGAGCAGTTTGGCAAAATTTCTAGTTAATCTGAAAATAAGCATCCCCTTCCATCTGGAAATTCCAATTCTTGTCATAGTCTAGAGAAATGCTAGCAAATGTTTGCAATGAGACATAAGCAGAAATAGTCATTGCACAGTATTTTTATACTGTAATAGAAAAGAATTATAGGCAATTTAAATGTTTCATCAATATTCCCATTTTATGATGCAGCATACAATAGACTACTATGTAGTTAAAATTAATGAACTAGAGCTAAACATATTGATGAGGATAAATCTCAAAAACATTGTTTTAAGGACTAAAAACAAATTGTAGAAAAATATATATAGTACAATTTCATTTTTACTGCTTAAGTCCATATAAAATAATATGTACATACATACATACTTATGGCACTGAAAATTTCATGGGAATAAACTGTAATTTAGGATGGTGATTATCTTTAGGCAATGGGGTGGGGATAAAATCGAGAAAAAATCAACAGATTTTATCTGTAATGCTTTATGATGATGATGATGATTGCTATGGGCAGCAGCAGTGATGGTGGTAGTTTTTAGTAGTAAGTAAACATGGCAGATGTTATGGTTAATAAAACTGGGTTCCCTAAACTTTTCCTCATTGGGATTTTTTTTTTGGGGTAGGGGGTTACCAGGGATTGAACTCAGGGACACTCAACCACTGAGCCACATCCCCAGCCCTATTTTGTATTTTATTTAGAGACAGGGTCTCACTGAGTTGCTTAGTGCCTTGCTGTTGCTGAGGCTGGCCTTGATCTCATGATCCTCCTGCCTCTGCCTCCTGAGCCACTGGGATTGCAGGTGTGCACCACTGCGCCCAGCTTCCTCATTATTTTATACTTTTAAAAATCCTTGACAATGTCTCTAATTGAGTAAACCAACTTGGGCAAACTGAACAAGGGCACTTTTAGAATGTAACTTTCCTGATTTGCTTCAGCATTAAGAAAGAAATTGTAAAACATCACTTACCAATTCCTCTGATTGCCTTATGAATAGCTTCAGCATCCACTGGTGGGCTGAAGCCTGGATAATCTCTTATTGTTCCTCGGGGTCCAACCTAGGAGGAAAATATTTGAAAGGCTCAATAGTTCAAAACAACATTTTATTTATATTATATATGCATATTCTCATATGCATATGGGACATATATAACTTATACAACTTCCTACCATTTTCAGGATTGGTATAAGAAAGTCTGCCCTAGACATATAGGCAATATGACTTCTACCACATGCAACATAAGGTCTCTCTTTTTCTCTTGTGTAACAAATTACAAATATAAAAATTGCTTCTCTAGAGAAATGTTGTGTCAGTCTTGGTGACTCTGAAGAATATTTGCTTTAAAGTGGCATTTGCATAAAAACAAGAAAGTTGCAATTTCTTACATCCTCTTTGTTTTCAAGTGATAATTCAAAGCTCTTCACTGCATCTCACACAGAAGTAATTGTGGTTTACAGACTTCAAGACATTTTAATTAATGTTGACCATTGTCCTTGGGGAACCCTACACTAAAGGATCCATAAATGAAAACCCTATTAGGATTGTCTGTTCTTAAGCTTTGTTTAATGGATGTGCAATTGTGGCTGATAAATTCCCTTCTAAAAGCTCCACTGACATCATAGATCTTCAGGAATAGCATGAGAATAAAAAATACCACACGACCAATTTTAAGCACATAAATTAGAAATATGTCAGTAAGCCTGGAAAGACATACTACTGAAAGAATAAAATAGTCTAAAACTGCTTAAGAGACAAAAGAAGGACAATCACAAAGACATTGTGAAAAAAATCAAAGTGAACATGTACTTCTTACGTGGTATGTCCTAACTTTTTAGAATAAAAACCTATCTTTATAGTAATCACAATTTCTTTTTAAACAGCCTTTTCCTATCTTGTTACTAATATTGGCTCTGATGTCTTGTACTAATATAGCTTCATTTAGGCTCTTCTGAAGTGTTTAATATTTTCATGAAAGGACATTATCTTGTCACATTAAAGTGAATGGAAAATTAATGGTCCGGCATTGTAAAAAATGATAATCTGTTGATTCAATAGAGCAGACTGAATAATTTGCTTCATTATAGTCAAACACTGTTTAATCTTAAAGCACCCCAAAATAAAGTTTTGAATCTAAAAAAATAATAATTATACCAAGTGAGAAGCCAGTTGTGATTGTGCCAGCTCAGAAGACACTTATAAGAAATCAGCAGTCACTTTAATGTATTCTCTTCAGAGAATTCTTTCCTCAAGGTTTAACGAATAGCTTATAGATTTGCATAGTTCACTGGCTTCAGTTTAGTTCTATCCACTTACGAACATTTGTGTTTCTCTTATCCATCCCTTCCATGTCTGGCATTTTAGAAGAACTACCATTTGAGCATAGGCATGTGTCATGCCTCGCACTGTCCTTGGTCCTTTATATGTTAACCACCTGGCATGTATTAGAATAAAAATATTGCATTAATTTCTTCTATGGTAAAATTTTTTGCAAGTCATATAAACATTTTTGGATCAACTGGGCAACGAAGTCTATCAAGTGAATACGGTAGCACTGTCCATTGAAATATCGGGAACAGTTTTGAATATTTCACTAGAATTCTATTTTGCAGTTCTCATGGCCTGTACTGGGAGTGTAGCTCAGTGGTAGAGCATTAGCCTATCATACACGAGGCCCTGCTACATAAGAGTGAGCTATTTCATATACATGGCACGGAGATGTAAGAAAATTGGAGAATTTGCTCAAGTCCACACAGCCAGTTAAGCAACAGAATCTGAACTTGAATGCCATCTAGACTATTCTAGCCATTCCCGGTGTTTTTTGAAATACAGCCGCTATGCTGGGGTGACACTTTAAAATGCATATGGCCAGATCCCAAGATATAGTGAATCATATTCTTAGAGGTAGGGCGACAAGTTCTACATGTTTAAGAAGTTCCCCTTGATTCTGTGCCACATGGATATTTACATGGTTGCTTCTGAATACAAGAAGACAAAATTGTGTTCAGATCCTAATTGTTTATGAATTATGAAAACTCAGGGTTTGCATTCTAGCTGTGACCTTCTCACTGCCCTCTATCACCTACGCATCAAAATATGTTAAAATTACAATGTGCAAATTTAGAGGAGGATGAAATTCCTAATCTATTATGCAACTTTCTATATAGTGAGAATTAAATGGGGAAAAAAACTTATCTAACTGGAAAAAAAAAGTACACACACACACACACACCCCTCAACTTGAAAGAGAGCATTAGGATTTTATTACTTATTTATTTACTTTGCGGTATGGGGGATCAAACCTAGGGCCTCGTGTATGATAGGCAAATGTTCTACCACTGAGCTATATCCCATCAGTACAGGCCACGGGAATTGGGAAGTAGAATTCTAGTGAAATATTTAAAACTGTTCTAGTTATTTCAATGAACAGTACTACAGTATTCACTTGGTAGCTTTTGTTGCCCAGATGATCCGGAAATGTTTATATGACTTGCAAAAAAATCTTACTATAGAAAAAAACCAATGAAATTTTTTATTCTAATACATGCCAGGCAGTGAACAAAGTGCTTTACAATATCTTATTTAACTTTCATAGTGACCTTAATGAGGTAGATCTTTTTTAAATGGAAGAAATCATCTTGGAGTGATTATGTGCTTAACAGAATTCTGCTAATAAGGACAGCCCCAGAATTTAAACCCATCTTCTTATAACTAAAATGCCCTGTGCTCTACACCACATCACCTTGCCTGGCCTGGAAGAGGGCAGTGGAGAGCCATCATAGTAGTTCTCAAAGTATGGTTCTCAAAGTCTGGTCATCCCCATCAGAACCACCTGGAACTACCTGGAAGCACAAACTCTCAGGCACTACCTCTCTCTTACTGAATTAGCAACCATGGGGTTAGGACTCAGAATCTGTTTTTACAAGCCCACCAGGTGATTTTAATGTACTTTATGAACCACTGCTTCATTTGATTCTCAACTGCCTAGAGAGCCAAAGCAAAACTGAGCAAACAAGCTGGATATTCTTTTATGGGTGTGGAAGAGGAGGAATTTGATGATAGGTTCATTGTTTCAGGAATGTTGGCATTTTTACAGCCAAACAGAGCTGTCTGCATTTCCTGCTTCATTGTAAGCTTAATGCCTTGCCATTCAAATTCCTAATCAATTCCAGGCTGAGTTTCTTTAAAGTAACCCTAGTAGGGCTGGGAATGTGGCTCAGTGGTAGAGCGCTTACCTCCCATGTGTGAGGTACTGGGTTCAGTCCTCAACACCACATAAAAATAAATAAAAATCAAGGTATTGTGTCCGTCTACAACTAAAAAATATTTTTAAAAAGTAACCCTAGTACTCCAACAGTGTCAGTATTAGTGTAGGACATCATATGAATATTTAGAAAAAGCAATTTTAAAAAAAATTAAGTTCGATCATATTTCCATCCACATCCCCTAAATACATTGAGTTGCTTTCCTTTTCTCAGACTTGATCTTCAGATGTCCGTCAAAGGAAAACGACCTGAAGCTAGATGGAAAATACCTGAAAGAAAGGAATGTCTAAAAAAAGTGGGAGAAAAAATAGGAGGATTTTTTGTTTTTATTTCTGCTCTGGGGATTGCTCTACCACTGAGAGATATCCTTAGCCTGTTTATTTTTTATTTTAAGACAGAGTCTCACTAAGTTACTGAGGCTTGGCCTTGAACTTTTGAATCTCCTGCCTCAGCCTTCTGAGTAGCTGGGATTACAGGTCTTCACTACTACATCCAGCAGGATGTCTTTATAGTAAGAACAATTGCTTACACAATGGAATATTACTCAGCCTTAAAGAAGAATGAAATTATGGCATTTGTAGGTAAATGGGTGGAACTAGAGAATATCATGCTATGTGAAATTAGCCAATCCCAAAAAACCGAATGTTTTCTCTGGTAAGCCGATGCTGATCCATGGTGGGGGAGGGGGGGTAGGGAAGAATGAAGGAACTTTTGATTGTGCAGAGGGGAATGAGGGGAGGGGTGGAGAGGTGGTGATGGGAAGGATGGTAGAATGAGACAGACATTATTACCCTATATACATGTATGATTATACTACTGTTGTGACTGCACCATGTACACAGCCAGAGGAATGAGAAGTTATGCTCCATTTGTGTACAATGTGTCAAAATGCATTCTACTATCATGTAAAACTAATCAGAATTTTTTAAAAATGGGCTAAGCACATTTTTTGTATTAGCTCATTCAATCCTCACAAAAGACATTAAGTAGATACATTAAATCCTATTCACAGATGGTAAAACTGATGCTAAGAAACTTGCCCAAACTCACACAGTCAGTAAGTAGTCTGTCCCAACAACCTTTGCTTCTAGTTACTAGACCAGGCTGCATGTCACATGAACCACCTTCTTCATACCAATATAACTTTCCCTGATCTTCTAAAACTATGTGTTGGAAGTCAGCCACAGGACATGATGCTGTAAGGTCATTGATGTGGCCAAACTGGCCCTGGGGAACTGTCTGCTGCTACCCCAAAAGGTCAATCTGTCCTTGACTCAGAAAACATTATTGTATCTATTTCTTCATGCCAAGTGTACTGGGTTTGCAAGAAGTTAAACATTTATATTCAGAAGAATGAATAAAAGAGAAAAATGTTAGGTGCCAACTCTGTTGACATAAAACATACTTAAAGGCAAATGCTCCAGAGCAAGAATAGCAGCAACTACAGGTACATTTTGAAGGTGAGGCAAAACCATATCACTCCTCAGTTTATAAAACCCTATAAAGGCCAAGTTCAAAAATTAAGGCTTCAAATCAAAGTCTCTGATAAAACTCCAGGACTCCAGAGTTCTCAAAGAGCTAAGGAGAAATGATCACTCTCTGCTCAACGTCAAGGCAGTGTTGGGTCGTGAAGTTTTATGATAAAAGGTGGAATAGACGAGGAAAAATAAAGCAATCAAAACCTGGAAAATATAAGAGTTCTTGTTCAATTCTTCAAGCAAGAAATCATCTTCAAAACCAAAGAAAATTTACTGCAAGAGGCCTCAAAATGAAATACAGTCAAGTGAGTCAGGTGGTATGGGCTGAACTGCTTCCTCCCAAAAGCAATGCGTTGAAGTCCTAACCAACAGCACCACAGAATGGGACCTTATTTGGATACAAGATTACTGCAAATGTAATTTGTTGCGATGAGGACTTTTCGCAGTACATTGCGCCCCTAATCCAATATGACTGATGACCTTATAAGAAGATAGCCCTGTACAGACTGATATGCAGGGAGAATGTGATAAGATAATGAAGGAGAGACTAGCATTGCGCAGCTCCAAGGAACACAATGTTTACCCGTGTGGAAGACCAGATTATGCCTCCTCAAAACATGAAGGACTGTTGAGCTGAGGACAATTCAGAAGAAAAGGGCACTGGACAGCCTTCTGCCCTCTCTCTGTTGCCTAAGACCAGTACATGGATTAACAAAGATGAAAGGTATCCAGCCCCGCTTTCACCAGGGACAACAAAAGTTAAAGACAGCTTGAGACCCTTGTCAGCCTGGGACCTGGAGGTACCAGAGGATTTCTATTAGCAAGTTTTCCTAAGTAGCCATTACCAGTCAGTTATTTAACTTCTCCTCAAATTGCTGCTTAGAGAAACTCACAGTCCTTCCTTTTTCTTCATCTTATCACTTCTTTAAAAATTTACTCTTTGTAAATGTTACATACGCTTTGAAGATACTATAGAAGCTGAAAATCAAAGACACCTCTCTGAGAATCATCCCTTCTCTAGGAGTCTCTCATGTATATACAAAATATGCATGTTAATCAGCTCATTTGCTTATCTCTTGTTAATCTGGGTTTTTGTACAGGGGTCAGTTCCAGCTATGAACATATGAGGGTTATTATTACTCCCCTGCACCAGCAAACCACTGGAAGGTAGGAAGAGACAAGAAGGCCCCGCCTGCAAGTTTTGGAGGGAAGATGGCCCTGCTGACACCTTGATTTTGGATGTCTAGCTTCCAGAAGTATGAGGCAATATATTTCTGTTGTTTGAAGCCACCGGTCTGTGGTACTTTATCACAGAAACCCTAGAAAGCTAAAAGAACAGGTGAAATACCAGAGAAAAGAACCAGTCACAATTTTATTCCTCCAGGGCACACACTCCCTCTCCCACATACCAGCAGCGCTCACTGGACCAAAGGAGTGTGAGGGGCAAACAGAAGGCTCCTACCACCCCTGCCTCCCAGAGGCAGTAAAGAGCAACAGCAGGCGCCCAGTGTGCTTGGATGGGCAGGTAGAAGCAAGGCTGACACCATGGCTTTGTTTCCATGTGTCTAAGAGGTCTGGAGGATATGTTTGCGATTGTTCTGTGCCCACTCAAGTGTGAAATATTCATACACTCCAGCTTCTCTTTTACAAATACAGTGATTTCATCCGGAGAAGTCACTCAAGCAAGAGCATTGGAATGTGATAACAGAGGAGGGTGTGGGCTGAAAGCAGAAGACAGCGACAAACAAGCAGTTTGGGCTGCATTTTCCATGAAGCATGGATTATGAGGAAGAAGCTGTGACCCCTCAGAAGCCTGTGTCCCTTGATTCACCTGCCCAGCCTCTGTCTTTTTAGGCTCCTGTGTCTCCCCTCCTGGGTTTCTTCTTGCCACACCAGTGTGCATTGTCAAGCAGGCTTTTCTAAAATACAAAGTCCCTTTTTAATTCTGCTGTTGGTTATTTCTTCCACTCTCTCCTCTGCATGCTGACAACTCCATTTGTAATAGCTCCAGCCCAGACTTCAAATCCGGGCACTGGTCTTACATATTCACCGTCTGCTTCATGTGTCAGTTTTGGTATCTTACTTATTACTTCCCCCTCAACCTACTTCTCTCTACAGGCAACCCTGGCAATACTTACTGTACTTGGCATATACCTGTTCATTTAGTCTTCAAGATCACTTTGTGAGGTAGGTACTACTGATTTACCTATTTTGCCCGGGAGGACAAAGAGACACAGAGAGGTGAAGAAACTTGCTCAAGATCACACAGCTAGTTTGTGGCACAGCAGAAACTGAATGCAGGCAATCTGGCTCCAGTCTTAGTGCTCATCTGCAATTTGCTCTGCTTCCTCAATCATCCTCATTCCTGTTAATGGAACTATCAGAAACCTCCTGTCTCCTTTGGTTCCTTCATCTCCCTTTCCCTCCAAGTCCAACCCACCAGCAAGTCCTGTAGAGAAGATCTTGAAAGGTAATCTCAGGAGCACTCCTCCCTGCTTCTTTATCCCTGATGTCTTTGCGCCCCTGGCTATCTGCATAGTCTCCCTCTCGCTTCTTCCTGTTGTCCACCTCCAATGAATCCCCACACAGCAGCTGAAGATCTGTTGCGGACAGAAGTCAGACCAGTCACTCCCTTACTCAACAACCTTCTCTGCACCTGAATAAAGTCCAAACTCCTTGTTCCAGTCCATACAGCCCTGAGTGGCTGGTCCAAACTCCTTTGTTGCCCTCATCTGGAGCCCCTCTCTCCTTCATCCATCACACTTTAGTTCTCCAAAACTTCAACAAGTACACATGGAGCTCTTTCCTGCCTCGGGGCCTTTGTTTGTGCCTCCCTGTCTACGTGGAAGGTCTTTCTCCCTCCAGGCCTCTGTGTAAGGGCCATCTTCTCTGACAGACCTTCCTGGGCACTTGATCTGAGCAGTCTTCTCCTGCTATTCTTCATTTTGGCAGCCATTTCCATTTTTAAGGTACATAGCATTCAGTAATTTCTCTCAGTGTTTATTTCTGTCTCTCTACCTCCTCTAAAATAAAGTTCCAGAGAGTACTGACATTCAGTTTCACTCATCGCCATATAAAACAGATTCTAGCCCAGTGCTTAGCCTCCAGATAGAGGCTTACAAACAACTGTTGAGATGAAAGACAATGACATCCCTCAGTGTGGAATTTCTACAAGGTCCACACTAGATAATGGACTGCCTGATGAAGTGGTTTCTTTCAATAATATCAATGATATGGGAATCAAAGCAACCACTGTATCTTGGGAGACTTGGGAGACTTGAGAGACTTGGGAGATGTTCTAGAAGCTGGAGGTGCCTAATGTACCAATTGATTCTACTCCATTCTCCTCCCTGTCTCTCCAAGCACTCAGGGTTGTGTGGCAAAGGCAGAACCCCAAATTTCTGGATCCAGCTTGAAACATCAGACCCCACAGGAAGATTTCATCAATATAAAAATCTTTCTCAGAATAATTTTCATTATTTGTTTGAAGCAGGTTATGCTTTATATTCATCTTCTTTTGAGTCATCTAGCACCAGCATCTGAGGATTATACTTTTGTTTCAATATTAGAATTTTACATTTAACTTTAGTTAAGAATTCTTGACCAAATTCTCCCCTTAGCCAAGGGCCACAGAGAGTTGAGGCTAATGTGGCCATTCTGGTCACATCCTCAGCTCTGTGTATATTGAACTTCATCTTCTGGAGAAGACAGACATCTCTGTCCAAGGGACCTGCAACCTCACTGTGGAAGACATAGGAAGTTTGGCTCACAGAAGCGGGGAACTTGGCGTCATCCATATCCTAAATGGTCCTTGGCTGGAGGACAGTGTCTTAATCCTGGCTATCTTAATCTGCTAAAATAAAATACCACAGACTGAATGGCTTGTACACAACAGATATTTATTTCTCATAGTTCTGGAGGCTAGAAAATTCAAAATCAAGGCACCAACAGATTTGGTGTCTTGTCAGGGCCCAATTTCTAATTCATAGATGGTGCCTGCCTTCCGTGTCCCCATGTGGCAGAAGGAACTACCCAGCTTTCCTATGTGTCCTTTATAAGGACATTAACCCCACTCATGAGGTTAATGCTCTGCTCTCATGATCTATTTACCTCCTCAGGGAGCCACATACCAATGCCATCACCCGGGAGTTAGGATTTTAGTATGTGAACTTTGGAGGATATAAGCATTCAGGCCATCACATTGCATTACAGGATTGGGGGACTGTAGTGATGAAACCCACTCTCCACTCACCTCACTCCTATGGGGACAGTAGTCTACCCATGAGGGAACAAGATCAGGGACATCTCTACTGTTTGCAATGTTCTGGGAAGAAATACATTTTTGCATAAATGGCCAGAATTGCTGCTGTTTACATAGCATGATAGCAAAAATGCATTATTTTATGGATTATTTATAAATTTGTTTGGGAAATGACCATCCTAACATATTGTCTCCTATGTAAGATTTCTTCCTAATGTACAGTAAACCTAGACAAGGAAACTCCTTGAACAGTTTGTGAGAAGACTAGCGGAGCTCTCCGTGGCTCTTGGAGGATCCTATAGAAGAGAACGGTGACATCTCCCCAAACCTCACGCTCATCTTGCCCCTTCCTCTTACTTCATGGAGATTTCCTTGCTGCTCTCAAGTACACCTCACCAGTCTGCAAGCTTGACACCTGCTGTTTACACCAGCACCTGCAGGGGCGCTCTTCCCCAAGCTCACTCCCTCACTCCCAGTTGACTTCTGCTCCTCTACCTGAGCAGAGAACAAATCACCATCCTTCTCGGTGCCCATCGTTGTTTTTCTGCATAGCACTTAACACTGAACAGCTATATTATACATTTCTTTATTTCTGTTTTCTCTAATACAATATAAGTTCCAGGCTTTTAAAAATTTTTTTAAACATATTTTTTAGTTGCAGGTGGACACAAATATCTTTATTTATTTTTTATGTGGTGCTGAGGATCCAACACAGTGTCTCACGCATGCAAGGCAAGTGCTCTACCACTGAGCGACAATCCCAGCCCTTAAGATTTCTTTTTCTACGGTATCACCAGAGCTTAGTCTGGCACATAGGAGATGTTTAGTAAAAATTGGTTGAATGAATAAATGAATAAAAGATATTTTCTCGTCTAGATCTTGCTTCTTTTGACAATACTCAAATGACACAACCCGATTTTCATAGCTCCATGTCACGTGGCAAAATCTTACAGATGCATTCTTATTTATTTATTTATACATACTGGGGATTTAACCCAGGGGAGCTTTACCACTGAGTTATATCCCCAGTCCTTTTTTAAAAAAATTTAAAATTTTGAGTCAGAGTCTCACTAAGTTGCTTAGGGCCTCACTGAATTGTTGAGGCTGGCCTTGAACTTGCAATCCTCCTGCCTCAGCCTCCCCAGTTGCTGGGATTACAGATATGTGCCACTGTGCCCGGCTTAACCTTTTCTAATCTCTGTTCACATGGAGCTGTCACTACTCCTATTTAAACACACCCCTAGAACCTGTGTGATGAATTTAATCAAACACAGAGTTGAAATGAAATGAGCCAACATCTGATAATGGAGGACTGGACAGACTTGAGAATTTTCTGCTCTATTGACTTATTCTCTTTCAATTCATGTAAGGCCTATGTATTAATCTTATTGTATAGCACTCTAAAATACTAACTGCTTTGTATCCACCAAAAACCATACTTTTAAGAGAATCAAATCAGACCTTCTCCTTTTCACATTTCTTGCTCTCCAATTTAAAACTTTTTCTCTTGGCCTCTGATTTACCAGGTTTATTCTTAGGTACTCATTAGATTCAGAATTTACACTTTCATCATGATTAAATATGGAAGAGGGACCCTCCCTTCTTCATGGCAGGGGCTCAGATCAGGGAGTGGCAAAGAACAGTTCCTCTGCGTTCATTCCATACATTCCTAGCAAGCATCTCTCTCTCCTCCCTCAGATTATAGAGTATTTCTTCCCAGCCTGCACCCTGAAACAAAGCTTTACTGTTTTGATTTGGAACCCAGGTCTAACCTGTTTTTCATATGACTTCCACTGTGCCAATATTTACCTAAAGAAGCCTCAGGGAATGTGATTTAAAACGCAGACAGGAAATTGCAATCATGTTGAAAAGTCCTTAAGCAAGAAAAAGACCTGTTCTGCCTGGAATAAGAAAAGTCCATTTCAGGGGCTGGGGTTATGGCTCAGTGGTAGCGTGCTCGCCTAGCACACGTGAGACACTGGGTTTGATCCTCAGCACCACATAATAAAATAAAGATATGCTGTCCACCTACAACTAAAAAATAAATATTAAAAAAAAAAAGAAAAGTCCATTTCAGAGAAAATAGCCTCAAAGCCAGATTTTCCATGTGGCAGATGGGAGCAGGGCCAGAGGAGGAATCCAGCTGGCCCCATGTAGGCACACAGGTGTTCTCACACTCATTTTAAATCTGCATGAAGAGCAAACCCACCAGGAAAAAGAGGTGTCATGGGAAGTCCAGAAATATGTAACTGGACAGGGCTTTCAAAACTCCTTGAACCCACGTCAGTCCAATAGCATGCAAGCATCCAAAGCTGGTGACATCCATGGGACAGAATTTGAAAGGCATTACCCTCCTAAATTCTTTCATTTTCACACCCATCCTGAGAGCCCCACCACTGGATTAACCACAGAAATGAGACCACTGTGTCCTCATGTGTCCAACCATACCAATATTGTTCCCAGGAAAGAAAGGAAGGGTCAGATGCAGAAGAGAGGCTTGACTCTCACCATGAACACATCAGCCTCTTCAGCTTTCATAGATCCTTTTTAGTTTCATCTATATGAATACTGTTTTATTGAATGATTCTGTCTGCCAATCTTTATTTAATACAAAGCATGAACTCCCTTCCCATTTTTCCTTATCATTAAAGATATAACTAACAAGTAAAGCTTCTGATCAGCATTAAGATGGCCAGTGCCATTAGTCTTGATATAATTCTAATAAAAAATAAAGGAATATGATATTTTAGAAACTATGCCTTAATGTGAGTCATACATGTACAGTTTAATAAGGAATATTATATTAATAGTAATTAATGAAATAGAATAATTAAAGCTAATTATGATAATTTATAATACATAATGACATGTAACAATTAATAATAATTAACTTATATATTTGCCTAGCTTGTGGCAAGAGTTTCAAAAACCCTTGTAATTTTCTAGTGATGTGAGTGGTTTTGTTATGCTACTGAGGTAACACCCAGCAGGCCCTCAGATAGCCTCAGGATGAGAACTGGTCACCTGAAAGACCAAACATGTGATTGTCGAATTGGAGTTTGGGATCAGACCAACCTTGGGGAGGAAAGGATGGCTGTATGTCGAGCTCAGTAACGTGATAAACAATTTAATCAACATGCTTACATAATGGAACCCTGATTAAGACCCTGGACACTGAGGCTCAGAGGAGTTTCCTGACTGGTGAAGACATTGACGTACAGGGAAGGTGGTAAGCCCTGACTCCACAGGCGAAGGGCATGGAAGCTCTATGGCCAGGATTGTTCCAGACCTTGCTCTGTGTGTATCCCTTATAAGAAATCTGCAATCATGAGCATGATATTTTCAATAAGAATTCTGAGTCAAACTAGTTAATTGTGAATTTCAGGGGATCGTGGAGACACCCAAATGTGTGGCCAGTCAGAAGTTTAGGTAGTATCCAAGATGTGGTTGATATCTGAAGTGAGAACCACCTTGTGAAGGACAGAGGTCTTAAACCCAAGGAATCCGATGCTAAACTCTGGTAGTGTTAGAAATGGACTGGAAACAGAGCACTGTGTGTTTTTAAAGACACCTATGTTAAAAATACTATAAAATACTAAAAATAGAAGTGGTCAGAAAGAATCTATTTGAGGACAAGCCATCTGTTTCAGAGAAACATTCCAATGAGAAAGAAATGGTATTAATTTGAAATAAAATCAAGCCAGAAAATAGGCAGAGGCTCCTTTATTAAGACAGTTATAGGGAATTATTAATAAAATAATCATTATTTAGCAGAAAATATAATTTTAGAATAAAATTAATATATTAAAATGATAATGATTCCAACTAAAATTTATTGAATGTCTACTCCATTGCAGGCACTGTTAATGTATTTTATAGGAAATGGCTTAATGCTTATAAGCACTGGATGATGTAGGCATGACTATTATACCCATTTATAGAGGAGAAAACTAAGGCAAAAAGACTAGGTTGTTTGCTCGAGGTCATATTCAAGAGCTTGCTTTTTAATCAACTGGTGCTATGAAAGGTGAAATTGAGATTGTGGTGGGCTATCTTTATTTTGCACCCACTAGAGCCTATCGTGCTAGGTACTTGCTGCTTTAATTGTTTATCCATGCTTTGGATGAACTTCAAGGCAAAGTCAGTAAGCACTGTATTTATGTAAAATTATATTTTTATCCTTTGGTTCCCATGTAGCTCTATGTTCCCTTTCCTCCTTTTGTAAACTGGTGTTTAGAACAGGGAAAAAAGAACATATAACAAGTTAGAATGTTAATAACAATTCATGTTGATGACAATGATCATGAGTTCATCTGGAAAAATTCTAATAGCATATAAAATTCTAAATGAAGAGTTTAAACAAAATAGGAATTGCATTTATTATTGTTCTATAAAAGTAAGTTAGGAATTGACCAAGGAGGAAAGAGCTCAGAACATGTGCATGTGAAAGCATTGTAGGAAGCACACATGGGGAAAATATTGCTTTTGTATCTTAATAAAAATTCATGCCCTGGGGTTCTCATTTGTGAGCTTTCTGAGTGCTTGCTATGCCTAATGACAAGGCATGACAAGGAGCCCTGAGTCCAAGGAGTACGGACCGAAATAAAACATCATACCCTTTCATTGAGGGTGAAGAAGTAGAACACAGGACTGAACAGAGATATTTAAAACTTCAAAACAAAGGAAATATTCATGTAAGGGAGATTGTTTATTTATCTGAAGCCATGGTAGCATTACAATACCCCTACATCCGCTGAAATCCGCCAAGCCCTGGATACACTTGGAAATAAATTCTTCAAATAACAAAGTGCTTAAGTTGTTTTTCAGGAAAAGCCTCCAGAATCCACTCAAGGAGGGTTTGGAACTGGCTTTTCAAGGATGGACATGCGCAGAAGCAGCCAACTCCTTCATCAAAAGGTCAGTGACCTTGCACAGAGCATATTTCCCCCAGGAAAAGAAACACACAGTCTATGAAGAGGCATGAGGACTGTCTAGATGTGTGTGAACAGTCCCTACAACTCTCCTTTCTCACCATCCAATCAACAAGCAGCTTCTTCCCTCTCCCTTCCTGTAAACTCCCCCACTACAGGCAGATTTGAACCACTGTTTAGCTCCGGGCCTCCTTGCTGGTTGAATGCACCAGAAAACTTTTCACTTTGCAAAATCCTGAGCCATAGCATTGGCTTCCGCATGCATCAGGCCATGAGCCCTTGCTCCAGAACAGAACTTTGTGATAAGAGTAGTTACAGCTGGAAATCTGAATTTTTGTTAGATCTTAACCATTTTTAACAGAACAGTGGTCAGAATATTCACACTGTTATGAAAGAGATTAACCAAAATGTTTTCATCTTGCAGAACTGAAACTCTATACAGACTAAAAAACTCCCCCTTTTCCTCTTTGCCGCTTACACCCACTGTCCTGCTTTTCATTTCTAAGAATTCGTGTACTTTAGATATCTCCTATAAGAGGAATCATACAATATTTGTCTTTTTATTACTGATTTATTTCACTTAGCATAATGTGCTTAAGTCTCATCCATCATACCATGTGACAAGATTTCCTTCCTTTTTAAGGTTGCATGATACTCCATTCTGTGTATACCACATTTATTTTATCTATTCTTCTGTCAGTTGATGTGGGGCTGCTTCACCTCTCGGCTTCAGTGAAGTACTGTAATGAGCACGGTATACAAATATCTCTTCAAGACTCTTCTCTCATTCTTTTGGAAATATACCCAGAAGTGGGATGGTTCAATCATATGGCAGTTTTAGTTTTAATTTTTTGAGGAGCTTCCATGTTATTTTCCAGAGCAGTTGAGCTCTTAATCTCTGCTCTCTGAGATCTCACAAAAATATTAGTTCTTTAATTTGGAAAGAGGAGAAAAGTAAAAAAGAAAAAAAGGAGGTAGTACAAGTCCCTCTCTGGCTAGGTCCTTTCTTCACTTCCCTCTTGACTCCACACAGCTTCCCCTTACTGGCCTGCTGTCTCCTTTGCCTGATGCCAAATGCTACCACCTCCTAATGCAACCAGACTTCCAGCCCCTATGGTAGCCACAACGACGTCCCTTCCCTAAAATATACACACAGGAATCATTGGAAATGGTGAATGGGTTCAGTCACATGACAGATGTAATTAAGGTTCCATATCTTTAAATTGGGAGATTATCCTGGATTATCTGGGTTAATCCAATCTAATCACATGCACCCTTAAAAGCAGAGAATTGTCTTGAGCTGAAAGAAGAAGAGGAAGGCAGGAGAGATGCCCCAGAAAGGAAAACCAAAGAAATTCCAGGTGCCAAAAGGATTCAATGCACCAATGCTAGTGCTGAGCTACAGAGGCCAAATGCAAAGAGCCAGCAGAGTCCTCTAGGAGCTACAGGCAGCTCCTGCTGGGGTCAGCAGAAACCTCATTCCGACAACTGTAAAGAACCAAACTCTGCAAGAATCTAAGTGAGCTGTGAGGATTCTTCCTGAAGTCTCCAGAGTGGGGACTTGCCAACAACTTGATCTTAGTGCCATGAGACCCATTTCAAGCTTTTAACATATAAAACTATGAGATAATAAATGGATGTTGCTTTAAACTGCTAAATTTGTGGCAACTTGTTATAGCTGCAACAGGAAACTAATACATTCATACTTACCTGGGTCTCTCCTAGCCCATCGAAGGTATCAGCTGGAGAGTCTAACCCAACCAATTCCATGTCCACTTACTAATGGGCAAGGGCTATCATTTTGGAGAGATGATTTATTTTCATCTGACTCTGCTAGCAGTCAATAAAAACAGCAGATTTCAGATGTGGAAAGAGGCAGGATTAGCTTCCTGTTCAGTGGTATGGGAATAACGTGGGGCCAAGTGAAGCCTTGTGTTGGCACATCCTCCCCTCCAAGCCAGGCTTAGGGTTGATCATAGCTCTTCATGCTTTTCTTTAAGCTTCTCCCACCCCTTACTGATAAAATACATGTTCACGGTTTAAAGAAACAAACTGAAGCGTACAAAGGTGATACAATAAAAAGTAAAAGCATCCTTGCTCACACTCTCAC
The DNA here is from genome assembly GCA_028644305.1 of Xerus rutilus. Lineage (NCBI taxonomy): Eukaryota > Metazoa > Chordata > Mammalia > Rodentia > Sciuridae > Xerus > Xerus rutilus. The sequence continues at coordinate 65,652,619 of CM053408.1, forward strand.
CCTTTTGAAAGTGTCCACTGAACAGTCTATATGTAACTCTTTTTCTTTTGTTTCAAGCAGAATTGCTCTGTTCCTATTATTCTGTAACTTGATTTATTTTTCACTAATATATTCTTTTCTAATTTTCTAAAATAATACACATAGAACTGACTCCCTTTTTCTCCTTCTTTTTAATGATCATATATAAAAGGCTGTAAGCTACCGTACCCTTACAATTTACCAATTCATAGGAATGGATGGCCATTTATGCTATCTGCGTATTTTCACTAATACAAGTGAATGTCTTCAGGCTCACACATTTTTCAAGTGTATGCAAGTTTATCTATATGATAGATCTCAGAATGCATCACTTTCTTCAGAAGTGGATCTGTAACTCTAAAGTGGAATTACTGGGTTAAAGAACATGTGCACTTGAACATGGATAAATATTGACAAAATACCACCAAAACATGTACCAAATTCATTCCATTATTTGTGCTCTTATATTCAGTATAGTGCCAATGCTTATATTTATCAACTCAGATTATGAGCTAATTATTTCCAAGGAGAAAACCTGTCTTGCCTACAGTCTACAATATTGGTTGTATTGGCTTTTATTTTTTCACCTTTACTAATTTCTTAAGCAGAAAATATTTTCTCATTATGTCATTTACATTTCTTCTCAGTGAGATGCAACATCTTTTATGTGTTTGTTGAATATTTATAATATTTTCCATTTCCTAGTTATGTCCCTTAGAAATTTTTCCATCAAGTTCATTTTTTAAATTGATTTATTCAAGTTACTTGCGTGTTAAATAAATAAGTCTTATGTTTGCTGTGATGAAAATATATTTCCTCTGTAGGCTGTGTTCTGACTCTACTAACAATGTTGTTTACTGTCACCATTATAAATTTATATGTAAATAGATCAATAGTTTTTTTTTAGGCTTTTGGTTTGAGGTCATGGTTGTAACTGCCTTTCCCCCTCCAAGGTTATTTTTTAAATCCACCTTATTTTATTTTCTTCATTTCTATATTTTATCCATCTGAAATTTATTTTACTATAAGAAGGGAGAAGGAATACAGACTTACGTTTATCCCCGAACAGAAGTTTTTCTAACTTTATTTAATAAAAATGTCATCTTTTTCTCACTGAGATGAATAAATAAGTAACATTAAATAAAGTTATATAATAAATATATAATAAATTTATTCTGTTTTTGACCTCTCTGCTTTGGTGTCATCACAAATTATTTTAACCATGTAACTTTATAAAACATTTTTATATTTTAGTTTTAAATATCCTTTAGCTTTTTTACCATGTTATTGTTTTCAGGTGAACTTTTTATCAACTTTCAACATTTTTTCCCAATATTTTGATTTTCTGTACTTTGATTTGACTTGGATAAGTTACTGTGTTGTGAAAGGCCTGAGATTTACTTACCCAGATGGATGCCATGGTATCTCTCCTTTTCCTTGAGCTGAGATCACCCTAATCTATCAAAAAAAAATTACTAAATTGTATGTTATTCAGAATATAATAATTGCAGTCCAAATATTAATCTTTAATCCAGAAAACAGAAATCAACATTCAAAGAAAAACCTTCTTAGGAAGAGGATGTATCTCTGACTGAGAAATCCCATTTGCTAAACAAATAATTACTGAGCACCTTCCATATATGAGGCACTGTGTTAGATCTGTGAAGGCTTCACAAAGGGGAGAGATATCTCCACACTTGAGGGACTTACAGACACACTTCCTGGAAAGCCTATTTTTTTTACTTATTTAAATTCCAGTAACTGGGTGTGAGCTGAGTGTGGAACACACCTGTAGTCCCAATTACTTGGGAGGCTGAGGCAGGAGGATCACTTGGACCCAGGTGTTAGAGACCAACCTGGGCAACACAGCAAATCCCTGTCTCAAAGAAATAAACTAAAACTATGTCTATTACTGCTTTCTTTTAGCCAGGACTGCCACCACAGGGAAGAAAAAGAAGAGGGAGGAAAAAAGAAAAAAAAAAGAAAACACAGGAAAACGCTCTTTCCCACTAAACCAACACAATCCAGATAGCTTCCTTGTGCTTGATTGTGGAAACTTATGCACACTTTGCAAGGCTCCAAGCCTACTGCCTGTTATAAACAGACACATCTGCTCTTTGGGCAGGCCAGTCCAGTCCCTGCTAGGTGCAGAGGTGAAAGGGGCAGTTCTTTGATTGGGATCCCCAGCACACTTTCCATAAATAGACTATTCAAATATGCTGGCATATGTCCAGGACTGATTTAGAAACACAAGTTGCTCCCACCATCCTGGGAACAAAATAGTCTAAAAATTCAACTATAGCCCCAAAGCAAAGTTCAACAGGAAACCACACCAAAAGTCCCTGGAAATATTTAGGCCTGGGTTTCTCAGGCTTTCTGTAGCCTAGTAGTTGGCGCTCTAGTTAGAGTCTAACCCTTATTTCTCCCAGCGTAGTATACGATGGATACAGGATACTTTTAGTTGTAATTTTGCCTATTCAGCCAAATACAATTTTTTGAGCTTCAGTTTCCTCATCTGTAAAAAGAGGAGGGGGCTATTGCTAGCATTGAATGAGATAATATGTATAATAATATCAGACAGCATCTTGTGTTCCATGTGCCAGGGCATGCAAAAAGTACTGAGGTCAATTCCCCAAGGCTGGGGATGTCTGTTCACTAGAGCATAGTAGGCACTGAAAAAATACTTAATGAATGAATGACTTAATACAAGCCTCACAATAATGCAGTGCATTAGATATCAATAATAATGTCTCCATTTTGTATCTGAAGAAGCAGGAGGCACAGAGGTATAAAAATGTTTCACAGTCACAGCTGGTGAGTAGACTCTACTAACTGGAAAGAGACTGGAAGGTATGAACTTGACCCATATCTTGTCTTACTAAGGAGTCTGGCCATAGCTGGCCAAAACTGACACTCATTATTTGTTGATCTAGTGTAATTTGTAAATAATTAAGAAGTATTACTGATCTATCACTCACCTTTTAAGAAGAATTACTCCACAATGGAGTCCAAATTTCCTAAACAATAGAATTTTAAAACACATCCTTCCTGAAGGGCATTACAGTGGTTACATAATTTCCTTTTACTTCTTCCTTGATCCTTATTTCTAAATAGATTTCTCCACATAACCAAACAGTTCTGGGAACAAGGGTTTGGTTTTCTTTACATTTTAAATTCTCTTTTTTCAGTCTGAAGATTCTGCCTTCGTGAAACCCAATGGCAGTATCTTTCCGGAATAATGTTTTAATTAGTTACATTTAGGATGCTGACGAAAAAAGTAGTAACTGTATTTCTCCCGAAAGGCAGAGCCTTGTTATCTGTGTTGAACATAACTCCTTGGAAAGAATTTAGCCTGATCTGTGTGACTTCTTATCAGCAAACAGAGGGGCCTCCAAGTACCCAGAACCCGCAGCCCCAGCAGAAACTACAATTTCCTATATTTGGTCATTCCTAATCAAGGGCCCACATTTCCCACCTGCTGACATAAACGCTAAGGGGAATGATTCATGTTTAATGAATCAGGATTCTGTTGCAATCAAAGAAAAAGGCGAGTCTTTTCAGGAGAAGGCAAACTTCTCCAACGCCGTAATGGACCTCTCTCACCTCAGAAAATAAAATAAAGTAAAATAAAATAAATTGCCTATGTGAAGAGAAGAACATGCTCACAGGATGGATGGGTTCCTCTGAGCCAGCCCACCTGGGACACTGAGAACCATTCCAACTCCCTGATTTTTTTTTTTTTTTTTTTTTTTTTTTTTTTTTTTTTTTTTGGTCTCCAAGACCTTTAGGAACCAGGAGGCAGAGATATCCAACCGGATCCCCTGTGCTGCTAGATGTGATGAAAAATGAATTATCCAGGAAGCCAGGGCAGCTAGGTCTCAGCTGGAGCCCTGCCAGGACCCTAGCTGGGTGATCCTCCCAGGGAATCGCACTTTTGTTCCCCGGGGCTTCAGTTTCCTCGATTCTGAAATGCAGGAAGTGAACTTTACGTCCACTGAGGCCCCTCCAGCCCTGTGCTGCTGGGTTGGTACCCCGCGCCCACGCCACACACTGCTACCCGGCACCGAAAGGCGCTCGAGGGAATTAGTGGGCCTGGCGCACCGACCGCCGCAAGCGGCTGGAGAGGGGGCAGCAGGAGAGGCTCACGGCTGAACTTACCCTGAAGCGCAGCAGAAGGAAACGCGAGTGCCCTAGATCCGCCCGCGAAGGTGTGCGCCCTGGGCACTGGTGCTCCGCCCGCGCTCCGGGCGGCGACCGCACCCCTTCCTCCTGCCCTTCCTCCGGCCTGTGGACTCCACCTGATCTCGGCCCCAGGCCAGGGCACGGGAAGCCGCACCCCTCTGCCGTTGGGGCTTCCGCGTTGCACACAGGAGCTCAAGCCCTTGGCCCAACCGGGTCTCTAAACTTTCCCACTGGCCTCTCCCATGGACCTCATATGGAAATCCATTTCCTCGGTTTTCAGTACATTAAGGTCTTCAGATTTATTGCAGTGCTTATTTTGATTTAGGCACTGTGTATTCAGGGATTGGACAGTCTCCTGATCTCCTGATAAAAGATGTCAGATATCTAAAACAGATAACAGGCAATAACACTTATCTAGAATTTACTTTGTGTCCGGCACTATTCTCAATTCTTTACACCTAAATTGATTTAAATCTGTACTACAGAAACTCCATAAGGTAGATATTATCATTATTCTTTTTATGAGGAAATCGTGACCCAGAGATTACGTAAATTAAGCAAATCAAACAGAAAGTAAATGACAGAGCTGGATTTTCAAATTAATTTTTGGTGGTGCATTATAGTTATACATAATAGTGAGATTCATTGTGACATATTTGTATATGAATATAACAATCTAGTTAATTTCATTTCCCAGTACTTCCCTTTTCTTTTTTTTTTAATATTTATTTTTTAGTTGTAGGCGGACAGAATATCTTTATTTTATTTTTATGTGGTCCTGAGGATCGAACCCAGTGCCTCCCGCGTGCTAGGCGAGCACGCTACCACTGCGCCATAACCCCAGCCCCAGTACTTCCCTTTTCTATCCTTTCCTCTATCCCCCTGTTCCCTTCCTGTGCTCTACTGATCTCTCTTTTAATTTCATTAAATCCACCCCACATGCATACCTTTTCCCTTTTTTCTTTATAGCTTCCATATATGGAAAAAAAACATAGGCTGGTTTCATAATTTGGCTATTGTAAATTGTGCTGTTATAAACATGGGTATGCATGTATTGCTATAGTATGCTAACTGTAATTCTTTTGAATAAATATCCAGGAATGTATAGCTGGGTCTTAAGGTGGTTCCATTCCTAGTCTTTTTTTTTTTTTTTTTTTTAATATTTTTTGGTTGTAGGTGGACACAATACCTTTGTTTTGTTTATTTATTTTTATGTGGTGCTGAGGATAGAGCCCAGTGCTTCATATCTGTGAGGTGACCACTCTACCACTGTGCCACAACCCCAGCCCCCCATTCTTAGTCTTTTGAGAAACTTCCGTACTGATCTTCATAGCGGTTGTACTAATTTACAGTCCCGCCAACAGTGTAGAAATGTTCTTTTTCTCTCACTTCCTCACCAGCACTTATTTGTATCCTTTTTTTTGATACCAGGGATTGAACCAGGGGCACTTAACCACTGAACAGCATCCCCAGCACCCCCTCCCCCCTTTTAGAAAAAATTTGAGACAGAGTCTGACTAAGTTACTAAGGTTGGCTTTGAACTTGCCATTCTTTTGCCTCAGACTCCTAAGCTATTATTTGTATTTCTGATGGTTGCCATTCTAATTGGAGTGAGATGAAATCTCAATATAGTTTTTATTTGCATTTCCCTGATGACTAAAGATGTTGAACATTTTTCATGTATTTGTTGCCATTTGTATTTCTTCATTTGAGAAGCATCTGTTTAGTTCATTTAACCATTTATCAGTTGGACTATTTGGATTTTTTTGGTGTTAAGTTTGTTGAGTTCTTCATATATTTTGGACATTAATCCTCTTTATATTTTTTCCCATTCTATAGGTTCTCTCTTTCCATTCTTAATTGTTTCCTTTGCTGTGCAGAAGCTATATATATATATATATATATATATATATATATATATATATATATGTTTAAGTTGTCAATAGACTTTATTTATATGTGGTGCTAAGAATTGAACCCAGTGTCTCATGCATGCTAGACAAGAACTCTACCACTGAGCTACAACCTATGCCCCAGCTGTGCAGAAGCTTTTTAATTTGATGCCATCCATTTATTAATTCTTGGCATTGTTTCTTGAGTTTTAGGAATCCTGTTGTGGAAATTATTGTCTGTGCAATGATTTATGTGGTGAATTACATTTATTGATTTGTATAGGTTGAACCATCTTTCCATCCCTGGAATAAAACCAACTTGATCATGATGTATAATCTCCTTAGTATATTGTTGAATGCAATTTGCAAATATTTTATTATGGGTTTTTGTATCTATGTTCATCAAGGATATTAGTCTGTGGTTTTCTTTGCTTGATGTGTCCTAATCTGGGTTTTATTGGCTTCAGAGATAGATTTTTGAACCTGGATATTTTAGTAGTCCTTCTGGTAAGCTTATTAATTCTCTAGGATGAGAATTCTAAGATGAGAACCAATGGCTTGGGGAGATAATATGGTGAATGGAATTTTAGGCATTTGAAATAAGAAAACAAATCAAGGAGGCTAAAAATCAAAGCCCTATTTGTATTGAGGGAATTGTGAGCAGTTGTATGTTGAAGAATGTAGTAAACAATAATAAAAGCTACTGTTTATTGGGTATTAGGCATTGGAGTGTTTTATTACATTGCCTTTTTTTTTCTTTTTAATTTTCAAAGCAATTCTAAGAGCTGCTAGTTTATTAGCATTTGTAGAAAAGGAAACATAGCTTAGAAAGGTCAGTGATTTACCCAGAGGCCACTTAAGTGAAAAGTATCATAGCTGGAAATTGGTCAGCATTGGACTCAGTCCTAAAGTTACTCCACCTTCGGGCAGAGCTAAATCAAGAATGACGTATTTCCTGTATTTGAGAATAATTTAGCAACTAAATAGGAATTATTAAAGTTTTTGAGAGAGATAGGTATGGAATACACCTTCTAAAAAGAGTTCAAGTTTTATTTAAAAAATGAATCAGAAAAGGAAAAATTAAACTCCTATTGGGAGATTTTATTTTATTTTATTTTTCATGGTGCATAAACCGTTCATGTGTTTCTTTCTTTCTTTCTTTTTTCCATTTTTCTGTCTTTTTAAAAAAATTAATTAATTTAAATGCATTTCAAGTCATAGTACATATATAGAACTCAATGTTTCCATCTCTCTGGTTGCAAACCAGATAGAGTCACAGCATTTGTGTCTTCATACATGCACCTAGGGTAGTGATGACCATCTCATTCAACCATCTTTACTACACCCATTCCCCCTTCTCTCCCCCCATTTCCCCCCTACTCCATCAAGAATTCCTTCATTTCTCCCCATTCTCACCCCCTCTTATATGTCAGCATCCACTAGTCAGAGAGAACATTTGGCATTTTTGGGGGGGGATTGGTTTTCTTCACTTAGCATAATATTCCCCAATTCCATCCATTTACCTGCAAATGCCATAATTTTATTCTCTTTTATTGCTGAATAATATTCCATTGTGTATATGTACCACAGTTTCTTTATCCATTCATCTATTGAAGGGCATCTGGGTTTCTTCCACAGTTTAGCAATTGTGAATTGTGCTGCTATAAACATTGAGGTGACTGCTTTATTGTAGTGAGCTTTTTTTAAATCTTTAGGGTATAGGCCAAGGAGTGGGATAGCTGGATCAAATGGTGGTTCCATTCCATGTTTTTTAAGAAATCTCCATACTGCTTTCCAGATTGGTTGTACCAATTTTCAGTCCCACCAGCAATGTTTGAGTGTACCTTTTTTACC
>CM053408.1:65661064-65690766 GCA_028644305.1 Xerus rutilus
TTGATTTCCAGTTTTCCCAGCACCATTTGTTGAAAAGGCTATCTTTTCTCCAATGAATGTTTTTGGCACCTTTGTCTAGTATGAGATAGCTGTATTTCTGTGCATTACTCTCTGTGTCTTCTATTCTATACCATTGGTCTACATGTCTATTTTGGTGCCAGTACCATGCCATTTTTGTTACTATAGCTTTGTAGTAAAGTTTAAGATCTGGTATTGTGACGTCTCCTGCTTCTCTTCTTGCTCAGGATTGCTTTGGTTATTCTGGGTCTCTTATTTTTCCAAATGAATTTCATGATTGCCTTTTCTATGTCTATAAGAAAGGACTTTGGGATTTTAATTGGGATTTCATTGAATCTATATAGCGCTTTGGGCAGTATGGCCATTTTAATAATATTGATTCTGCCTATCCAAGAGCATGGGAGGTCTTTCCATCTTCTAAGATCTTCTTCAATTTCTTTCTTTAGTGTCTTGCAGTTTTCATTGTAGAGGTCTTTCACCATTCTTGTTAGATTCATTCCCAAGTATTTTATTTTTTTGGAGGCTATTGTGAATGGAGTAGTTTTCCTAATTTCTCTTTCAGAGGACTTGTTGCTGATGTATAGAAATGCATTTGATTTATGGATATTGATTTTATATCCTGCAACTTTGCTGAATTCATTTATCAGTTCTAGAAGTTTTCTGGTGGACTTTTTTGTATCCTGTAAGTATAGGATCATGTCATCTGCAAATAATGATAGTTTGAGTTCTTCTTTTCCTATTTATATCCCTTTAATTTCTTTCGTATGTCTAATTGCTCTGGCTGGAGTTTCAAGGACTATATTGAATAAGAGTGGTGAGAGAGGGCATCCCTGTCTTGTTCCAGTTTTTAGAGGGAATGGTTCCAATTTTTCTCCATGTAGGATGATGTTGGCCTTAGGCTTAGCATATATTGCTTTAACAATGTTGAGGTATGTTCCTATTTGACAAAATACAGCACCCTTTCATGTTTAAAACACTACTGGGAGATTTTAGAGAGCCATTGGGAGTTTAAAAAATAAGAACTAATTAAAAATGGCATCCCTAAGTGCAAAAGCAAAGGATGGAGGTCAGAAGAGAATGGATGCGCTTTCTCTTCTTCGAAGGTGGAAGAAATTCTAGGATTTGTTTAATTTAAGCCAAATTACAGAATGACAACCAAGAGGAATGGGGTGACACAAATTGTCTAGAAGAACAGTTTAAAACAGCTCCCACAGTCTGTGTTTGGAAACATTGATATTAAAAATTTTTAAGTTGTAAAACATTTTAAAGATACTATGAGAATATATAATGTTATAATAATATAGATTACCTACATATCAATGACCTAGTTATATCTAATCTTAAACATTAAGCTATATTTAGTTGGAATATTTCTCAAGATGTTTTTTAAGACATACAGATATAATTTGTTTTCCTTGAGTATCCTTTTCCTGATCCATTTGTCTCTTTCACGTGTACTCTCTCTGTTGCTTTTTCCCCAGACACAGCTCAACAATAAACTCAGTGTTATTATTATTATGTATGATATTATACTAGTTTCAAACTATTGATGTATCCATAAATATTATGTAATACTGTTTAGCATGCTTTAAAACTTTTTAAATAAATGGCATTGTGATGTATATTCTGCTACTTACTCTTGCTGTCCAACTCCAGCGATTGTAGGAGCTACTCTCATTCATTAACTTTAACTGCCCTATGTATTCTGTTTTATGGTCATATCATGGTTTACTTATCATTCTCCTGCTGATGTATACTACATAGTTCAATATTTTGCTACTATTAATAATGCTGCAGTAAACATTATTGTACATATCTTCCTGTTTGAAAATGTGTGAGTTGTTGGCTTAACCACTTGAAATAAAGTAGAAAAGGAAACAAGATGAACACTGAACGCTTGCAATAGGAATGCTTTGTTAATACCAAAAGGTAGGAATAGACTTGATGATCGGGTTACTCTCTTACAACTTCTTTTAAATTGGGGTGGGGGGAGTGAGAGAGAGAGAGAGAGAGAGGAAGGGAGAAAGAGAGAGAGAGAAATGGATCAGGAAGGACATGTGAAAAAAATTTAAGAGGATGAAAAAGTGTATCTGTTAGCTATTGGTGCCATAATGCTACATTACAAACCACCCCAAAGCATGGGACCTTAGAACAAATCATTTATTCTGTCAGATAGGTAGGATGACGGGGTGGCTGTTCTCTGTGTGTTCATTCTGGGGCCCAAGTACACAGCAGCTACCTGGAGGAAGATCTTCTCCTAGTGATGTCAGAGGACAAGAGGGCGCTCACAACTGCACAGCACCTTTTAAGCACTTGCTTGCATTTTGACTGTGAACATTTTGTTGAAAGGAAGTAACATGTCTGAGACCAAAGTCACAGGATGGAAAAGTACACTTTGCCCTTTGGAGTGAGGGAGCAGAGGAATCTTTCTGAGCAATAATTAATCTACCTCAGCTGTACCCAGGGGGTGGGAGCTAGCAACATGGCTAAACTTTGTCAGATGGAAGAACAACTAGAGAAGTCCCTTTATCGGTGTTCGGGCCTAGGTAAGATAGAAATATTTAAGCTCTCAAGATCTCAGGAGAATATTGAGCATTAAAATAAAAGCTTTCTAGCTCTTATCAACCAAAAAGCCATCAAATATTGTTTTTGTGCTTGGAATTATAATATAATCCATAATATTAACTAATATTTTAAAAGCATCTACTGAATGTCAGTATTCTAAATGCTTTGCATTCATCATCTTTAATTTTCACCCTGATCAGTTGAGGTAGGTCCTACTAAGTATTATTTTTAGGAGATGAGTAAACTGAAGAGTATGATCCTGACCCAAGGTTGCACAGCCAGTAAATTGGGTGGTTGACTTTGCCAACGTAAACAACAAAGATAAATTGTCCAAAGAATAATGATAATTATTTGAGAATAGTATAGTATTGCAATGGGAATACATGTACTATAGAAAATGATGAGAATACTTAAGGCAGCTGAGGCCAGGGGAAGTTTCTAAAGGCAAAAATTAAGAAAATGCTATAAGATGTGCTGAAACAATAATCCTTAATCACAGGATTAATAACAAGGGTGGTGCCAGTCTGAAGCTGGTCACACTGTTGCTGGACACATATCCTTGCAGATTTTTTTGTAAGGTTGTGGTAGTCTTTATTTAGGTTCTTCCAGATTTTTTGATGATAGTTACTATCAGTCAATCATGTGTGAGAACACTTCCTATAACTTCATAGCTTTTTGTATTTTGGTTGTGGTTAGAGTTGACATGAGTGATTCCATTTTTAGTCTAACTTTCCCAGTTTCAAACCCAAGTAGCCTGGATCCAAAGCTTAACTTAATCACTACAATGAATAACAAAAGAATCTATACATGCCAAGAGGCTGACCAAAGGATCCCCCTTGAGGATGAAAGAAAGGAGAAAGCACCAGCCAGTAATGTAGGTGAAACCATTCTTCTTTTGAGTTCAAAAGGGCAAGTTATAGTCACATTCTAGCAACAGGTACTAGTTTTACCCATCAATTGACAGGGAATAAACATAGGCTAAGCAGGATCATACACTGAGTGGGTCCATTCCATTTACGGAAATACAATTATTCAACAAAAGACACTCATCTGCAACCTTCAGGTTTATGTGCAGCAATAGGAGAAAGGGCAGGTGCTTTGGGTTTTCTGGATTTTGCCATTCAGAGCTCTGTAGGATATTATGATAGCACATGTGTGGGCAGAATAATGGCACCCAAAACCGTCCAACATAATCCCTGGAAACTGTGAATATGTTGTGTCACCTTTTGAGGGAGAGTCATGGAATTAAGGTTGCTAATCAGCTTACATTAACATAACAAGATAATCCTGGATTATACAGATAGGCCCAATGTAACCACAGTAGTCCTTAAATGGGGAAGAAGGAGGCAGAAGAGAGAATTATAGAAATGGCAAGGTGAGAAAAAATCAATGGGTCATTACTAGCTTTGAAGATGGAAGTTGAAGATGGACCCAAGAAAAGCAAATGGCATCTAGGAATTGGAAAAGAAAAGGAAGTGGATTCTCTCCTAGAACACAACTCGGATGACACCTTGATTCTAGCCCAGTGAGGCCTGTTTCTGACCTCTGACTTCAAAACTCTAGGAAAATAAAAATCATTCTAAGTCACTAAGTTTGTATAAATTTGTTACAACAGCAATACAAAACTAAGAGTAACACTTCTAGACATGACCTATGTTGGGTATTGTTTTCTGCTTCCTTCAAAGCTGTGCAGTTAGAGCATCCTATGAAAATCAAACATTAAGTAAACAAATATTGCTATGGTTTGGATCTAGAATGCCCCCTAGAGCTCATGTATTGAAAGCATGGTCCCCAGAACAGCAGATAACAACAATAACCAAAAATCCTGAAAGAGGACAGAGGACAAAAATAGCTACAGAGGAGCAATGATAAGAATTACACCTGGCTTCTCCTTAAAATCCATGCAAGCAAGAAGAGAGTAGAGTGAAATAAAGTGTTGAGAGAAAAACCCAGCAACCTAGAATTCTGTACACCACAAACACACCCTTCAGAAGCAAAGGAGAAATAAAGATTTTCTCAGACAAACAAAAAACAGGGAATTTATTGCAAGTAGACTTGGCTTGTAAGAAATACTAAAAAGAAATTCTTTAGAAAGAATGAAAATGATAAAGATCAGAAGCTACAATCTCTAAGCAAAAAGAAGGAACAAATGAAGGTAAATTTTTTTTTTAAAAAGTTTATTTTTCTTGTTCTTGATTGATCTAACAGGTAACAGTTTGTTTAAAATAGCCACCGCAACAATGCATTCAAGTACATATATGCTTATGTATAAGTGAAATGAATGACAGTAACTCTGCAAGGAACTAGAGGAAGACTTCATAGTGTTTTGTTACTTAAGTCCATTAAAAAGATAATAAAGAAGTACTGTAAGCAACTGTATACCCACAAATTTGCCAATCTAGATGAAGTGGACTTCAAAGACACAATGTGACATAAGTCACATGAAGAAACAGGACAATCTAAATAGGCCATTACTTATTAAGGAAATTGAATTAATAATTAATAACCTTCCCCAAACAGGAAGCACCAGGCACAGATGGGTTTATTGGGCAATTCTTTTTTTTTTTTTAAATATTTTTTAGTTATACATGGACACAGTGTCTTTATTGTGTTTATTTATTTTTATGTGGTGCTGAGGATCAAACCCAGTGCCTCACACATGGGAGGCAAGCACTCTGCCACTGAGCCACACCCTCAGCCCTTATTGGGCAATTCTACTGAACATTATGAAACGAAATTTTGCCAGTTCTCTACAATCTCTTTCATAAGAGAGAAGCAGAGGGAATACTTTCTAATTCATTCCAGGAGGCTAGTGTTACCCACATACGTTACAAGAAAAGATAATTACAGAGCTCTATCTCTCATGAACATAGATGCAAAAGTCCTCAACAAAGTATTTACTAATCAAATACTGCAATGTATAGAAAGACTTATACCTGGAAAAACAAGTAGAATGTATCCTAGCTGTACAAGGCAGGTTCAGCATTCAGAGATCAATTAATGTAATCTACTTAAGGGTAGACTGAAGAAGAAGAAGGAAAAAAAGCATATCATAGCAACAGATGCAGAAAGAGCATTTGACAAAATCCATTGCTTGTTCATGATAAAAACTCAATATACTAGAAACAGAAGAAACTTCCTCAACTTGACAAAGAGTCTCTATCAATAAGTCCACAGCTAACATCACTTTTAATGGTGAGAAACTTGAAGCTTTCCCATTAAGATTGAGAAGAAGACCAGTATGTCCCCTCTCACCTCTGCTTTTAACATTGTTCTGGGAATCTTAGCTAATGCAATAAAATGAGAAAAGGAAATAAAAGGTATTCAGATTGGGAAAGAAGAAATAAAACTATGTGCACAATGTAATTGTTTTTTAAAAATATTTTTTATTTATAAATATACACAATATCTTTATTTTGTTCATTTTTTTCAATATGGTGCTGAGGATCGAACCCAGTGCCTCACAGTGCGAGGCAAAAACTCTGCCACTGAGCCACAGCCCCAACCCCACAACGTAATTGTTTATGTAGAAAATCCAAAAGAATTAAAAAAGGACAAATAATGGCAACCAAAACCTCCTGGAACTAATAAACAATTATAGAATAGTTGTTGGATATAAGTTAATATGTAAAACTCAACCACTCTCCTTATATCAGCAATGAACAGGTGAAATCCAAAATTAAAAGCTCAATATCACTTACATTAGGGTCCTCCAAAATGAAACACTTAATGTGTAAATCTAAGGAAACATGTAGATCTCTATGAGGAAAGCTACAAAGCTCTGATGAAAAGAATCGAACAAGAATTAAACAAATGAAGAGGTATTTCATATTTATTGATGGAAGACTCAATATTGTTAAGATGTTAGTTCTCCCTAACTTGATTTATAGATTTATGCAATTCCAATCAAAATCACAGCAAGTTACTCTGTGGATATTGACTGATTTTAAAATATATGTGAACAGGCACCGGCTCAGAATAACCAAAATGATTTTGAAGGAAAAGAAGCAAGTTGGAGGACTAGTATTACCTGACATTCCATGAGGCATTCCATAAAGCTACAAGAAATCAAATAGTGTAGTATTGGTGAAAAATAGACAAACCCAGAAAACAGAGAAGAGATTCCAGAAATGGACCCACAGAAGTATGGTAAACTGACTCGTGACAAAGAAGCAAGGGTGATACAGTGGAGAAATGACTTTCTAGACATCCCCATACAAAAAGTGAACTCAGACATAGACCTTACACTTTTCACAAATACTAAATCAACGTGGATCACAGCTTCAATGTAAAACACAAACAACAAAACTATTAGAAGATAGCATAGGAGAAAATCTAGATCACTCTAGATTCTGAAAATCCAGAAATGAGATGAGATGAGACACCAAAGGCACAAAGTCTGAAGGACAGGATGATAAGCTAGATGTCATTAAAATTTAAAAATTCTGCAAAAGACATTGACAAGAGAATAAAATGACAATCCCCATATGGGAAAAAAATATTCAAAAACACATCTAAGGTAAAGGACTCTTATCTAAAATATATTCTTAAAACTCAACAGCAAGAAAATAGGTCAAACACCTTGACAGACACCTCATCAGAGAAGACTTACTGATGACAAATAAGCATTTAAAAAGATCCTCCACATCATATGCCATTAGGAGAATGCAAATTGAAATTACAATGAGATATCACTACACACTTATTAGAATGGCCAACATCTTTCTAGAACACTGATAACACCAGATGCTGGTGAGGATGTGGGCCAACAGAAACTTTCTTTCATTGCTGGTGAGAATACAAAATGGTACAGCTACTTTGAAAGATAATTTGGCTGTTTCTTACAAATGTAAGTATACTCTTACTATATATTGTGGGTTTTAGGAGAAGAGCAACATCAGGAAGGCCATGACAGTTGGGGAATGAGACACAATTGAACTGGTAGTGAACATCCATAAACATAATTTGGATACATTCCTACTTTCTTTTTTATTTTAAATTAGTGTGCTCTATATTTCTCCATCAGTGATATAGTTTGCCTTACTCCTATTGCTGTTTTTCTGAGAAAAGTTTAGTGAAATTTAAAGAAAAGGAGTAGGTCTAACGAATGGCCATATAGTTTGTGCACTTCTTGGTTTATTTACAATAACTTTGTTAGAATGTATTTTTCTCATCTTTCAGCAGGTGGTACTCCATGCTTTTTGGGGGGAGGTAACTGGGATTGAACCCAGGGGCACTTAATTACTGAGCCACATCCCCAGCCCTTTCTTTGTTGTTGTTCTAATTAGTTATACATGACAGCAGAATGTATACTGGAGCACAACTTTTCATTTCTCTGGTTGTACACAATGCAGTCACACCATTTGTGGAATCATACATGTATCTAGGATAATGATGTCTGTCTCATTCCACCATCTTTCCTATCCTCATGCCCCTCTCCTCCCCATCCTCCTCTTTGCCCAATCCAAAGTTCCTCCATTATTCCTGTGTCCCCACCCCCATTATGGATCAGTGTCCACTCATCAGAGAGAACATTCGGTCTTTTGGGGATTGGCTTACTTCACTTAGCATGATATTCTCCAACTCCATCGATTTACCTGCAAATGCCATAATTTTATTCTCTTTTATTGCTGAGTAATATTCCATTATGTATATATACCATAGTTTCTTTATCCATTCATCTGTTGAAGGGCATCTAGGTTGGTCTCACAGTTTAGCTATTGTGAATTGAGCAGCTATATACATTGATCTGGCCACATCACTGTAGTATGCTGATTTTATGTCTTTTGAGTATAGACCAAGGAGTGTGATAGCTGGGTCAAATGGTAGTTCCATTCCAAGTTTTCTAAGGAATCTCCATACGCTTTCCAGAGTGGTTGCACCAATTTGTAATGCCACCAGCAACTTATGAGTATACATTTTTCCCCACAACAACACTTATTGTTGCTTATATTCTTGATAACTGCCATTCTGCACAGCCCTTTTAAAATATTTTATTTAAAGACAGGGTCTCACTGAGTTACTCATGGCCTCACTAAGTTGCTGAGGCTGGCTTTGAATTTGAGATCCTCCTACCTCAGCCTCCTGAGCCGCTGGGATTACAGGTGTGCATCACCGCACCTGGCTACTCCAAATTTTTAGCTTTGACTCAGTATAAGTACCTTGGCCTGATTGTGTGTGAGCTGGAAAGATGGGAGCAGTCCTCAAAGCTGGGTCCTGGGACCTGGAAACTTGTTAGAAATGCACTTTTTCTCAGATCCTGTTGCACATCTGATGTTTTAGCAAGTCCATCAGCTTAAGAACAGTATAAATTAGGGTAGAAGAAAGATGGCATACTCCAAATGCAAAAGTAATAGGTGCTCCAAATTAATCACTTCCTAATTATTTTTTGTACATTTTAAGCCTAATGCAACTTAAAGTTTGAGAACCTCTTGTTTAAGAGGAGCTTCAATGGCAAAAGTAGAGATGGATTTGCTTAAAACCCAAGTGTATGGGGAACCTGCAAGATTTGCAAATCTGAAGTGATAAGCTTTCTACCAAAAGAGAAAATATGACTGTATTCTGTACTGTATTCTGCATTGTAACTCCCATTCAGAGATTGACTGTTAAATCCCAGATAATCCTGGAAATTGAGACTAGCATAAGTGGAAGGTGGGAAATATGTATTGAGAGCTTATTATTTATGCCAGACTTTGAGTAACTCATTTTATATACATGATCTTATATCCTGTTGAGTCAACTGTAAATTAGGTGTGGTTGCTTCTATATTGCAAATACAGAGAGACAGAATGATTCAGTTAAGTCCGCAGGTTGTAATCCACACAACCAGGAAGTAATAGGGCTGGATTTATATCTGGAAGGAAATGAGTAACAGGTGATGTTTACATGGAGGATTTATTTTAATTATTCAGGTTTAGGATTTAACCTCTTTGGTTTCAGGGTATCAACTTTAAAATAAAATGCACTCTAACAGTTTTCTGAGCCTGCTTACCATGATTTAGACTAGAATCATTTCATCATACTATAAAACTCTTATTGTTTCCCCAAAGGATGACTTTTTTCAAAAGGCAATGTTAGATGATGTTAGGGTCTTAGAAACCAGGCTTATAGTCATCCAGAAAAAAAGAATTTAAAAAACATTGTTTTTAGCTGGGTGTAGTGGCTCACGCCTGTAATCCCAGCAACTTGGGAGGCTAGGCAGGAGGATTGCAAATTCACAGTCAACCCCAACAACTTAGCAAGGCCTTAAGCAACTCAGTGAGATCCAGTCTTTAATATTTTTTTAAAAGGATGAG
This sequence comes from Xerus rutilus, assembly GCA_028644305.1. NCBI lineage: Eukaryota > Metazoa > Chordata > Mammalia > Rodentia > Sciuridae > Xerus > Xerus rutilus. The sequence continues at coordinate 65,670,943 of CM053408.1, forward strand.
GGATGAGGCTTGGTGGTTAAGTGCCCCTGGGTTCAATCTTGGTAGCAAAAAACAAACAACAAAAAAACACCATTATTTTTGAAGAAATTTTCATGATTCTGAATACTTGGAACTGTTCCATAGTTTTATAAGAAATTAATTTACCTGTCACATTTTCTCTCTGCTTGACAGAACTATTTACAAGTCAAATATAAAATTTTAGAGCAAAGTTACTAAGGTATATTTAAAAAGTATGGCAAAATGTGAGGGTAAAACCAAATGACTGAGTGGTTATAGATATTAAATATTTGTTTGCTCTTATAATGGTATGCTGGAGCTAGCTCATACCAGCACGTGAAAGCCAACTGCTAAATGTTCAGAAATTTTACAAGTTAGTTGTTAAACACAGCTATTTCTTTACATTAAATTGAAGTCTGGCACAGTGGCACATGCCTATAGTCTTAGCTGTTTGGGAGGCTGAAGCAGGAGGATTCCCTGAGCCCAGGAATTGAGATCCTGTCTGAAAAAAAGATTAAATTAGCACACACCGTTGATGGAATTAAGTTTAAAGCAAAGGTAATAGGTGCTTAAAATTAATCACTTCCTAATTATTTTTGTACATTTTAGTATTGATGCTCTTGAGGATACTTAAGTCTATTGCATGGATATAGTGAAAATACTATAAAAACTAGTACTACTGTGCATTTCTTTTCAACTCTGTATTCTGTGAAGTTCTGCTGGTAAATTTAATTCAGCCATGGCTGGAGTAAATACAACACAAACCTCAGCAAATGCTACAAATCAGGCTTCCTTTGTTTCCAAAAGTGGGTTTTTAATCATTTATCAGTGCACCACTCTTTATAATATAATAAAGGGCAAATTTAAATTAGAGACATGATTTGAATTCAAGTGTTTGTGATTTTTATTATAAAACTGAAACCAAATGACATCGAGCTTAAGAATAGTATAAATTAGGGTAGAAGAAAGTTGGCATACTCAAAGTATTTCAATAAACAGTTAAATAAAGGTTCTATTTACAGAAGTGTGGGCAAGGTTAAGTTAAGGTATCCACAGGGATGCTGATGTCCCTGAGACTAGGAACAGCATGGTCATTGCTACCTCCACACTTGCATGGGCAAGAGAGGGAAGGGATTTATCCAGAACCTGCAAGAACTAAAACTGTGGAACCTGCAATAATACAACTTGTGGCTCGGATGGAATGCAGCCCTGGCCAGAACCACAGCAAGGCAGATGGGGCAGGGAGAGCTTTGACACTCCCCAGCTCTTCTCTCCTATCTGTGGCCGCACCTGGCCAATCAACCTGGAAGCAAAGACAAGGGAGCCTTGGAGAAGCAGTTAATGCAGGTCAGTTTCCTGGAGCACTGAGCAGGGCATGGTCAGTGGGGAACAAACAAAGTCAGCAGCATAGTGATGCTGGGAGTGACTGGCATTGATCACTAGTTCATTTTTTTTTTTGGTACTGGAGATTGAACTCAGGGGCACTCGACCATTGAGCCACATCCCCAGCCCTATTTTGTGTTTTAAATAGAGACAAGGTCTCACTGAGTTGCTTAGCGCCTCGCCGTTGCTGAGGCTGGCTTTGACTAGTTCATTTTTGAAACATTCCTTAGTGGGATATATAAGGGAGGCATCTTGAACTGGCTTTTGACTATTTATGAAAGTTTTCTCGAAGACTGGGATCCTAATAGACTTTTATCACTTGTTGACTAATCTTAGAACCAAAATGAGCCTAAGGATAAAATTCTACTAGCTTTTAAAGAGAGGGATGCAGCATGGGTCTATGACAGTCTATCAAGCAAGTAATGGAATTTTTCATGACAAGCATTAAATCTAGGTTATAGGGGCTTGCAGCCATTTTTAAGCAACGCCAAGTTGTGCTTATGGAGGCCTTCAAGGATTTGAAATTCTGATGTTCATATGGAACTTCCAAAGAAAATTATCTAGGACAATTACTTCAGAGTTGTTATGAGGACAATGAGGTACAAAATGTAAAGGAGTTATTGCGTTTGACTGTAACATTGCCAGAGGTCCCCAATATATTTGATATTGTTCCTAGAATTTTACCAGAGCTCTTCACTGCTCACAGTGGAACAATCCAAAGGGTCTTGTTAAGAGTTGTCTCTAGCTTGTTTGGGGACAAAATCTGTATTACACGTTGTAGTATTTTAACATTGAGTCGAGGCATACAAAACTATGGATACTGGACTACATATAACCTTCAAAATCCTCAATTTCTTGTACAGAACTTAATAACATAGTTAAGTTATTAATATAGTCCTCCTTCCTCAGTGCTAAGTTTCTCCAATACCTCTATTTAAATTCTAAATGGAACTGTGTTTTCTGCCAGTCATATTCCAAGATTCCTAAATTTTATGGCTATGAAATTTCAGGTCTCAGATACATTTTTATAGACAATCCTAATAATACGTAGATTGGTCCCTGGTATAGCTTCTACATCATGCACCCTAGAAAAATGCACTCTAGGAGCAGAGTCTGCTCTTAGCAAGACACAGTGAGCATTTGAAGTTTGTTGAGTGCATGGTTCCTAGAAACTTCTGGGTTTGGTTTGGCATTCCTTGCCCAGATTTCATGAAAACACACTTTCTCATCTTACTGAGTTTGCAAATGTGCCAAAAGAGCCCTGCTGGTCATTGTCACTTTTTGTTTTTGTTTTATCAGAGGGTAAAGGAACACAAGCGCACAGGCTTGCAGAATGCCAAGATGGTCTGGGCGCAGTTCCATTCTGTCACTGCCATTTTTCTCTTCTCAAGCCAAAAAAACTCCCTCTCTTTTTTTAAGAGCTCTGATCATCTCCAGGGTGAGTTATGGACACTTAACAAATCTTGGCATGTGCATAAAAGGACATAGTCGTCTTCATACTGTATCAAGTATCTTGAGAGAAGGTTTGATGATTAATATAGTATAAATAATTATTACACATGGAAATACGTATTACATATGGAAAATCTAAATTTTTCCTCTTTCTCCTAGTGTTTCTGCCCTGATTGAAAAAGAAAAGCTACAATGATGTGAGGATATGTAATTTATTCAGCATTTTGTTCTTAACAGAGTTAATCTGTTTCAGATTTAACAGTATTGGAGGAGTCTTTCTTTAAAAAAAACTCGACTCAAATTTTCAAATGATTTTGCCATCTTGGTGGCAATGTCTGTGTTAATGAGATGACTGATTTAAAAAGAATACAGCAAAACAACAACAACAACAAAACAACCAGACTGTTTTTTATTAATACAAATTTATATAGTGGCATATGGTATTGGTAAAATCAAAAATTCATAACACACAAATTCATACTGGAAATACAAAAAATCATTTGAGGATCAAGAAATCAGGTTGACAGCACCACGAATGTTTTACTCAGTCTGAGCAGGTGTGTAGGATCCAAGAATAACAAATACCTATAGGAAACTGAGACTGAATATCATAAAACTGTGCAAATACATTCCACACTATTTCCCATCCAACAACAGGGATCTGCAGGAGTCCTCCAGGAGGCCTGGGGTAATATAAAAGGGCAGCAAGGCAGAAAAAATGGTTCAGACCATTATTTCTTTTAACCTTCACAGCCGGCCTACGATAGCAAGTAGCAACCCCTGAGGGTTTTTTGTTCCTTCTCACCTGAAGGCATGATATAAAAGGTTAGTAAAATACACACAAGGCATTAGTGAGCAAGTTAGAGAAATGGAAAGCAAAGCTTTCCTTGAAATATAATCCACATTAGTCACCAAATTATCTGATCCCTAAGATGAAGCATAAAATGTAAATGAAACGAACACTTCTACATCCAAGGGGTAAATCTCAACTCTGCATCTCTTAACACTATTTAACAAGCACGCATTCACTAGAGAAGTACCGACATTCCAAAATGTGTACATAATGGGGTGAAGGGGCAGAGAGAAAGGGAGGCAGGAATATTGCAAGGCTTTCTCTTCCCAAAATTCGTCCCTCCCAGGTCCTCGCCCGATGTTGCCCCTGTCACTCCACACCCTTACGTGGAGGCTGCCAGGAGCACTCCTGGGCTTCCATCTCTCTCTCCATACTAGTTTCATTCTGCCAACTGTCTGCAATCTTCCCAAACACATGTCCTCTTCAGCAGTAATGGAAGGGGTGTGCAAGAAGAACATCTGAGCAAATGGAAACGCGTTGCTTTAATGTGTGAGCATTCTGGCACTCAGAGCAGCGACAAGTAATGGGATGCTGCTCTACAGATGACTGGCTCCCTGTCCTTGCAGAATTAGCATTCAACCCTCCAGGTTGTTCTGGTGAAGACTCCGTGCCAGGCTAATCAGCTCTCCAGCCCTGAGACCCAAGTCTGGATGTTCTGACGCTGAGACAGAAGTTTTGCCTGAATGGCCCAAGCTGGTCTGAAGTAGCACCTCTCCAGCCAGGAATTTCTGGGCTCATCCCAATTCATCTTCTCTTGAGAACCTTACACTTATCTCAGAACATGAAGTCAGACTTCCCCTTAAATCTCCTGTTCTGGGAGCCAATTCAGTCTCATCTCCTGTTAGTACATTATTACGACTTTCTGTTCATGCCTCCTGAGGATCACTGCCAGTCATGCCTCGGTAAAGCAGTGGTTTTTTTTTTTTCCCCCAATTAGAGTATCATTTCATAATCCAAGTAAAAGAGATAAGTTTTCCTCTACCTGCCCTTGTCCTTTTGCCAACTACACTCTCTCACCTTCATCTTCTAAACATATTCCTCTATCACTCACCCATGGCACTGTCATTCATTCACTCGGCAAACACTTCTGGAGTGCCTGCCTGTGACAGGCACTGCTGAAGAACCAAAAGGTGTGGCTCATGCAGGTCCCACTCTCAAGGAGCTTGGCGTCTGATAGAGTGGCTTAAAACTTTCCATGGTTCATTCTTTTTGGGTTTGTGTATCCTAGTGTTTCCAGTTTGGAATGTTCTCAAAGAGCTCGACTCCTTCTAACACAAACATTACACAATGTGAACGGTCTGTCATTTGCTCAGTGGCGATGGTGTGCCGTGCATCAGGAAGAGAACATGTGTTTTACTCCTGAATAATGGAACTGCACCTCCAGTTCAAAACAACATGACATGCATGCTTATGTTTTTGCCAATAAGGCAGGAATAAAAGAGAGGCAAAGGCAAGCCGTGAGCACACCACACACACAATAGGTAAGCTGATATGTGAACGCTAAGTTATTGTAAAGCCACGAGTTTATGGCCTTGTCACGTGCTGATATGGTAAAAATAAGTGCCTGAGCTACCAGAAAAGAACCCCCAAAGAGAAATCCCTGAAATTCTGCACCAAAGACAGTGCTTCCATCTCCTAGGTGACAGACAGCAAGGAGGACCAGTGTATACCTGTTTTTTCTGATTTCACTCCAATCTGGGCTTCCTCTTAAATCACTTGCTTCCCTAAAACACTAACAAAATTAAATACCCACTGCTAACAAAGCATGTGGGCTTGTCTATTACTGGATTGGGCAAAGCCTGGGGTAGCAGGAAGTGTGGTCAATGTTTTTTAGGCATCCACGGCATACAAAGACCAGGGTGCACTGATTCTATTCTGTAGCATCCTTCTTCAGGACCAGGTCCCTACATTCCCCAGGTCAGTCCTCTCTGCTTTGAAATACTTGCAGAGAAGTCCTCTAGTCTGAAGCACCTGAAGACCTCCTATTTGTGTAAAAGGTTTGGAAAAGCAAAGTATACTCAGAGGTCATGGTGCATGGGCCATCAGGAGGAAACAATGTTCAACTAGAACTGTTGTACTGATTAGTAGATTTTTTAATGGAATCTGGGTGTCAGCAATTGGTACTCTACTGTCCAGAGTCCATGAAAAGCCCAAGAAAGAGAATACTGGAGGAGGGGGAGGAAGCCAAAAGTCCTATACCCAACTGACTCTCAGGGAAACCTGCCACATTCCATTTCCAGTCCTCTGAACTCTACCAGCTAACCTAACTGTCCAACACCTGTCCTAATGCTCAAATACTTGCTTTCTAAGATCAGCCTTTCACAGGTACTCCTAGTGGCTGCTGAGACTATGAAAGGGGTCCACAGAATTATCTCTATTCTAGTACTCCGGGGCTCTCAGTGGTTCTTTGATTCACGAGGTAGCTCAGTTGAGTTGATGCATGTGATGTGTGCCGTCCGCCACTCAAAGCTATAGTTTTCCCTTTTTTTTTTTTTAAGTCTGCAAGATTATAAAAATACCAGTATTTCCCCGTTTTATAAAAATGATTTCAGATAAAAATACACATGGGTATCCTCCATTAAACTTCCGTTCCATCTTGTAAATTGTTGTGGACTCTGACTTCTAGATTCAATTTTTTTACTTTAGCACCTTTGAACGTGTAGGCCCCCTCTGTGTCACTCAGTATGTTGACATTCCGCACAGTGCAGTACTGTCTGTTTACGTTCTTCTCCACCCTGTCCTGGTTCCTCTTGGGCACATCCATCTTGGTGTTCAGAGGGTATTCTTCCAAAATGTCCTCTGTGGGCTGTTTCTTCCTCTGTTTCTGGCATTTTCTGGTGATGAAGCAAGCCACCAAAAGCAGCAGAAGTAGAAGCAGGATAGCAGCCAGGGCGCTGCCAACAGATGCCCCAGTTTGGGACAGAGAAGCAGCCACAATTGGCTCTTGCATCTCCAGGTTTAGGGACTTCATATTGGTGCCATTCTTGATTTGGTCCCCTTCATTGTCATAGATGAGGGAATCATCCAAGATCAGCTGGCCACTGGGGTCCACAAGGTCCCTTCGGTGGCGCCGCAGGGGGGCTGTGAGAGAACGCTGGACCCGGGGCCCAGAGATGGTGTCTGGGCCAATGATGTAGATCACCTGGAGATACCACTGGTGTCCTGCTTCCACCTGTAGGAGGAGGGACACAGGGAGACAAACCACATACGTCACTGTTGCCCAGAGACCATTTCTGAAGAAAGGAAATGGAAAGATAATTGCCACCATATGACTAGATAGAGAAGTGGTTTCAAGAAAAGCATTAGCAATAGTTGGTATCTTCTGAGACACAGAGGACTGAACCAACCATTATGGGTTTTCTATTATTTCTAAATTAGGATGATTTTTGTTCAGCTATTCACATTCTTCTCTGTTTCCCTACCAGTATGTGGGATAGCCTAAAATTTTATTTTTCATGGTTTCTTTAGCTAAGTGAATGCTTATGAGTTATTGGTCTTTATTGATAGCAGTGACATAATTGTATTAATAATCACATTCATTCACAGTGACCTTCAATTTTTTCTTATGCTACTTTAGTGTTTATTGATGAATTTTAGCTAAAATGGGGCATTTGACAAATACTCAACACCCATTCTGAAAGATTCTTGACAAAAACAGGCTGAATCTGAATACTTCCTGGATCATCCCCTGAGAAATTAGATCATCAAGTATTTTATTCCTTCTCATCTGCCCCCACTGAAACCCTCCATGGTTTTGAAATAACTTCTGAAGAGTGATTATTAATAGTGCCAAAATCCAAGGTCATGCATTACTATTTGGAAACAGAAAAACAGTGACACTTGATCTTGAAAATTCATGTTTATTGCTGGAACTTAGGGTAGTTCCATTTAGCTGATACTAGTAATTCTTGCCATTCTAAGTAGCTGTATTGTGTTCATGATTTTGTTCAATGTTTTTCACATGGCTGTGAAAATGAGCTGGTTCAACAGAAAGTCACAAAGGTAGACAATTCAGAAGAACTTAGGAAAAATTAGGGTATTGCATGCAGCCCAGGTGCATACATGACAGGTGACTGTATGCAAATTCAATAATCTTATTATTGCTTTGGTTTACTGGAGATAAATGGTGAAATTTTTGGGTGAACAATAAGCTTAAGAACAATAAAAGAAAAGATCTGCCAACCAGAATGCTATAAAAAGACACTGTCAGCTCAGAGTCCTCCTTCCCACCAGCTTTAAGGTGGACTTGGTTCTAAGCTTCTTCTAGCTTTCTCACCACACTCACCTTATAGAGGGCATCTACTTTCAGAGTGAATCCATCCACACCTGGCATGCTACTGACCACATGGAAATCGGGCAAATCAGAAGCAAAGTGGGCCTCAAAAGGAACATCATGGAAGTACTTATCAGTGACCTCTGGCTGACTACGGTCCTAGAATATCAGAAAAAAGAAACAGGCTTTAGAAAGATAGAACCCCTATACTGGTAGGTACAGTCACTGGGAGGAAAAAGGCACTCTCCACTGCTGCTTTGGGTTGGGTCAAGACAGTATGTTGCATATGGCTTCTCCTTAAGTCAAGAGCTGCCTCTGGGTACCTACTGTCTTCTTTAAGGGAGCAATATGTTGGGTTCTGTGATCTCAAAATAGAGTGGACAGCCTAGACCAAAAGTTCTCAAGCTATTTGGTCTCAAGGCCCTTTACACATCTAAAAAGCAAGGAGCCCAAAGAGCTTTGATTTATGTGATTTCTATCTATCTACATTTATTGTGTTAAAAATAAAACCTGAAAAAATTAAAAATACTTAAATATTGTCATTCTAACATGACAATGAAAAATTCATTATGTTAACTAAGATATTTTTCCGTGAAAATATCTTTATTCATCTTCCTCCCTCCCTTCCAAAAGATAGCTGGCATTGTTTTACATTTTTGCAACTCTGCAGAACAGAACTGGATTCTCCTAACTGCTTCTGGACTCCATCAGTTGTGATATGCTGTTTTAGTTGAAGTCTACGAAGAAAATCTGGCCTCACACAGCTGTGTGGTTGGAAAGGGGAGGAATGTGTTCATAGCTTTTTCAGATGATTGTGGATATTTTAAAATACTAAATCAAAACTTGGCAAGTGATTTTTTAAAACGATTAGTTATAATGTGGAGTCCCAAATCATATCAATAAACTTTTCATGTTTTCTTCATGGATGAGGGAACAAGTGTGAAAAATCGGCCCTATCACTGTATTTTGACAGCAGTTTTGAGCTTGTGGGCTCCCTGAAAGAGTCTCAGGGACATTGGGGGTCATGGGACCATCGTTTGAGAAACAGTGGCTGAGAGTTTCCTCTTCCTGGGACATCAGTAACAACATGTTGTTACCCACCTTCACCATCACATTTGATAACGTGAGCGAGCGTTTAGCTGATCAGGGAGAAACAACGATGACAAAATATATATAGAAAAAAAGCATTAAGAGTGGGGCTCTATCTGCTTTAGGCAGAATTCGCAGCTGGGAAAGTGCCCTGGTTGTCTGCCTCTCAGCACTGACTGACAGCTTACCAACAGCAGGAATCTGTGTTTCAGGTGTTTGTTGGGCTGAATGCATCCATACTGGGGCCCTTCATTGTAGATTGTTCCTGTAGGATCAAAGAAAGGCACATAGCCATCCTTGCCAGTACAAAGATAAACTTTCTCCAGCTGCAGTTTGTAAGCAGAATTAAGGTTTTGTTCTGGATTCCAAAGTACTCGGCCATAAAGGATTTGACCTGAAAAAATCAAAAGGCATTAATTAGGTCAGACTTTAAAGAAAAAAGAAATGTCAAGGCTAGAAAGGATTTAACATGCTCCCTTAGAGTCAAAAGTACCTCTCTATGAAGAGCTCTGCTCATTCATCATTTATTGCTGCTTTAATTCAATAAGCATTATTTAAGCATTTAAATTAACCTGAACACTTGGTTATGTGCAGGGGACACAAAAATGAGTGAGATGCAGGTGAGAGGACAGAAATAAAAGCAAAGTGTTTGACAGAAATTGTTAACATTTATCAAACTCACTACCTGCTAGGTACTGTGTTAATGTCCTAATAACTCATGTAGTGCTCACAGTTTTAGAGAGGAGGAAACTGAGGCCCTGAGTGTCTAAGCAATTTGTTGAAGGTCATGGATCTAGCAGTGGCGAAGGTGAGATTCAAGGTCAAGACACTCTGGATCCACAATCCACATGATTAACCCGGCAATGATATACTGTCACACGCCACACCAGAAAAAGGTACGTGACGTTAAATGAGCAGAGTCAAGCATGGAATTTTACCTGGGGAGAGGTAGGGAAGAGTTTAAGGAGAGAGGATATTACTGAAAAGTGAGCAGACATTTGTCAGAGCATTTGGGGCAGGAGGAAAAGGCAAGAGAGAGCATTGCAGGCGACAGAAAGTCCATAAGCAAAATACCAAATGCTGAGCAGGTGTGAATCTTGGTGTGGGCACTGTTTCCTTTGTACCTGCTACAGCACCAAGTTCTTCACCTACACTCTCTTCCTTAATCCTCCCATGAGTTCAAGAAAGGCTCAATTGTCATTGCCACTTTCAGTAACTTATCCAAGGCTCACATCAATGATGGGATGGCAGAAGAATTTGAGTAAAAATACATCTGACTCTAAATGCTTATCCAAAGCATTAATTATGTGGCAATAAGTCAGTCAGGCTGACCAGAGGGGAAGATGTGCAGGTGCAGAGGCTCTGACAGGACAGACTCCTGGGGAGAGAACAATCATGCCGAGGATGCTGGACACGAATGGACATGTGACTAAGAAACGTGGAAGCCTTTATGCAGGGGAAGAATAGCAATACAGCCTGGCTTTAGGAACACAGAGAATGGAGCAAAGACAGAGACTCAAGCACAGAAGACAGGGAACTATCTAATGCTCTAGTGAGGGATAGGCATCTAGAATACAGATTTGAGGCTAGGGATGAATTCAAGAAATGTCTAAGGGTCAGAGTCCCTTCATCTCAACAATATATGGAATGTAGGATGTAAAGGAGAAGTTGAGGATAAATGAGATGTTTGCCAGGAACACCTAACATAGGGGATGCAGTTCATGGGGCAACAGAGGAGGAAAAAGCATGTTTGGAAGGAGAGAAGTCCAGTCTGAAGGAGAGCTCACTTGGGCTCAGCAGTTCCAGATATGCATGTGGAATTGCAGAAATGAATCAGGAGAGATCAGTGATAATATCAAGGTTTTGACTGTGGAGTAGAAGGGGTATGGATGTTGAGAGTAAAGGGATGGTCCAAGCCATGGGGATAACCAGAGGCAGCACTCAAGAAGAACAGAAGGAGCCAAGCATGGGACCTGGGAATAGCAACATGGAAGGGGTAAAGACAGAGGCCCAGGGCAGGAGAGGGAGAAGTGATCCACCGGGCAGGAGAGAAACGGAACAGAATCCAGTCTGTAGCAAACAGACAGAGTAGAGGCAACAAATGGCCACGGAGACAAAGTATGCTTACCACTTCTCTAGGACGTTTGTCAGAGAAAGGAAGAGGTTGGAAGCTGAGGGAAAGGTAGGTTGAAGGTTTATTTCTGTGATGTACTGGACTTGAATGTTTTTGTCCTTTATAGCTGTGTGTGTGTGTGTGTGTGTGTGTGTGTGTGTGTGTGATGTTAGGGACTGAATTTAGGGCCTCATGCATGCTAATCATGTGTTCTACAGGCCCTTAGCTACAGGCCCTATCCCTTGAGTATGATTTTAAGATGAAAGAAAAAACTGAGCAATGAGAAAATTTAAAGAAACAAAGATAACCAAGCAACAACTGAGAGAGGAAAGGTAGACAGCTGAATAATTCATTTATTCTTCCTACAATTATTTGTTGCGCTCCTGTGGATAGTGCTATGGCATACAAGTTTGATATATAGTCATAGTCTCTTGGAACTTACAGACTAGTGGTGAAGACAGACAATAAAATAAGTAAATATACAATATGTATAATATTAAAAATTGTGATGAGAACTATCCACAATGAACAGCATTCTGCAAAAGTGAAATATATGGAGCCCATGTTAGATTGTCTGGGGTGTCAGGGAAAGCTTCTTTGTGGAAGTTCACAATTAAGTAGAGACCTAAAGGACAAGAAGGAGCTAGCCTTTTGAAAAGTCAAGGGAACCACATTTAGGGGGTGTAGTGGAAGGACTGAGGGATTATTTCTAGCAGAGAAAGTATGACAGAGAGTCCATTTAGCATTCCTTGGAGGCTGGGAGGCAGTAGGATAATATTGTAACCTCTCTGAGGGACTGGGAGATAAAGCAACTTATCCAGAGTTAGTGTGTTAGAATGGGACTGAGTCTTCCTGCTACCCAGACCAATGCTTTTCCATGGTAATATACTGTCAATCATTTTGGTACTATGAGTATGATATCATTTCATAACATGAAGGAAGAATATGAGTCTGGTCCTTGACTTGATCTTGGCTGTCCTGAAATCAACCCTGGGGAATCTTCACTAGGGAGGTGACTGAGAGATGAAGAGCAGGGATTCTAGTGCAGGAACTTTCTCATGTCTAGGCAGAGCCTCTTTCTGCAGGTGGAAGAAGCAACTCACCTTTTGAAAAGGCTCCTTTGTAATCCATTTCTGCCAGTGACATGTCAGATGTATTGGGATCCATTAGGAACACCTTCTCATTATTGCAGAGCTGAAATTCAGTATTGAGCGAATACACTACGGGCACAGGACGGTTGGTCTGCTGGAACGCAATGGGTATCAGGAATCTAAATGTGGGAGAAATAAGAGCCGCTTGAGAGCAGGATTAATTTTGCATGTGTCATTTGAGCTGCCTTCTCTTTCCTGCCCTTCTCAGGATTGTGCACAGAACTTTGCTGTGGGTACTAAATATTTACTGAATAAAGAGATATATGTGGGAGAAGGACTTTATTTGATCTTTATGAGGTTGATCTGTTCTTTTGAACAGGAATAATTTAATTAGTCTTTGAAACTCTTTGGTATCCTTTGCTTTTTTTTCTCCCTTTTATTCTGAGGGCTCTCAAAGTTGCTCTTAGATTGCTAAATGGCTCCCTGTCATGGTGCACGGCCAGAATTCTTCCCAGATTTGCATGCTCTGAGACTTTGACTATTACTCTTCCATCCTGGTGACTATTCACTCCGTGTGGCACTTTCTAGGACACTGCTAAGAGACACTCTCTTACTTACTCACACCTCCCTGGCTTTCTTCCTTGGGCCCTTCTCTGCCCCTTCTGGCAGGTAAGAACTCCTCCAGAACCAGGCCTGGGAACCCTACTGGTCTCCCTCAATAATTTCACCCGCTGCAATCTCAGCTTTGTCATTGAGTCCATTTTCCCTCCCAAAAGTAGGGATGCCATGCTCAATTCTCTAATCTTGATTTCTCTTCTAAGCTCCAGAAATACCTCTCTGCCTGCCACTGACTGCTCCTCTGCTAGCTCTGGCTGTCTCAGAGATACCTCAAACTCAACCTACTCATCCCTCACAAACTTGATCTTCCTTCCAGTGATCCTAGCCCAGTGAAGACCAAATGTGAAGACCAGTCCTCCTAAAACTAGTCTTCATAGAGTCACTCTTAGTTCCTTCTAATCTATTTGATAGGATGCAATCAAAGAACTATATAATTAAAATAAAACACTCATATTTGCTTATGACATTTCCATTTTCATAACCCTTAGGGCAAAGAAAAACATTTTAATAAGACTTATAAAGCCCTGGTCTTTGCTTATTTCTCCAGCCTCATCTCCTGCTACTCTCCTTCTTCCTCTCCTTTCTGGGATTTAGCCAGAATGGCCTTCTTTTGGTCTCATGACTGGCTATCTTCTCTATGATCTCTACTGCCACAAGAGTCATGCATTCAACAAATAATCACCAGGCATTTACTATATGACAGACACTAATCTGGTAATGGAAATTCATCTGTGGACAAACCAGAAAATATGGCCCCAGGGAAGTTATACTCTACTGAGGATATAGTCAGTAAATAAGCTTAAAAATAACATAACATGTTAGAAGGTAACAGGTGATAAGGAGAAAAATTAGGAGAGTCCAGGAATGCTAGGAGAGGGTTGAGATGAAAATCCTAAAATAATATAGTCATGGATATAAATTAGCATAGCCATTATGGAAAGCAGTATGATTCTCAAAAAAATAAAAATGACTAGTAATCCCACTATTGAATAAACATCCAAAGAAGATGAAATCAGCACATTATAGAATAGGTGCACTCCTATGTTTGTTGCAGCATTATTCATAATGGCCAAGATACAAAAATAGCTAAAGTGTCCACCAATACTTCAATGGATAAAAAAAATTTAGTATGAAAGATACACACAATAAAATATTATTCAGCCCTGAAAAAGGAGATTGCACAATTTGTGACCACATGGATGAAGGACATTATGTTATGTGAAATAAGTCAGACATAGAAGGAAAAGTACTTTATGATCTCATTTATATGTGGAATCTAAAAAAGTCAAATACACAGAAAAAAAGAGAACAGTAGTTACTAGAGATGAGGAGGAGTGGGACATGGTGAAATCTTGGCCAAGGGAGGTAAAGTTGCAGTTAGAGGATGAGAGTGTCTAGGGTAGAGCATGATGATTATAGGTAATAATATGGTTGCACACTGGAAATTTACTTAGATTACCAAAGAAAGGTAACTATATGAGGACACAGATACATTTATTTGCTTGACTGTAGTAACCATTTCACTACATATATGAATATCAAACCATCTTATTGTACATATTAAATATTTGCAATAAAATAAAGGAAGGAAGGAAATAATTTCTCAATTCTGTTATAGCACAAAAACAACACTGAATCATTGGGTGTGGTTTATTCCAAAGTAAAACTTCATTTACAAAAGCACACAGAGAGCTGGAATTGTACTCTGGCTGCAGTCTGCTGATCCCTGACCTGGAAGGTTGGAGCTATCCTTCACTAAGATGGAAAACTGTAGAAGGAATATATCTGGTGGAGAAGGATGAAGACATGTTTTGGACATGTTAAGTTTGAGAGGCCTGTCAAAGCCAAGTGGAGATGCTGAGTAGGCAGTGTGATGCACAGGTGTCAACTCAGAGATCAGCCCTGGGCTGGAGGTTGCTTGCTTGTATGGAAACCCTCGAGAGTGGAGGATGACGAAAATCAGTAAGCAAGTGAAAAGCAGTAAGAAGAGACTGTTCTAGCCTGATCCTGAGGGCATTACAAATTCAAAGACTATAAAAAGGACAGAGAACCAGCAAAGCAACAGAGGAAGAGCCAATGAGGTTTATTGGGGTACAGTGTGACACCCCGGTGTCTTTCTTGAGAGAAGGAGTTTCAAGGCAGAGACACTGCTCAACTGCTAAGTGCTACTGAGGTTAGTGAAAAGGAAGAGTGAGGCTCTGTCCCAGGATTCAGGGAACATGCAAGAACGTTGACCTTGATACGAACAAGCTGCATTGAGGGGTATCAGTAGAAACTTGGCTGAGTGGTTTAAAAGATGATGGGCAGAGATTAATTGGAAATCATGAATATAAGACAACTCTCCAGAGGCATACTGCAGTAAAAGAAAGAAGAAAAATGAATGTTGAGAGAGTAATGGAATGTCAAGACTTTTTTTTTTTTTTGAAAGGTGAGAGAAGTTACAGCTTGCTTTGCTGCTGACCAGAGGGATTCATGGAGGGGGAGAATTGCTCAAGATGTTCTTTATAAAGTAGACAAGAGACTTCAGGTTCTGGTGCACAGTAAGCTGGCTGTCTTTGAAGAGGAACTCAGAGCCTGTTTGTACTAACAAGTGTCCAGGCACAGATGCGCACAGGTGGCCAGATAGGACAACAGGAGCCTGTGTGAGTTCTCTTCTGGTTTCTTCTGTTTTCTCCACATGGAAAAGCACAAAGTAATTGGTTGAGGTTGAGGACGAGAGAGAGAGAGAGAGAGAGAGAGAGAGAGAGAGAGAGAGAGAGAGAGCGTGCGTGAGCGAGCGCAAGCAAGTTTCAGAGAAGGAATAAAACAATTTAAAAAATGGGAAAGTGGATGAGTTAGGGAACCAATATATTTTGCTTAGCGGTCCTAAAGATCAATTCGAGATTAGTGATACTGAATTTAAAGTTTTCTGACTTTGATCTTGCTGAATATTCTGCCAGAACACTCTCTCTTCTTTTCTCTAGCCTCTTTTGCCTAGATAACTCTTACTGATCCTTTAGATGGCAACTTGAATTCTACTTTCTCTAGAAAGTTTTCCTTCTTGCACTTACCTTCCAAGCTAGCTTAGATCCCTTAGCATCCATTCTCATTATACTTCACACTTTAAAATCACAGAACTTTTTGTGGTTTAAAATTTTATTTCAATGTGTGACTATGATTGACATCTGCTTCAGCACTACAGATTCCATGGTCTCTATTTGCTCAGCATGTATGCTCAATGCTAAGTTCCTGATGTATGTATTTGTCAAAGAATAAGAATCAGTGATTATATCACTGTTTTACTCTAACTGTTCCCTACTTTGAAGGTGCCCTATTGGGTGGACTCGAGAGAATGTAGGAAGAACTTGAAGCCCACACAAGCCAGAGCTAATCCTGCTTCAACAGCTCTGATATCACCATTGGTTGTATCAAGAGCTCATTTGCCTGACTTGGGGAAAATGATTTTTCTCATTGATACTTACATTACCAGAATCCACCACAGTGCCTGGTGCATACAACATTAATGTTGATTAAATGGGATATATAACAGACCTGAGATTATTATAATAAATAAAAATTTTATAACGTATAATGGACATCACAAAAATAGTTATGATATGAAACAATTCTTTTCAATTAAATCTGAATTCTCTCTGCCGGTCTTGATTTTATTGTGTGTTATAATTCTATGGTACATATATGGAGCCATGTAAAGAATTGAAACAAGGTTAGGCCTGGAAGAAATAATGGAGAATCCATAAGTAATGATCTCCCTGATGTAAGACAAGGGTATCAGTATCCTCACAACACTCTGCCCGCTGCAGCCTCCTTATACACACAGTACTGGGCCTGGAGATGGGGCTGGTACCTTTCCTGCTCCATTTTGCCATTTTTTAAAAATATTTATTTTTTAGTTGTAGGCAGACAGAATATCTTTATTTTATTTTTACGTGGTGCTGAGGATTGAATCCAGTGCCTCACGCATGCTAGGCGAGCAGCTACCACTGCACCATAACCCCAGCCCCCATTTTGCCATTTTTAAATCATTGCTTCTTTGTTCTTTTGTAAAAAAAACCAAGCACCTACCCTGAAGAAACTGTTTTTACATAGTTTATACCAAGAAATATTCATCTATATATAAAAATATTTTTTGTAATAGAATCTGCTACAATAAATGAAATGGAATAGTCAAATAAATTGTAGAATATTCCTACACTGAATACATTAATGCAGTGAGCCATAAACTGCAGCTACATGAATCAACACAAAGGAATCAACAATGATCCATTGAGAAAAGAAAAAAAAATAGCAGCAGAGAGAATTCACAGAGTTTGAAACTTTTATATAGAGTTCAAAAATATGCAAAACCATTACAAGTAAACATGAAGTAAAACCATAAAGTAAAACTAGGGATTGTAAATACAAATATCAGGTTAGTGGTCATCTTAGTGGGAGGAGGGAGGGAACTTGGATAGGAACACTGAGGACTTTTAAAAAGGACTAGTAGGGCTGCCTTAGTTCCGCTCCAGAGTTCTTGTGGACCTGCAGGAGCTGCAGAGGGCCCTGATTCGCCCTCAGGAACCTCCACGGGTGTCCAGCCAACAGGAGACGAGGGACTGCTACCTCTAGCCACTGAGGAGCCCAACCTCAGGGTAAGAGTCCCTGCAGAGACCCTAGCGCAGGGCATCCCCGCACAAGGGCAGCCTGGGCCCGCGCCAGTTCCGCTCCAGAGCTCCTGGGGACGAGCAGGAGCTACAGAGGACCTAGATCTACCCTCAGAAAACTCCACGGGTGTCCAATTAAGGGTTGACCAGAGACTGATAGCTACCAGCCACAGAGGAAGGCACACCTAGGGTAAGAGTGGCCTGCAGAGGTCCTAGCATGAAGAAGCCCCATCCAAGTGCACTCTGGGCCCGCCTCAGTTGTGCTCCAGAGTTCCTGTGGTCAGGCAAGACAGAAGGCCCAAAACCACCCTTAGGGAATGCCAGGAGTGCCCAGTTGAAGGCAGACCAGAGCCTGCTAGCCTCCAGCCCCAGGGGAGCTCACACTCACTGTAAGGGTCACACACAGATTCTCCTGCTTGTGACCCTGCCTAAGTAAGACCTGGGCCCACCTCCAGTTCCACTCCAGAGTTCCTGTTCACCAGCAGGAGTACAAGAGAGGGGCAAAACAGCCCACAGGGGCCACCTCAGGAGCCTAGCCAAGGCCACTCCCACTGCCCTCTAGAGGTAAGTCCACTACCTCCACCACCAACTTTAGTGGCAGTAGTGCCATCTGGGGACACTAGGGGAACAGAAGTACCTCCAAGGTGAGACACAGGTAATCTGGAGTGTCAATACAAGATTATAGGATAGAAGTCACAATACCTCAGATTGGTATTTCAAGAAAGGAAGATACACAATCAACATGAAAAAACACGGGAAGAAAGTGCCCCAAATAAACCTGGATACCACTATAACAGAATCTATTGACAGCACAGTTGATAAAATGTCAGAGAAAGAATCCAGAATGTACATAATTAAAATGATCAGCGAACTAAAGAATGACATAAGTGAACAATTACAGGCAAAAATCGATCAATCCAACAAAGAAATAGGAGAGCAAATAAAGGCAACCATTGATCATTAGAGATAAGAGAGCAATTACAAGTAGCAAAAGGTTACTTTAAGAAAGAGCTAGAAGCCGGGCGCAGTGGCTCAAGCCTGTAATCCCAGCACTTAGGGAGGCTGAGACAGGAGAATCGCGAGTTCAAAGCCAGCCTCAGCAATGGCGAGGTGCTAAGCAACTCAGTGAGACCCTGTCTCTACATAAAACACAAAATAGGGCTGGGGATGTGGCTCAGTGGTAGAGTACCTCTGAGTTCAATCCCCAGTACCAAAAAAAAAAAAAAAAAAAAAAAAAAAACAAAGAAAGAGCTAGAGATTGTGAAAAAAAACCAATCAGAAATACTTGAAATGAAGGAAACAATAAACCAAATAAAAAACTCAATAGAAAGCATCACCAGCAGACTAGATCACCTGGAAGACAGAACCTCAGATAATGAAGACAAGATATACAATCTTGGGGCTGGGGTTGTGGCGCAGTGGTGGCATGCTCGCCTAGCACGTGGGGGGCACTGGGTTCGATCCTCAGCACCACATAGAAAGATAAAAATAAAGATATTCTGTCCACCTACAACTAGAAGATAAATATTTTAAAAAAAATATACAGTCTTGAAATAAACTTGACCATACAGTGAAGACGGTAAAAATCATGAACAGAACATACAAGAAATATGGGACAGCATCAAAAGACCAAATCTAAGATTTATTGGGATAGAAGGCGCAGAATTTCAAACCAAAGGAATGCACAATCTCTTCAATGAAATAATATCCGAAAGTTTCCCAAATATGAAAAATGAAATGGAAAATCAAATACAAGAGGCTTACAGGACACCAAATGTACAAAATTTCAACAGATCTACACCAAGGCACATTATAATGAAAATGCCCAACATACAGAATAAGGATAGAATTTTAAAGGCCACAAGAGAGAGGACACAGATTACATACAAGGGGAGACCAATTTGTATCTCAGCAGATTTTTCAACTCAGACACTAAAAGCCAGGAGATCATGGAATAACATATTCCAAGCCCTGAAAGACAATGCATACCAACCAAGAATCCTATATCCAGGAAAACTGAGCTTCAGATTTGATGACGAAATAAAAACCTTCCATGATAAACAAAAGTTAAAAGAATTTACAGTAAGAAAGCCTGCACTACACAGCATTCTTGGCAAAATATTCCATGAGGAGGAAATGATAACCAACCATGAAAATTTACAAAGAGAGGAACTACACTAGAGGAAGGACCATTCAAAAGAGAAAACAACTCAAGGTAAAAACCAAAAACAAACCAAAATGACAGGAATTACAAATCATATCTGAATAATAACCCTGAATGTAAATGGCCTAAATGCACCAATTCAAAGACA
>CM053408.1:65691266-65773124 GCA_028644305.1 Xerus rutilus
GAACCACCATTTGAGCCTGCTATCCCACTCCTCGGTCTATACCCAGAAGACTTAAAAACAGCATACTACAGTGACGCAGCCACTTCAATGTTTATAGCAGCTCAATTCACAATAGCTAACTGTGGAACCAACCTAGATGCCCTTTGATAGACGACTGGATAAAGAAACTGCGGTATATATACACAATGGAATATTACTCCGCAATAAAATAGAATAAAATTATGGCATTTGCAGGTAAATGGATGGAGTTGGAGAATATCATGCTAAGTGAAGTAAGCCAATCTCAGAAAACCAAATGCCGAATGTACTCATTGATATGTGGATGCTGATCCATAATGTGGGGAAGGACATGGGAACAATGGTAGAACTCTGTTCACAGGGGTGTAAGGAGGGAGGGGGCATGAGGACAGTAAAGGTGGTGGAATATGATGGTCATCATAGCCCTAACTTCATGTATGACTGCATATATGTTGTGATTCTATACAACTTACAACTAGAGAATTGATATGTTATCCTCTATCTGTGTACAGTGAATCAAATTGCACTGTGTTATCATGTAAGCCTATATAGAACAAATAAATAAAATATTAAGAAAAAAAGAAAAGAAAATAGGTACAAAGGAAATAGAAGAAAGAAAATAATAGAGAGAAATCTAATAAAATACTTAACAAATATAGAAAGAAATAAAAAAATAAAAAGGACTAGTAGCTAGGCACAGTGGCACAGGCTTGTAATCTCAGCCACTGGGGAAGCTGAGGCAGGAGAATCTCAAGTTCGAGGCCAACCTCAGCAATTTAGCCCTGTCTCAAAATAAAAAATAAAAAAAGGACTGGGATGTAGCTCAGTGATAAAGCATTCCTGGGTGCAATACCCAGTATAACTAAATAAATAGGACTGGTAATGTTGTGTTTCTTGAGGTGCATAGTAAACACATGTTTACTTTACAAATCCACAACTTAGGCCCTTTGAATATCTGAAACATTTTGTAATTTAAAAACGTAATATATCGTTAAAAATTCCTTAGCATATCCTATTGAATTATTTGCCTCTGTTCTTCTTTATTGTAGCCAATTACTGCTTTCCTGGTCACCTTGCCTCACTAATGTGGATGACTATGATGCTAAGTCTTGTTCCTGCTATTAATCATGCTCATTTTGATATCCAAATGGAAAGACTATCTAAACCTCACCTCTCAGTTTCCTGACTTCCTCACTTCCACGGAGCTTGTTCTGACTGCACCACCCACTCTTCATATTTCTCCTGTGCTCCGGCACCCCAGTCTCATTTTCAGATACCTCACTTCGCACCACCTCTATTTATCCAGTTCCTATCTTCTTTTTCCCTGACTCTTTAATGCTTCAACCACAGCAGGACCTCCCTGACCACCTTTGCCAAGATGCGAAGGAACTGGAACACTTATACACTCATGGTGGGAATGTATACATACAAATAACTATTTACAAATGCTTGGGGAAACAGTCTGACAGCTTCTGGAAAAGTTAAAAACAATATACCATACGATCCACCCATTGCATTCCGAGGTACTTACATAAGAAAACAGAAAACATATGTCCACGTAAGGGTTGCACTGAATATTCATAGCAGCTTTGTTTATCATAGCCCCAAACTGGAAACAACCCACACGTCCATTAACTGATGAACTGATAAATTGTGCTAAATCCACACCAAAGAATACAACTCAACAATAATGAGAAAAAACTACGGATGGAGTAACATGGATCAATCAAAATAATCAGGCTAAGTGAAATAAGCCAGAGAAAAAAATTCATATTGTATGACATCACTTATATAAAGTTCTAGAAAATGGAGAATCACCCATAGTGACAGAAAGCAGACCACTGGTGACATGGAGAAGGGGATAGGGTAGGAGGGCATACATGAGGGTGTGAAGAACATTCTTGGAGCAGATGGCGTGTTTATTATTTTTCAAATAAAGACGTGCAGTCTACTCAGTGTCAACAGCAGGCAATTTAAGATCAAGTCTGCTGGCCTTTGCCTGCCTGTCTGCTGCTGCCACTATCACCCTTTGTGGTACTCACTTCTCTCTCTTCCCGGAATGACGGTTCACTTCCTCCTCTTTTCGGGAACCTGAGGCCTCCGCACTTTTAGCTAATACCAGATGTCTGTTTTCCCACCCTCATTCCCCATCACTAACCCCCGTGGCCTGCATCCACAGGCTCTGTCTTCTTCATTCTGTGGAGGAATGCTCTGGGCTTAGCGAAGGTGGCCCTTCCCCTCGAGTCCTGGGTCACCCTTCTCCTTGCTCAGGGATTATGCTCAGCAATGGTCCATCTCTCCCCTGCACCTTTCAACATTTCCCTCTATTGGATTACTCCTACCAGCACACGAACATCCCAAAATACTTTCCCCCTTAAAACACAACTGAATAAAACTCCTCATTTGACTTCTCATCTCAACTGTTACTGTTCCATTTTTCTAGTGTCCTCTTAGTAGAATTCCTGCTTGTTTCTGTTTTCTTAGTTCTCTCTCTTGAATTCACTCCAACCAGACCAGTGTCCCCCTCAGTCCACCAAACTGCTCTTGACTCAGCTCATCAATGAACTCAGTATTGCCAAATCCAATGGCTAATTCTCAATTTTAACTTAAAACCACATCTCAAACAGTCTTCTCTGCATGTTAATGTCAGGTTCTGTCTTCCACATCTTCTGTCTGAAATGGTCCTGAGTCTACGGCCATAACATGCTAAGCGTGCCTGATCTCACCTCACCTTGGAAGTTAAGCAAGGTCAGGCCTGGTTAGTATTGGGTGGGAGAAATGTTTTCTACACTTTACTCTCCTCTGAGAAAGGAGGTACTGAATCATAAGCTGCCTGAGAGCCCAGGTTGCTTTTAATCAACTGCTCGAATGTACTGCTAAAATCTCAATGCCTAGGCTGGAGCAAAGTACAGGAGAAGGGCTGAATGGATACCGGTTGAATGAATGAATATATGTGTAACGCAGACAGTCTCGGGTCTGAGGAGGGTATGAAATGATGAACAGTCAATTTTTGTAGTTAGGCTCTAGAAAGTCTCCCACAAACCCTGAATTAGTGGACATTGAAGTAATGCTCATAGGAGAACTACAGGGCTAGGTTTCTCTATAAGCTTTCTAGTCACAAAACTTCATCAACTGATCAATCCTTAAGCTTGTTTTATGTGTGTTCCTGTTTAAAGACCCCTTACTCAATATATATTGTTGATTCATTAACATTGAACTCACAGCCAATGGCATTGTAACTCACACCCAAATGAAACTTACCCAGCACTCCATAAGGCACATCATGGCCTTCCTGTGGTTAGGAATACTAGAAGGCACTTCAGCACCATGCTTGGGAGCCATTATAAATATGGAAATCATAACAAAAAGCACATAAATGCGAAAAACACGGCACTAGCTAGACTGTAAAGGACGCTTGCTTGTCATAGGAGAGCTGAAAGCAGAAGGCAGAGTGAGGCCTTGTCTAGCCTCAGATGGGGATGTGCGTGCTGAGTGACTTGGACTCTTTCCATTCTATGCATGTCACCTTGTAAAAGCAAGGTGGGTATGAATGTGGGGGTACAAATAAACATTAGTGAGTAGGAGAATTTGCAAATAAGGAAACCACAGATGAGGACTGACCACATTTTCCTACCTTTCTGGGGCATGTGCAGTACAGGCCAAGGGTTTCTCTCCCGGGTCGGCCCATGGCTGGGTGGGCTGCACCGTGCAAGGGATCAGGTAGATGGTGTACTCCCCTGAGTAGTCTTTCCTGGAAACAGGCAGAGCAGACTGTAATCGCGGAAACAACTGAGAGACTATGAACTGTTTCATAAAGACCCAGACTTTATCCACCAGTGTTCAGATGGTATTTGTGTGTAGCATCTAAGAACCTTACAGTCACAAACACCATTTTCAGAAACTCATCTCTGATTATTCTAACCTTCCAAGTATTATCCAGAGGTGTTAAACAGAGCTACTTTCACTTATTCAAGTTTTTTTTGTGAGGAAAGATGAGAAGTCACAATGTTTATAAAAACCTAAAAGATTCAGGTGATGACAAATCATGGCCATTTCCTTTAGATTTCATTAAATTTGTTAGACAATGTGTTCAGTGTTTCTTGTCCACAGATGCCTGTTCAATACACTCTCAAATGCAAAAGCTCTTGTTTATTAAGATGTGACTGTGTCAAGTGCTGCTCTTACAGAACAGGTGGCTAATGCCTCAGGATTACAGGACACCACTCCAGGACCTAATAGAAGCAGTGTCCTTGGAACACCCCCACCCCACGTCATTAGTACTCAATTTCAAGATTCTCCTCCCAGACTTTACAGCCTTATCCCTTTGTAAAGCTGAGGAGTCTGATCCCTTCTCACTGGAGATCCTCATTGGGAAGCTCCTTGTTTATGGAAAATACAGGAATTCTCTAGGTCCATAACCCTGAAGGCATGGGGTCTTTGTACTCTTCACCTACTTAATTCCCCACACTTCTCCCTGGATAGCAGCCCCATCCCTGGTGGGTCAACTAGAAAGCAGTCATATATCCAGAAATTTCTAGAAGATTCTTTAAGGGACTTGGGAGACTGCCATCCATTGGATGAAAAACATGGGCTGTGATTCCTGATTTTAATTGCAGTGAGTGATCTTTGAATAGTTCTAATATTTGCTGTGTTCATTCTTTGATAACTTTTTTGTATTTATCTGTTTATTAGTTCTCTTTTCTTTTCTCTGGTGCTGGGGATTGAACCCTGTGCCTTGTGGACACAAGGCAAATACTCTACTACTGAGCTACATCCCCATTTATTATCTGTTTATCAGTAAAGTGTTAGAAAAGATGTAGTATAAAAAATAGTAAAAGTTTTCTGACACAACTTGGGATGAAGCTGGACACTGGGAGAGAGCCTAATCTGGCTTGGCTTTGCCACTGTTGTGCTTGAATGACTTTGAGAAGCCATATGAACGTTTGGGGCCTTCATTTCTAAGCTCCTTCCCACTCTAAGGTCTGTGTGCCTGCAGTTTTCCTATAGAGTCCCTACCTTCCTCCAAAGCTTAGAGTCGCAAGAAATGAGACTTAATATATTGTATTTGAATGACATGAAAATTGGCACCTATAATGTGATAATAACCTGTAATTAACAGAAATATTAAATTAAGCAGAAAAATCTATGCCTGGACCTTGCTTTTAAAAGGTCAGGCCAGGTCATGTGTTCCTCTGTTCAGAGCTGGCGGGGGCTTTCATTACAACCCAGTCGACACATCGGCTTAGGGGGCTCTACACAGTGCCCTACCTCACTTCTCACTCTTTAACCTTACAGTCTCTTACCCTCTTCCTTGCCCGCTCCCCTGAAGCCATACTGGTCCCCTGCTATTTCCTAGGCTTGCTGGAAATGCTGCCATCTCAGGAACGATGAAAGGAACCCTGTTTCCAGCCATCTGCCTACCCAGCTCTCTCACCTTCTTTAAGTCTCTGTTCAAACTTATCTTCTTCATGAGATCCACCAGGAATATCCTAATTAAAATTATCATGTACCCCCAACCCAGGTTCCCCTTACCTGGCTCTGTGCTTTATTTTTCCATAACACTTATCACCTTCTGACATATTATACAGTCCTATGTCACTTAGTGATAGGCACACGTTCTGAAAAATGTGTCATTAGGCTATTCAACATTGTGTGAGCATCATAGAGTACACTTAACACAAACTAAGATGGCTATGATGTCACCAGGTGGCATTATCTTATGGGACCATTGTTGCTCCTATGTTGTGTGACAAATGACTATACCTTGCTTATTGACCATGTCTACTGTTTTTGTGTCTTCTTGCTTTGCTGTAAATCCTGTATTCAGGGATCTTTATTTTGTTTACTGTTGTATTCAAAGTTCCCAGAACACTTTCTGTCACATAGTAAATGTTTGATAAATGTTTGGTCAAACAAATGAATGCAAAACAAACTGCAGTTTGCCAAGCCCTCAGTTCCTTTTCCTTATTCCTCAATACTACTTAGGTCAATTTCTTTTTTTAAATTTTGTATTTGTTATTTTTAGTTATACATGACAGTAGAATGTATTTTGACATATCATACATACATGGAGTATAACTTCCCATTCTTATGGTTGTATGTGATGTAGTATTTAGGTCAATGTTTTCATTAACCTGCAAATATATTAAATGCAGCCTAGATGCAGGTCTTTGATCCTATTCTTCTCACCTCCTTTCTAAAAACAAAACATTTCTCATACCACAAATTTGCCCCACCTCCCCCAGGAAGCCTTGTATGATTCCCAGCCCCTACTTGGCCTTCTGCTCCCTGAATAATAGTCATGATGTCCTTTCTGTACCTCTCAGCGCACTCAGCACAGAATGCTTGGTGGTACTCTTTATTTTGCCATTTATTTATCTATGCATTTTGTCTCCTTACCTTAAATGTAAGTTCCTAATGGGTGCTTATTTAGGAATGATTATGTGCTAAAACCTATAGTGGGATTTAAGATGAATGAGACAAGCCTTTCACCTGGGGAAGCTTGCAATCTAGTGAACAAATGGAACCAGCAAATGGGACCATCATATGATAATCAGCTGTGTTTTAGTGGAAGCTGGAACAAAGTTGGGACCACGAGGATGAAGCTATTAGCACTGAACAGTCAGGGAAGCTGTCCCAGAGGGATTAATGTTTGAGTTGGTTCTCAGAGGAGCTGGCGTTTTGTAGGAGTAAAAGATCAGGGAGGGTAGAGGAGATTGCCAAGGCACAGAGATATGGATGGGCTGGTGGGTTCAGGTGCTGGTGAGATATTAAATACAGCTGAAAGGCTGAGTTTGAGATGAGCTGGGCCTTGTGTGCTGCATGGGTGTGGATTCCATTCAGGGGACAATGAGGAGTCTGCTGAGAACTTAAAGCAGGACAAAGTACTTGAATAATCTCATGAGGTCCTAGGGAACACCATCCCTGGAGATTACTATATGTAGATTCCAAAGGAATCACAACATAATAAGAATACCTGATATAAAATAAAAAAATTATAATTAAGGAAATCCTTGGAAAAATGATTAAGATAATCTACCACTTCTTAACTATAAAACTAGAACAAGATTTTCATGTTAGATATAGCTTTTAACTTCATGATTTATAAAAGAGCAATAATATTTATGACAGACTCCTGTTTGCCCCTTTTCCTTTACACAGTGGTTTTAATTTTGCTTTTCCCATTCTTCTTTTAAAAATTCTGTTCTCCTGTTTGCTGTGTGGAGAGAGGTGCAAATCTTGTTATTTATTTTCTGGTCACTGGACCATCAAGGTAGCACCTGGTTGTGGTCATTGAAACAAGGTTTCTTTAGAATACTAATGTTTAGTTGGACACATTTCCTGGCTTCTCTTTGAGGTGCCACTTGACTAAGCTCTAGCCCGTCGGATGTGAATAGAAGTGGCGTGTGCCTCTTTTGGTCTTTCCCTTGGAATAAGCCTGATCACTTCCTGTTTTAAGCATCAGAAGTTGATTTGCTTCTTTCTTTATTTGATAGAGGGTGGTTTCTATGTCCTCTTTAAAATAAACATTCAGCCTTCCAAGGAAAACCTTATGTCCCAAGCTACTGAAAGAAATTGAAAACTTTTCAGATCAACCTCATAAGTGTTTGTCATCTACTTACCTGTTATAGGAGCTTGTGGCTCTCCAGAGTTGATATGGAGAATCAAAAGTCTGAGCACTCCACAAGAGCTGTAGGTCAAATTCAATTCCTCCTAGGTGGTCTGGAGTCAATATAAAGGATTTCACATCCGGGAGAGTATGGTGCTCCATCACAAACTGTCCTGTTTCAAGGGAAAACACACGCTTGTTTGTGAGTTTTACTGTCCTTGAGGTAAAATCCCTCTACAGGCCTAAGAACTGAATTTATGCTGTTCTATCAAACAAAGGTTTTACCCTTTGGCTCCTTCAAGTGTATTCTACATTGGTTGAGATAGCATAGCATCTCACCCCAGCATATCATCTCACTCATGGTGGCCACCACAGAATACGACACATGTGTAAACAATATTAATATGCCTGTGGAAATGGTGCAGAGCTTACTTACAACAAGGTAGACATTATGCAACTATGGATTTTAAATATATCTATTTTGTATTTGAGCCATCATGCCAATTGAACATAAAAAGATTAGAAGTTCGTAAATAGAAATACCAATGCTGGATAAGAATCACATTTAGGGCCACTAAAGTCCTTGGTGGAAAGGGACGATTGTAAAATTGTAAATATTACTAGGTAAAAGTTACTTAGCAAAACACCTCTGTTCTCTAAAACGCCAGTGACTGTTGTGAATAAACAGAAGTGGGTGGACTATTCTAGATTAAAGAGAAAAAAAACTAAAGAGAGAAAACAACTAAAACGTAACATGTGAAGCTTGATGGAACTCACCTACCTTTTATACAAACAGGTATAAAAAATATAAAGCAACTAAAAACAATTAGAAAAGACAGTTTGGGGAATCGTAGAGGAAATGCATAGGAACTGAATATTATTCAATCGATGTTAAATAGTTTGGAGGTGAAATGGTATTGTGTAAGAAAACAGCATTGTTCTTTGGAGATATCTACTGAATTATTTACAGTAACTTGACATGAAGAGAGCAGCTTGTTTTCAAATGGTGTGACAAAAAAGAAAGAAAAAGGTATGCATATGTATGTTCCTACACATAAAGTAGAACGGCAACAACTGTTGACTTTGCTTTTCGTTGTTCTATGCTTTCAACTTTTCTGTATGTTCAAATTGCTTCTTGATGAAATGCTGGTTAAAAACCCCACACTGACATTACCTCTGAATTTGGCATGGGTCTTGAATTCAATGACGAGGCGGCCATCCTCTCGAATATAGATTCTTATTATCTGAAGCCTTGCAGAGAGCACACTGTCTGTCTGGATTCCTGGGCAGGCATACACAAAATGTCCAAGTTATTGCCTGGAGAAGACCTTCTGAATGGTAGCCTACTTTGAAGTTATCTCATGGCCATCTCTAAGTGAGGTTGAATGTGACATAAGAGAAAGTTAATAGACTCTAGAGAAATATTTGCCATCAAACAGTATGACGGCTCATTCCACTTGGCTTTTTTCTTTTTACAATTCCTCTGTCCGTGACATAGACTCTTCATACATGTAGAGAGAGTTCAGCCCATAGCTCTGAAAATAACAAATCTAAAACTTTATGAACCAAGAAGTGGTTACAGTGTATCTGCTTCATATTGTATTTTCTCTTTACTGTTAATAAACTCATAAGTCCTGATGGCTACAGGTAGTACCCAAGCCAATGGAGAAGTAAAAGGAAGCTTAGAGAAGGAAAAGGAAGCTTGCAGAAAGCCAGCTGTATAGGCACGACATGAGAAAGCTGTGGCTTTAAAAAAGGCAACTACAGTCATGATGCCCAGCAGGTTCATAAGGACCCCAGAAAAGGAAAAAAATAAAGTTAAAAAAAATAAAGTTAAATAAAACAAAAGCCAAAGCTCAAGGAATTATATGAACCAAGTTATTGGGAAAACCAAGTTATTTTCTCGAAAGAAGTATAAAATAAATAAATGATTTGAGCTTAAGCCAATTAAACAAATTACTAGAGATGAAGCCTTCCCTAAAGAAAACTCCTGAAGTCCCATGGGTGCAGATAAAGTGCACCAGCTTTGTCTGGGAAGATACTGAAGGGACTGAGGTGCATGCTGCTAGCAGAGGGGCTCAGATCCAGCCCATGGGGGATCTTCTGGAAAGGGGCAAGAACAGGGACAAGTCTGAGGGGAAGATCACTTTAAAAATTCAGTATCGTTAACATCTTTATTTTTGAGAATCAACAAAGGAGCCAACGATGTCAAAGGAATCAAGTGGTTCTGACATATTCCCATTTCCATGCACCTAATTTGAAGATCCTTTTGCTTCTTAAAAAGAGGAACCACACCGCTTTTAACCAGGTGAAGCCGAGCATGATGACATTGTATTGGAACAGGTACTCCCTGAATCTCTAACAGGCAGTCTGGGACCCACTGTCACTTGCTATCCTCCACTCTGGGCCGCTGGTAATCTGCCTTCTGGGATCAGCAGATACTGACATGGCTCTTTTTCAGGAACCACAGATCTCCACTTTCCAGACTTGAGGTGTCCCTCCTGTGACTTTCTACAGGAATGGAGCTGCTGTCAATAGTCACTACCTATTTAATCTTGATTGAGCGTGAAGTGGGAACCGTTAAGGTGTCCGTGGCCATACCTGTTCTCCAGAGAACCGTGTCATAGAAGAAGGAAAACTCCATCTCTGTGTGGTGTTCCAAGGAGGCCCAACCCCTGGGGGCAGTCACATAGATGTAGGACACATAGAGAGGCAGGTGCACTGTCAGGAACGACTGAGCTGAGTCCCTCACCTGGCAAGGAAACAGTGCGCATGCACAGAGGCTTATTTCTTCCCCAAGTGAAAGGGCATGTGATCCTCATCTCAGTTCAATTTCTACTCACTCAGGCACACACTCATCCAATAACGAGTAATCAAGTGCCCACAGCTGAACTTAATTTTTTAAAAAGTCAAAATAGAAATAGGGTAGAAAATGGTCAGCATGCTTCTTTAGATTGAATGATATGCAAAGGCTTTTCTGAACAAAAGGCTTTTTTTTTTTTAACAAAACACCTCTGGAGAGTGAGAATCAGCTTTACTTCTACTCTCCAGTTGCTAGAAGCCTTAGCTGGAAATTTAAAGTCTCACAGTTATTCCCAAGAGATGGACCTGCTGGCTCTGCCATTCACCACATTCTGCCTCCGCAGATGGCCTGCAGGTGACCTGTAGGACAGCCTGGATCAACCATGACAGGAAGAGGCCCAAGCCCATCCCCTGCGAGGAACATGTGTCGGGCTCAGGACGTTTTAGTGAGGACTCCTGCCTCCTGCTCCAGGAACAGAGACCTGGAATTTGTATCTGGGAAGCTAACAACACATAGCTCACAGCTGCACATGCTTTGATAATTTCCTATCCTGTACGATGCTTTGGAAAGAATTTTGAAAAAGCAGCGAGAACACTTCTTTCTAAAGGGGTTCCTGTTACTGCTATTAATTTGGCCCAATAATATTTCTTTTACTATGAAATTAACTAACACTGGATGGAAAGATCACAAAAAACTAGCAAAAGCTTTCATGGTTAAGCTAACTGGGTTTATATGTGTAAGTGGAGGAGTTGGTTTATTCATTTAAAAAATGTTTAATATATTTCTCCCAATAAATATGCATTTCTTTTTTAACAAATAGCTAAGTTAGTTGGTTTGAAATCAGTTTATTTTGTCATTTGCCAAATACTATACATATTATGGGACTTATATTTCCTTTGGTTTGAAAATACAATGTAAAGGGCCTTTATGGATAATTGAGGAAAAGAACCAAATGCTTTATCAATATTTAAGACATTAAAAACTTAATTTTTCTAAAAAGTGTTTTTCATATTCAAAGTTGTCAGTGATTTAAGCTTTTTTTTGAATTACTAATGTAGACTTTAATAGAATCATAAACACTTAAAATATATGTTCATTATAATCAATAGCAGAAAAATGTAACTAGTACAAGAAACCCATGATCAGATATTTCTTTTGAAAATAAATTTGCTTTAGTAACAAAAATGAGTTGGATTAAAGGCAAATGATATATTAGCAGTAACAATAATAATGTGTTGACACAAACTTTGAAAGAGATAGTGATTTAAGATTTGATGTCAACTTTTTCGAAAGAGTTACTAATTCCATATTCACTTAAATGCCCCTTTTGGACATGACATATTCTGTTTTCTTTAGAAAATTTCCAGATTTTGTCTGGACTTTATACCACATCTATCCACTAAAACACAAGTTTTGCTAAATATACCTGCCCCAATCTCATTACTGTTGACATTAGAACCTCAACAATCTTTTAGTTGGTTGGCAAAATTAATTTTTCCCTCTTTGTTTCTCTCTCATTCTCTTTTAGACTTCATAGTGTTACTTAATAATCTTAAAAAGTAAAAATAAGCTGGGCTGGGTGGCAGACGCCTACAATCCCAGCACTTTGGGAGGCTGAGACAGGAGAATCATGAGTTCAAAGTCAGCCTCAGCAATGGTGAGGTGCTAAGCAACTCAGTGAGACCCTGTCTCTACATAAAACACAAAATAGGGCTGGGGGTGTGGCTCAGTGGTCGAGTGCCCCTGAGTTCAATCTCCAGTACCAAAAAAAAAAAAAGTACAAATACCCTGACAAATGTTTGCTGCATACCTGTTTTATTTCAGATACTGTGCTAGGTACTTTCTCATGTTGAGATTATAGTCAGAATTTCAGATGAGGCTCAAAGAGGTTTTCTTCTCATCCAACTCTGCCGATATTTGATAGAGAAAGAACTAGGAATGGTTCTGGATTCTATATTTTTTTCTATGACATTTCAGCAATTTCAATTATTTTTAAAGAAACTGATAACAAAGAAATACTTCTGTGTATATATTTTTTGTGTTGATTTAAAAAGTGGGACAAACATAATACAAAATCCTTGTCTTTGGAATTTTGAAACATATTCTGAAACAAATCTGAACATATAATGGAAGCAAAATCATGGAGAACAAAGAATACTATTTTTTGATTGTTCCAGGAGAGGAACAATCACTTTTGCAATTTCCAGCAACTGTAGGTTATGCAACTGCAGAAATAGAAACAAAACCCAAGATAGTCTTAAAATTCTATTCAGTAGAGGGCAGTAGTGTATACGAAACGAGAGGAACCCAAACAGGCCTTGCAAAGAACAAGACACAATTTAATCAAAGATATCTTCTCCAAATGACTAAGTCCTCCACAAGTTCCCTCCTTCAGTGAGGTTAAACCTGATTTGAAATGAAGAACAAATATCCAACTAATTTTTGTCTCATTGAGATAAATGCTTAAAATGGGATGAAAACTGTTTTAGAATTTATTTTCCCGTGAGGTTGGATGAACCTAGTTTCTCTGCCTTTTGATAAAACTGCCCTTCAATGACTCTGGCTTCTTGCTATAAAATCTCTAATTGTCACTAACGTTTAATTGTTCTCTCTCTCTCTTTCTCTCTCCATTCCCCAGGGTTTGTCAGTTTGGAAAAGGTATGAAACGAAAGTGTTTTAAAAAGTGATCTCTCCTCAGTGATCGGACCAACAGTACTCTTCTTGTCTTCTGAAAGTCAAGATGTATACCTGCTACTCTGTCTCACTGTCCCAAATGGGGAGGAGAATACATCTACGTGGTAATAATCCTGCCATCAAATGTAGATCTTTTCAGCTTTCCAAAATATACAGATGGAAAAACAAAAATGCCCACAGAAGTAAATATTAGATTTCTATGTAAATAACTGTGTCAAACAATAATTTTTCCCCTATTAACTTGATTTATAGAACACTGGGGGCTAGCCACAAGGCTGCCAAGATCTTGCTTGAGAGACTTATAAAGAAGCATCCTTCAGTGGGTTGGCTCAGTTCTAGAGGCAAAGTGCTACCTGATGTCTGAATGAACAGCGTTGGTACCAGCACCCATGTGCATGTAACCCTGGAACAAGCTCCCAGAGCACCCACCTGGAAGTCAGCAGTTACGGAGCCCCCGCAGACGTCGATGAGCTCAGTCATGTCATAATATGCATCAAAGGTCCATACACAGCTCTTCAGATTCAGGTGTTTGTACAGCTGGATGGTCTTCGGCTCCCGTACACTGGGGTCAAACTGGAAGGGGCGGTCATAGCCAGGACCCAGGGCAGTGCTGTCATAGACCACATCATCCAGGAAGCCTGCCTCTGCCAGAGAGGGAAGGGACAAGGAATGGTCACTCAGCTTGAGGATGCCTAGAAGCTGGATGGGGAGAAGAGACTTACAGTTTTGACATTGAGAACGCTTTCTGCTCATCTGAGACTATCAATACAGCAACCCAGGGCTCCCAATGCAGTATGTGAGAAGAGCTTGTAAAGAGCATCACTGCCCATTGCCAGGTGTTAGATGGGTGAACGCCACCTCTAAGAGACCCCAGGAACCAGGGAGGAAAAGATGGACAAATGATGCCATGAATGAAGAAGGCAGATCTCAGAAAAAGAAACATACTGTAGTTTCACCTGTACGCCTGGCCAGTGTGGTTCGGTGTTTTACCTACTTCACAATCAGTCTTGAAGAAATGGATTTACTAGCCGGGTGTGGTGGCTCATGCCTGTAATCCCAGAGGCTGGGGAGGCTGAGGCAGGAGGATTGTGAATTCAAGGCCAGCCTCAGCAACTTAGCGAGGCCTTAAGCAACTCAGTGAGACCCTGTCTCAAAATAAAATACAAAAAAGGGCTGGGATGTGGCTCAGTGGTTGAGCACCCCAGGGTTCAATTCCCAGTACCAAAAAAAAAAAGAAATGGATCATTCACTGACCAAATTAAAGAACAGCTTTTATGGAAAGCCAACAAAACAACATCAGACTCCCTCTTCTCCCCTTCTATGGTTTCTGAACTTTTGGGGAAAATGTCTTAATGAGTAAATAGCTGGTTAATGATGCTTGACTGAACTTCACCTGCTACAGGCAAAAATTATTGGATCAAAAGCTGCCAAGCAAGTGAACTGTTCTAAGTTAAAACAGACCTTTATGCAGCAGAGAGCTGAATACATATACACTTCTAGCACATTAGTTTTAAAATTTTTATAGTACTAGAAGTCATGAAAGTATTTTAAAAGAGTTAATGTATTTCTTAGAATGCCTGACACCAGCAATCAGCTTTTGTCCCACAAAGACAAGATACTCAATTGGCCTGTGTTGAATTCAGTTGTTTTCAATCAGGAAGAGGTTCAAAGTCTCAGTCTTTAAACACAGCATGTTTCTCCAACTAGCAGCTTATGGGAACCAATTAAACTTTGATGTATAGCTCAATGATTTAAGAATATTCTGCCCTCAACTAATTCTACTGAATAAAGACCATCACTACCAAAAATGATGTTTAATGAATATGAAAGAGCAAATGAATGCATTTCTGTTTTCAAAAACACTGTTAAATGATTCATTAGTTGTGAGGGAGGAAACACGCTTTTAACGTGCACTTGCTAAGGTAAATGGAAATGGATGGGATTCTTTGTAAAGTTAAATGTCTGCTGTGGTGAACACAGAGATGTGCCCACTCACTCTCAGCTCTTTCAGGACTGTGACAGCTGAAGAACAGCTCAGTCCAAGGTCATGACTTTCTGGGCATCTTGAGTCCAGTGACTGAGGAAGGTGGGCTATTAAGGTCTGGCCTTTTGGGCTGGAAGTAGGACAAATCTTTCCAGAGCTCCTTGCTT
Source organism: Xerus rutilus (assembly GCA_028644305.1). Lineage (NCBI taxonomy): Eukaryota > Metazoa > Chordata > Mammalia > Rodentia > Sciuridae > Xerus > Xerus rutilus. The sequence continues at coordinate 65,706,542 of CM053408.1, forward strand.
TGTCGACCTACAGGGGAGTTTGACTTCTCCCTCTACCCAGTCCTATTTCCTCTCCTTCCTTATAAATAGGTGCTGAGCCCTAAAAAAAAAAAAAAAAAAAAAACAATGCCTCACACCCCAGACTTCTCAGCTCCTGCTTCTGGAGAATTCATCCTTAAACATCTAACATCTGCACCTCAGCTTTCGAAAGAGGCTGCTATCATGGGATTTCAGAGCAGAGACCCAAAAAATGTTCTCTAAAGGGGAGGGAAAGGACTAAAATTTACCACAGTAGGCACTTTAAACATGTCAACACATTGAATCCTCACTTGAGTGGTAGCAATATGTACCCTCATGCTACAGACAAGAAAACAGCGGCTCAGAGAGGTCAAGCCATTTCTGTTCACTTGCATAGGTAGCAGGATAAGGATGTGAATCGAAGTCAATTTGACTTCAAAATCCTTATTCTTTTGTATTCACTTCATTGAGTTCCCTATGTTGAATGCTTGCTAAGAAGGAAAAACTATATGCATATTTTGAGATCAGGAAAGCATGAAAAGCAGAGATTTTTCCCACATCCCCAAAGTCATTGCACAGGGCTGTGTGGGAAAACCAGTACCCAACTCACCCCTCACCTGAGATGCCTTTCAGGTCGTGGGTGGTGACTAAATTGGAGCAGACATGCTGGTGTCTGTAGATGGACTCAGATAATAGAAAATGCAAGTTGTGCAATGGCATGGTGGAGATCAGAGGCAGCATTCCATCCTGGTGTGGGATCTGCACTGAAATGTGGATTCTAGGGGAGAAAGGGCAGAAACAAGTGTTTATCTGTATGCTCTGAACAGTCAGAAGGATGCATTTCTTTTTCATCACAAATTTGTTTTCATCCAATGAACTTAGCAATCTCTTTTCCCCCTGCAGCTTGCCATGTACGATTTCTATCTGAACATGAGGGTGTGGATATACATGTGGGGTTGCTTTGCCCCCTAAGAGATCCTCCAGACTCAAGACTGATAACAATCAGAAGTCAGAGATGTTTTTTTTTTTCTATACAAGATAACATCACAACCACAAATTACTTTAAAGTTTTCTTTTGCTTTAAATGGAAGGTTTGTATCCTGAGGAGCTAAAGTTGAATCACTGATATAGGAGCTGCCCCTGTTCTGTTTCAGTGAATATCTGTGGAAGCTGGGAGGGTATCATGCTTATATTTTTTATAGTATTTGAGTATCATTGGGGCTGCAAATAGGGTAGAGCATGTGCCTAGCATGTATGAGAAGCTGGGTTCCGTCTCTAGCACTGAAAGCAAAAATTATTGAATTCTTAAACTCTAAGGCCAATTTCCACACCCAGCCAAATATCTTAGAAATTATAATGTCTTATTACTCACATGATCTCTACTCAAATAAACACAGCCCTGTCTCTCTTCTTTCTATGTAAGTTTCACCAACACCTTGCACCTGGCCCTCACTAGCCTCAAACTGCAGCATGTTCTCCCTTCACCTGTATTCCTCCACTCTACGTGACCCTTGCACAAGGAAATCAGTGACTTATGTATACTGGCTGCTTTTTCCTGCATGTTGTGAGGCTCTGCTTATCTTGCCTCCCCACTATGAGGATGAGGACCATTTCCTTCCTTTCTTTTGTTTCCTCACTGCATGAAGTATACAATTCTAAATAAAATATGAGCTTAATAAATATTGGTTAAGACTGCAACACAACACAACTGTACTTATAGGCTGCATTTGTTTTCATTGTATGAGTTTAAATTTTCAGCATGTTATATTGAAGGTGTGTTTTGAGTATACATAGCTTGCCTCTGCAAGCAAAGAATCACATTTTAAAGAGGAATTTGAGCCTTGGATATAAAGAAGATGGCCCTTTTCCTAGGAAGGGGTCACTTGTGCTTTGGGCACTTCTCTTATTACTCTTTAACAAAAGCAAGTTTGATTCTATTTGCAAAAAAAAGAGAGGGATTTGTGTATTTGGGGGTCCACATTCAAACTCATTTTTCTTCTATGCAAAGGAACTCATTTCTCTCAACTCAGTTGTTCATAAAAGCACACACTGAAACTCTACAAGGTTTAATGAATACGTATGGTATATGTGAATTCCCTTTTGCTATAAAAAAATTGAAAGTATTCCTCTCCCACTGAAATCATGGTAGCACAGGAAACAGCCCAGTGACTTAGAGCTTAGACAGTGCTATCACTCATTTGTTCATCAGATATTCTGCAAGTGCCTTTTAGGCCAAATAGCACTGAACTAGGTATACAGGAGATGTAAAATTAATAATCATAGTCTCTGCCCTTAAGGTTTTAACATCTACCATGTGGATAAAGAGGAAGAATGATGACAATACTCTGAAAGAGGCATTGGCAGGTGCCAGAGGAGCCTCTAAATTAGATTGGAGGAAATGATGAAGGTTTTCCTAGAACAGAGGCTATGAGCTAGGTATCGCAGGGCAGCAGGAAGAAGGGGGTGGGAGAGAGTTGGAGCTGGGGGTAAAGGCATGCAATCTAAAAAAGGTAGAGGCCCCTAGGAATATATCTGTGATTCTCTGTGGGTGGCCTGGCAGGTAAAAATGTTAAGGTGAGGGAAAAGAGGCTAGGAAGATAGACAAGGGGACAGACCTTGAGGGGCTTTGAAGAAAAAAAAATTGAAGCAAAAATTACAACTACATTTATTTTGCTGAAGCATTACTCACTGATCTGTGCCACCTGAAAAGCACATAAAGGATACCTGAAAGTCACCCATGGTGGAAGGGACCACCTGCCTGACCTGTTTGGATGCTCCTTGTGTTTGACGTCCAGGTATTTCAAGGTTGCGATGAAGGATTGTGCCTGGAAGCCTCTAGCTGTCCCAGCCACCACTGGGGTGTGGCAGATAGCACTGTCTGTTCCAATGGTAACAATGTTGCTCCTTAAGGGGGTCCCCACATGGCCCACCTTATCCACAGCCTTTGCCACACAGCGCACATGGAACCTCCGGCTGAAGTAAATGCTATCTAGTACCTAGAGGAAGAATAAAGCACCTCAGACATGTACACTTGCCCTGAGCAGGTCCTTACACTGTGTCTTCTCAGTGAGATGACACAAGAAGCTATTGGCACAAAGTCACTTCAGAAGGCCATCCAGCCCCCCACCCACTCATCCATCCATCCATTGATTCATTCATTCATTTATCACATAACTACTGACTTTCCATATAACCATGAACTAGGCACCAGGGACAGAGCCATGAGTACTTATAGTCTAAGGAGATAAGATGGAAAAGACAGACGTGGGGCAAGAGTCCAAACACAACTGGTTACCAATGAATAGTATTATTCTCCTTGTATACTAGTTTAGCAAAAGGACTACCCAACTGTCTTTCAGACCTTTCAGCAAGACTGGGTGGCCTCCAAGCCACTGTTGCTTAGAGCATAGAGAAATTGGCTAAGGCCTGGTCATTCTTAGACATAAATTCCTCAATTTATTTGAAGATGCTTGGTTAATGATGTCACAGGTTCAAAAGCCCTCACATAGAACATTAACTCCCTGGGGAAAAAATACATCAAATCAACAAACAGCTCTCCCCTCTGCCATCCTGTAAATTCTGTCACTATCAACAAGTTGAGAGGCAGATCTGAGCTTTTGGCTTCTGAACCCTTGTCAGTTGGACATGTAATAAAGCTTCTTTCTGCAAGAACCTAGTGCCGTGGTATCGGCTCCTATGCATGTTGGGCACTAGCCCACGCTTGATGACAATGGTGTTTGGATTCTGAAGAGAGAGGCTTCCTCCTGAGGAGTTCTTATTTCTCTTTCCTTTCTACTGCCCCACTCCCAGACCCTGCAAGGGTCACAATAACATGCAGGCTAAAAGCTGAGAACTTGACCTCTGACATCTCCCAGCCTTTGAGGGTCTTTATATAGATTCCTTCATATTTTCAGGAACAGTAGGAGGGCTTAACTTAATCTATGCAGAGGCAATGTAGGTCAGTCACCATGACTATGTGTCCATACTCAAAAGGAAGTACATAATGAGAAAAATTAATTAGCAGTTCTGTATGCCTCAGACCTCCCACAAAGCAATCATACAAATGTATAAATTCTTCCTATGAAAACAATATTCACCGAAGTCTATTAAAAATTAAAGATTTTTCCATTAAACTTCTTTTTTAATTATCTGCCAACTCTTTATTTATTTATATATGCACTTATTCCAGAAGAGATTTGAGGCATCTTACAAAAATGCATACAGCACAACAGTATTAAATCAATTGAAGAAATAAAGCAAAGGAAATTGTAGTAAAGGGTATCAGTGACCAATTCATTGAAAGATGAAAACCTCAGTCACAAATTTGGTACTTGTAAAAAAATGTATATTTGACTCAAATATGCAAATATGGTTTTGTTGAACACAGAATTAGATATTTATAAAACAATAAGTTAAGTCTTGCCATTTTAATTCTTTAATAATACAGAAGATGACTTAAATTCGAGCCAGGTTGTATTGCAAAAGAAAGGATCTCTGGCCTTTCTGAGTAAGCTGTGCCAAAGACAATGGATATGAGCGACACTTTCAATCAAAAATTATGAACTGCTTACTGTGGGCCAGATTTTGTGCTGAGCCTGAATCTCAACTGCTTTTGTCTCTTTTGGAAGAGAACCAGCTTCATTGGTGCAATGTGTAGAATCACTGTAGTGGACTGGCTCCTAAGGTTGGGAAAATATCACTATTCACTGCTCTCTGATGGTCTGGGCTCAAAGGCCTTTGAGGGCAGCAACTGCCTTAGGAACTTCTTTTCCACCACAGGGCTTTGAGAAATACCGATCACTCAAATAGCTATTCTATCTTTTTGTAAAAATTGGTTGCTATTAAAGTGCTGGCCACTTTGGGATATACAAATATGATGGAAACCTTAATCCACGTCCTTAAGGAGTTTATATCTGAATACTTTTTGAATGATTAAAAATATGTGAAAAAACAGTAATCACTTAATGGTACTGACCTGGAAGTTTGGACTTATTTTATCATTTATAGTAACATTGGTCAGTGACCTCGTTGAGTGGCTAAGTAGAAGAAATATTATTTTGCAGATTAGGAGATTAAGACCAAGACAGCAAGTAGCTTCTTAACATGACATTAAAATAGGCAAGAATCAGGGTTTGTGAACAGGTCTTCTGACTAGCAGCTCAGTTTTCTTTCTATTACATTATAGTGCCTTTCCTTATATATAAGAATGAACAAACTACATATATATATCTGTTTGTTTTATTCCAAATGCCATGCATGGATCTAAAGGAATTTGACAGTCAGAACAACAAAGAATTTCAGCAATACTCTTCCTCCCCAACCCGGCCCAGCCACCAGACCTACCATGTGGTTGACACTGGTGAAGGGAGTCTTGTCGGTGATGGTCTCAAAGGGAGACCGGGCCCCATTGCCATCAGTGGGGGCAGCCACTTCCCAGCTGAACTGCACAGACGTCTGGTTGATGCCGGCCTCGCTGCAGCGCTCCTTCATGATGGCATACCTGGGGAAGTGAGGGTCACAGGGGGTGACGCAGACCAGTGGGTAGCCTGGAGAGGGGGCCTTCTTGACTCCTTCCTTGGTAACCTCTTCCACATGGTCATAGTCAGCAAGGGTGACAACCTGAGGAAGGCAGCAAAGCTTCAGGTAGGTTGGTTATTGGGAAGGTCAGAGGTCTCTTGTCCAGAGACACTCCTGATCACTTAATTTCTAGCGATTCTTTAAAAAATAATGGAAGGTTTTATAATCCTTTGCCAGGCACCTCTAAGGGCATTGCATATCTTTAGTGATGCAGGAGATCCTCCTACTGCCTGGGCTAAGAGTGTCATTGTCCTATTAACTGCATTCCTAAATCAGAATCCTTATCACTCATGGGAAAAATACTTTTACTTTCCTGCACACTGGAACCAAAGCGACATCCTGAATGGCAGTTGCTAGCTTAAAGTTGTATTAAATTGTTACTGGTACACAGTAGCACACTTTGTAAAATAAGAGTAAATAAAGGTAGTGTATTTCTTCCATGGTCAAATAAGAGACACATTTGAAATAATCTTCTCTTTTAACATATAAAAGACTAATTAAGGGAGGTCAAAGGCTTGTTCTGACTGCTTCACTATTATATGTTAAATATCTCCTGGTGATCTTAGGCATTTTCGTCTTAATTGTAAAGTCAGTACATTCATCGTGTTCATCCTGAACTAGAAAACTCAGTACCACATTTCTGCATATACTTAACTTTCTTTGTGGGGTGAATATGTAGGATAATAGATACGAGGTTTTACTTTCTTATCTTCCAGGTACTATCAGAGCAATATGACCAATTTTATTGTTCTTTCTGTCTTTATCAAGCTAAGTTACCTATAGAGTTTGGTCTTACTCTTACATCAGAATAAGATTTCTCATTCTTGACCCTATTGACATTTGTGCCAAATAATACTTTTTGTTGTTCTGTGCACTGTAGGTGTTTCGGAACTTCTATCCACTGGATGCTAGTAGCTAGTTGTAACAACTAAAAATGTCTCTGGACGTTGCCAAATGTCCTCTGGGGGGACAGAGTGGTTGACTAGAGTCTTCTGGTTGAGAACCATTATGTTAGAAGAACGAAGATGTAGCTCACCAGAAGTCCCACTTCTCTCAAGTTCTGATCTACTGTTCACTAAGACATAAAAGCAATAATCCTAGGTGTCAAGCAACTCACGATGGGCGGCGCTGGCAATATGAGACTCCCTGCTGCCTCCTGGTCGAGAATTGTCACTGTGGCAGTAGTCACATCCCCAAGAACTGCTTCCACTGGGTCATCTGGGCCAAGGACTAGAGAGAAAGATTCATGCCATTCCCGATCTTCATTGGACAGAATCTCCACTTTAAAAAAGATGTGATCCACACCTTCACCAAGGATAGAACAAAAGGAGAGCAAAGTCTTCGTTAGTGGATACACCCAAGAAAGCACGAGCTGGCCCTGTTGAAACGTCAAGTTAAAATATAACCTTTCCTTATAGAGGTTTCTATATATGCAGTGACTGTTAATCACTTTAGCCCCATCCTAAGTGAGGAATCTGTTTGACAGACCAAATTCCACTTGTGGTAGAGGCTCCATCCTGCAGATTACTATTCAGCACCATATGAGGATTAATGGCCCCTGCCTGACACACTGGCTGGCAGTAATAAAAATCTATGATCCAAAATACACTTCATCCTGGTTACAAGTTTTTTTGCTTAATTTTCCTTTCCATTTACACTTAGGCATGAGCTCCTGTGTGGCTGTGAGTACTTGTACACCTAGATACCCTTCCAAGTTCTCTCCTGAGAAACACTAGCTGCCAGGGCCATCTCCACAAAGATCATACTGTGGAGGTTTAGTGGCTGGAAGGGCACTATAAACCCTTCCTTTGCTGTAAAATGATTCTTTGAGTGTACAAACATCTTTGCTTACAGGTAAAGACTTTTCTTCCTCTCCTAGAGGCATCGGGGCCAGTTTGCCTCCAGACCTATCTTTCTTCCAGATCCCTATGGAGAAAAGAGGGGTCCTTCTGCAGATGTGGAAGAACTCTTCTTTTCCAGCAAACATCAAAAAGACACAGGTGGGATGGAGCTGAAAGTCCTTTAAGGCTCCAGTGAGTTGGAGAGACAGAGACCCCTCACCCCCAGCCTCCACCATTTCTGAGTCACTCTCCCTATCCACTTGCTAGGACATCTTTGAGAAGTCTGAACACTGCTGCTCACCTCTGGCTACACTAAAACAGTGCCAGGATCTATACCAGCTTTTTGCTTTACAGTGCTTCAGAAAGTTCTAAGAAAAAACCTAGCATACAACTCAACCCTTTATTTGGTCCATTCCCCTTGTCAAAACTTCAGACAGACAGCTGGCTGTGATCTGTTCTTGTCTTTCACTCTTCTTTGGCTTATCGTGATGATTCTCTCTGGGATAGACCTGTTTTGGAAAGCCTGTAACAGGGTATTGTGTGTTTACGAGTCGACGTGAAATCAACTTGAGCATAGAGATTATGCCTTACAGATTTTAGCAAGCTCTGAAGGATCCAGTATAATGCTTTGTACCAATGCTTCTTGAAGGATGTATATATATTTTAAAACCAAGTGTTCCTATTATTCAATGAAACCACAGGATAACAAAATATCCTTTTAAATAAACCAAAATGCCCAACATGTTCTGATGTTAGGGACTTTTAAACCCATGCCATGATTATAAATTCAGTTTTACTTGCAATCTCAAATGCATGCTTTGTTATTGTAATAACAGTTGTTATTGCAACAATTTCTCTGCTCATTCCTTTATTCAATTAAAAGATCTTCATCTCTCCATTAAGAAAACTGACAGATTGTAATAGGCATTCAATTACCAGGACTGAATTTCAAGACTCGGCTCTTAGGGTAATAATCCACACCAGACTGGGCAGATCCATCCCGAGTGCTACAGCGAATCTTGGAGGTCCTGTTCTGATCCCCTCTTCGAATCACCTTGATGTTCAGAATTGCAATGGCATCTGGCCCTGCAGGTTCTCGGACTTGGTATGCAGCTTCTTCAAACTCAATGGTGGGCGCTAAGGAAACACAGGTAGGAAAACAAGAGCAAGTTAGAATGGCACAAAAAATCCAGACTCCCATACAAATACCTTACAACAACAAGAAAATACCTTATAATGACAAGAGGGAACAATTCACATTAGTTAACAATACCAAGGCGAAATGGCTTGTAGTCATAAAAATCAATCAGCATTTACCCTTAAGCAATACTTTGGAAAAAGGAATTTATTTGTGATCCTGTAGGAGTTATTTCTCACATGTATATTAAAAACAATATAATGGGGAAATATTTTTAGAGACTTTTGAAGTGTATGATGTCCAAGTTTCTATCTTGGCATTTTTTGCTCCCAGAATGTTTTTAAATTTGCACAATTTATCAAGAAACTGAGACATAGTGGGCCCTTGATAAATATGTATTGACTGATGACATGAATAGGCTTTTTATTTATGAACTATGAATTTCTAAGGTTTATAATTTATCTCATTTATATACTACTTGAATTCACCAAATCTCTCCCTCATCTCTGGTCTTCTCACTGCTCATACCTCCCCACACTCAGCTATTCCTAACTCCTCACAGATTATGTAGGTAAGTTAGTTAGTTTTAGCAATTGGCTACAATGATAATTCAGGAACTCAAGAATGTCTAACACTATCTGATTTGAGGCATTCTTGTCATTATTAGGAAATGATTAACAATTTTTTTTCTAAAAAAATTTAAATCATGCCTTCTTTTCTATTACATTCTCATGGGGGCAGGGCAGGGTGGCGGTGGTAGTGATAGTAGAGAGTGAGATTGAAGAGATGGGAAAATTGAGAGCAATTACAAGTTTTATGCCATTTTAATATATTGTTAGTGTATGACAGGCTGTTTTCCGCTCTTCCTTGCTCTTAGTCTTTATAATCGTAGACTATGAGCCCTACTTGAGACTTCAGAGTTTTCAGTAAGGACAGTTGCTGCAATGAGGAAAGCTGCTGGAACAGTGTAACTAACTGTTACCTCACTAAGCCTCAATCACTGGATTTTCTGTGTGCTGGGAGAGGCTCACTTCAGGATTTGAACCTAAATCGATTTGGGTGAAGGACTACTTCAACTTCAAGGCTGGCTTTCCTTATTTCATGTGATTTCCAAAATAGTTCCTGACTTTTCATTAGGAACCCTACAAATCTCACTGATTCTCTCAGTAGTTAAGAGTGGAGATTTTAGCCAGGCCTGATGGCACATGCCTGTAATTCCAATGGCTCAGGGGCTGAGAAGGAGCATCACAAGTTCAAAGTCAGCCTCAACTACTTAGCAAGGCCCTAAGCAACTTAGTGAGACCCTGTTTCAAAATAAAAAAATAAAAATAAAAGGGCTGGGGATGTGGCTCAGTGGTTAAGTGCCTCTGGGTTCAATCCTTGGTACTCTCCCCCACTCCCGCAAATAAAGTATAGATTTTAGAATTGGTTCTCATCCAGTTTTGCTGCTAATAGTTTTGCAGTTAGCAGTGAAAATTACATAACTGTGCTGAAGTTTCTTCCCTTATAACATAGGGTAAGAAGAACTATTTCAAGGGATTATTGCCAGGATTAAGTGAAATAACATAACATGGTTAGCACGTACTATAAATAGTCATCAAAAAGCAGCTATTGCTGTTTGCAATATTTTATATAGTCACTCATTCAAATATCTACTTTAGTAACAGTGAAGTCCTAATTTAAAACAGGTTTTGTTTCTTCTTGTTCCTGGGTCATTCTTTGCTAACACTTGACTACAGAATGTAAGTTTGTGTGTGTGTGTGTGTTTTTGTTTTTGTTTTTAAGGTTAGTAGGCCAAATCAGTTAGAAGAAAACTGAAAAATTAGACTTTTCCAAGAAGGTAGCAGTGTTTTAAATCAGTTTCTAGGAGTCAACTGATTCTGACTGTATTTCCAAACCTGCTCCAGATCTGCAGTGACTTAAATGGTTTCTATTCTCTGTGTCAGCATTTCTGTCTTAGCTTTTAATCATACTTATTCCTTATCTTTTGGCAATATGGAAGGGAACAGTAAGATTAGAAATACCATGAACTTATTAGAGTGCTGTAGAGGGTGATCACTTGATGCAAACATTTGATATATATATTCAGAGATTGTTATTAATAGGCACTTCTATAGCATTTTCATTTTTCAAATATCATTTCATGTTCCATCAACCTAAGAATAACTAAAGGCAATTTCTTCTGTTACCATCTTCATCATTGGATATGGTGATGGTGGCCATGTTATTTTTTCCAACTCTGGCTCCACTCCAGTGGTTTCCAAGAGGATGGCCAAGGTAGACCCTGAACTGCTCCTCAGGCTCAAACATGGAGTCATCATGGATATAGACAGTGCAGTTCTTTACCTAGAGTCAATGGCACAAGATAAATTAAAATCTGTAGCAAGGAATCAGTAATTGGCTTGAATTTCCTAGGAAATTGTTTTTCCTCTTTGCAGCATCAAAGAGTCAACATGAATTCAAAAGGATCCAGTTGCATTCATAAAATAGAATGTTTAAATCTACCAACTCATGCCTGAGTGGGGCCTACCTAAATGATGGGACTGGTATTAGAAGATTTCAAACCATTTTGAATTATTGGTAATAAGTTATGAAAACCAAAATCAATAAAACAAATCACCCACTAAAAAGCACCTGTAGAACATTTATTTGTATACTTTCCCACATGTTACCTCGGCTGCTCAGTATGTTTGCATGTGTTACAACAGACAGATTTCCAACAATAGGTATTTGACATATCATTGGACTTCCTGGATGGCTGCATAACATTCTTTTTCCTTTTGAAAACAGAATAGCCTTAAAAGAAACTCAGAAAGTCTTCCTGTTAGGCCAAATATACATTTAAATGTTAAAGAACTCTCAAATCTGCTGCCAAATAGTACCTTACCTGAAAACTATTGACTACCGAAAACCTGAGAACACAACTCAATTCCTACTTGGTGGAGAGAAGTGTTTCTCAAACTGAATACTCCCCACTGAGGATTGTATTTTTGAAAAAATGTAAAACAAAATCACAAATTTTTAGAAAACATACCAGCCTCATCAGTAGAACTGTGTGATATGAAGTGAGATATATTTAGTTGTATCACTTAAAATCTACTATCTTATTACATTGCAAAGGATATGTGGGCAGAGAGTTCAATCTCATACTTCCTAAGTCATAGTAAATGGTAGGAAGAAATCCCAGTGAACATTTATATGTCACTTGTTAACCTGTGTTAAGTCCTGAAGATTGTTTTTTCTTTTTTCTTTTCTTATATCTTTCCTAGAATAAGAATTCCTTATAGAAAGCATGAAATTAGTGGTGATTCATGGGATTCTTTTTAAAAGACATTACAGTATATGACAAGACCCAAAGATATTTGTTCAGCAAGTCAAAGAAAATGAAAATTCCAAAGTGTGCTTAGGAATGATGATAGATTGTCATGTGGGTAACATACAGACTATTAAGCTGTATTTTCTTTATACTTTCATTAAATTAAAGATTCTCTCTTAACTAGGCAGAGAATCTTCTTTTGAGTTTAAAGCAAATACAGACATGTAGACTCAAAGCCGAAGATTGTATCTATAGTGTTTGCATGTGTTCATAAGCATGTTTCAACCTGCCATGAGTAAAATTCCAATAAAATATATAACTAGGACAGGCCTTTATGAGTTATGAATGTGTAAAACCCTTAAAAGTCCCAGAGAAGGAACCTAACATTTTTTTTTTGGTACTAGAGATGAATAGAGGACAAATTTGGAGTGAACAACAATTGGTAAGGTCTTAGGCTAAATTTCGAAATGACAAAATTTTGATATATTTGATTATATCAAGATTAAAGAACTTCATTGAAGTACAAAGACTGTAGGAAAGTGACAGAAAGTGAAAGATGTTTATACTATGTAAAACTGGCAAAGAACTAATATTTAGAATATTTAAGAAAATAGTAAAAGTCAGTTATAAAAAGATAACAAAATGATAAAATAAGGAACAAAGAACAAAAATATGCTTATAAGCTAACTGGAAGTCTAATAAGTTAATAAGAATATAAAATAGTAGTGATTAGAGAAATACAAGTTAAAACATGATAGACCTTTATGCTTATAATTATCTCTGCAAAAATTTAAAAGATGAGTAATGTTAAGTATTGAAGAGGCTGTAGGCTTATAGCAACTCTCCTGCACTTTAGTGACATTCTGGAAAGTATTCTGACAATTTTTGCCCCCACATTAAGCATAGGCGTGTCTTATTGTCTAGCAACTTTGCCCCTGAGTGTATGTATATATGTGTATGTGTGTGTGTGTGTGTGTGTGAGTGTATGTATATATATATATATATATATATATATGTCCAAAAAAATTCTCTCTGAGGTCTGTAAGTGGACATATGTAAGGATGTGCACTGAAACATTATTTGTGGTGACAGAGTGTTAGGGGCTTTCTTGATACAGTCCCTGAGGCTGCTTACTATCTATTGCTGAGAGTGCATAAGTGAAATACCACAAATACATACCATGAAATACATGCAACAGCCAGAAGCAATAGATTAGATGTACACAGATAGATCTTAAAACATATTGCTGAGTAACAACAGTAAAAAATTGAAAAAGACATAACACAACATTTTTATCAATTAAAAATCGTGCCCATTAAACAAGGAACATTTTTAACAGAATGAATACAAACAGATACAGATTAAACATAAAAGTTTCATGGGTCAGGGAGGGAATATGGCTGGAAATGGAAGTAAAATGAAATAAATAAGCTAAAAATAAAAAAGGTGCCTTATGCAGGCCAATGAGGATGATGTGCCTCGAACCAAGGGGTACAACCGACTCAGTCATCTGAAACATTCAAAAAGAGGGAAATGGATTCTCATTTAGTATAAACCTTTGACATACACTGCAGTTGAATCCTTTGATTCTGATGCAGCCATGCTTAGTGATGAGCTTTTCAGGAGCTCCTATGACCACCTGCATGGCTTTTTGGGTATGTTACCAAGAGAACACTGCACTGACTTAAATCTGCTCAACACTTCTCTATTCAGTCTTGTTAGGATGCACATTATCCTGGGAGAGGAACCCAGACATCAGAGAACTATCTCAGTCCCTAAGTAACATCAGTGGAAAGTGTTCGATTTGATGGCGCTAAGTTCCAAAAATGCTGCACATTATCTAAACTTCTCAGCGCAACCAATCATACATGTATTTGGTTGCAAGTAGGAGACAAAGAAGATAGCCAAATGGAATAGATAACGTTAAAATATTATCAATTAGTAAGGAAATTCCAAATAGATAACGTTAAAATATTATCAATTAGTAAGGAAATTCCAAAAATGCTCCAAGTTTACTTAATTTACCTACCTATGGACAAATAAAGGTGATAAGAAAGAAGACAATGCTGTCTTTAAGCCGCCACAGTTCCTCTTACCTTCTCCCCTTTCAGAAATGTAATCCGTGAAGAGTCAGCATTTCTCCTCTCCCCAAAGTCCTCCATGACCTGAGCTGAATGGCTCTGAGTGTAGCACCTCACTGACGACTCATAGCTCAGGTCTCCACTCCGAATGATAGGAACATGCAGGACACCATCTTTCTCCTTTACTAGGAGCAAATCCTTAGCAAACTGCATGCTTGGCACTGGGGGAGCAGGTGGAGAGACAGAGGCATTGTTAGTGGGAGGCAGAGGGATGTAGTGGCCATGGCAGAGCTCTGCAAAAGGCCAACACCGGCTGACAAGACACAGGTTCTAAGTGGATTCAAGCACAGCAAGGGAACAACTTCTACTTTGAGTGTGATGCCAATGAAATAGAAGAAATCAACTTTTTATCTGACTTTGCTCAGCTTCAAGGTGTGGTCACCATCTCACATGTAGGCAGGTGGAGAAATGGAACAGGTGTACAAAACCAAACCAAACCAAACCCGTGACAGTGACTAGGGTACAACAGCCTCAACAGTTCACTTTCCTCCTAGGGCTACAATAGGGAAATAGCAGGGCAAGTCTGATGGGCAAATGGCCACTCACATTCTCACATTGAGGCCAGGTGCACAAAAGGGGAGAGTGGACACTGATAGAGAGAAGTGCAGGCTCTGTTTAAAGGCCTCCAGTTGCCAGATCTTAAGTTCAAATGAAGCCAGAGATCTGTGTTTTTTTTCCTGCATTTTTAATCTAATTTAAAAATAACAAATAAAATAAAATGGTAAAAAAAATTTGCATATAAGCCAAAACTATTGGGAGCAAACAGTCTAAATTTGGCTTCTAGTCTGTGACAGCTACTATAGCTTTATCTTTAATAAGCCATGGCCTCGTTGGACTTTAAGGAGACACCATAGCCAAACTGCAGCTAAAAACAAGGACTTTGGGGTAAACAGGCCTCCTGAATATCCATTCAAGCCCTACTACTTATTAGCTGTATAGGGCATAGGGCAAATTATTTAGACTTTCTGAGCTTTGGAATTTTTTTCATATTTTAATTGAAAATATTGATATCTAACTCATAGAATTGAGAGGGTATTGAATTTAATGAGAAAATATGTGCATGATAGTCAATATAGTATCTGGCTCTCTCAAATTTTGGTAGGGATTACTATATTATGGTTTAGATTTGTCCTCTAACTTCAGGCTTCTCAACATGAAGAATCTCCCCCCACCCCTTTATTTCCTACTGTGAGGCTCTGCATTAAGACATTTCCCCAAGCTCAATAGTTTGTTGACTACTGGTTATTAATTTCTTCACCAACAATCCAGAGGGTCATATGTCAAAGTCTCCTAAGGTGAATTAATCTTCACCGCTGTAGAAAAGCCACCCTAAAGCTGTTACCACCTATTTCCTGGCTGCTTTCTGGATGTGCCTTGCCAAACCTGAAAGGAAGGAGCAGGAAGGGTTGCGGTAGGCAGCTCCCCGCTCTGCAAGTCCACGTGGAGAAAGCTGTTTGCCTCCAACCTACCCTTGCTTAGAACTATTGGCTTTGGCAAAAACAAAACCTTCCCATCATCTGAACTAAGCCTACTAGTTACTGATTATTACTTAACAAAAGACAGATGAAAAGACACCTAAAGGGAATTAACAGCTTTGGCATAAAGCCCTGTACGTTAATCAGCGAGGTCTGTGTCATCCAGAAGAAGGCCTGTGCTGACAAAAGGTAGGTAGCAATGACATCACCTAGTATCGGGGGACCTGAAGGAGGCTTGTTGCCAGGGAAAAAGCAAAACAACCAGGGAAGCTTTTTTGATCCTGGCAGACATCTACAGCTCTAGATTGGTTTTTCCTGTTGGCCTGGCATGCCTCAAGTCAGATGAGAAAGTTAAGTGCTAAAGTGGTAATGTGGTAATGTTTAGGGTTTGTCAGGTATTTATCAACCCCCAATTCTTTCTGAGCTATAGAAGACTCCTCTTTAACAAGATATTCACTCATATTTCTCTCCCTGTCTGGAGAACAGGGCGGGGGATGGTGGTAAGAGAGAGACAGACACCGGGAATGAACACTTCTTAGCAGAAGACTACAAGAGATAATATAAGAAAACAAGATAAATGTAGGAACAGATTTCTGCACAATGAATGTGTGTGTTAAGGGCTTTCATATTCATATATATGTATTATTCATATATATCTACATATATATGAATAATATATATACATTTTATATATATGTATATATATGAATGTCATCTCAACAACCCTATAAAGCAGTATAGTTCCCAAGAAGGAGTAACACTGGCCCTGGGAGTTGGTCCCCCCAGACTGCAGAGCCTCTCTCTTGCCACACTAATGGGATACATAAATATAAAACAGAGAGTTCCCCCTGAAGGTTCATGGGCTCACATTGGGTACAAAGCACTTATTATCAGCACCTCTCTTAGCATATTTATTGTACCTGGCCATTGTAGTTATCTTTTTACTTGTGTAAGTCTGGCATCCAGAAATAGATTGTGGGGCTCTGCTCTCTATTACTCTGTAACCCATACAATGTTGAGCACCAGTCTTAGGCAAAGAAAATGTTCTATAAACATCTTACCCTGCTAATCTTCTTAGTAACTGACAAGGTGAATATAAACACCAAGGCCTGGAATGTGATGGCCTCTTTACAGGCAATGGTTAAGCAGGAGATTTAGGGGAAATCTGGCGTCTGGTTCCTTGAAATTAATGAGTAGGTATGACACGGTTGCACAGGCAGGAGAATACTGCCGTAGTCGCTATGTGGCCTTTTCTGTCTTGCTCAGTCAGTGTTCCTCATGCCTAATTCCTGGTAGCAGAGCAGAAGAGGTAGGTGAGGAACAGGAAAACATTCTGAGATGAGCTACTTAGATGCTTTTAAGGTTCTGAAATCAGCCCAGTGGGAAAAGATGAAAGGAGCTAAGATTACATCAGAAGGCTAAAAGATGGCTTTGTAAGAATCTTGAGTGATGGCAAGCATTGCTGTCTAGAAGGCGGTGACCAGCTAAAGTAGCAATATGGAAAGTTAGCATGGAGGACAGGAAACCAGAAGAGGAGGCATGGATGGTATTGACCAGAGTTTTAACTCTGGCTCTTATCACCTCCTCTCCATATGATCATGCACAAATTATTTAGCCTCAGGGTAACAAGCTGAGGGGCTGTTGTGAAGAGCAGAGATGTAAGATCTTTCCATCCCAGAATGTGCCCGGAAAATGGACTCAACAAAAGTTAGTTATTCCTAGGAAGAAAGGTAACCAACAGAAGTAAGCACTGAATATTACATAGGTTATTGAAATAGGTTTTGGGATTTCTTTCCTCAGGGTAAGTTCTTGACTGGAAATAGATGGTTGTGGCCTCCCTGAAAGATGTAAATATTTTGTTTCACATATGAATTCCCTAAGTCTACAACCTCAACACCTATCAATAAAATAATGAGAAAAATGTAACTAGAATCTTCTGTGTTGATCAAAGTACAATGAGGATTGTATGTGTTACTGGAATTTCACTGGTTAGTGGCATAAATTACAGATGTGCCAAGAATAAAAATGTAATAACACCTATGATGTGCCATAGGCTATAGGAGGAATTTTTGCATATTTTGTCTAATTTAATCCTTACAACAATCTCATAAGTAAGTTTCTTTATTATTTATAGATGAACAAAATGTGGATTAGTGGCCTTAAGCCTCTGGCCTAAGGCTAAAGAGCTAGGACGTGGTAGGGCTGGGATTTATTTTAGGACTTCCAACTTGGCACTCATTTTCCACCTTATCAAAGGGAAATTAACTAACCTTTTATACAAAAGACTAAGAAGTTATTTTAACAATAAGAATAAATGATTTTCCTTCTTTCTTACTTTTTCTTTCCCTAGAGAAAGAAATAGCCCATAGCTTCTACCACTACCCCAGCTAGAACCATGCTGCAAAATGCAAAGAAAATGAACTTGGAGTCAAAAGCCTCAGAACACATGCTGGTTCCTACTGGGCTATGGGTGACTGTTTACTCCCCTTATTTTCAGTTTCCTTAACTACCAACGAGAAACAAACACACACACAAAGCCATGATTGTGAACAAATGGGATACATTTAAGAGCTCACTCTATAAACTCTGAAGGAACACTGTAGAATCGTAGAGCTGGTATAATCTTGTTCATGGTTAAAAGTTATCATTTTGTGAGTCACAAGCACAAATGTAAAGTTGGAAGAAAACACTGGAGAAAATCTTTTTAACCTCGGGCTGGCCAAAGATTTCTCAGATACAAGACTAAAAGTATGATTTCTGAAAGAAAAATCGATCAAGTGCAGCCACTTCAAAGTGACAAACTATTGTTCTTTGAAAGACGTTGTTAAAAAGAAGAAAGAGGTAAGCAGCAGACTGGGATAAAATATTTACAAGACACAAATCTTTGTCCAGAATGTACAACAATACAATAATAGAGGGGAAATGAGTCAACTAAAAAATGGGCAAAATATATGAATAATATTTCACAAAAAAAGATATATGGAAGGCAAAAATACATGAAAAAATCTGTGTCATTAGTTATTAGGGAAAACACTTTAAGCCTCAGGATGTCATTGCACACCTACCAGAAAACATAAAACTCTGACAATCTCTAACACACACTTACTATATGATCCAGCAACCCTACTTCTAAGTATTTATCCCAGGCAGATGAATAACTATATTCACACAAAAATCTATATGCAAATGTTTATAGCCACTTCAGTTATAATTGCCAAAACCTTAAAACAACCCAAATGTCATTCAACAGGTGAATGGATAAACAAACTGGTATATCCATACGATGGAAAACTAATCAGCGACAAAATGAAATTAATTATTCATACGTGCATCAATATGAACAACTCTCAAATGGGCTTTTCTACGTGGAAGAAAATACTAAAAATGTTTCATATTCCATGATTTCATTTACATGACATTCTAGAAAAGATAAAATTGAGGGACAGAAAACAGATATGTGGCTGTCAGATCTTGGGTTTGGGCAGAAATTGACCATTCGCATGGGAGAATTTTACAGGGTGTTGAGACTATTCAACATCTTTGTTATGGTGGTGGGCACATCATTGTATGCATTTTACAAAGTAGAACCGTACACTAAAAGGTGTTCCATTTATGTAAGTTACACTTCAATAAGCCAGGATCTAAAATAAGACATCATCATTTTGGATGCATAGGGTGTATGTATGTGTGTATACACACGTGTGTGTTTGTGTGTATATGTACACACACGCATACACATATATGCATAAATATGTTTTTCCCTAAAGGATAAATGCAGAAAAAAACTGAATAAGTGGTTGTTCCAGTGAGGGAACATCAGGGATTGGGAGATAAAGAGGTAGAAGGAAGATTTAATTTTCATAGTATATCTTTTTGGCATTTGCATATTTTACTACTATACACATGACACATTATTTAAGAATGAATTTAAAAAATTAGAGAAAGCTGCCTGGCTGCCTGTTCCTCTTTGCAGGATTTTTCAATCACTAAAAGAGTTTAATCATGGACTTTATGGTCCATCACGGGGGCTTCTGATGAGGGTCCTCTTGCTTTAGGTGGAAAATTTGACTCAATCTTCTCCACCCACTTCTAGAATTCACACAATGTCTTCTGAAGTTCTGACTGTTCTAATCTCCATAACTTCTCCTGAGAAGCAACTGCCCTGTCCTGTTCATCCTCAGTTACTTGGGTTACATCTTCAGCAGTAACTGATATTTTGTTCATCTACCTGTCTCTCTTTATTTCTGCATATTATCTCCAATACTGCTAGTATAAAATTTCCTAAAACAAACAAAAAAAATCACACCAATCCACTGCTGACAAGCATCTGCAGTTCCCCTTGGCTGGAAGAGAACATCTCTTAGGGTTTGACTCCAACCTGTCTTCCCATTTCATCTCTCTATTCATCTCCTGCCACACTCAAAGCAAAAGGGTGCTTTTGGAAACATTCCACTGTTTCCCAAATATGCATCTATGTTTTATACTTTTTTTTTTTTGGTCCTGGGATTGAGCTCAGGGGCACTCGAACACTGAGCCAAATCCCCAGCCCTATTTTGTATTTTATTTAGAGATAGGGTTTCACTGAGTTGCTTAGTGCCTCAGTTTTTCTGAGGCTGGCTTTGAACTCACAATCCTCTTGCCTTAGACTCCGGAGATGCTGGGATTACAGGTGTACGCCATTGCACCCGGTTGTTTTATATTGTGTTTATACTATGTCTCTCCATTTGTGATAAGACTTCTTTTATTATGATTCCTATCACATTTGAAGACTTGGCTTACTATCACCTCCTCTGTGAAATCTTCTACAATCACCCCATGCATTGTTACTGTTCAGTTTCCTCTGCTCCCGTTGTAATGGATTTACAGCAACATTAGGTCATTTGTCATAACATACTCTAATTTTTCTGTTTTAGGGTCTGACATTGAACTTCTTGAGTACATAGCCCAATGCTTATACATCTCTCTATACCTGGCAGAGTATCAGCACACACACATATTTCTTGAATGAAAATATGAATGAGTTACAATGTCACATACATGGAAGTTAAGGAAAAAAATAGAAATATAGTTTTAAACTACCAGCTGGCATCCCCAATCTCTTACCATCTTGGAATGTGTCATTAATTGCAATGACAGCCTGGAAGGGTTTGGTCAATTCAGCCCCTTGTGCTGAGCTCAGGAAAACCACAAATGTCTCCAGTCCTTCAATTACTGGATACTGAGTATCATCCAAGATAGTCAAGGTGCAGTACTGGAGGAGAAATCAAAGCAGACTTTACAGCAGGCTCAACACTAGACTCTCTGCCTTTGGGAGACTAGGGCAGAGGTGGAAACTCATCTTTTTCTTGTGGTCTTAAAGCAAGGCTTTTTTTTTTTTTTAATCCACAAAATGATAATCTCTATCACATTGATTGGGGTTTGTTTCTAGGCATTTACATCAAATACATGCAGTTTCTATTGTCAATCTACACTGTAGGATTTGATGCTCAACAGGGCACTTGGAGTTTTTAGAAGATCCCCTCATCATTTGTTCTCTTGTTTGTATGCTTATGTTTTTAAAGAAAGTGAAGGTTATAACACTGCAAGGGGAGTTGAGAGTCCTCCACAAGGCTTAGAAAGCAGACTCCAGACCACACTAGCAGCGTTATCTAGAGTTATGAGTTTGTGTAGCCTTCGATGTTGAAGACTTACCTGCTCAGTGACACCTGGCCCAAATTCCACCTTCCTAGAGCTGGGGACATAGTCAACTCCTGGAGTGGCAGAAGCCGGGTCGGAGGGCCGCGTTGCACACCAGACAGATGTGAAAGTAGAAAGGTCAGTACCATGGCGGATAACTGGAATCTTCACTGTGCCTGATTAACAGAGATTTTAATGGTCAACCTTGAGCCAGAAAATCAGTGGGGTTTTCAGAACACTGTTCTCTTTCACTGCAACAGTGACAGCTTTATCTGACTCAGTTTATCTAATTCAACTTTGGTGGTGGTCCTATGCCCCCTCTGAGGAGGCTGAGAGGCCACATTGCTCCCTTTTCCCCTGACACCATGATCAAGGAGAGTTCTAGAGGAGGACCGCGTGGAGGTGGTGCTGGAGAGACAGCTCTCCAAGGCGTGTTCTTAACAATGTACTGGAGAGGAGTGCCCGCTGTAAACCATCTCAAGGCTATCTTCAGGGAGAAGAAACTCAGAGACTGGATCCTCATCTAGAAACGAGCCAACAACCAGCTTGGGGACTTTATGGGGTCCAGAGCTGGATATTCCTAATTTAATGTTTTAACTGGGCTGATTTTCCTATTTTCTCCAAGTGGTGCACACATCATTACTCAAACCATATGTGCTTATTGTTTATTTTAGCAATGAAGCTCATCTTCTGGTCCATTGTGACATCATATTTTATAGTGACTTAAAGATACTTGGTTATTTTCACAACCAAGGTCGAAGAAAGGCTGACATGAAAACCCTATCAATCGCCACGTTTTTGTTGTCAATATGCTGTGAGGTGACATGTAGTCATGGCTGGGTATTTGGTATGTGGGGAGGGAAATAGTGCAGTCAAAAGAACAGGGTTCTAGTTCAGCTCTGCCACTGTATTAGCTGTTTAATCCTTTGTCATTTATTTAACCTCTCTGGGCCTCCATTTGCTTTTTTATGTAAAGTTTTCTCTTCCACAAAAGATCTTGTAAGAATGCACGGAATATGTCATGGTGCCTGACCATTCAGTCCATGCTCAAAAATATTAGTTTCCAGTATTCCTCAGAATCCCTTCAAAGAGGAAAATGGCCTTGATCTGGCTCATTTCAATAGATCCTCAGCACAGCCACCATTCCCTCTGTCAGCAGCATACAGGGGACTCCAAGACCACTGGAGAGCCATAAGAAGGAAGAAGCCTGATCTCTGAAATACTACATGGGAGAAATTTATCCACCTACTGCTTTGGGCAGATATATAAGTGGAAAAGTTCCATTGTGTGAAGACACTGAAATTTTAAAGTTAGTTTGGGAAACTCTTTTAAAGCTCTTTTCTAGCTGAGGACCCAGTCTCTGAGTTTCTTCTCCTTAAAGATAGCCTTTAAAGTTAGCCTAGGCATTTACATCAAACACATACAGTTTCTACTCGGAACCTCAGAGAGGCTCTCCATTACCTGCATCCTCACTGACAGTGAAAGCTGTGTTGCCCAGGGAGATAGTGGAGGCATCATTGGGACCACTAATGACCACCTTGGCTGTGGCCACCCTTCCGATGCGGGCATTGTCAGAAGCATCAGCCAAGGCAATCTCAAACTCTTCTTCCTCTTCATACTCGCTGTCATCAATGAGCATGATGTCACAGGTGGACATGGTGACACCAGGCCCGAATATCACTCGACTCTCAGCAGACAGTCCTCTAGATTTAAAATCAGAGCCTGATTCTAGAGCATAGAGACTACTTCCCATAGCTGACTTAGGGACCGTGTAGCAAATTGCAGATACGATGCTGCTTGAATCACCTGCAATACAAATGGCAAGAAAACCAGCACAACTGAAAAAGTGCTTCTCAAATTTTAGAATCTTTGGTCACTTAATGAGCTTGGTTCCCTCTGACACATCCAAACTATCAGGAAACTTTCCAGAGATACAGTTTCTTTCAAGACTATAGTATAAACTACTTGAGGACTTAATATACCCCAGATACATGCCCAAATAACTCAAAATGGATTTCCTATTCTGTGAATTTTGTGCTCTGTTAATTCACAAGTCTGATTGCCCACCATCTAAGACCACAGCGGGTGAAAAGATAAGAGACATATTTGGTACTTTAAGTAGCAAAGTAATTGTGTCCTGAAGGTAGTGCTGTGAGCACAGTTCACTGCCTTTCTGAATAAACTTCTGCACTTTAATTCCCTGAGAGAAAGAAGCTTGTTTAAAAAAAGAAAGACAAAAACAAATAAAACTTTCCTCTCTGTACAAATGGCTTTACTTATTAGTGCTGTACGTCCCTTGGTGATAGCCTGTTCTGGGCCTGGCTTGGTGGCCTAGAGCAATCAATGGGGCTTGCCTGTTTTCCAAGTGGTATTAGCAAGGTTTTGTGCCATCTACAGTATCTGTCACACTAATACCCAGTCAGCAGATTCAATAATGAAACCAGATATCATCATTTACAGTCATGGAGATTCCATTCCTACCTGTTTTAAAGTCTCAATCACAAATCCATAAATCTTCATTTTGATTTTTCAACCCCCCAAGAATTGTCCTTTGTTTTTCACATATAGTTTATTTCTCATCTGAGCTCTATATATGATACTCATGGAGGGAAATCTTTAAGTGCATTTTCTGTCTTCTAAGAACTAAGGTTCTTACAAGTGTAACTTCCTTCCTTGACCAAAGTTACTAAATAATTTACGAATTGGATGATTGATTAAAAATATTGTGTTCATGAATAATTTGCAAGGTTAAATATAACCAGTCTTCTAGTCTGATTTAAGAATAAATGGAGCTCTAAGTACTTGAATTAAGAAGAGAGGCCTTCTGACAGAACTCAGTAAGGGTGGAATCATAATTAGTGCTGTCTGGAGACGAAGTGAGTCAATACATGTAAAATACACACACAAGTGAGAACGTGACACACAAGCACTGGGCATATAAAAGGGACTCAAGGGTTGCTAGTCATTATTATAGCTTCTTGTCACCTTTGGCAAAACGGACCTTTTCTTTCAATAGGTGCAAATAAAAACCCAGCACTCTCGTTGACCCGGTAGGTCTTCTTATCAAACTCCAACGTGGGTTCATCCTCAGTGTCACTGATGGTGACCTTCGCCTGGGTGAACTCCCCCAAGAGGGCGTATGCTGGCAGGCTGAGCTCCACAGTGAAACTTTCAACACCTTCGAACACATCATCATCATTGATGACAATGGTGCAGGACTTGGTGTCTTCTCGCTCATCAAACTGTACCTGCCACAAAGGAAACAATAGAAGCTTAGCCTCAGCATCCTATTCTCCAGTCCCCAGGAGTATCCTGAGCAAAGAGCTCTCAAGTCCAGTGGGTTGAGAACTGACTTAAACAGCTAGATCTCTAACCCTTCCCCTGCCTCACAGCCTGGAGCACTCAGCCACCTTGTCCCATTCTTCTCCTGGACCTTTGGGCTGATTTATTGTACGGAACATGGAGGGCAGAGCTGCCTCCTACCATTTGGTGATTATAGAAACACAGGTAATAATCACTCATATCCTGTTTTATTAACTCACTTGGGATAGCAATAGCTGTCATTTGATTACTTAGTTCTCCTCCTCCTTTGAGGCAAGTTTAATGATAAAGATCTCTGACCTTGGACTATGAGGTTCTAGGCTCAGCTTCTGATCCTGTTACTTCTAAGCCGGGTAAAGTTATGAGACTTTATGAACATCAGATTCTTCATTGACTAAATAACAATAATAATTTTCCCATTTTACATATTTATTGAGAGGACCAAGAATATTTTAAAGCACTGAACAAATATATTATCATTACCATGACCATATTACTCAAAATAAAATTTGATGTAGAAGCCAGGCGCGGTGGCGCAAGCCTGTAATCCCAGCACTTAGGGAGGCTGAGACAGGAGAATCATGAGTTCAAAGCTAGCCTCAGCAATGGCGAAGTGCTAAGCAACTCAGTGAGACTCTTACTCTACATAAAAAAAAACACAAAATAGGGCTGGGGATGTGGCTCAGTGATTGAGTGTCACTGAGTTCAATCTCCAGTACCAAAAAAAAAAAAAAAAAGAATTGACGTAGAATCTCACTGTACCGAATAGTAGAGCTTAAATTCACAAAAAGTTATTTAAACAAGCCCAACTAATTTTACCTTTATATTTAACTAAATTCTTTGCCATTAAAATGGACTATCACTATAACATGAATAAATTTAGCCTGATACAATACAGAGAAATTATTTTATATGCACACAATTATGAACTTATGGGAATTTTTACCTTGTTGAAAAAGAGAAGAGAGAGGAAAGAAAGAAGGAAGGGAAGAAGGGAGGGAGGGGAGGTAAATCCTTCAAATGAAACCAGGGATGTGAACTTGCCCAGAACTCAAAGGGCAGGGGCTGTACTTTGTAAAAACTGGGAGAGCTTAAACAAGTATAAAAACAGTCAAATAATCCTAAACATTTAGGGCCATGAATATCTGAAAAACATGGAATATTAATCAAACAGAGAATTATTAGCATTTATCTGCTTGACTAATCAAATTAAGTTTTTACTAAGCTCCATATTTCAAATCACCCCCAAGAAAATGAATATGAAACACTGAATAGATCTCTAGTTAAGATCTAGAAACTATTCACAGTCCTTTGTCTTTTCTTGGTTATAAAAAACAAAAACCAAAAAACTATGAGAACATGTTGTGTTTTAGCCTTTGGCTAAAAGATCCTTTAGTTTATCTGCTCTTTTCTAATTCTTCATTTAAATTGGACATAAGAGGGCTCAGCTTAGTCCAGCTGATTTCTGAGCTCAATTAAAGGTTCCAGCCCACTTTCTTTTACAGAGATTTGTGTTGCCATAGAATACTGAAGTTACTTTCAAAATACATTGAATAAGTATTAAATACCAAGATCAAGGAAGACAAATACAAGTCCCTTTGCCTTACAGGAATTGACTATTTTTCCTTTCTCTTCTACTGTCACTCGAGTCGAGTTCCCAAGGCCTCACTCATCTAAGCACACACTCTATCCTGAGTTACATCCCTGGTCTCCCTGTTCTTGCACATTGCCACCCTGATGCTAAGGACCACAGGCACTTAGGTGACTTGCAAATTTCTCTCTCTACCTCAGACTCCTCTCCTCAGTCTCTGCCCTTCTATTCAGCCATCTACCTGTTGTTTCTTTCTTATTTATTTATTTTTAATTTATTTATTCTACTTAGGTATACATGATAGCAGAATGCATTTTGATTCATTGTACACAGATGGAGCACAACTTTTCATGTCTCTGGTTGTATGTGATGTAGAATCACATCATATATGCAGTCATACATGAAGCTAGAGCTATGATGTTTCTGAGGCAACTCATACTTAACACGTCTAAGGCAAAGTCACAGCACCAAATCTGTCAAACTGGTTCCTCTTCTGTGCAAGAGGCATCACCATCCCTCTCTTCTGCCCTATTATGTAATCCACTGCAAATCCTATACATTCTTACTAATCTTTTCAATCTATCCACTTCTCTCCAACTTCACTTTCTTACTGAAGCCCCAGCTCCCCTGATCTCAGACCTTGCTGGATCAGGTCAATTTGGGGATCATGTCTGCAGCCCACCTACCTGGCCAGCATATTCCACATAGTCCTGCTGTCCTGGCTGAGAGCTGACCCTGGAGCTGGAGCTGGCTGTGCCTTGCTCAGTGCGGCACAGGACAATGGCATACTGGTTCAGGTTCCCAGTCCTCTGCACGGTGACGCTGACGGACCCCGCCTTCTCACTGACATTGTAGCTAAGAACACACAAAAAAGCAGTCACTGAAAACCAGCCCCGTGGCTGTGAAGAAATCACTTGTTCGGTGCCTGGCTCATCTGTTTGGTTATTGGTGTTAGGCAGTTAGGAGAAGAGGCAGTTTTGTACCTTCAAGAAGGCCTATGGGAACTGAGGGACCTTTGTTCACTTGGAACAGACACAGTGCTAAATGAATCAGGACACTGAGGATGCAGGCCTTTGCCCATTTTGAAAAAGAGTTGGGTCAGTAATTTATAAGATGGACAATACACAGGAGCTATGAACTTCAGATTTCAGGACATGGAGAAATTACAATCTCTCCCTTGTATTGGTAGAGTAATCAGAAGACGTCAGTAGGTTTGTAGGGAAGGAGAGCAGAAGGCTAGTAAAGACTTAGCCAAGGCGGAAACGGACTCAACCAAGATCGAGGAAATGCCCAAGGAAGCCACGGAAGTACCAGAGGTGACGGCAAGAGACCTGAGCCTAGGGGACAAAGGCATTGAAACAAATGACGTTTTATGTCAACAGGGAGGAGATGGGATGAATTTAGTGTACTGCTAGGGATCTGAATTGCTTTTCCAAATAGGAGGCCAATGAAGGTCATGTCCATTCACTCATAAATGTCTAGGTTTGGAAAGGCCACAGGAGAGTAGGGAGTAAGCTGGGCATTGTTTTAAATCACCAGGACAGCCACTGGACCTTGGTATGTGTCTTGCTACTGTGAGAGTTTTAGGCAAAATGCCTCTACCAGTGTCATCTTCAAGACCCTCTCTACTACTTAGTCTACCAAACCTTAGAGGGTCACACAAAAAGGGATGAGTTTGACTGAATTTATTTAATTTTGAAGGAGATACAACCAAGAGGCAAATAATAACATAATATTACACTTTCAAGTTGATTCTAACTGTCCTGTAATTCTCCAAGTGTGTGCAAGAGTGGACGAGCCTGTCTGGGCACACAATAGCAGGTTTATGTGTGAGTTCCAACATGCACGTGAATCGTCATGAAATGGACTTCTTAGTGTAGTAAGTCTCTGCATGTAAGTTTAAAGAATTATTTGGCCCAGAAAAATAATAACCCAGTTATAATTTAACCTATGAAATCAGCACCATGTGTGTCCTCTACCTGCACCTGTCAGTTTCTCTGTTTGCCTCTCCAGCTCCCCTGCAGGTTAGAAAAACACCTTCAAGAAATAACCACATACACCATGACTTTGATACATAATTCTTGAAATCAAAGGTGCTAGGGTAGAATACAAGTGTGAGAACAGAGAGAATACAGACGGAAGGTGAGGATCTTGGTGATGTTGGCCAGGATTATTCGCAAAACTCGATTGTCTTTTTTTAAAAAAATTTCCTATGGGCTCTCCTGGATTATTTTCAAAAACTTGAAGACAGAAGTGACAAATACTTGTAGAGGAGGCAGTAAAAGACAGTAGTTAAGATCGCTAAGCTTAAATCCTAGTCTTATTGCTTATTAACTATTTGTGAGCAAGTTACTTAACCTTTTTCTGTTTCTATTGCTTTGCTGCTGTGGGGACAAGAAGAGAATTCATCTCATAATTGCAAGTAAATAAGGTGATGTGTGTCAAGTGCCTAGCACAGTGCCTGGTATGTACAGTACTCAATAAATATTTTTATTATTATTATCACTGCCATCATTGCCACTGTCACCACCACCACCACCCTCCACAAGTGACCAGAGCTCCCCACCCCCAGCAGGGGCTCATCCTGATTTCTTCTAATTTCCTCATTTGTTTCTCAATAAAGAAAGCACAGTAACACTTGTACCTGGTGTATTTAAAGCTGATGAGGGACCACTGGATATGGAAGACATTATCATTGACCACATTGGGTTTACTGTCTTTCACCAGAAACTGAAAACTATCCATCATTGCGTGGATCTTCTCCTCATGCAACACATAGCGGATCAACCCCAAGCTCACATCCTCTGTGAGAAAAAAGATTCCATGTGAATGTACTGGGAATTAACCTGGAGATACACAGACAGACTCATAGATTCCCACAGCAACACACCTAGGTTCTTCTTCTCACGGAACTTATTTTCTCAAGGACAAAAGGTGCAACAGTCTTAATTTATGTCTTTAACATAAAAATTTCCCCCAGATTTTAAATAAAATTCTATAGCCCTGAGTAACAAAAGACCCGTCTTTATGTACAGAAAGTACTCTTATGCTGTTGTAAAATGAGAATCCCAGGGTCTTGACAGAAAGTACTTCATAAACATTTGTGGAATGTTAAAGGGCAAATTCAAGAGGTGACAGAGAAGTCTTTGACTGCATCCTCTGTGTGTAGCCTCACAACAGCCCTAATTCCTCCTAAAGAAGGTTCTTTGGAAAATTCATGCTAATGAGAAAAACTGGAATTGGATTAAAACAACCCACACACAATGTAAAGCTAAAAATGTGCTAGGAAAGAATACACGATTGAGGACTGAGGAAAAAAGAAATATGGAGCATGGTATTTAAGATGTAGTATGGCAGTGACTGCTCCCAATTAGTCTCATCTCCAAAAGAAGTGTCTTGGGAAAAAGGAAAATGCAAAACGACCTGCTTTATGAAATCCAAACAGGAATTCTGTTGAACAAACTATACACATTGACTTTAATTTTCCACTAAAGATTTAAAAATGAAATAACAACAGAAGCTGGGTATGGTGGTGTGTGCCTTTAGTCTCAGCTACTCAGGAGACCAAGAAGGGACAAT
This sequence comes from Xerus rutilus, assembly GCA_028644305.1. Lineage (NCBI taxonomy): Eukaryota > Metazoa > Chordata > Mammalia > Rodentia > Sciuridae > Xerus > Xerus rutilus. The sequence goes on from CM053408.1 coordinate 65,736,194, forward strand.
TGCTTGAGCTCAGGGTTTTGAAACAAGCCTGGGCAACATAGTGAGCCACCATCTCAAAACAAAACAAAACAAAAAAAACAAAACAAACAAAAGCAACCACTATAATTCTTAGAGAACAAAAACTAAATCACACAGGATCACAGATCTTTCATAAATCTGGATATTGTTTGTTTTTAAAGAAAACCAGGCAGTGCCACACACCCTTTCCAGAAAACCTGGCCTAAACCTAAAGGTAGGACATGGTAAAGATGCTTGTTTCTTTGCCATAGTTTAGAGTAATAGGAAAAAGAAAAAAGAAAAAAAAGTAAACTTCACAAGGTGGATGCTAGACACTAAAAGATCTATTTGTTTGCAAATAGGTTACTTGGGCATAAGTAGCTGCAAGTGGGATACAGAGAGCGGCATTTGAAGACTTCTCCCATTTCTAAGTTCCCAGAGTCCCCACCCTGGGTGAACGTGGAAGCAGCCCTGCCCGGCTGCAGCTTGTTCTCCACGTAGCCGTGCTTGGGACCCATCGTCATCTCATAGACAAGCTGCGAGTCCTCCGTGTCTGGGTCCAGGGTCAGCAGTTCTTTCTTAGTGATCAAGTTGGTTGCCTGAAATAGAAACCCATTAAATTTAATTCCTGAACTGGGAATTAAAGCAGGAACAAGACCCTCTGACTCAGATTTAATTCAGTTCAACAGTGATTTACTGAGTGCATTTGCCACCTGGAAAATTCTGTCAGGACAGGAGATGCTATGAGGAGAGAGACTATCCCAGCCTCTGTCCTCGAGGTATTCACTTTATTGGGAAAGAGAGGCTCAGGAGCAAGGTCAATATGACAAGAGCTATAATGGAGATGTAAAAAGAGTGCTATAGACTTTTTGGGAGAGGGAGAGATTAATTCCACTGGAGGTGAGCAAAGAGGGATTTGAGGCAGCGAGATTGGAGTTTGGCCTAAAAGGAGGTTGGAACTTTGAAAGAATGACACAATACAGAGAACATGGCTATTTTAAATCTGATAGGAGCCCCATGCATTGCTTGAAATTGAATAGGATAAATGTACCAGACCCCAACATTACCCAAATAATACTGGCTAAACTTTACTCATTTGTTCAACAAATATTTAGTGAGAGCAAAGGTCTGAGGAAAGAAAGAGAGTGGTCCACAGGATTAAATGTCAGTAGGTTCAGTCAGATAAGGGCAGAAAATTGACTTTTGAATTTAGCAAAATAGAGGTCACTGGTGCAGGATAGGAGTGGGAGGTGGAAACCCAACTGGTAAATGAGAAGAAAAGAATCATTCCGAATATTGAGGGGAAAAAAGTCAAACAGGGCATAAGAGGAATTTGCACTAATTGTGTCCGTTTTAAGAAACCGAACCAGTTCTATAGGAAGCTTCGGCACAACAGTGACACATAGGACAACTAATCAGCTCCATGGAGATGAAGAAAGCCACAGCACAGGCCCGAGGGAATACCACCCACCAAAGTAAGAAATCAGTTCTGAACTAAAATGAAGAAATGCGTATGCGTTTGGGTGGGGATGTGGATTTAGTATGTAACATGTTACCAGGTGCAAATTATAGCAAATACTTTAAAATGACCGAGTTGAGAGAAAGAAATTTATAACCTAGAATTCCTCTATTACAAAAACACCAACTTCTTTCTCATTTTTGGCAGATATTAAGTTTTTCAAAGTCCACTCCCCTGTCTTCAGTGAAGTAAGTTGGAGCTGAGCACCTGCCTGCTGGGCTGGAGACACTACTTCCCAGCCCACCTTAAAACACCTGGGGCCATGTGACCAATTTCTTGACACTAGAAACTAAGTACAAGTGACGTGTTCCATTTCTGTATCGCTTGCAGAATGATACAGAAAATGATACTTAAATGATGATACTTAAAATGAAGTTCCTTGTCCTCTACTTCTTTATTTTTTTTCTTTTTCTCACTCTGGAATATTGATAAACTTATGAAGAAATATAGCTATGAGGTCAATAGCAATCCCCTAGTAATGGAAGAATAATAAGATGGAAAGAATCTACATCTCTAATTGGTCAGGTAGGACTCCAGACTGAACTCATATTGCCACCCTATATGTGAAACCAAACAAAAACTTCCATCCTGTTGGCCTGCTACATTTCAGGGTGTTTTTGTATTAAACTATACGTAATCCTTTTTTTAATGTTCTGTCTACCATGAAATATATTATTTATTCATTTGTATTAACATATTTTAATTATACAGAATAATGGGATTCATCACGACATAATTACATAGGTGAATAACATACTTCAATTGTACCCATCCTCCATTACCTTCTTTTCCATCCCTTCCCACCTCCTCCTGATCTCCTCCTCTTCTCTAATAGTCTCCCTGTTACTTTCATGTCATCTTTTCTCCCTAGGTTCCACATGTGAAGTAAAACATGTGATACTTATCTTTCTAAGCATGACTTATTTTGCTTAACATCATATCTCCAGTTCCATCCATTTTTCTGCAAATGACACAATTTTATTCTTCTTCATGGCTGAATAACACTCCATTGTTAAACTACACTCAATCTTAGCCAATCCTGCATAATCCTAACTCATGAAGAACCTTAACCAAGAACCTTAACCTTAACCAAACTCATGGAGTTTGCCAATCTTAGGAAAATCAGTTCACTTAGGGAATGATAATCATGAGTTAAACTGGAGTTCTTCTCACTAGTCACTGTCATGAATAAGAACTTAGCCCAAGTTAGGCAGTGTGGAGGTGCAGATAGGACAGGCCTTACCTTGCCATCCATATACTCCAGCCACTGGAGCCCCAGGTTGGTGACTATCCTAGGGGTGCCGTCATCCACAGGGAGGATATCCACTCGGAACTGCTGAGGTGCTGCTGTCATGATCTGTAGGGGCAGAAAGTGAACTCAACATCCACAGCTGTTTGTGGCGCTGGGGATGGCCTGGCACCTCCTACACGCTGGGCACACATTCCACCTCTGGGCCACACCCCAGACCCTGTACCATCTTTAGTTGAGATCAACATTGTCCTAAGATAAAACAATACAGAGTATTTTCCTTTCAATGACCTTGTTAACACTTTCATCAGTCCTGACAAAAATAACCATTAAAATGTTAATGTTGACGTCTCCAGGAGGGTTTATCAGACATGAAAAGAGGCTTCCCTGGGAAAAAATTTTCATTTTTTCCTTTCCTCTTCTAGGTTTTTGTTCTTGTTCTTGTTTGCTTATTTATTTTGAGGGCAAGTATTTCTGGGGGTAATGGACAGAAAAAAAATCAAGAATAAAAGCACTTGTGGGGACAGCGAATGGAAGTTTAGTTTACACACACACACACACACACACACACACACACACACACACACACACACGGGTCTGATCCAGTGCCTTGCTATCCCTGAGTGGCCACTATGAGCCTGAACAAGGGCAGCAGCATGCTGGCTTTTCGATTTCCTACGACTCACCTTCTAAATAATTTTCCTTTTTAAAATGACACAGTCTCTTGCAAGACTGGCAGTAATCTTTTCTGTTTATATGAGGAGTTTGAAATGCATTCTGCTATTCTGTATAACTAATCAGAACAAATTAAAAAAATTAAAAACAAAAGAGGGATAAGCCCTCTTACTGAGACATCCTGAAATCTTTGTTCTATTTTGAAATTAAACTAATAGCAAGCAGCTACAGTGTCAGAGAGGAAACACAGCGACAGCTGCCAGGCGGAGCTGCAGTGCAGGGAAATCCCAAGAGCCACTCACTGCACTGGTCAGCTGAGAATGACCTTCTGTTTGTCTGTGAAGGACACAGGAGGATCTTTCTTTCAGGAAAACAATGAACATCAGCAAGGAAGAGCAACTCTGCAGGTGTGAGTGTTGATCCTCCCACTATCCTGGAGGTACAGTAGGGTACAAGCAAGTTGCTCATTAAAATTGCTTCTGCTGAGTCAGACACAGAGGCATGGGGAAAGAGGGTCACCCCCAGCCCAGAGATGCAGTTACTCCTAGAGAATGTTTATGATGCTGCAGGAAGCCTGTTATGAAATGAAGGAATGATGGAAGTGGCAGGGAAGATAGAGAAGGGAATCTTGAAGTTTCATTTGGATACATTTGGGTTGGGAAGGATTTTTCTTTTTTAAACTAAGTGCTTTATGTACACCAGGAGGGTAGGTATTGCCTCCACTTTACAGAGACGGAAGCTGAGGCTTAGAAAGGTTCAATGATTTACAGACTCACACAGCTTGTAAATGACAGAGCCAGAACTTAAGTCAGTATGCTCTTAACTGCTGTTGTTTCTCAAAGACAGAGAATCTCAAGAGAGAGAGAATCTAGAGCCACAAGATATTATTGAAAACCAGATGAAAGGAAAACTCAAGGAGTAAAGAGTGAGCAAAAAAGGAGAAATAATAACATTAACAGCAATTATCATCTTTTATTAAATGTGCACTTTATGAGGATTACCTCCTTTGATCCTCAAACTATTTGAAGCTGGTAATTATTACTGTGCCTGTTTTACAGATGAAAAACCAAGGCTTAGAGAAGTTAAGTAATTTGCCCAAGGCCAGTATATTTCCAAGTTAACAGTAACAACTGAAACCTTACGCCAGATACAAAAATCCACATGGTGCCCCACCTCAGGCATGTGTTGCTAGGCCTCTCCCTCATTAACCTTAACCCTTACCTCTTTTCCTCCTTCCTCAATGATGAAGAAGGGGTTCTTCCCATCAGAAACAGTGAAGGAAAAGCGGTCTTTGAGGGAGTTGCTGCCATCGTGGCTGTAGCTGATCCGGTTCTGGTAGATGTCTTCCATGGTGAAGGTGGAACTGAGGTGGAAATACTGCCCCCTGGTGGTCCTCTCGATGGTGCCGTAGCGTGGCGGCTGCACAATGGTGAAGGTGACAGAATCAGCCTGCCCAGGATGGAAGGGAAGTTGACAAGAGAAATCTGATGAGTGAATGGTGGCCAACAGCTGACCAGGGGTAATAGAACCTAAAGGTGTTTGTCAAATAGGGTTGCATTTTTATAATAGATACCAAAAACAAAGCAAAAGAGAGAAACCATCTGTTTTACACAATTGGACTTATATTCTGGTGCCTTCAGATATAGTACTAAAACATTTAATTTCTTCTCTTCAGATCATGGGAGAAGCTTGAATTTTTAACTTCTACCAGGATGATAGGAAAGAGACCTTTAAAACCATTCATTTGCTTCCCACCCATTTCCCTCAGTTTTCCCAAACTTTTATATATAGAATCCCAGATGCATCATAACAGAAGTGAATCTCTCATCTCTAATTGCTGAGTCTAAGGTGATCCACAGAAAGAAAAAGAGATGCATAAAACCTTGCTCAGGAGTTTTCACCAACTTAGAGTAAAATGTAGAGGCCTGATCTGAGCCAACAAGGCCCTCTGTGACCTGGTCCCAGAGTCCCTCCCTGGCCTCAGTCTTGTCTCCTGCTTGTTCATGGATTCCAGCCTCTTGGTCTCTTGCAACCTTTGCTGCAGTTCTCAGGATATAAGGGCATTTGACTGCAGCACCTTTGCACTTTGGGCTCCTCTACCTGGAGAGTGAATTTCCCCCAGGTAACTGCATAGCTTGCTCTTTCTCTTAATGATATCTCTGCTCAAATATGACTTCCTCAGGGAGGCCTTCCCTGACCACTCTAATAGCACAGCCATTAATCTCTATCTCCTTTACTTCACCTTTTATGTTTTTCTTTCTTTTTTTTTTGGTACCAGGGATTGAACTCAAGGGCACTTGACCCCTGAGCCACATCCCCAGAACTATTTTGTGTTTTTTATGTAGAGACAGGGTCTCACTGAGTTGCTTAGCAGCCTCGCCATTGCTGAGGCTGGCTTTGAACCCGCGATTCTCCTGTCTCAGCCTCCCTAAGTGCTGGGATTACAGGCTTGAGCCACCGCGCCCGGCTTTATGTTTTTCTTCGTAACACTTATCATATCTGATATGATCTATTCTTTCTTTACTATCCTTCCCCGCAACCAAAGGTTGCAAACTCCTGAAGCCCAGAACTTTATCTGTTTTGCTCACAGCTCCGCCTTTACCATCTAGAGCAGAGCCTACAGCCAATATATAATAAATATTTTATGCAAGAATGAATAAGTAAATAAATGAGTGAACAGATAAGGATACACATCATACTGTATTATAGTCTTACTGTAAATAAGGGTGGTGGTGTGCTTTCACGCAAACTGAATTATGCCTAAAGGTTAGACACTTGAAACTGGAAGCACCATGAGAACAGAGGCTTAGTCTCCACATGCTCTGTTGTACTGTACAGCCTAGTCTTTGAGGATGCTCGAATTGTGATACTCACTGCCATCAGAAAGGTCTGGATCAAGGGGGTGAAACAGAGGCAAAGGTGCACAGGTACAGAAAGTCCCTGTTCACTTTAATAGGGAAAAATAAAAACACTGGGTAAAATGCCATCCACCTGATTTCTATGAATCATAATAAAAAGCCAGTATGTTAAGAGGATTTCTACATGTAATGAGAGGAGAGAATGAATGTACTTAGGGTTTCAGGAAGGGCTTAAAAATGGTTTGATCCCGCCAGGCGCAGTGGCACACACATGTAATCCCAGTGGCTCAGGAGGCTGAAACAGGAGGAGCATGAGTTCAAAGCCAGCCTTGGCAATAGGGAGGCGCTAAGCAACTCAGTGAGATCCTGTCTCTAAATAAAACACAAAATAGGGCTGGGGATGGAGCTCAGTGGTTGAGTGCCCCTGAGTTCAATTCTGGGGACCAAAAAAAGGTTAGATCTTAAATAATAAAAGAAGGTTTGATCTCAAATGTATTAGTTCCCCTTTTCCAGAAGGCATGGCGTCCCCAGTTACACATTCCTCCAGCAATGCTTGCTTTCTCCTCACCACTGAGCGTTACCCTCAGCATGCACAGTTACAATCCAAAGGCTGCCACCAGATCAGCCTCACTCAGCCAGAGCCTAGGGGAGCACTCTTACCTCTGTGTCTGCATCCACTGCCTTGAGCTCAAACTCCGTGATTGTCTTCCTCACGCCCTCTTGCACCCGCATCCCCCAGTTCTGCACCACAGGCAGCGAATCGTCCACAGGGTGAATAGTGATATGAAAAGTCTGAGTCACCTAGGATGGCAGAAAGTTGCAGGTGGGACACCTGGCTCCAGCACTGCCCAATGAGAAGAAGGCAGGTGCTCCCTGAGTTCCCTTTCACACCATTCTGGGCATGCCTAACCGGCCAGGATCCCAGAAGTGAGTACTCTTGGAAAGAGGCCAGGTGGCTGTCTGAGGGTGCCTCTATTTGTCAGCTGAGAGCAGAGGAAAAGGATGCTCTCATATTACTAGTTTCCGTCCACTCCATTCAAAGACAGCAAGGAATCAATACCCACTCAAGGATGGAATCCAGCGCCTCGCTTACCTCATTGGTTCCATCAGACAGCACAAAGCTGAAGGCATCAGAATGCTTCTCCGTCTCACTAGAATGGACATATTGAACATTTCGTGAAGTCAGGTCAGTCTGAGTAAAGGAACTAATCTGGATACCTGGTGAAAGGAGAAGAGAGCAACAGAATGTCAAAATGCGTCTAAGGCTAGGGCAACATCAGACTCTCACAGGGAGAAAATGAGAGAAGTCCTTTGTACTTTTCCCTTAGCATTTATGTTCTGCCCTTGAAGACCTTGCATGAAGTGGTTTGTGGATTTTTTTCCCCTACAACAGCATATGTTCTGTGAGAGCACATGTTAACTTTATTATCGCAGCTTCCACCATGTGCCAAACCAACAGCAGGTGTGCTGTAAACGTTACTCTCCTTTCTCCTGGGGTTTAAGTATGCAGGTCATGTCTGTGAAAGACAGAGCCATTGCCTTATTTTCCAAATGCCTCTCTCTGAAGTTTTACGGTCCCCTCTGACCTCGTAATCCTTTCTGGAAATCTGACCTAATTTTTGATATTGTGCAATGCTTTCGCTTTTGAACACTGGAGTTATAAGGCTTGGCAACACTTAACCTTCCTTCTGTGATTGGTGAGCCATCCCTGGCCTCCATAATTTCACTAGATATCTTTCAAGGTCCCTTTCAACTCAGGACTATGACCCTAGCTTCTCATTGACAAGTTTAGCCAGTCAGGCAGTAACAAAAATTTGTGCATGACTCTGGACTTTGAATAATCATTCTATATCAAATTGAAAATAGCCTAGAAAAAATAGTATCCTTTAATAACATGATATAGAAAAAAATCATATTTTTTGGTAGCATCATTTTAAAAGAAAAAAAAAACACTAAAGCAATTTGAAATAATGAAAAAGTATTCCACAAATGTCCATCTGTTTTAGAATGCCTAGCAACATTTAGTAAATCAGCCCAGAATCCTTGCTTCCATCTTAGGGTACAGGACACACACTCTGGTACCAGTCATAATGGAAACAAAACCCATGCCTTTTAGTCCCTTAGTATAATTTCCCTTTTTCTGATCCTGGTCATTGGGAAATTAATTTATTTAATCTAGTTCTTTAGTTTAGCCTTGAAATTCATTTGCTGTTTCCTGAGATTTATTATTTTTCATTATTAATCCTGGCAAAATCAGTTTGGCTTTTCTATGAAAAAACAGAGATTCTATTTTGATTATTATAAAGTTAAGCGTGACAAGCAGTATTTCTGCTTCATCTTAAAAAAAAAAAATCCAACCACATGGCTTACATTTGCATCTCTCTTTATCATCTGAAATCTGTCACCCAGATACAATAGCCTTCTGAAGATTGGGGCATTAATTTTCTGATGAGGCATTTTATATTTCTGTGCTTGCTATATCAGTTCTTGACAGGCAAGAAATGCAGCCTACTGTCTTACAGCTTTGTCTTGTGACTCTGGACAGAAATCCATACCATTTTTTAAAAATTTAATAACTTCAGAGTGAGTGCACTGAGAAATTTAAATCTCTTCCTCTGCTGTGAATCCATCCTCACAGTTCATGAGGAAATACTTCTCTGGGTTCTCACAATCAACTGCTCACCTATTCAGTGTTCTCTTTATGAGAGTCCAAGACCGATTACAACATGAAGTTTTTGCTTTCCTCTTGGGAAGGAAGCTCTGTGATCGATCCTTTTATTTATTTATTTTAAAAACATTTTTTATTGAAGTTAAATTGGCTGCAGTAAATTACACACATTTAGAGTGCACAATTTCATGAGCTTTGGCACTCCCATGAAACCACTACCTCAATCAAAAGAGTGAATGTATCCATCACTCCTCAAGTTTCCAAGGGATACTTCATAATCCTTCCATCCTTCCATTCTCCACCCCTCACCCCATCCAAAAGCACTCAATGAATGTTTGTCACTATAGATTCCTTGGCATTTTCTCAAATTTTTAATAAATAGAATCATATAGTATGTACTATTTTGTATCTGTTTTCTTTCTCTTAGCATTATTATTTTGAGATCCAGCATGTATTAATAGTTTACTCTTTGCTATTGCTGAGTAGTATTCCACTGTGAGGGTATATCATAATTTGTTTATTCATTCACCTGTTGATGGGCATTTGTTTTTTTTTCCAGTTTGGGGATATTACGCATAAAGCTGCTATGATTATTTGTGTACATGTATGGGCCTAAGTTGGGTAAATCTCTACAAGTGCAATGGCTGGAATATATGCTAAGTATGTGCTTTATTTTTTAGGAAACTGGTAAGCTGTTCTTCAAAAGTGGTAGAAACGTTTTACATTTTCACTATAGTGTGTAAGAGCTCTAGGCTTGGTTTTAGTGGGAATTTCCCAGTCTAATCGCATTTTAGTGGGATTTTCCCAGTTTAGTCTAGTGAACATCAAGCACCCACCACAGGCTGAACACTTGTTTATATATGTTGAATTTTATTTCCTAACAACTCCAGGAGATTCAAATAGGCATTTTACTCCAGTTTTTAAAGATTATGACAATAATAGAGTTATTAATACAATTAAAGAGTTATGTGCCCTACTTAAAGTCACATGGCTAATAAGAGGACAGGCCTAGGGGTGGAACTCAGGCAGACTAATGCCAAAGCCTGTGTCTGCTGGGAGTGCTCTCTGTGAGAGCCACCCAGACAGGAGCTTCTTGGATTTGCCCATATTCTTTAGCTCTTTCAATATAAAAGTAATATATGCCTATTACAGAAAATGTGAAAAACACAGAAAAGTAGAAAAGAATTATAAAAAAATCAGTCTTATACCTATCACTGAAATATCACCATTATATTTCTGAATCATTCTTTCTAAAATACTTTATTGACTTTCTACCTCTTTCTTGTCTGAAATACTAATTTTGATAGAGTTTAAAATTATTTAAATGATAACCATATTTACATGCCAAAGGGAAACAAGCTGATGTGCAAGACAGGCTTCAAGGGGGCAAGGATTTTTTTCTTGCATCTTCACTGATATTCCCCTAGAGCAGTGCTTGCCACATGGCAGGTGCTCAGACCACATCTGATGAATATATTTAGTTCATCTGCTATAATCTGTACCTAGGAGGTTCTACTGAGCACAGAGTTTCAATCCCTATATATTTTTTATTTTTTAAATTTTAGCCTTTGCTAATTGGGTATTGAAAGATGTCAGTTAACTCACTTGCCAGCAAGATGGTGTTTCTAATAACATATTTCCCTCCTGGCTGTCACAGCAGGTAGTTGTTTGAAATACTTGAAGGCTTTTAATCCCATTGAAGGTGTTTTCGGTCATCAACTTGCTGGCTAAACTATATATCTGGCAGTATTACAGAGACCCACATTAACCCTGTCAGTTTTTCCAATTCCCCTGGAAGGCCTGCATGTTAGAGAAGGCTCAGTCCAGGTCAGAGAAGTGGTGCAAGAATAAAGCATCTCCAGAGAAACTGCCGCCTTAACACGATGTCGGGTGAGGCCCCAGCCGGCCGCTTTCAGCACCGCCGTGGGTGGTTCCGCATCTGCTGTCTGTGTCCCACCTCAGCTCATGCTGTGGGCAACCCTCATCTTTCCTGCTTCAGATTTTCTCTGAAGCCTCTTGTTACGGGGTTGAATTGCAATCACATCTTCTTCTTACCCCAAATTCATATGCTGAAGTCCCAACCCCCAGTGCCTCAGAATGTGACCTTCTTTAGAAACAGGGTCATTGCAGATGTAATCAGATAACATCAAGTCATGAGGGTGGGCCATGATTGAACATAGATGGCATCATGAGAAAGAGAAATTTGGACAGAGATCGTCATGGGGAGAATACTACATGAACACGAAGATAGCCACCTACCTGACAAGGAGAAGAAGCCTGAACACATGCTTCCCTCACAGCCCTCACAACCAACCAACCCCACCAACACCTTGACCAAATTCTGGCCCCCAAAACTGTGAGGAAATAACTTTTGTGGTTTAAGCTGTGCAGTTTGTAGTACTTTTTTTTTTTTGCAACATCTCCAGCCACCAATGTACCTCTCCTCTCAGGGAAAGCCCAAATTAACAACGGATGCATCCTATTTTGGTTGGTGTCACAGCACCTAGAGAGGGTGGAATAAGAGCACTTTGGTAAAGCATCACCTCTGAGAAGTCTTTCCTGACAACCCCCACCCTCTCAAAGGTTGACTTGCTGTCCTCTGGGCTTCCACTGTCCTGTCACGTTGCTGTCACAGCTACTGAGACACATTCGCACATATTTGTTTACATGTCTCTCACTTCCAAAACATAGTTTGTTTTTTTCTTTTCGTAGCTACTCAATGAATGCTTGTTTAAGGGAGGAAGAGAGGGAAGGAAACTGTATTAATCAGTTTTTTTTAAATCAGAGCCTCATGATCCAATCATTTTCCAAAAGCATCATCGCTGAACATTGTTGCACTGGGGACCACGCCTTGAACACATACACTTTTGAGGGACATTTCAGATCCAAATCGTGAAAGAAACCCTTCTAATGAGAGAGTATCATGTATATAATTACATCTCAGCCTGGAATTGGAATCTCACAGGGTGTGAGTGTGTCCCCAAAAGTTTCATGTGTTGGAAACTTGGTCCCAATGTGGTGCTATTAGTAAGTGGAACCTTTGAGAGGTGAAACCGACTGGGAGGTTATCAGGTCCCTGAGGGTACTACATGGAATGAGTCAGTTATTGTAAGAGGGGCTTACTATAAAAATAGCAAGATTGGCCATTCCCCAGTCTCTGGCCATTCCCCAGTCTCTGGTTTCCTGTCTCACCATATAATCTCTCCCTCTCACACAAGCTGTCAACATTTTGATGTCCACAACGTTGTGACATAGCCATCAGAAACCTTACCAGAAGCTGAGCAGATGGGGATGTCTGATCTTGGGCTTTGACTCTGCAAAACTGTGAGTTAAATAAATCTCTTTTCTTTATGAAATAAATTATCTCATATTTTGTCACAGCAGCAGAACATGGACTAATCAACGGTGTTTTAAAAAGACATTTATGTATGAGCTCCATCCCTCAGAGACTTTTATTTATGGGTCTGAGTGGAGCCTGAGTATCATTGTTTTTAAACATATCTCTGTGACTCTAATGTTCAGACAAGGCAGAGAATCACTGATATGACGGAAAAGTTGAAAGAACAATCAGAAAGCCTGCTTTGGTTTTGGTTTTTCTCTTTCTCTCTCTCCTTTGTTTCTGTTCTACACGAGTCACATAAGCTACAGCAAGTTGTATAACACAGATCCTTATTTTATCTTATTTTATTCTTTGACATCTCTAAAACTATAACAGCATAGGCACCTCAGAGGTAGCAGATAAACTGGTAGATGACAATAAGACCATGTATTTGAGCTTATTTAATCTGTGTGGTGATGGTCATGTCTAAAGCCACATAAATTGTTATTAAAAATTCTTATTTTTAATAAGGGAAACTGAATGGACATACTAATAAGAGAACTATGTGTATCTGGTGAATAAAAATAATGCTTCACACCACTAGGTAGCTATTAGCTGAGAGGAGCTCCCTATGCAATTTCACCATATATGAGGATATTAGGTATAAACTAACTCCACAAAAATATGAAACTAGCAAGGGGTGAGGAATCTGAATGTTCTAACTTTGTATGCACAATTGAAGAAGCTGAATCTACTGCAACTCACACATCTCAGGAGGGAGCCTGAACAGCAGGACAGTCTGATTCACTGGGGTGGCCAAGCCAAGCCTATGACACTTCCCTGAGACCCTCACTTTGACCTCTCTCCTCCTAATTGAGCATTCCCCGAGTACAGCATTATCTGAGGCCATGTGGCCTCTCATGATGCCGTCACTCTGTTCTGAAATCTAGTTTAGGTGATATTATGGTTTCTGGGCAAAATGCCCACTTCCCTGAGGACTTTCAGAAGTGAATTTAAAAGGCCAGGAGTCACATTAATGAATTGAGGTAGGGAAAGGGAAGAGATGCACATATGAAAGGTAATTCACTTTTTTAGGAGCTTTAATTTACCTCTTTCAAGAAGTGAAGATTTGGCAGCAAGTACAAAGTAGAAAGTGGAAACATTATGGGCAGCCCCCTTACATGTTCACTGTTAGAGAAAAGCTTCCCTGTGAAGTTTCATGACAGCCAGAGAACCTAAGGACTTCGGACTCCTAGGCTTGTCCTTGGGGTGCTCACTTTTGTGGGGAAGTCCTCTGGTGATTAGAAAACAGATGACAAAAGGACTTTCCATTCATTGAAGGTAGAATCATTTATTTGAGTGATTAAGATGTAAGAGCAAGACCATCTCCTGAGGTGAACATATAACTCTCAGACTGGAGGAAAAATACATGGGGTTCACTCAAAATTCCCAGAAAGGCAGGGAATTACATCTCTGAAACCTGATTCAGGCTGTGAAACCTATGAAACAGGCTGATGAAGCAAAGCATCAAGAATAGCACTTTTCTTCTGTCGGCGTCTTGAGCAGAATCAGGAAGACCTATCTTTAGTGTTCTCTTTTGCCATATTCCTGTGGTTCAGGAGTCAAACTGTCTTCCCTGCTAAGATGCCCTCACCTAAAGCTCAGGTCTGACTGCCAGTGGCCCCAATAGGGGGAGGAAACCATCTGGGACTACCTGACTTATTGATGCAATAAGGAGCCACCTTGTTACCCTGCAGACGTTTTTTTCATTGGTGCCTAAGTGCTTTTAGGAATTTTGACAGATCATATAGGACTTTTCTTGGTCTGGACAAGAAACCATTATGTCACTCTAGCCTTGAAGGAAGGTTTGATGTACTGGCAAGGGGATGCCAGCAGGAGATAGTCCTTGAAGTATTTCCTGAAGCACTTCAGGTAAGACTGAAATCAGTGAGGTATTGAGAGTTGTGGGGTCAACGTTTCATGCAACTGTGCTGATACCAACATTCTCTAGTGGAGATGAAATTAAAATTAAGACGAGAATTCCGAGTTTGGATTATATGCCTCAGTCTACTGTTTCTCACTAACAACCCTATTAGCCATCTAGGCAGAACCATTATTTGGCTCAGGACTTAACCTATTTTTTGCAGGACATTTAGCATCCTGTCTCTGTCCTCTAAATGCTTGTTCAGGTACAGCTGCCCCTCCCCCATCTGAGTCAGTGTGACAACTTGCATCATAGAGGTGAAGACCATATGACCTATCCCTTGAGGACCGGTGCTGTGCTGGAGATTGCTATATTCCAATATTCTTTCTCTTCTTCCTAAAACATATGGCTACTGACTTTCAGGTAAGCAATTGGCTGCCCAGTTAGAGGCTACATTTGTCAGCCACCTCTCAGCTTTGTGCAGCTGTGATCACACAAAAGTGATGTATGTCCTTCCAGCAATGCTCCTGCAAGAGAAATGGATATGGGCTCTCTCGGCCTTTTATCCTTTCCTGCTGGTAGGAGAGTGATAACTACAGGGTTCTCCTTGAATCAGAGATGGAAGCCTGGTGTTGAGGATCACTGAGCCACCTTTGGCCTCTGGCTTATTCTCTGAGAAAAAATACATTTCCTGGTTAAGCCACTCCATTTTGGGGTCTCTTCCTTCCAGGAACTTAGCTTCTATCTTAGTTAATTCTATTCCTTGTTCTAATTTCCCAAGAGAAACAGGGTCTTTGGGGTCTAGGGGAGAAGAGAAACCCTGCTGTGAAGGTGCAGCTCCTCAACCCTGAAGGACAGCGAGAATGGGGACTTGACTGCAAGGTTAGCCTCTCAGTGGTAGCAGGTCCAGACTGTCTTCAGCACTGTTCGGATGCATATAGGGCTCCCTACAGCTGCTCGAGGAAGAAAAGAGGATTTCTGTACTTTGTCTGTTTAAGGTGCACAGTCAATTACAATTGGCTTGACAGCATGAGGATAAATCCATTTCATAGTGGGGCATCAAGATGGAGTCTGCTTACACTGGTGCCTAATGCTATTCCAGGAGGCATGCGGCCCCCAAATGGCTTAGTGCCTGCTCTAAGGACACTGGTCTAGTGGTTGCTTTGATCTTCTTAGAAAGAACAGGCTCTGCCCAACCTCAACTCCTTCTAGACCTATCCTCACCTAGTAAGACAAATACTATTCTCTAAGCTCTAGCCTTCAGAGAGGCTGAGAAGTAATCCACATGTACTTCCTCTAAAGGGAGATCTTTGGGTTTTTTTTTTTTTTTTTTTTGGTACCAGGGATTGAACTCAGTGGTACTTGATCACCGAGCCACACCTCCAGCCCTATTTTGTGTTTTATTTAGAGACAGGGTCTCACTGAGTTGCTTAGCACGTTGCCATTGCTGAGGCTGGCTTTGAACTCAGGATCCTCCTGTCTCGGCCTCCCAAAGTGCTGGGAGAGATCTTTGACATTTAAAAAGATCAGATTCACGAAAACATTCTTACCTGGGGGAGATGTGGAAAGAGAGGATCTGGCTAAATGCAAGGGAAAGGGATCAATGTGGGATTAGGATGAGGGAGGGGCAGGGATACTCTGCTCTTCTGGCAATGGGAGGGGCCCCAAAGAGTAAAGAGGAGGGGGCTGGATCCTTCTACCTGCTTTACTTAGAGTTACTAGAAAGAGGCAGATTAAGAAAACCTGGTGAGGACAGGAGAAGACATGGATGAGGAAGTTAAGCCTATTGGGAAAGAGCAGATGAAGGACTGTCCCAGGTAAATGCAACGTTCTCCCATTTTTGGAGAGTACTGTCCTAGGAGGAGGGAGCAGCATGACCACCTACTAGTGTCTCCTGAAGCAGAGCTGGCTTGATCTTGACAACCAGATTTTAAGCCCAGTAAAGTCTGAGAATTGTGAAAAAGAAAAGGGGACTTTGGAGTCCCATGGCTCCAAGGACTCTTCACCAGCCTGTGGTCAGAGAAGAGCAAGGGCTACAACTTATCAGCAGGTGGGCAACAGTCATTGCCTTGCTAAGCCTGGAGCTTTTTAAAGCCCTGTACAGTGTGCATGCAGTTGCTTAGCACAACAGCCAAGAGTCTGCCCTTTCATCTTTGGAGAGATACAATCAGCAACCTGACAGAATTCTGGCAGAAGCAATTAACTCATGAATTAGTTATCAAATATCTCATGCAGCCAAGGTCTTGAGGGTGCTGATCTGCATACTTTCCCAGGAACTTGGGGACAAAAGGGAAGGCCACTTCCTTTAATTTGCATTAAGGACTTTAGCCAATCTGTCCATTCCCCTCTACACCCTCCTGCCCTACACATACAACACCTCCTCCTCCACCATTACCCTGGACCCAGAGAAGTCTCTTCCCTCACCTCCTCTGTCAGATCACCCTCTACCTTTTGCAGCTCATCCCTCACCACCTCCTGCTACAGCCACACTGGTCTTTTTTTTTGGGTACTGGAGATTGAACTCAGGGGCACTCGACCACTGAGCCACATCCCCAACCCTATTTTGTGTTTTATGTAGAGACAGGGTCTCACTGAGTTGCTTAAGGCTCACCGTTGCTGAGGCTGGCTTTGAACTCGAGATTCTCCTGTCTCAGTCTCCCTAAATGCTGGGATTACAGGCTTGCGCCACGGTGCCAAGCTCACACTGGTCTTCTTACTATCTCTTTGCCTGGGTGATTCAGATTCCAGATATTTACACTTGCTGATTCCCTCAGACAGGCATGCTCATGTATATTCCTCAACATGCCTGGCTCCCTCTCTTTCTTCAGGTCTCTGCTCAAGTGTCCTCTGATTATTAGGGAGGACTTGCCTCATCCCCTTCTTCCTGTGCACCCTGGGAACATCCTTGTTCCTCCTCCTAACACTCATCACCACTGTTTTACAATATATTTGTTTGCTTGTTTACTGCCTGATTCTCTGCATTAGAAACGAGTACTAAAAGGGCAAGCACTTGCCCTGTTTTGATATTTTCCTGGTTGAATGAAGAATCTGTAACTCAAAAGCCAAAGAAAACCAATGAAGATCTAAATCCCCAGCAAGCTGTCACGATTTCTACATTCTACGAAATAAAGACAATTCTACCTCAGATTGTTTACTCAGCAAGTATCTCTTGTCCCTCACATTTATTCAGCTGCCAAGCTGTATAGTTTCTCCCCTGGAACACCTTCCTTCCTTCTTCCCTCCCTCAATTAGTGAATGCCTACTGACTACTCACCTCCTAGGTCCCAGGTATTGTCTCTCAGGTTTCTCTTTGCTTTTCTCACTACTGTCTCTCCTGGTGAAACCTCACTACTTTCTCCCTGGCCCAGTATAGAAACTTCCTAACACTCTTACTGCCTCCTTGGCCTCTCCTTCAGTTCATTCTGTTGGATGCTGTCTGATGAACTTCATTTCCTTTCCTGCTCAAAATTCTACAGTGGCTCACTATTTCCTATTGTGTCAAGGACAGATTACTCTTCCCGGTTCTGATGGCCGGCCATAAAACCTCAACCTACCCATGAACTCTGTCTTCTACTATTTCAGAATATATGCTTCAGCTAAACTGGCTCACTCATTCTTTTTTGAATGTGCTTCCAATTCTGAAAACAACACAAATCCTCTCTGCCCAAACTCTATATTCTAATGCATTCTTAAATGCCACCCCAGTGCACTTTCTTACCCAATGTAGACACTCTCATTTGTGAACTCCTATGTCTCTATGTTTATACCTCTCTTTAAACATCTATAGCCTTTCCTGAGTTGTAGTTATCTGCAGAAGTTCGTTATCTTACCCAGTAGAGAACTCTGGAGAGCTAGGATTGTAGCTCATTCATCTTTCTTTGCCAGGTCACAGCTAAACTAGAATCTTGCTTAGTATACATGCTTACTCACTATTTGTTGAACTGAATTTATTTTTAAAATTTAAAAAAATTTTTTTTTTAGTCATAGATGTTCACAGTATCTTTATTTTATTTATTTATTTTTATGTGGCGCTGAGGATTGAACCCAGTGCCTCACGCATGTGAGGCAAGCACTCCACCGCTAAGCCACAATCCCAGCCCCTGAACTAAATTTATTTTTAAAATTTTTTTAATTTTAATTTTTTATTTATTTATTTGGTGCTGGGGGTTAAATTCAGGCCTTGAGCCCATGCTAAACATGCACTCTACCACTGACCTATACCTCCAGCCCCTGAATTGAAATTTTAAGCACAGAATATTGCACCATGCCAGGTGTTCAAGGGAATGTAAATGAACAGGGTGTGGTGTTTACTTTATAGGAATTGACTAATTACGGAGATAAGATTGCTTACATAAAATTGTAATTTTTTTTCAAGGTGCCAAGAATCAAACCCAGGCCCTCATGTATGTTAAGCATATGTTCATACCCCGACCCCAAATTAAAATTTTTTTATTCAATTTCACTAAGTAATTATTGAGTATCTACTGCATGTGAAGTATAATACAATGTAGTATGTAATGGCCAGTTAGTGAGGCAGAAACCAAAAACCAAATAAGGCGGATTCTAGGTGTACATGTACACCTGATTTAGCTATCCCTAACACTGATTAAAATCTAACTTTTGGTTGGATGAAGCAAGAGATGATAGACATACCCGGTGATGCTGCATGTTCCAAGTGGCCCAGCTGGGGCTGTTTGGTGATTCTGTAGATCAATTCTGCAGGCTCACTATCCTGGTCAGTGGCTGAGAGCTGTAGAGTGGTGATTTTCTTCACTGAGTTTTCATCCAAGACCAGCCCTTTATTGGTTATGATCACTGGTGGGGATTTGTCCTCTGAAAGTATCAGAGATAATGATTTGAAATGAGATCTTTTCAGCCTCCTTTCTTTAGTCCTAGGCCTGCTAAGCAGGGTTAAGATCAAAGCAATCCTCAAGCAGTCCCTCAGAGGCTTCACGAGGGGGCCAAAGCTATGCAACTGTTATACAGGTGGTATGATTTTCAACTTCCATGCTGGCAAGGTGAACAGAGAATTCAAGCTTCAAAGTGACCACAGTGTAAACTACATAACTTCAGAACTGCTAAAGTATTTTTGCATTGGAAAACCTCACACCCCCTTACCTAAAACAGTGATGGAAAATGACTGGTCAATCAATTTGTTGCCTTCTCCATCAACCACATCAAATTTAAAAGCAAAACTCCCACCAGGTTCTCCTATTCCATGACTGAACTCTATCTGCCCTATAAAAAGGAAAAAAAAATAAAGATTTGTTATTAACGTTTTCTGCCCTTATTTCTGGAGCAAGAGGGGACTTCAACTGGTATTCACACCAATGAATCACTTTGATACCACCTTTGACATTTTAATCTAAAGTTTTCGTTTCCTCCCTTTCCTCTCCCACCATGGACTTGCTCATACCCAAAGACATCCTCATAACAAATTCGCTTCAAGTGACATTTCTTATGGCTGAAGCTTGGCCTTTTTAAAAGACATATCTTATTGTTGAGGCTTAGCCTCTAGGGAGATCTCATGACAATACTGCCCATGTGCAAAATGTGTACCAACCACACTCACATCACTTGGAGTGGCCCTGCTATTTATCCCTATTGCAAAGCAAGAGGATGCTGCAGCCCCTGTGTCATAGTTCTTCACTTTCCACTGCCCCATACATGCAGTAATGTGGGCTATACCCAGCAGAAAATAAATAGATAAGCACACAAATAACCTCAACACAGAGGTGTAAAGGATCCGAAGGGAGAAGTATAAGGCATTACATTTTTGTTAACCCACAGCATCGTTTGTATGTACCCATCAATATAATTAAACCTCTGGGAATAGGTGTCCCATCTCATTTTTTACCAGGAGACACAGAGGCATGGGATAATTAGGGAATTCCTATCCCTTTGTCCATTCCTCTCCCTTCACTGAAACACAGACAGATCCAATGAGAATTTAGTTGCTGTCAATTTTAGGTGTTTGTGCCTGGGCAGGACCCTTGTTTCTGCTCTTCAGGGGCACAGTTCTATCTCTAAAAGGAATTGCACATCATCACATGGCTTTGGAAAATTTTTCCCTCCAAGACTAATTTTTTCCCCTTTTATACCCCCTGAAAGCACTGTACAGTAACTACATAGCATTTAACATTTATGCCTTCACATTACATCAGCATTTCCTAAAGGAGGGATGAGCCATGTAATTTTCCCCAGGCAGCTCCGATTTATGCCCTTCTATTTTGCTTAGTTCATTAACTTGTGCTCTTTGGGGAGCTGAAAAGAGATATAAATTGCTCACCTAAGGAAGGCATAATTTTCACCTTAATCCATCCCAACTCACTTCTTTTTTTCTTTTTGTCTCTCACACACACTTTTTAGCATCATAGCAAGTCAAAATGACTTTTTTCTCCTCCATAATTGCCTTCAATTTAATTAATGCTATATGAAAGCATGCACATTTTTTTGCCAAGAAAGATAACTCTTGTCTTTCTTTTTCCTCTTTGCTTTTTGACAACAGCAACAACAAAAAATTGAAATCAAGAGAAAAGAAGCTATAACTAAACTCTTATTCAAAACAAAGTATGCATGGTTTATTGCCACAGGCTACCAGGGATTTAACTTCCACTTTTCTACTGTGGGCACAGTCCATGGAAGCCTGGGTAGGCACAGAGAACTTGCTGACCTTGGTTAATGTCGGCCTGGGTAAAACTTCGGATGGGACCTTTCACAGAGATTTGCTCCAGGTTGTCATGCTTAACCCTCTGCAGGCGCCCTGTGCCTGGATCTTCCTTCATGATGTACATAACCTGACGGTCATCTGAGTCAGTGTCTGTCACTTTCAAGAGCTGTTCTGTGATGCGTGCTACAGACCCTGAAAATGAATGGAAAAGAGTAGGTCATTCTCCATTGTTTCCTTCAAATGGCATGTCAAATGATTTCAGGAGACTAGAGGCTAAATTATCACACCTTTTGGAGGCCACCATACCAGACTTCCCCTTCTCAGTTTCCAGATGAATAAAGTTGAATTACCCTAAATAAAGCAGTCTCTTAAACTTAGATCTCAGCCCTTTTTCTCTTATCCATTTTTATTTTCCCAAGACTCATTCTATTCAGTGGCCTATCAGTTAGTACCTGGATCTATGTAATAACTCCTAGTTCTGTGATGCAAATAACTTTCAGATCCATGATGAAATCTGCTTGGATTTAATTTAGTTACTGTCTTGAGGATAATCAAATCAGGAAAGAAAAAAAAGCTTCACATAAACTCATAAACATATCTGAGATGTTGTTAGATCGAATTGTCAAAATCAGTGTTTCTGAAGACAGGAGAAACTGAGTATCAGGAGCAGGGTGAACTGCTGCACAGGTGCAGGGCTGGAGACCAAGCACTCCCTACCGGAAAACACCTCTTCTCAAGCTCTTCCCTTTTACTTTCCTGTCCAGCCATTTTCTCATGTTAAAAATAGTAAATTCCAATAAAGTAGACCCTCCTCATTCATGTGTCATGATTCCTGGATTTTGGAGTGGCAGTGCACCAAAGGCCCTGAACATTCCTGTATGTTCTTGCTGGATAATGCCTCTAATGCCTAGCCTTGACCACTTTATTCAGACCATCTCTTAGCAAATAACCTTGAGGGATGAGGTACCATCTTCCTCTGGGACAAAGGTCAGACTCTTTTGCTATGATATGGAAAGTTCTCCAAGCTCAAAGTTCTTCTCCTATAATACACCACACTGCATGTGAAGGCATCCGTGTGGGCCATCTGCATCACTCCCATGGGATTTGAAGGGTAGAGGGAGCCAATGAAAACCTGCTGATGTCCATGCTGCCTGTGGTACAGTAGTGTGAGTAACAAAGTTTGTTTCTGATGGAGGAATCTTGTGTCCTTTATTAGCAGCCATGAAACAGTAACAGGCTAGCATGTTATCTTGTAAGCAGGGTAAAGTTCAATTCTAGACTTGATATGTGGGACTTCTGGGAATGCTTAAAGTTTTAAATACGATCATACCATATGTATTTCAATACTGGGTACATGTGAAACTAAGAATAGACAACAGAATCCTACGATGTGGAGACAGGCTAGCAAAAGGCTCACTCCCTTGTACTGCAGAGACCAAGACTAATAACAGTTGCAGGTCCTTCAATGGTGCTAGTACATGGCAAAATTATGAAAGTTAGATACTGGAAATCATATTTAATGATTGTCAGTTATTTGCATAGTCTATTTTAATACATGATCCCTCCTCCTCCAAATTGTCCTTCCGTGACTTTAAAAAAAATAAGCATCTTGAATAGTTTGTTAGATGTCTTTTGCTATTTTTGCTGAACAGAAGTAATGCTTCAGGAAACCTGGGCCTGGGAGTAGTTGGATAAATTAAGATTTCTGAGGACCCTAAAAATACTATAAATTCTTTGTAAATTTTTCTCAAATTTACAGAGACATCTGGTCCAAGGAGTTTCAGAGGCTCACATTTGTCATGCACAATTCTTAGTATCCCTAAAACAACAGTTCCCCAAAACTCTAGTCTTCCTGAGTACTGAATAGCTAGTTTCAGATCTACCCACAGCACCAACATGGAAAGAGGTACTGGACACTGGCCAAAAAGGAAATGAGGATGGAAGAAGCAAGGCCACCCTCCTGTTCTTCTGTGGTACCTGCTGAGAGCTGTAGGCCTCGGTTCACAGCCAAGCGGGGGGTGTCACTTGTGGGCAGTTCTATGTAGATCTCCATCCTCCCTGTGTCCACATGGAGGCCATCAGTGAGTGAAAACCGGAACTCATCCACTGCTACACCAGAGTTACTAGGCATGTACCCAATCAGCCCGGCCAGGACATCCTGGTAGGTGAAGGAGGAACCCTGGGCTAAAACTGTCCCATTCTCTAGAGGCTCAGAAGCAATAAGTCTCCGGAGTAGATGACCTGAGGAAGGAAATTTTAAAAAAAGACAAAAAAGCAATGGTAGAATATATATGGCACCAAAACCTTGTCCACTTATGGCAACCAGTATGAACTTGGATAGAATACCAGGCCCCTCAGAGACTCTTGGTGGCAACCATTTAGCATTTTATATGTAAGCACAGGCTGTCCTCATCTATAAAGACAAAGTCCCTTTTTTCCTGGTTAAAAAAAATCTCTTAAAGAGATACAAATGGATGGTGCAATATAGCAGCTTAGGAATCACATCTCCCTCCTGAATTCAAACTCACTTCATTATCTAAACTTTATTTTTCCCTTCTGCAAAGTGAAAATAGCAGTCTTCACTCACTGCCTTTCTATTAGGCCACGTGGAGTGGGAGATGGGAATACGTTTTAAATTCCTCTTAGATTCTGAAAGACACTAAGCATCTTTATATTGAGGCTTATATCTCTGTTTTTCAAGGGTCATGTATCCTGATGGGACAGTTAAAGTGCTTCATTAATGAAAGTGAAAGTAAATGAAGACAAGCTAAGATGCAAAGGCCAACTGCCTCTTTTGTTAACCCCCCATCAATAGCAAAATTTCATTTTGAAAGCCCAGCAGGTGTTACATAGATTGAGACACACTGCTCTGCTCCAGAGCTTTAGCTAATACTTGGGTGATGAAGCTCAGAAATAGGTGAGTAGAAGACCCCATAGTACCTTCTCCATCTGGTTTAAATCAGGAAAAGTACTCATTTTGGAAAGGGAAGAAGCTCATAGAGAAATCTAGCATGCTAAGAAGCTACAGGAGATGGCTCGAGATTATCTACCAATGCCTACTCTGAAAGAGGAGATGCAAATACTGAAACCTGTTCTGCTTGAAGTTACACAGCAAAGCAAGAAAACAGCTGAAATTAAATGTCAGAGATACCAATTACTTAGGATTCAGGCTTTTTAAACAATCAGCGTCTATCCTGACTCCAAAGAATATTAGCTAGCTGTGAATCTGATTATACTTTGATGCAAATAATGGACTATATATAGAAAAGGCAAAAGAATAACCAACTGAAATCTATGTGCTTATTTTAATAACCCATCAGGCACCTCAATTAAGAAGCTTTCTACAGCAGTTTGTATCCTACCGTGGCCAGGCTTTTTTGTCAATACAAAAATCAGCTCATTATCTGGGGTGTCCAGGTCTTGCAGGCTCAGAGAAGAATTGCTTATCACCACTCCAGTGCTCAGCTGTACTCCAAGGGGCTGCAAGGTCATCCTGGGAGGCTCATCGTTCTTCCTCTGAGTAAAGCATAAAATATTCAGTCTCACACAGACATTGGTTTAAGAAGGAAGAAAAAGTACATTATTCAGAGAAAGTATCACTATCACTGTTGCAGAAACTGTCACTATCAAAATAGCATGTAAAGTGTTACCATCTTTACCTCCTAATCAAAATGATTAGTTTGAAAACAGAGACAAAAGAGAAAGCCATATAAACAACATATCTCTTTGAAAAGAAGCATTCTGGGAAAAAAACCCAAAACTTCCAAGATATCTTCCATAGGTATAATAAACATTTCTTCTAGACCAGAACTATGGACATATGTTTTGAGAAGCACAAGTATACTTTGGGGATCAAGAGATTTACTATTTGAATTATTACTATTGGAACTCAAAACCATCTTTAAAAACTCTAAGCATGTCACAGTAGCCGTAGAAAGACACCATATTTTCGACTGTGACTTTCTCATGCTATCTCTCAACCCCCATCCACTAGTGTCCCTAAAGATTCCTGAAGGTGCCATTCAGTTTATATTCCCAAGGCAGAGGGTATTCTATTCAGAGATTTATCTTTTCTCTCTCTTCCTGGGGTGGTAGGGAAAGACTGTAGTTGCTCAAATGAAAACATAAATACAGGATCAAGGATTACATTTCTTTGATGTTGTAATGGAATGAACAAATGCATTAAAATATAAGAAAGAGCAAGTGTGCATGCAGAGCCACACACATATGCATGCCTATATTTCAGAGAAAACTAGGCACATGTTGGTTTTCATCTAAAGTGGGACTGGCAAGGCTTCTCTGACTCTCACAAACTGTTTTCACACAGGACGAATAAATTTTATCCTGAAATGGAAATTCAGATTTCCAACTCAGACCTTCCTCAAATGCCAACCTTAATTCCATAAGCTTGCCGAAGGTCAGGGTTATGTTTTAGAATTCAAAGTCAAATTCAATCTTTGCTTTTGAGTCCATAAAAAGAAATCTAGTGGTAAGATACTGGGTGGCCAAAGGCTCGGACTTTTCCAAGTTCCAAAGTCATTACCTCAATGGTGATATTGATGCTGTGAATTTCCGAACGACTGGCTCCATCACTCACATAAAAACTAAAAATGTCATGTGTTGGCTCAATGCTTTCATGAACACTCTGAAAGTAGTAAATGTAGTTTTCCAAGACATCTTGAATAGGGAATGATGCCTCTAGGTCACTGGTAGCTTCAGGGCCAAAACGATCACCTGCATCAACATCAAGAAGAGACTTTTACCTTGATTTCATTGATTGCTGCTTACTAGACTCAACTGGAAAATGAGACATTCTTTTCAACACAAGATGAAAATATGCTTGTGGACAAACCTAGGAGAGAGGGCCAACACAAGACCAGGAATTAGAAGACTTGGGATCAGATTCCAGTTTCCCTATCTCTCGTCTATAAATGGATATGTCTGCCCTGCTGACTCCATAGGTAATCAAATGAGATGAAAAATGTGAAAGCACTCAGAGAGTTGTTATTTTATATAGCACAGAGTCACTGGTTGTTTTGTTGGGAATCTTTCATAAGTCTTGTGGTATGTAATAATAAAATAGCCAAGATTCTATCTTAAACTCTAGCCAGTTTCAGAACCACTGTATCTGGCTTATCCTGCAAGATAAGCACTCTTTCTCTACATTAAGAAGAAAAACAAACAAACAAAAAAACCATATTTAACTTTTTTATTCAAGATACCTCTCCTCCAGTATGTCTGACCTCTCAGTTTCTTAATGAAACCTTTGCATGTCCAAGCCCAGCCTGTGGGATAGTATACCAGGATTACTATGATGCTCAGGGCCTATTAAGATACCATGACATTCAGGTACAATTTAGGCACTGAGATACTTGGTTCCATTCAGAACTCAGATGCTGCTATGTTTTGGATAAATGTTTCCCAAAGGCCCATGTGTTAAAGACTTGGTTTCCAGGCTGTATGCTACTGGAGGTGGTGGAGCCTTTAAGAGGTGGAACCTAGTGGGTGGTCTTCCAGTTATTGGGGGAGTGCTCTTGAAGGGGATATTAGGATCCCAGCCCCATCTTCTCTCTCTTTTGCATCCCAGCCATGAGGTGAGCAGCTTTGCTCCAGCACATACTCCCTGCCATGATGCAATGCTTCACCACAGACCCCAAAACAAAGGGATCAAGTGACCATGAATCAAAATAAACCTGTCTTGCCAGGCGCGGTGGCGGTTGCCTGTAATCCCAGCACTTTGGGAGGCTGAGACAGGAGAATCGCAAGTTCAAAGGCAGCCTCAGCAATGGCGAGGCACTAAGCAACTCAGTGAGACTCTGTCTTTACATAAAACACAAAATAGGGCTGGGGATGTGGCTCAGTGGTCAAGTGCCCCTGAGTTCAATCCTCCAGGACCAAATAAATAAATAAACCCGTCTTTCTTGATTTATCTCAGGTGTTTTTATAGTAATGGAAAGCTAACTGATACAGATGCTATTCAGATGCTGAGATGCCCAGTTACCATTCAGAGCTTCACAGAAAGTGCTAGCTCCTGTTTCCTCTGCTTCTCATCCCAACCCAAACACTGTAAACGGCCAGTGGGAAGAATAAGCAATGTCCAAATGATGGCTATCTTGTCTTTTACTTGACCGTAACCTGAGCCCTTCTAATTGATTGGTTTTAAATTGTTACCACAGTTTTCTTCCAGAGAAAGGAGAAAAAAGAAACCCTGGTGACTTCACACATTTCCTGGATATATATCAACAAAGAAAAGAGAAGTTGGCAGATGTGAAAGCAGCAAAGCTTTCCCTTCCCTTCTCTATGATCCTTTGCAAATATCAGATCATAAGCTAAAAGGCTATTAACTTTCTGAATTATAGGCAGGGCCATCTTCATTGGCATTTGGACAGAAAGACTAGAATGAAATTTTTGTTTAAATGATTTGAAAGAAGAACTTGAGAAATTTTTCCCTTTAATGTGTGAATTTTCGTTACCTTTCTGACTGATTCTTCTGCACATCAGAAAAATAGAGAGATCTATGTGACCAGTGACCCAATAATCATTAGGACATACAGTTCAGGGTTTCCAGAGAGAACTGCTAAAATAACGTCCAATTTTTACTTTCTCTTTCCATTGATCACTGTAAATAGGGAAAATGTGGCTTCTTTATTTGGGTCAAAAATAGCCTAAGTAAAGCAAATGATGCTCCATAAATATACACACATCTAATAATGCCTTTTTTTAAATCACTGGAAAACGAATCATGCAATAGGTGAATAGGTTGCTGAAGCTTTAAGCACCAATACTTACACTTTTTAAAACTGCACTATTTTTTGACATGAATCATTCTTATCAATGTGCTTCCTTGCCTTCTTAAACAGAATCTATTTTATGTGCAAATTAAATAGTTCTTGATGCATTCAGGCTATCATTATGGACATCTACTGCAGAGGTACTTAGGTGGGTCCTGTTCTGTTTGTGCCTAAGTGAATTCAGCTTCTGTGACATACCTAACACTACACTCATTCTGTCTCTTCCCTTTTTCTTGGTAAGAAGTAAAAGCTGCTTCTTTTAACAGTTTTTAAGAAGATGTTCTTCTGATCAGCTGGGTTCTGAATTTAGGTAGCTAGTTCCAAACAGAGGCAAAAGCCTCCCCTCCCCCAAGAAGCAAAGGGCAGGATCCTTAGCTGATGTAACTTGGGATGATGATTTTGCTCCCCTGAATACCTTTTCCTTAATTTAAGGTTCATACCCATGTGACTGCAGAGAAGTGGTTCTTCTCTAAGCGTGTTCCCTGGGCCAGCAGCCATGACATCACCTGTTAGCTAGAGAAAAATGCAAATTGACAGTCTACACCAACCTGCTACAACAGGACCTTTGAGGTTGTTGCCTAGAAAATTGTTTTTGCAAGCCCTCCAGGTGATTTTTATGCACATTAAGGTTTGAGAACCACTTTCTAAAGAGGGTGAGTCTTGCTAGAATTTTAACTTCTGGGCCAGTGAGCTATTTACTCCTCTACATAAATACTTGTGCTCCTTCATGTGTTCCAGATAAATGTAAAACAGTGTTACAAAGGCTTAATAAGAAAGAAACCACATGACGGTGGAGGGCCAACATCCTTTTGTGATTTCCCACCTTGTGCATGCTCTATCCCTGCAAGAAATGCCATTTTCCTTCTGCCCATGGTGTCTCCCACGAACCCTTCAAGTTTCAGCTCAAATGCCACTTCCTCAGGCTTTACTGGCTTCTGAGGCAAAAGCAACTGCTTTGTTTTACGTATTCTCTTAGAGCTTTTCTCCTTTCCCTAGCAGACATTTGTCATTTATCATAATTGATCAATCTCTGTACCTGTCTCCCTCTCAAGGTAGGGTCTATGTTATTCAGCTGTACATCCATCGTATCTAACACAAACATTTGTTGAAACAAACCTAATTCAGTGATAAGCAAATCTGAGTGCACACAGTGAAAGGCAAGATAGGGAAGAGTTCCAAGAGTTTGGAGAGGAAAACATGACTAGTTTAAATGAGTTTCCAGTCGCCAGGCTCAAATCCCAGGCACCACGCTGACCACAGACACCTGCAGTCCATGGTCTCTCTGTGGGAGTTACTAGCTGCACGTCAATTAGAGCCAAGTGCTGGTGCTCAGAAATCTCACTGCTGAGGCAGCCACATAGCAACCTGCCATGAGCTGTCTCAACTGCCAGTCATGCTGGGTCTCTGGGGGCTTGTGGACAGTACATGTCTTTTTGCCTCTTCTCTGTGATTAACACCAGTGGGTCTGGGGCAGATGGCAGAGGGGAAGGGATGTTGAAGAGGGTCAGAGATAGACAGCATGCATTTCAATTCATGTCATAGCCATACAAGGAAATGATACATACACTATGGTTCAGCTAAACAGCAGCTGCCTCACAATAAAAGGAAAGAAATTTTAATCTCTTTGATACTCAGTTCTGAGTGCTTTTCAGAAGCCCCTCTGCCCTCATTGCTAGCATTCCAAACTGTTTTGCCTGACCTATATTATTCACAGCATTATTCACCATCTAACATCTTACCCAATTTTCTCATGTAAGGAGCACAAGCGCAAAGAAATGCCCAGTTGCAATTATACTATCTCACTGGACATGACCAATGGACACTGACTTTCATTGGGTGTAACCAATCACCAGCTCACACCACCAACCTGGAACTGTATTTAAACTGCTTGTCCTGCCACATTGGGGGCTTTTGCTCCAAGGACATAGTGAGACTGGCCACGTTGATGTCCATCCCTGGATCAACTCTACCATTCCCTGATGTCCAGCAGTTGGCTAAAGAGAACCACCAAAGACAATGTCTGCTCTTTTTTTTTGGGTACTGGAGATTGAACTCAGGGGCACTCGACCACTGAGCCACATCCCCAGTCCTATTTTGTGTTTTATGTAGAGACAAAGTCTCACTGAGTTGCTTAGCACCTCGCCATTGCTGAGGCTGGCTTTGAACTCGTGATTCTCCTGTCTCAGCCTCCCTAAGTGCTGGGATTACAGGCTTGCGCCACCGCGCCCAGCCCAACAACGTCTGCTCTCCATCTAAGAGAAGTCGCATGATACTGGAGGTATTTTGGGGCTCGTGGTTGCTCTAGGATTGTGTGAATTGCCCTAGGAGAGCATGACTTGCTTATAGTGTTTAATTAGTGCGCATTGAATGCTAGTTGGGGTGCTCCAGCACATCCAACACTTTTTGCATTAATTGTTAATATTTGATGATTGATGTGATTGAATATATGCTTGCATTTAAAGACAATCCGAGTAATTATAAATTGCACTGTTCATAACATCTCATTATTATCATTTTGTCTCCCTTCACTAGGATCTAAAGCACTTTGAAGATAGGGGTTTTCTTTTGTTCTGTTTACTGGTGTTTCCCTGATGCTTTAAAATGCACAGTCCACAGAAAATGCTTGGTGAATTTTTGTTGAATGACTAAAACCTTCCATTCTTTCATCTCATTGAAATGTTTCCATTTCTCTTTAGTTTTCCATCACCAGGTTTAATTGCAATACAAGTTCTCCCTCCACACACCTTTCTTTCCAGATCTCAAATAATTCTACAGTAAAGCTACTGCTATTACCTGTTCCTCTGTTCTCAATGCAGCCATATTTGGGCAACGCGCTTAGCTTAATGATGGCATCTCCCTGGAGGTTCTCGTGATCATCAGTCGCAAAGAAATGGTGAAACGAGAGTGGGGCTCTCCCTCCCTCATCAACCTAAGGAAGAAAGAATGCAGAGTCCTTGGGCGGTTGCACATAACTTCAATAAAAAAGAACTGAATTGAAAAGTGCTGCCTGGGGTGACCTTCCAGCACCAATTCCACTTCTGAGAGGAGGCAGATCCTCTTCAGACGAGATGAGGAATGTGCACGCTGCTGGAGCCAGGCAATCTTTCAGCGCCTCTCAAAGATACACTCAGACACGATGACTTCCGCGTCTCCCTTCAAAGTTGCACTTCATTCAATGATGGATCTGGGTATAAAGCAGCTCTGGCCCATTCCAATCACCCTCCTCAATGCGGCTGCACAACAGGATGGCTGCCTTCTTATAGCATCAACATTCAAATGTCCACAGCCAGAATGATAGATCCAGTCCTCCCCCAGGGCGCCATGAGGGTGACTGTCCTATAGGTGTTACAATCCAGAATAAAAGCCCCATTTATTTCCTTACATTGTATATTTATAGGTGTGTGGGAAGAAAGGGTTCACCATATCTGAAAGTTAATGCTTATCTTAATGTTGAGAAAGAAAATAAATCAGTATAAGTATAAGCAGTTGCTCAAACTACCCTTTTCCTTTAGGGCTCTGTTTTATATGCTAACTCTGCAACATAAGCCTGGTACTTTTTGCTGACCTGCTGGAAATGGTCAAGTCATTCCACTTTGAACAACTCTTGGCTAACTGTAGGAAGACCTATAAATTACAACATGGGACTCGGCGAACAGAGAGGGTCCTAGCAGTTTCCCCAAGGTGTGGAAATGGAAAAATGGGAAGACTATCAAAACCATTTAGAAACAATTCTGAGTCCTGTGACTTTTCAGTTGCTTAACAAAGCCAGAAAAACTCTTAAGCTTTAAACATTATAATATGTACTTAAAGTGGGAAGAGGAAAACGAATTTACTTTTATAAAGCCCTACCATCCACCAGGTCTATGCTAAGGATGATCCATACTATCTTATTAATTATCAGAGATTCCCTTTATGTGTAGGAATGGTATTTTTGTGTATGTATGTGTGATACTGGGAACTGAACCCAAGGGTGCTCTACTACTGAGCTACACTCCCAGCCTTTTTTATTTTTGTTTTGAGTCAGGGTCTCATTAAGTTGCCAGGTAGACCTCAAACTGCGATTTTCCTGTCTCAGCCTCCCAAGTTGCTGGAATTACAGGTGTGCACCATGGTGCCCAGCCAGAATAGTAATATTTTAAAAATAAAGGAACTAAGGCTAAGAAAGATTAAGTACTAGGTCCAAAGTCACTCTGCTAGTAAGTAATAGAGTTGGCACTTAAACTCACATTTAGATAATGTCAGTGATGAAGGCTTATTATACTGACCTTCTTCCCCCAGGAATCTGTTACTATTGTTTACAGTGATAAATATCAGCTCGATCTAAGGAGTGACATGGAGGTACTGTCTGTGTTTTAGTTGCTGCCAATGTTAGATTGCGAACTCCTCAAAGATACATTCTACTTCTGTTTTAATCCCAATTGTAACAATATTAAGCACATAAATATTTGTTGACTGCCTTGTGGATAGAATGATTTGAACTTTTGGATATAATTATGTTCATATTTTTTGAAAAACTGATGATCGAAAACCGTGCATTTCTTCACATCACTGCCTAGCTATTTTGGGGGGAGAACATGGCAACCAATTCAGGCAGAAATTCTCTATTTCCATCATCCAGGACTCCAGCTCCCTACCGCACTCACTGCTCATTGATCTGAGAATTGTTTACCGTGATGAGGTCGGCAAAAGCAATGACTGGAGGTGGATTCTTGGCAGGAGTGATTGTGATGGTAAATATCTGATTGTCCAGACGATTGTGGTCCATGTCAGAGACAGAGAAGTAGAAGCTGTCGGTAACCAGATGACCATATGTCTCAAATATAGCCGAGTATCTACAAAGACAAAAGAAGACTCAGAAGAATGAGCCATACCAACAAGCTGGGGAAGTTGAATTTTGTTATTAAAACGGGACTAGAAACAATGTATTGTTTGAAGGAGTTACAGTCAGTAGCTTGAATATTTTAATACAATTAATAAATACTCTTCTTTTTTTCCCTGCAGTGCTGTGAATCAAAACCAGTACCTCCCAATGCTAGGCAAGAGCTGTACCACTGAGTGACATCCTGAGCTCAGTTTAATGCAATCCTTAAAAATACAAATAATACAAAGTGGTTAAGTACCTAATGTTTTTGTTGTTGATGTCCTCCATGGTGAAATTGGAAACCTCCGAGAGTTCCTCCACCTCAGATCCTGAGGTCCTTAAGAGAGCACCATACATGGGCAGAGAACTTAACTGAATCCAGATCTCTGAGTCGGGGGAAGAATCATCCTAATCAGGCAAACATGAGTCAGGACATGAAGGCAAATTTGCAGTAGCCAATACTTCCAGCAGTTAAAGATCTGTAGGCACTTCCTTCTCTGCTAATGGCAAAAGTCTCTTTCCTTTGTCATAAAGCAACACCATTTCCAACCTTAGTATTTACTTCTCCTAAACTGCCTCTCTGATAATGTCTTCTTCCAAGAGTATCTCAAAATAACAGTGGGGAAGTGTACTTCAGGTATGGACCCACTCTATCATTACCATAAAGGCCACACAAAGGTTTGTTCTGATTACAAGTATCTAGTAAAAGAAAAAAACATGGTCAGCTGTAAGTCATCTATCGTAAACCCAAGTGTAGGCTGCTTCTAGAGCTTCTAAGGATAGTTTGTATTTTAGAAATAGTAAAAATTCCATTATTATTATTTTTTCTTTTTTAAACTTATGTTTTTAAAAATTTCACTGGAGAATGAAGAGAGAGGTGTTTTACTATTGAGCTACATCCCCAAGCCCTTTTAATTTTCTGTTTTGAGATAGGTTCTCAGTAAGTTGCTCAGGTCTTGCCAAATTGCAGAGGCAGGCCTCAAACTTGGAATTCTCCTGCTTCAGCCTCCGAGTTGCTAAAATTATAGGTGTGCACCTCCATGCCTGGAGTAAAATTCTATTATAACATAGAATACAGTGTACAATGACAAAATTCTGTGGTACAGGAAGAACATAAATTCTTTAGCTTAGTCAATGACTCACTTTAATATTCAATGTGGTAAGATTTTGGAAGAGAAAGGCATTGGAGTTTTATAGATTTCATTCTATTAGAAATGAATCTGTGGCTGCTTACCCCCCAAGTGGTTCATTGTGTATTGAGAAATAAAATTGGCTTTCTGTGTTTCTACATGCACAATAACCTAATATCTTTTTAAAATTTATTCTTTTAAAATATACATGATAGTAGTGTGTATTTTGACATACTATACATACATGAAATATAACTATCCTAATTAGGATCCCATTCTTGTGATTGTACATGATGTGGAGTTTCACTGGTCGTGTATTCATATACGCACACAGGAAAGTTATTCTGATTCATTCTACTATCTTTCCTATTCCCATCCCCTTCCCTTCCCTTCATTCCCCTTTGTCTAATCCAATGAACTTCTATTTTCCGTCCCACCCCACTTGTCCTAGGTTAGCAACCACACAACAGAGAGAACATCTGGCTTTTGGTTTTTGGGACTGGTTTATTTTGCTTAGCATGAGAGCCTCCAGTTCCAACCATTTACCAGAAAAATGCCATGATTTCATTATTTTTATGGTTCAGTAATATTGCATTATATGTATATACCACATTTTCTTTATCCATTCATCTGTTGAAGGGCACCTAGGTTTGTTCCATAGCTTTGCTATTGTGAATTGAGCTGCTATAAACATTGATGTGGCTGTGTCACTGTAGTATGCTGATTTTAAATCCTTTGGGTACATGCTGAGGAGTGGGATAACTGGGTTAAAGGGTGATTCCATCCCATGTTTAATAACTGAATATCTCTTATTTTTTGGTACTGGGGATTGAACACTCAGGGGTACTTGATCACTGAACCACACCCCCAGCCCTATTCTGTGTTTTATGCAGAGACAAGGTCTCACTGAGCTGCTCAGCACCTCACTGTTGCTGAGGCTGGCTTTGAACTCACAATTCTCCTGTCTCAGCCTCTCAAAGTGCTGGGATTACGGCATGCACCACTGCATCTGGCTTAATAACTGAATATCTTAATGAAAAGCTTCCTCGTTCTTTAAGAGTATTTTTGGAAGTGACAGGCAACATCTTCTTGGAAAGTTTCCTTGAGTCTTTTGTCTTTAGAGCAGTTGATTGTGAAAATGATGGAACTTTACACTTTATCAGGGCAATAATAAAAACAAATATTGCATATTCAGTTTTACTTTCAAATGCGAATTTTCACACCTATGTTACCTAGTTAGGTGGGGAATGGGGTCAGGACCCTGAGTACAGACACCTGGTGGTCCAGAGACAGGGTATTTGAGTCTAGTTTCATTCCTATTCCTAGGGCCCTTTTAAAGTTAGTGGTTCAGAGCATCAGTGAATATCACATATTTTCCTTATCCATCAACACTAGCAAGAAAGGAAACTAAAATTTATCAAAGCTGCAAAGCTTCAGAAAATTTCCCCTAAATTTATACTCTTTCAAAGTATCTTTATTTCCCCACATGAGTTACCAAAAAGAATATGTTGATTTCCAAAGGACTGCTTCCTAATATTACTGTGAATTCATTCTGAGAGATAATTTTTAAAAGCCAGCTGAGAGTTTTAAGGTTTTGTCTTCTGAGATGGTGATGAACTACTATAAGGACAGAACTCCTGGCTCTTGATTAGAATGAATAGCTTCTAACTCCCACTTTGGCAAATTGGCAAAGAAATGCTTATTTCACATCAGGGTATCTTATTGTTTTAATTCTCAAATGACTACTGGGTTTGAAAGAGTTAGAAATCTGCTAGGTTTTTTTTTTTTTTTTTTGGTTGTAACACAAAGAAAATCACAGTTTTAGGATATCCAAGATACTATGGGAGTTCTGCTCCAAAGTTCCTGTAGACCAGCAGGAGCCACAGAGGGCCCAGATCCGCCCTCAGGAAACTCCACGAGTGTCAAGCCAACGGGAGACCAGGGACTGCGAGGGGAGACCACGGACTGCTAGCTAATAGCCACAGAGGAAGGCACACCTAGAGTAAGAGTCCCCGGCAGAGATCCCAGTGTGAAGAAGCCCCACCCAAGTGCCCTCTGGGCCCGCCTCAGTTCCGCTCCAGAGTTCCTGTATTCAGGGGAGACAGAAGGCCCAAAACTGCCCTTAGGGAATGCCAGGGGTGCCCAGTTGAAGGCAGACCAGAGCCTGCTAGCTTCCAGCCCCAGGGGAGCTCACACTCACTGTAAGGGTCACATACAGATTCTTCTGCTTGTGACCCTGCCTAAGTGAGACCTGGGCCTGCCTCCAGTTCCACTCCAGAGTTTCTGTTCACCAGCAGGAGTGCAAGAGAGGGGCAAAACAGCCCTCAGAGGCCACTTCAGGAGCCTAGCCAAGGCCACTCCCACTGCCCTCTAGAGGTAAGTCCACTACCTCTGCCACCAACTTTAGTGGCAGTAGTGCTCATCTGGGGACACTGAGGGAACAGAAGTAGCTCCAAGGTGAGACATAGGTAATCTGGAGTGTCAATACAATATTATAGGATAGAAGCTGCAATACCTCAGATTGGTATTTCAAGAAAGGAAGATACACTATCAACATGAAAAAACACGGGAAGAAA
The DNA here is from genome assembly GCA_028644305.1 of Xerus rutilus. Classification (NCBI taxonomy): domain Eukaryota; kingdom Metazoa; phylum Chordata; class Mammalia; order Rodentia; family Sciuridae; genus Xerus; species Xerus rutilus. Next base: position 65,772,431 of record CM053408.1, read on the forward strand.
GTGCCCCAAATAAACCTGGATACCACTGTAACAGAATCCACTGACAACACAGTTGTTGAAATGTCAGAGAAAGAATTCAGAATGTACATAATTAAAATGATCAGCAAACTAAAGAAAGACATAAGTGAACAATTACAGGCAAAAATTGATCAATCCAACAAAGAAATAGGAGAGCAAATAAAGGCAACCATCCATCATTCTAACAAAGAGATAAGAGAGCAATTACAAGTAGCAAAAGATTACTTTAAGAAAGAGCTAGAGATTATGAAAAAAAAATCAGAAATACTTGAAATGAAGGAAACAATAAACCAAATAAAAAACTCAATAGAAAGCATCACCAGTAGACTAGATCACCTGGAAGACAGAATCTCAGATAATGAAGACAAGATATACAATCTTGAAAATAAACTCGGCCATACAGTGAAGATGGTAAAAAAAATCATGAATAGAACATACAAGAAATATGGGACAGCATCAAAAGACCAAATCTAACATTTACTGGGATAGAAGAAGGTGCAGAATTTTAAACCAAAGGAATGCACAATCTCTTCAATGAAATAATATCTGAAAATTTCCGAAGTATGAAAAATGAAATGGAAAATCAAATACAAGAGGCTTACAGGACACCAAATGTACAAAATTTCAACAGATCTACACCAAGGCACATTATAATGAAAATGCCCAACATACAGAA
>CM053408.1:65773624-65916856 GCA_028644305.1 Xerus rutilus
TGTATGACTGCATATATGTTGTGATTCTATACAACTTACAACTAGAGAATTGATATGTTATCCTCTATCTATGTATAATGAATCAAATTGCACTCTGTTATGTAAGCCTAAATAGAACAAATAAATTAATTAAATAAAAAAAAAAGATACTATGGGTGCAGCAAAATGCTTAAGAGTATAGATCTTGCTCTCAAAAACATTCTTCTCCCTTCTGGATTAATTCATAATCTCATTTTCTTTTTATTATTTACATATCCATGAACCCACCATTCAACATGAGGATTAGAACTTGATAGCATTTGCTCATGTGCTCTTTCTTTATCCTGTTCTGGGGCCTTCCATCATCCTGAAACTTGTTTCTCATTTCCTTGAATTTCTTAATATAGTTTAATACCTGACTATGAAATGTATTTTTAGTTTTATTCTAACTTATAAAAATACAGTTGGATTTAACTCTGATGGGATTTATTTTTCTTTTTACTCAGTAGTAGATCACTAAGATCCATCCACACTGCTATGTGTAATGTAACTAATTCATCTGTTTTGAAGCTCACTAATATTCATCAAATATATCATAAGTTATGCTATCCTGTGGATGGGCATTTGACTCGTTCCAATAGTTTTATATTACAAATGGTATCATTTTGAACATTCTTGCACAAGTCCTTTGGTGTATATGCAAAAATTTCTTGTGGGTAACAATCTAGGAGTGAAATGGTTAAGGCAAATGATTCTTCATCCACCAAGACAATGCCAAATTCTGATTGTTCTGGTTGTTTATTCTGGTTGTTTACACTCCCACTAGTAAGGAACCTCTTCTAGATCCATTTCCTTTCCAATACTTGATATAAGGTGGTATGGTCTTAAACATGCTTTCCCTGATCATTAATAGAAATGAATATTTCTTCATATGTGTATTAACCACATAGTTTCAGTGTCTATGAAATTCCTATTCAGGTCTCTTTCTCACTTTTTGTTGGGTTCTCTGTTTCTTCTGGATCTGTAAGAGTTATTTATTTATACTTTATTATTTTTTATTGTATGTGTTGCAGATAATCTTTTCCCAATTTGTTACTTGCCTATTTTCTGGTTTCAGTGAATATAAATTTAATTTTAATATAGTCATATTTATCAAGCTTTCCTGAGTTAGCGCTTTTGTTTCTACTTTGAGAGATTCTTTCCCTTCCCAATATCATAAAAATATCTACCTATATCCCACAAAGAATTGTAAAAAGTTTCCTTTGACATTTAAGTATTTGATCTGTCAGAAGTTAGTATCTGTGTAGCTGTAAGGTGTGGTGCAAATTCCTCTGTTGCCATCTGAATAATCATTTTGTGCAGCTCCATGTGAGAAGTGGTTCTTCTGTTTCCACCAACCTGGCTTACTATCTCTGTTTTATATTAGATTTATTATTTATTTTATATTATGTGTGGGTCTGTTTCTTGACTTTCTAATATATTTCTGTGCTGTGCTGTTTTAAAAACTGTACGTTTCTAATAAATCTTGGTATAGGTAGGATAAGTCATTCTGCCCTCCTAATATTCTTTATCAGAATTTTGGTCCTATGTTCTTTCCTATATATTTCAAAATCATTCAATTGGGCTTCTGACTGGAAATGAAATGATTTGAGAGATCTCTTTGTGGGAGAATTGATATCTTTTTTATACTAAATGTTCCTGTTCATGAACATGGCATATGTCTTCATTTATTTAGTGCTTTTTAAATATCTTTCAATTAAATGCTATGCTTTTTCTTGTATAAGTACTACTTAGTTTTTGTATGATTTAATCCTAGGAACATGACTTTTTAAATGCTATTTTAAGTGGTTTCACCTTTTTAGTTACATTTACTGGCATGTTTTTGCTTATGTATAGCAATTCTATTGCTGTTCATTGATCTTGTATCTGGCCTCTTGGTAAATTTTCCTTTTATTTTTATTTTATTCTTCTGGATTTTCCATATAGCCAGTCATAGTACAACCTTCTTTAGAAATTACATATCTTTGTTAACATTTATTCCTAGATACTTGATATACTATTATAAATAGCATAATGTATTATTTTATTTTTGGCTGGTACATAGAAATGCTATTAGCTTTTCAGAGATTGATCTTACACTTCTCACACTACAGATGAGAAAACTGAGGTATAGGGTGTTTAAACAACTTGCCAAGGGTTCTCTGCATTATTAAGTGGAAGCTTCAATTAAAACCCATCAACCCTGACTCCAAAACCCATGCTATGCCGCCCCTATTTGCTTACTTGTGGTACACAGTAAATTGTGTCTATTAAGCAACCATTAAACACTTCACAGAGAACGCTGTTTTTGCCTCTTATCTCCTCTAACATCACATCACTCTCTTCTAATTGCTGATACTCTAATTAGGAACAGTCTAACTTGCTCCAATCTCTTTATACTCTGCCCTATTCATGACTAGATAAGCATTACAGATGGTTTCTCAAACTTGTGGATGTTCCCTGAAAGCTTACTAACATTTCTGGAAAATTTTTTTTCCATAACTCTAAGTGCAAACTTCTTCTACAGCCCTCAGAGAAAAGTTCATATATAACCTAGCGAAGTCTTTAAGAATGTATGGTATGCCTTCAGCAGGCTAGAATAGATCTTTTAGAGTGTTTCTGCTCTGGTGGGCAAATTCAAATTCAATCAATTTTTGAAAATATGTGTTCAGTTGCCAATGGGCTTGCATTTTGATATGCAGTTAATAATATGCAGCTAATCGGCAGGAACTGTTCCTAAAGTCCTGTTTTTGTCTGTCAAACATTTTTCAAGCCTTCATGATCTATTGATTAAATCCAAATTCATACATTTTTATGAATTTCACAGGATTCAAAAGACCATAACCGATGATAAAAATCACCTGACAATTAAAAAAAAAAAACTGTTCTGAAACTCTAGCAGACCACAAGAAGAATCAGGGTCGAATACAGTTTCTCATGATTTAAAAAATGACAATTTAAGGGGAAAATCTGCAAAACCGATTATTGCCAGGTCAACACTTTATCTTACATGCTGTTATTCAGGACTATTTTTTTTTTTTTGTACTGGAGATTGAACTAAGGGGTAGTCCACCAACTACATTTCCAGTCTTTTCTTTTTTTTTAGTTTTTATTTTGAGACAGGATCTTACTGAGTTGCTGAGGCTGGCCTCAAACTTGCAATGCTGCCTTAGCCTCCCTATTTTCTGAGATTATAGGCATGTGCCACAGCACCAGAACAGGACTAGATTTTTATGGTAAGATTCTTCAGCCCAGTAAAAGGTTATTTAAAATTATAGAGTGATTAAAAAGAGGAAAAAAAGGCCAGGCCATTCACTGGAATTTAAAGAAAAAATTCAGTGCTAACAATGATTACCAGATAATTATTCTTCCTTTCAAGGCACTATAAAAACTATTTATTATTATGGTTACACAGAGTACCTATCTATTTACAAAATATATAACTGCAATATAAAATTAATTATCCTTATAGTCCTTAGCCCCAGAAGTAGAATCAAAGAAATAAGATGAGCTTAATGAACTCACAAAGTTAGGAGCAGACAGGGGAAACCCCCGCAGAATCCTTGATTCCCCCTGGGTCCCCTTACTACACTACTCTTGGGGCAGGAGATGGAGGGTGAATGAGTGATCTGGCCTAGGGAACCTGCAGAGGCACTGGCAAAATGGTGGTGCTTGTTCTGTCTAGAATGGAGCAAAACAAAACCTGGTGAACCCGCAGCTTGGGAGGCTGAGTCAGGAGGATCGAGAATTCAAAGCCAGCCTCAGCAAAAAGAAGGTGCTAAGCAACTCAGTGAGACTCTGTCTTTAAAAATACAAAATGAGACGTGGCTCAGTAGTTGAGTGCCCCTGAGTTCAATCCCTGTTATTCCCCCCCAAAAGCTGATGAAAAGTGAGTTTTCTCTCAGGAGGCCAGGAAACACTATTCCCAATCCATCACTGACCAGGTAAATTCTCCTAAGGTGCTCTTTTCTCAAAATTCACATTAGAAATATTATACATGGCATTCAAACAATATCATGTGGCCTTTTCTCACTTTGGCTCCTTTCCCTGTTGACAGTCACCCAGCCCTCCACATACTGCTTTTTCATCAGTTTTACGCATTCACTTATCTGCTCCTGAGACATTAGCAGAATCCAGGATGCACAATGTGATTCCTCCTGAGAGTAGAACTGTAGGGAAGTTGAGAAAAAAGATTCTTCACATGGCCATACACCAGCTGCCTCAAATTTTCAGCCATGGTGTGTCTTTCTAGTCAATCTGGTTGGACGGTGCAATGGAGAACAAAAAGAGCAAAGGGAAGGACTTACCACATAAGCAAGGTGTGACCTGGTGATCGTGGCTGTGCTTTGGCTAGCAACAGTGATGCTCAAGGAGGAGCCAGCAGCCAGCCGCAGTCCCTGGCCTTCTGACAGGGACACCTCCACTCTCACTTCTGATGTGGTCACTGTGAGGTCATCTGTGACTGAGATCTCCATGCTGTCTTCCCAGGCAGAGGAACCATCGTGGATATACTGCAGAGCATTTTTCTTAATATCATCATATGTGAAAGTGTCACCTTTAAGAATAAAACAAATTGTAAAACCAATTACTTCTGAGAATAGTGCTTCTCATTTATATAGCACCTTTGTTCTCAGGATTTCAAAGTACATATAGAATCATAAACTCTGGAAGTTACAAGCTTATTATTCTAACTGCTCACCCAATGTAGGATTGCCTTTACACCACCCTTGGAAAAAGGTGGGTAAGTCTGTCCTTCCTCATGTCTCAAGATGAACAGCAAGTGAACAAGTAGCTAATGCCTCTGGTGATAACGCTAATTTTTTAAAAAAGGTTCTTAATCACATTAAACTAAAATCTACTTCTCGAAAATTCACTGATGACTCATAGTACAGAAAAACCAAGGGTAGGCTGGGCACAGTGGTGCACACCTGTAATCCCAGCTACTTGGGAGGCTGAGGCAGGAGGATCACAAGTTTGAGGTCAGCCTGGGCAACTTAGTGAGACTCTGTCTCAAAATAAAAAATAAAAATAAAAAAAGGACTGGGTATGTACCTCAATAGTAGAGTATCTCTGGGTTTAATACCCAGTACTGATCGATAAATAAATAAGAAAGTGGGGGGAGGGGAAAGGAAAGGAAAAGAAAAAGAACAAACCTGTTTTTTTTTTAAAATGTTTTTTATGACAGCCAGCCCTTCTGGAATCTAATCCTGATACCGAATTAAAAAAAAAAACAACCTTAACAGATTATGCTTGGTGGGCCTATAAGAGACCTTTATTTAATTGGAGGTATAAGAATTTCTTAAATTAAAAATTAAAAAATACACTTGAAGTTTGAAACTCAAACTGCATAGTCTAGAGTACTAATTCATAATAAATTAGATGTGAGAAGAAAGCTTCAAGTTCACATATATGATCAGATTGAAATACAATTTAAAATTTATGTTTTAAGCTGCAGGATTTATTAGCATTTTTAAATAATGTTTTAAAACATTAATATACAAATATTAAAGGTTCTCAAACCTGTTTGGTCATGGAACCCTTTTCATGAGAAGTGTCTCTAAGTACCATGGGCTCTAATGAGTCCAAAGAACACAGCCAAGGAATCAGTTTTCTTGGAAGCTATTTTCTGATTGATTTTTGGCTCTAATAATTAATGTTATATAATGAGATGGAAGAATTAACTCATTCTGTGTTCATCTTCTAAGAAGCCTTCTCTTTCAACTTTGTGTTATTGTGTTTTACTAGCGCTAATAGTATAATGTCAGAAAAAGGAAATAAAATTTTTTACAAAAGTTTTTAGATCTTACATATAAATTACACAAAGTAGGTGATGTGTAATGTTAAAGAAACAGGACAATGACCACGATACCCCTAGCATAGTCTCTTTGGGGTGGTTCCAATCTATTCTAACCACACTTCATTTGTTTAGTACAATTTTAAAAGTCTTCCTTTGTGATTCCCACATGCTGGTGGTTGTTCTTAAAATTCAACATGCCTTCAAGGGCAAAGATTTGTCTTACCAAGGATATTCAGAAGCAAGCATTACTATGGAAGGTTTGAGAATGTACAGATTGTTGGAATAAGATGACACTTCAAGGTGACCACTTTGGACGGGATAATATTGACTTTGATATGTAAGGGCTGATTATTAAAAAGTAGGTTTCATTGCGTTCTTTGTACTTTCACATATTAAAAGTTGGTATTATCATCACACTATTACATTGCTTAGGTAATACTTCAAAAATGTGTTCCTCCTCTTTTATGAAGACACATGTTGCTAATGCTATCAGAGTCACAGTGCTAAACACATAGTGAAGATGCACATACCACAGCATGAAAGACAAATTCATCTTCTTGGAGAAGCTACTGGAACTACTGCCACACACAGCAAGCTGTGGCTGCTTGCAGCTGGCACTCTGTAAGAAGCATATGCCATAGACATGCCTGGACATGCCAAGGACTTACTAAGTTGCTGGCCATAAGGAACAGCAGCTTTTGACATGCTTAGTCATGCCTGCTTGCAATACATAAGGGGCTGTAAGGGGCACCTAACCATAGGCATGCCTAGCAATGATTGGTTACAATTGATAGGGAGCACAGCTCCATGCACATGCACAAAGAAATGCCCAGTTGCAATTATACTATCTCACTGGACATAACCAATGGACATTGACTTTTATTGGGTGCAACCAATCACCAGCTCACACCACCAACTTAGAACTGCGTTTAAACTGCTTGTCTTGCCACATTGGGGCTTTGCTACAAGGACATCAGTGAAACTGGCCACCTTGCTGTCCATCCCTGGATCAGCTCCACCATTTCCTGATGTCCAGCCGTCAGCTGAAGAGAACCACCAGACAAGGACAGCATCTGCTCTTTGGCTAAGAGAAGTCACGTGGCATCGGAGGTATTTTGGGGCTTGTGGTTGCCCTAGGATTGTGTGAATTACTTGTAACATTTAGTTGCCCTAGGATTCTGTGAATTGCTGGTAGTGTTTAGTTGTCCTAGGATAGTGTGACTTGCCTATGATGTTTAACTAGTGTGCATTGAATGCTAGTTGGGGTACTCCAGCACACCCAACATTTTTAAATTAATTATATATGATGATTGTTGTGATTTAAAGACAATCCACCTCCAAGTAATTATTAATTGTGCCGCTCCCGACACACTCACATTCAAGCTTTAGAAGTCAGCCTGTTTCACCTACAACCTGAGGAAGCAGGTTTACAGTTTCCAGGGTGGGCTGCGGCAGATGAGGGGTGGCGGTGTGGGAGTGAACAGAGGAAGAAGTCTAATTCCAGGCCAGTGAAGGAAACATGAAAGAAAGTCTCTCCTCACAGTTTATCTCACAGAGACACTTTACTTCTTTTCTGAGACACATAAAACCAATTGTATAGCAAAAAAGCCTCCCAGGCGGGTCAAGGACAGTGTAGCTACCTGCAGCCATGGGTTCTTGGAACCCAGCCCTGCGCTTAAGGAGAACACCATGCTGTGGAGGTTTCCGGAGCTCAAAGGAGAGTCCTTCAGGGTCTGTCTCAGCATCTCTCACTACCAACTGGAGGCCTGCAGCAAGGAGAACAATGCATGGTGAGATAGAGTGGGCACAGTGACAACTGCATCCTCTACACACGAATGCCACAGGCCAGGCTGCAGCTAATCTATAATCAAAAAATACTGTTTAATTCCAATCCAGCACAAGAGTGAAAACTGATGGCACAGTCTATCCACAAATTGTATCATGTAGGTTCTTCCAAAATTCACTTACAAGTAGGTAGTTCTGAATTCAGAACATTTTTTTCTTCCATACAAATGAGGGCATACACAGAGGAAGGCCGTGAGTAGGTTGCTCCTGCCAGCTGAGGCAGGTTTGTTTTCTTTCAGAAAATACCCCATAAACTATTTTTGCTTATCACTGTTTCTTCTTATTTTCCTGGATCTACCAGAAAAGCCAAGTTCAATGATGGCTGCTATGCCCACCATGAAAGTAAGGATAGAGTAAAAGTGACATTTATCTTAGTGCAATGGCTTATTTATGAATTTGATGGCAACTTTTGGCTAAAAACCCACATGGAAAAAACAGGAAAATTAATTTTGGAAGAAGTCTAATACCAGGCCAGTGAAGGAAACATGAAAGGAAGTCTCTCCTCACAGTTTATCCCACAGAGACACTTTATTTCTTTTCTGAGACACATAAAACCGATTATATAGCAAAAAAGCCTCCCAGGCAGGTCAAGGACAGTGTAGCTACCTGCAGCCATGGGTCCTTGAACCCAGCCCTGTGCTTAAGAACACCATGCTGGGGGCTGGGATTGTGGCTCAGTGGTAGAGCGCTTGCCTCGCATGCGTGAGGCACTGGGTTCGATCCTCAGCACCACATAAAAATACATAAATAAAATAAAGATACAGTGTCCATCTACAACTAATAAAAAATATTAAAAAAAAAAAAAAAAAAGAACACCATGCTGTGGAGGTTTTGGAACAGAAGCCATACCGAGAAACTGCATAAGGATCTATAGAGCACACCTAACAAAAATTGTTGTCTACTGTTTGCTAATAAAATGTGCTTGGCAGAAGAATACATATGCCCCTAAAGAGAAGTATACTAAAAACTAAATAAAAATATGTATGAAATAACTGGGATGACTCTAACTTTTCACAACTTCTGAAGGTTATTGTGATCTGTCATTTCTCCTCTTCCTACTCACTTTCTAAATAAAAAACGAAGAGCAGATATTGAAACCTGCTCCCCTCTATTCTCCTCTCTGCTGTTACTTTATATTTTAGTGATGACAACAAATCAAACTCCTGGTGACTGGGAAGTAATTCTGGGTTGCATTCCATCACAAGAGCTGGCCTTCCAAGGGTGTACTTCCTTCTTTCTGAGCTACTTCTATTTGCATAAGAATGGGCAGGAGGAAGTGGAGGGGGGACAAAAAGGACAGTTAGTGCAGATAATAAATAATTGGGTCCAATCAGGAAGATGGGGCCTGGTTGGAAAGGAAAGGAAATCAAATGCTGACATCTCCAAAGCCCTTCCCCTTCCTCCTCCAACCTGCTGCTAAGGTAACCTGTCCCAGGAATTGTTCCTCCCGTAGGGAGTTATAATTTAATGCCTCCAGGTCTAGTCCCTTCCTGACCTCTTCTACCCTTGGATCACTCCACTATTTGGCTCACCATTTGGTCACTGATGCAGGATGGGAGAGGAGAGAGCCAAGGTAGGAGGAGAAGGAGGGCATGAGAACAAAGGAATTCTAAAATGTATAAAAGGGGCAAGATACCCCTACTTCCTTGGATACCCAGCTCTGGGACCCCTTCTCTATGGAGAAGTCTGTCTCTGTCCTTGAAGTAAGACTTGCTTTCTACACTTGCTTTGGCATTTCTCAGGTTTCAATCTTCACATCTGGGGAAATGGAACTTAGCCCTGTTAGGTCTGGTCAGGGTCTAAGATGCCCAATTAAGGAAACTGGTCAGTGGAGCTGCAAGCCAGATGTGACGTCACTAGTGGACATGCCTCCTGTCAATCAGTGAGTTTTCCTGACCTATCCAGGAAGGACTCTAGCCTTCTCTTCCTGTTCCCAAGCCCTCCCCTTCCTGACCGGGTTTTCTTGAAATTCTCTATGCACAGAATCTCCGATGCCATTTCTCCCGACCCACTCTGATGGACGGGGAATTTGGTCGGAGGGTGCGCATTCCAATAAAGCCTTGCCAAGTGGCTTAATTCATCTTCTCCTGGTCGTGTGATCTTTACAAGCCCTGATTGATTCTCATCACTGGCAGTATCAGAAGGACATAGGTGTGAATGCTCAGAACTTCTGGAAGAAGAGGTCACTGCTTTTTTGTAACCATCAAGAAGCTTCAAGCCGGGCGCGGTGGCTCAAGCCTGTAATCCCAGCACTTAGGGAGGCTGAGACAGGAGAATCGCCGAGTTCAAAGCCAGCCTCAGCAAGGGCGAGGCGCTAAGCAACTCAGTGAGACCCTGTCTCTACATAAAACACAAAATAGGGCTGGGGATGTGGCTCAGTGGTCGAGTGCCCCTGAGTTCAATCCCCGGTTCCAAAAAAAAAAAAAAGCTTCAAGAGGAACTGCTGCTGAAACACAATCCTATCTCCAGAGCCAGGTTTCTTTCAGGCTCCCAGTTCTTACCCACAGAAGTGCGGCCTCCTGGGCTGACTTGGAGCAGGGGAGCTGTGACCTGGAATGCTGGTGGTTGTCCATCCGTGGGAAGCAGGTGAATGGTGAGGGCCATCTCTGGACTAGTGTGCTCTCCATCTGAAACTAGAAGTGCAAACACACGCATGCATGCAAGTGTTAATCAACTTGCAGCCTAGTCATCTTCAGGCTGTTTCCACAAATACAAAGCTAGAAGATTTTTTTTTTTTTTTTTAATATTTTTCTAGTTGTAGATGGACACAATGTCTTTATTTTATTGCTTTGTATGTGGTGCTGAGAATCGAACCCAGGGCCTCACGCATGCGAGGCAAGCGCTTTGCCACTGAGCCACAACCCCAGCCCCAAAGCTAGAAGATTTTTAAGATTACCTAAACAATGAAGAGATACTTACAGATGGAAAAGTAAATAAGCAAGATACTATGAGCTATTCTAGCAAAGTCTTTTCTATGGATAAGAAAAAGGATAAAGAACTTTAAGTACAAAGAAATTTTAAGAGAATATTTCCACAGCAAATTGATTTTGATAAATGTTAGTGGAAAGTAACACAAAATATGCACCCTCAAATGATGCTGGTAAAGGTTTTTATTTATGGAAATATTTTTATTGAATTCATTCCCTTAATATTCTAAAAAATACTTTCTTTAAAGCCCTGGGTTCAATTCCCAGCACCACAAAACAAACAAACAAATGAACAATAAAAAAAGAACTCTCTTTTAGAAGGGACACATTTCTGTTTCATTAGAAAAGAATTTTTTCAAAGGACAGAAAATCATCATACAAATAATTTTGGTATTTGTTTGAATGTATGGCATTTTTTGAGAGTAAGCAGATCTGTTTTTACCTGGTCATTATGCACAATGCCATAAAATAGAAGAAATCTTTTTGAGCAAAACAGCAACCTTAAGTCTTATTTCCCTGGGTTATCTCCACCCAACACTTCTCTTAAGGGAAATGAAGGCAAACTGACTCATTTCCGCTTTCTTGTATCTCAGCATGACCTCCCCCTCTCTGAGCATAGTCTGGAGGGAAGTCAGCATCATCAGCCCATCAGTGTGTTTATGGAGGCTCTTGGGAGAACTACTGTTCATTATTTTAAAGGTGTGATATGCTTGCAGATGAGCTGGTTATGAGAAAGTGGTTTCCTTTCTCACTTTCTTTTGGACGTAGCAGCAAGTCAGTAGGAATCCAATCTCTTCTGAAGCAGAGTGATTCCTTTAAATATTCTTAAGCAGTGCTCACTGACTCCTAGTAATGATCCCATCCAGGTTTTAGATTTTTCTCATTTGTGAGGCAGATCTGAAAAATACAGCTAGATTTTATAAGGTGTACTCCATGTCCCAGAGAAGTCCAGGAATAGCTCTATGGAAGGAGAGAGGACATCATCCACATGGAAATGTAGGTACTGGATGTTAAGTCAAGGGTCAAAATTATTGCCACTGCTTATTTGTTTACATTTGATCTCCTTCTCTCTGGATGATCAAAGATAGGGACAGATGATTCTTAACTTTTTAAGATTTGAGGGGAAACATACAAACTTTTTTTAAAAATAAATTTCAGTGGTTTCAGGACCCTTCAAGGTCTCTGGAATCTAAGTTAAAGTAAAAATAAATAATTGCAAAATATAATTTTATTTTATTTGCTATGACTTAAATTGGTTTTACTTTTAAGTGAGAAGAAGCACAAGAGCACAACATCCTTATTTTATAGGGGAGGAAAGGAAAGGTCCTAAAACGTGGTCATCTCACATAGCTGGTCAGTGTTACCAAGGCATCTTCTTGCCTCTGTAAGCAGAAGAAAGCTGTTTTCCAGTATATGTTACATAACTAGAAAATATATCATGCCAGTACTGTGTTTCACAAGCAAACATAAGAACTTGAAATGAAAATATTAGAAATTCCATGTTTAGCCCTCTATTTAAGAAATGTTTCCGATTTCCCTGAACATTTGCCTGCTCAGGTTAAATGCCTCCTGTGGGCACCATCTGCCTCCTGTGTGTTGCTTACTGGGAACTGTTCTCCAGCGTCTGCACGTGTTGTGAAGCCAGTGAGCTCAGGAACATCAGTGTTCTTTCTCAGCTGATTAACTGAAATAGCTCCACTCCCTCATTCCATGGGCTAATGTCAGGTTTGGGCTGGTTGCAGCCTTAGTTCATTATTTGTCCAATTTACAATTCTTTCTCACAAAACTCTCCTAAAGGAGATAGCTTCCTTCCCACTAGAATCCTAGTTTTTCTCCTAAAACTAAATAAAGGAACCTTAGGCAGAAAACAAGATAATTTAAGGTCAGCCCAAAGTCCATCCATTTACTCTATAAAAAGGGTTCAAGGATCATTTAACTTAAGGTCTTAGAGAAGTTAATTGTTAACCCTTACCTACCATGACACTTAGTTTCCATTATCAATACATACACATCAGATGAAACTAATTATCCCATTGAGTCAGAAACTTGTATTAAATCCCAGTTCTACTCTACCAGTGGTGGAAACTTGGGCAGATTATTTACTCCTAATGACCTTCAGTGTCCTCACATTTAAAATGCTGAAAATAATACCTATTCTTGTAAAATTTTATAAAGATTAAATAAGACTATATTTATTGTAAATTGTTTTGAAAAAGGTAAAAATGTATCACATATTATTTCTGATTGCATGGATTATATAGAGAGGCCTGCCATTAGAAATGAGCTGTTTCTGGGGTCACTTAAACGGTGACACACACTGAAACTGACAGTTGAATCAAGTGTGATTTTTAAAAATTTATTTATTCTACTTAAGTATACATGACAGAAGAATGCATTTTGATTCACTGTACACAAATGGAGCACAACTTTTCATTTCTCAGGTTGTATGTGATGTAGGGTCACACCATATGTGCAGTCATACATGTACCTAGCGCAATGATGTCCATTTCATTCCACCATCTTTTCAAGTGTGATTTTTAAAGAGCAAAGGGCTGGGAGTTTGTCATAAGTGATTTTCTGTCCCACTAAGATTTCTCCCTCCATGAAATACAACAGGACACATGGATGGGTTACTGAAATGGAATAGTCAATCTCATCTAAATGGCTACTTAAGACACTATTTATGGCCAACCATCCTAAGTCAAACCTAAACAAGAAAGCTTGCCCTTTGTTGCCCCAGCGTAGAAGTCAGACTCTTTTATGCTGATGACTCTCTCAGCTTTGACTGCAGTGTGAACTAAAACTAGGATGCTAAGGTCTTCTGCACAGATTTCTCAGCTCATGCTCTGAGTCATAAGACTCTTCCCTCCAGTAGCAAGGCATTTGATGAGTGGTTTTATTCAAGACTACATATAACCCTAACTCATCAACTGAGTGTACAAGGATGACTGTGACCAATCATTTTTCTGGGGGCCTTACCTATATTATTATTATTATTATTACTACCTCCATTTATGGATGAGACATTCAGGCACAGAGAGGTTAAGAAACTTTCCCAGAGTAGGCTGAACTTCAGGCCATCTGGTCCAGAGTCTAAGATCTTAACCACTATCAGCTCTTTCTAACAAATGTTAGGATAAGTTGAATTAGGGCCTAAATAACATTAATCTTTAGCATCTTTGGTAGGCATTTTCTATGAATACAAAATTAAGCAATTACTTTGTAACTAACCATGTGATTATTTTAGAAGAAACTTGTTATAGAAAGAAAATCACATAACTTTTAAGTAGCTTTTAGAAAATAGGCAAAAGTACTGAAGAAGGGAGCAAAAAGAGGCTGGGATTGTGGCTCAGTGGTAGAGTGCTTGCCTAGCACGTGTGATGCACTGGGTTCGATCCTCAGCACCACATAAATAAATAAATAAAGGTATAATGCCCATCTACAACTAAAAGAAAATAAAAAAAAAAGAAGGGAGCAAAAAGAAAGGACCAATAAGAGAAAGAAAAGTCTCATTGTCTAATAAAATTGAGATTAAAGTCTTTACCTGTGAAGTGGAATTTCACTGACTCTGGGAGACCTGAAAAGAGTGAGAAGAAAATCCTTACATTAAATATTTTGGAATCATAGATACATGAAAAAGGCACAAAATATGTGGCAGAGATTAGGAAGGTAAAAATTGTTTTAACCTAGATGATTCTGATTTGAGGAACAATCAGTAGGTCATTTGCTAAAGTTATGTCAAATTTAATGATGCCAACATTAATTTTAGGGAGCAAAAAGAACCACACAGTGGAATAATTCTATATCACAGCAGTTAGAGTGATTTATAATACATTCATTCAGATCCAATTTTATCAGTACATAAAATCCTACAAATTGGCGAATGTGGGTGATGTCGTATATCACTGACAGTGCTCTCAGGTGGGTCAATTCCATTGTAGAATTGAGTGATGCTTGGGACATTGATTTACACACTATAACTGTGGGAGAGATTTATCTTGTGGCATTTATCCCATAGATTATACAAGACAGGACTCTGCTCTCCCAAAGAGACTCTAGGAACTACAGCAAGTATAGCATTTGGAAATTACTTCAACCATGGCTAGTATGTTTTCTTTTCCTCTAATCCCAGGATATCTTTAGTTTCTTACAAAGTAGGTCTTGTAAAGTGGGGGCTAGAGAACCATGAACATTTTCATGGGCTATTAGTTACCTAGTTACTAAACACTAGGGATACTCCTCAGAGAAAGGGCCTCTCCATACTCTGGGAGATTTTTCAATCTAATTAAGGAGTTAACATTTTCTGGACAATTGAATTTATATTAAATAGTGGCAAATATCACTTCATATGTTTACCATAAACAAAAAAGAAACTCTAGGATTATTTAACCCATGTTCAACTTACCACAGAAATCACCAGCTGTTCTATTTGAATACATCCACTATATAAAAATAATACCCGATAGTCAGCATGTTATGTGGTGCATATATTTTAGAAATAAAGAAACAAGCTCCGAAATTTTTCAAATCATTCCAAGCCACAGCAATATTGAGGGGTAGGGACTTGCGGCTCTGTTTTTGCAGTCAGCAACTTTGATTACTGCATCAAGGGAAGAGACACGGTGAGAGGACTAAGGCTATCATGGTTTAGTGGAAAGACATGCGCTGGCTTTAATGAAAAACTCAATTATTTTTCCATTCAATCTTTAAAAATGTGACTTCTATAAAATCCTGGTAGTAACTGCAGAAGGTCACCTACATTCTCCACCTCGGCAAGAAGCCTTCACCAAGGTCCTAAAGGACCCTCCTCACTGGATTCCCCTACTCACATGCCTATTTATTTTGGCCTCCGTGTCAAGTGCATTCACATTACTACAGTCAAAAAGTTCTTTATAAAAGCCATCCCCTATATCCTAAAGCCTCCACTGCATTCCTCTTGCTCTTGGGATAAAGATCCACACACTTATAGGCTTCCAGGGCCTATAATGTCTGTCCCATCTCTCTCACCACGCTCATCCCTGCACACTGACCTGCCACATTACAGGATCATTGACTCTTTTCAATCCCACCATGTTCTTTCCTTCCCCAGGGCCTCTCGCACTTCTTTTAGGAATGCTTCCCCCCATGCCTATATGCACACACAGCCTTGGTAGCTTCTATCCATTCTGCCACTGTCAATATCTTCCTGGGCAGCCTCCATGGAGCCCTCTAACTAGGTCAGCCTTGTAATGTTTAATTCCACCATGGAACATTCTTCCTCCTTTTTAAGTTCTTGTCTCAGTCTGCAATTAATCATTCATTCCTGGGATTATTTACCCAATTGTCTCCATACTTAGACCTCCAAACAGGCCAAGAGCAGATCCATACCTCTCTTTGTTCACCACTGTATCGCCAAGGCCTCACTTAGTGATCAGCACAGAGGGCCACAAAATAAAAGCTTATTGAAAGTAGGCCTACATGCATGAATTTTGGGGGAAAAAAAAAAAGATGGAATAGAGGAGACAAAGGCACATAGTAGCTGACAGGTCACAAACTATTTTCAATAGCTATAAAGCAGTGTCACACCAAACTCTCCAGAGGACTGTGGGCAGAGTTGAAGCTAGTCAGCCATAAAGATCCACAGAGAGCACTGTAGGTGCCTCAAGGCAGAGAAGAGAGAGAGCATTACCAGCAAAGGAGAAGGCCATGATCTCCTGGAGGTGGGGGGCTGCAGAGGGAGGGCGGTACATGATGTTCCCCTGGTTAATATCTTCCTGTGTGAAATACCGAATGGGTGAATGAGGCTGGTCCCTGTGCTCAATGATACCTGGGGAGGAAGAAAAGAGCATGAGCACCACCAGTAACTCTCAAGGCTGACATGATGGCCAGATTCACAAAGCCAGATGTGCTCAATGATAAGAGTCTTTTATCCTTCAGGACCAATTACTCTCTTGTTGTTCTTAGTGTACTGTTCTCCTGTAATTTAAGAAAAGGGCAAATCTGAAACCCAAAGTAGAGTCTTAACTAGCATTCATGGAACATAAACCATACTAAGAGGCAACCTACTGCCCCTCATGAGCTCAGACCACATAATTTTCCATAAGTTACAGAAAGGGTACCACAACTATGAGACCCTCCCAGTTGAGTTTCATTCAAAGGTCAAGGTTGCTGGGAGACCAACCTAGACTGGTTTTCTGATGAGGCTGTAAAGAGATTTTCCTTAGTCTTCCTTCCTCTCTTTAGAAATGCTTCAGTCTCTGTGACGATCTTTGGCAATAGTAACATGAATCTTGATTATTCTAAGAACTGGATTTGCAGCACTCATTTGGCCTATGATCAGGGCTTTAGGACTTGCAGGTTTGCCTGTCATTCATAAATTTTTCAGGTACAGAACTGATATTATCATCATCTTTCATGTCTTAGTCATTCTTTAAAAGAAGGGCACATGTGAGGCTGGGTGTTGAATCTTCTGCAGGGCTGAGAGATCAATGGCCATTCTCCATAAGGTGGCCCAGGTTGCTGGTCTGACACTGGAGGGAGAATTTCTATTATAACTTAGCAGATTTTAAACTTTAAATGTCTTTGGACTTTATCAAAGGGTAATGGAGTTTAATTTTCACACTTCTACTTCTCATTGGGATATTGGGTAATGGGAGAGGCTTCCTTCGAGGCAGTGGTTGGTGTCCGGATAGCAGTCTCAGAGAAGGAGCAGAACTGTGTCAATGGAAACTGGTCTCCTTTCTGGGAAGGACAGCACACCTCTGTTAGGCAGAAGCTCATTAGTTGAGCTCAATGTTAAGAAATCTGAGTACTGGGGACTGACAGAAGGGGCCCACATCCCCTCTGACTCTAGTTCTCCATTCCCATGTTCCCTAAGAAAGGAGAGCCTTTTGAGCTCCAGCAGACTTCTTTGCCCTTAGTACTTGCTTGACTCATCATGGCAGACTTGGTCCCTACAGACAAATGACATGCACCAGGTTCTATCAGGTCATGGCAGAAAGTGCTCAATCCAGTGGCACCATGTACTCCAATCAGCTCTGTCAGAACCAAAGCCAACACATTACTCCCTATCTTCTCTTAGTTCTAAACTAGAGGCCAAGTGCATGGGATATGAATAACTGTTGTTCCTAAAACCTCAGTAAGTATCTCTATGTACACAAGCAGCAAAAGCTACAGCATTTTCAAGACTTGTCCACAAATAGTAGGTGATAGCATCTCTCAAAAGATCATTTACTGCACATCTTACCATGATTTGGATGCAGAGGTAGAGTGATATTATATATAATCTTTCCACTGGGGCTCTTGGAGTTCACAAAGGACAGGGCATGAGGCTGAATGACAGTCAGGCCATCTTCTCGAGCCTGAAAAACGTTCAAAAGGGAAGAAGAAAAAATGGCGTGATGAAAACAAAACCAGAAAGGACAAAACCAAACCCCCAAAACCTTATTAAGAAAACAAAAGCAAATTCCCTCTGGGCTTTTAAATTAGTCACACTGAACAGAATTTTCTCCAGAAGTCCAAAAGGTTCTGGTGTCTTGCACTGCAGATTTGTCCCAACCTCAGGAAGCTCTTAGGGTTACAGAGACCTTTGTAGGTTATCTCGGCCCCTGGCTTTCTTCTCTCCTCTGCCCCTGACCTTAGGTTTATGTCAGTATATGCTGTGGGGTGTCCCAATATGGTTATTTTTCTCTAGGCAGAGCTTGCATGGGAACACATTTGGAAATGAGGCTCCGCAGCTGGCTATTCTACTGTTCACAGCTGGCTTCCACATCTTTGCTCTTTTAACTTAATGGGCTAAGGTTGAATCTGGCAAGAAGTTCTGACGACCCAGCTGGGAAGTTTCAATTTTGGCCCCAGGAGGTTCTGGAGAGCATCACCCCAAACCTCAGTTTTTTGTTGTTGTTTTTGTTTTTTTAAATATTTTTTAGTTGTCGATTTGTCTATTATTTATTTATTTACATATGGTGCTGAGGGTTGAACCCAGGGCCTCACACATGCCAGGCAAGCACTCTATCACTGAGCCACAACTTCTAGCCCTCCAAACCTCAGTTTTGCTAATTTGTGATGCTTTCTAGTTTCAAAGGGCAAAGATGAATAGGCTCTCAAACACCAAAAGAGGCTCACTATTTGCATTCAGAGCTATTTGTTTATTAAAGCTCACAATAACAGTCAACATTTCTCTTTGTCTTCATTCTGCTATTCAAAAGAACTAGATATTGCTTTTCTCTTCTAGCTTTCAGGACTCAATGTGCAGGTCAAGCAATATTAATCAGAGGGCCCGACATGTGTGTGACTTTCACTATCTTGTGCACATCCATGACCCACCAAAGAGTAGCAACACTCAAAAACAAAAATTACAGATTCAGACTCCTACAAGTAGCATGGCAGTGGATTGGGGACAGTGGCAGCGAATTAGTGTAGAAAGAATAAAAGGGAAAACTAGTCTGAGCATGGACCTTAACCCGGTCATGCATGCTGTCTTAAAACAATATCCTGCTTGGTGCAGGCTCTTCCTAACTGACCCTTGAGGTACGCTGCAGTGTGACATGCTCTTCTGCTCTTTGAAGCTCTGCTTTTTTCAGAAGGAATTTCCCCATTTAGAAAAGGATTAAGTGGGGCTCGAAATGCTCCTAGAGGAGGGTGTGGTGTTCTTCCCTTTAACCATAAAAAGATTGAAGGTTGCAGTTGCTTTGTAATTGTCCCCAAGGCATACTTGTCCCAGGGAAAGGCAGCATCTGCAGGTTAGGACAATCCCCCTATAAGTAAAGAGTCATATTTCAGGTCCTTGCTCAGGTCTGGAATGTAATGAGCAAGGAAAATTAGAATTGCAAACAGCAGCTGGTCTCTCACCCTAAAATAAAACAAGTAAGGACAATAAATTTAAAAATATATGCCCTATATAAGGTATTTACAGCCCATTCATGTGTGCACACATATGTGGGCATGAATACAAGGAAAAAAGTAAAGGCTTGGTACATTGTTCAGTACTGTTTGCAAAATTGCAATCTCAAAATCATTGTAATAACTTAATTCTCAGAGTATCATGGGATACTTTTGAAAATCTGGATGTCCCTAAAACAATCAAGTGGTAAGAAGAGAGAATTATCAGGGATACAGGACTATGGAAAAGGGAAATAAGTTCCAGCCAAGACAAGAGATATTCTATTTTGGAATTTATGGATTTTCTCTACTAATAGGAATAGACATTGGGTAGAAAAAGTGAGGACTTGATTCTGTGAAGAAAGCAAAATTGAGGTTGAAACATATAAAAATGTGATCAATTTTAATACTGGCTATTTGAAATGTTCAATATTTATCAATTAAACATAGTAAGAAATGAGAGATTAAATTTCATGGAAATCGTTATGGAAGACATTTTTTATAACATATATGTCAACAAAAGAAAATTGCAGAATAATGATTTTCCTAATACCCATATTGTCTCTGAATATATCCAGAATCCAAATCTTTCTCCCCACCTCCACTGCCACCATCCTGCCCAGAGCCAGCCTCTCCACTGGATCCCTTCAATGGCCTCCTGACTGCCCTCTTACCTCCCCTATAGTCTATCTCAGCACAGCAGCCAATGTGACCCCTTTACAAAGGATACTGGACCTCTGCTCAACACCCTGCAGTGGCTTTGCAATCAGAACAAAAGCCAAGTTCTTACAATGGTCTGTTGAGGCCCTGTGATCTGTGTCCCCACCACACCTGTGAATTTACATCAATTGTTCTCGATTTCACTCACTGTGAAATCTCAATTTCACTCCTTAATAAGGAGACCCCAAACTGAAGCAAACATATATCCACTGAGAAACTTTCCTTTTCTCCCTATCCCACTTCCCTCTCACCCCGGCAACCAGGATTCTACTTTCTTTCTCTAAGAGATTGACTACTTCTAGAGACCTCATCCAAGTGGAACCAGACAATGTTTGTCCTTTTTGTGGAAAAGCTTATTGCACTTGGCCTAATGTCAAGGTTCATTCCTGTTGTAGCATATAACAGGATTTCCTCCATTTTAAGGCTGAATAATATTCAGTGGTATGAACATATGTGTGTGTATAATAAAGATATACACACATACTATCACCTTTATATGTCATGTATAGGAATCATTCATATATCACATTTTCTTTGCCCATTTATCTGTCAATGGACATTTAGATGGCTTCTACCTCTTGGATATTTTGAATAATGCTACAATGAATTTGGATGTGTAAATATCTCTTCAAGATTTCCTTAACCCTGAACTCTAATTGCCACTGCGTGGGGTTCATACCACTAACCTCTGTTGTTCTGGGTGACTATTTCTTGTCTATTTTTTTCCTGTATATCCCCCCCATCCAGAATGTTCTCTACCCTGTAGTCAGAATGAGCTTCCTGAACCGATCATTAAAAATCTGGTCATGGCACTTTTCTGCTATAAATCCTTCAACACCAACAGTCTTTTGGGACAAAATGGAAATTTCATCTCAAGGTTCTCCATAAGACTGTCATTTCTTGCTGCTTTTACACATAGGGATTTATGTGCCAGTGAACTGAACCACCTGTCATTCCTCAAATATGCTATGTTTTCCTGTGTCTCCAGTTTTTTTCATCCACTGCCCCTATTGCCTGGGTGAATTTCCTCCTTTTACTCTCCATCAGAAGTTCTTTACAGGTGGTGATCTGAGCAGCAGCCAACAGCGTCCCCTGGGGACTTATGGGAAATGCAGATTCTTGACTCTATGCCAGACCTACTGAATTAGAAATCCTGGGGTGAGTTCTTTTTTTGGGAGGCGGTACTGAGGACTGAACTCAGGGGCACTCGACTGAGCCACATCCCCAGCCCCTTTTTTTTTTTTTGTATTTTATTTAGAGACAGGGTCTCACTGAGTTGCTTAGTGCCTCACAGTTGCTGGGCTGGCTTTGAACTGGTCATCCTCCTGACTCAGTCTCCTGAGTCGCTGGGATTACAGCTGCGCCCAGCTCTGGAGTGAGTTGTAGTAATTAGTGTTTTAACAAACTCTATGGGTGGTTCCAACACAGGCGTAAGTTTGGGAACTCTGATCTTGAGATCATTTCTACTCAGCCAGCTCACTCTTCTAGAGGAAGCTTCTGTGATGCTCTCCCATACCCTAGTGCACCAGGTGGATTTCATGTGCTTCCATGTCATTGCTATCATGGCATTATCACTGTAGCATCACTGCTTATTTACCTGTCTCCTCCTTGACTCAAAGTTCCTTAAAAATAGAGACTCTGTTTTAAGGTTATTGAATCTCCAATGTCTTCCACAGCACTTGGCACAAACCAGGAGATCAACTGTGTTTATATAAATGCCTGGATGAATGTGGAGGTAGACTCCTACACATATATATACATGTATGTGTGTATTCGTGTATGTGTATATATGTGTATATATATATATATGCTTATACTATGTATCTACCACATGAATTCATAATGTAGTTACAAAATATGGGCAGAACCTGTGTGTTTAGATGAGTCCAAACCACTGAATTGAGAATGTGTTTTTGTTAACAGATTACAAGCATGTCCTACAGCAATAGCCCTAATTAATATCAAAGAAATATATACTATGTATAGTGTAAGTAACAAAAGAGTAAACTAATAATATTTTATGGTAAACTAACTTTTGAGATACCCTATGTTTCAGATGGATGGACCTAATTTGCAAACATGAAACCTGAGACCCTAAAGGTTAGATCAACTTGACAAGTCTCTTCAGAGGTGCTCAGCAGCAGAGTGGAACGGCACCATCTTCCTGGCTCCTGGCCTGTTTATCCCGTCTACACTCAGAATAACACTGCATTAGCATTTGGCAAGAAATGTGCATGCACATTTTTCTTTACAGTTTAAAGAGACTTCTGATCCAAGTTCCTCCAGTCAGAATGATGAATTATAGACTTGATAGTGCTGCTGAATTATGATTTCTTTAAATTACGGTTTACGGTGGAAATGCCGATACCAGCTATTCATTAAAAACTTTCTATTTTCCCCTTTATGTCTCTGTCATGCCCCAGACCCATAATTTCTGAAACTATCACTACTCTCTTTGTTGTGGCTCAAGGCTGATACACTACTTTGGGGTGTAATTATGTAGGCGCTAACTAAAACATGGATCCATAATCGTTAATTTACAAGGGCTTGCATGCTTGGGGCTGTCTGGAAGAGTGGTTCTGGCATCCCACTTAACCTAGACACAGGGTTACAGTGGAGTTGCTGATCGTCTGCATTGAGCTTCATGAGCCAATTTAGGTGACACCCTCCTTTAGATCTTTCCACGTACCACGTTCCTTCTCACACAGCACACGGACTTTCTGTGATCTGGAGCAATGACCTCCACATTTCCACTACTCTTCTTTTCTGCCTTCCTCATTTCTTTAGTCTTATGGAACTATGTGCAATTTCCCCACAGTTATATTCTTTCTCACTGTGTCTTTCATGTGCTCTTGACATCTGTGACAGTGCCCTTTGATATCACCTCTCTGTTCTGCCCAACATGTCCCCAGATTTTCCCTTGGGCAAATAATTGCTACTTATATCTCTGGATGCAGCACTGATATCACCTTCTCCAGGATGTTTTACAGTACAAGGAAAACTTCTCACAGGGCTTTTAAAAACTGGATAACAGTTTTTCCAGCGAAGTGGTGCTCTAACTGGCTGAACAATTATACTCGAATGGTGTTAATGACATGGACATAAGCCTGAAATTTCTTCTGAGCACTCAAGGAGAGACCCTGTAACTGTTTGGGATGCTGGAGAAAGGACATTGACAATGGATGGAAGGTCAAGATGGATTCCACATAATCTTCCTCTCACCCTGGAAATGTTACATTTGTTTTTCAAGTCAGTTAGAAATGTGTTTCCCGGGCTGCTATTGTTGGATCTGGGGTCTGCATTCTGGGCCAAGAATTTACTGCATTTAAAACCAGGACACTGTATCAAATCCCAACAGTGTACCACGTGCCTCTTCCAAGTGGAAACTGTGAGTTCTCCCACCCAACTCACGGTCATATGGAGAGATGTTCCCAGAGAGAGCTTAGGTGCCTCAGGCGTGTGCGGTAAGATTGCAATGTTGAACACATGGCTCTCCAGGTGGGCCTGGGCATCTGTGGCTCTGGACACCTGCAAAGCAAAGACATCCTGGTGAGCCTCTCATCTTCTGCTGGTCAGAGCATGCTTGCATGGGTTTAGCTTCTCCCGCTTTAAGCCAGCTGTCTTTGCCTTCTGTACATTCCTGCATTACAAGTTTCATTCTGCTCTTCATGCTTTATTGTGAATCATATACTGATTATAAAAAGGACACATGAGCATTTTAGGCAATCTGAAAATTGCAGGAAAGTATAAATAAGAAATAAAAACTCATCCAGAGTTTCACTACCTAGTAAGAGTGATTATTAATACATTGAGGTATTTCAGTTTAATCTTTTTACTGTGCAGACAAATCTCAATTTATATGCAATTTTATATTCAATTTTTTACTTAATACAATACTATGATATTTTTCTATATCCTTAAACATTTCTGAAAACTTAATTCTGGATGGCTACGTAGGCATTATTATGAGGATGTGATGCGTGGTCTTTATTTCATTCCTTTACCCACCATAGATCTCGATACCTAGACTATCAGTGTCAAATCGCAGCCTCATCTTTGCAGAACAAGATTTTAACATTTACTGTTAGGATAGTAGTCACAAAATCAACTTTTTCTTGTTTCAAAACTGCTGAAAAATCATGCTTTTTCTAGGCAGCTTCTTGCCCCCTTAACCTCTCCCTTATCTCCACTATTGGTTCCATCTTCGTTTATCACAAGAACTGCTAAGCCCTGTGTGGCCACGTGCAGTTGTATTAATTCCATATGAGAGGAGTCAGGGTCCTGCAAATTCTTAAACAGAAGGCAAGACAGCAGTTATACCCCATAGAAAAACTCTTAGTCTTTATCTGGATCACATCACATGCCTGGGATCAAGTTTCAGAATACTTACATGTCTTCAAGGAGATACCTCATATTATTGCTATAAAATAATATTAATATCTATAATTCCCTGCTCATCTAGTGTGAGCTCAGCATTGTGCTAGTTGCTTTTCAAAGGTTATCTTCTTATTCCCCACAAAGTAATATTATTATCCCCTTTTTTATAAATAAGAAAACTGAAGGCCAAAACATAAAAGCAGGACTGGGGATATAGCTCAGTGGGTAGAGTGCTTGCCTTGCCTGCACAAGGCCCTGGGTTCAATCCCCAGCACCACAATCAATCAATTAATCAATCAAAGCGATGTGTCAAAGTGGCAAAGCCAATAAGTACCTGTACTTAATCAGGTTAGTTGGGTTTATATCTTTCCACTGACCAAGATGACTTACTTTGGAAGTTTTCAGAAATGAAGAGAGGGTGTTTTCCTATCTCTTAAACAAAAGGAACAGAGCATTGTGCAGGTAGTGAAATGTGGGCGTATTACTGGCAAATGAGTCAGTCTGGCTTCCCAGTGAAGTCACTGATAGTGAAATATGTTGATTTATTTTTTCAAACCAAATCCCCTGAGGAGGTGTCAATGTGATCGGAATACACCAAAACTAGGGCTTTTTCCCACACCAAAAAATGACCGTAATTGTGCATGCTTTCTTCTCCCGTAGACCATCTCTATTTTACAATGCTACTTGCATTACATAAATCCTGTCTTACATGCAAAGTAACAGATGGGATGCATTGATGGCTCATGACAGCACATCAACATTAAAATGGAATTAAATCTATGCTACTCATTATATTGCATTTCCTGCTTTAAAGAAAAAAAAGGGAATAAAAAGAAAGAATCATCAGAACAGCATCTTTTTTAGTTAAACTCTTTTAGGGACACTAAAATGATAAATGGGAAAAGTTGCTAACCATGTAGTTTAGCACATGGCTATAGTGTCTGTGTATTTCAAATCAAAATATGAGGTAAGCCTGTAAAACAGTGAGACTTTAAAAACAAATCAAAACTTTTATTTCTTTCTTTTTTTTTTTAATATTTTTTTGGTTGTAGATGGACGTAGTATATTTATTTATTTTTATGTGGTGCTGAGGATCAAACCCAGTGCCTCACGCATGCGAGGCAAGCATTCTACCCCTGAGTCACAGCCCCAGCCCAAAAAACTTTTATTTCTAAGAGAACACAATCCCAGAGAGTTGTTTCATACATGCAATAAAGGTGCTGTCAGTGTTTCAAATGTACTTTTGGAATGCCTTCAGAGGGAGTTCACAAATCATTAAGAAAGCTGAGTGCATTACTTCATAATTACTACCCACTTTAATAAAAAATAATTACCACTCTTTTTCTTGCCAGACTTGATTCTGAATGACTTTTGGCCAATTTTCTATATTTTTAAATCTACTTCCAAAAAACGTATATTGAGTATATTATCCAACACACTTTGAAATTAATTTCAAATGGGAGTTCTAAATAAATTCTGTACAAAAAGTGTGAAGACTCTCTACAGGGAACAACTCTGTAAGTAATAATATTCAGATGGAGGTCTTAAATTCTAGTGAGTTTTTTTAAAAATGAGTAATTTTTACTCTCATTTTTAAATTGTATTTCATTTTGTCATATTTTGTTTTATTTTATTTTTGTACTCAATAACCAACTTGTTAGAGCAATCAGATATCATTTTGAGCAGGTGCTTAGAGTCCCCTATGAGTCTAGGGAAACCTGCCACATTGATAATATTCTCTCTCCTGACCCTTGAGGAGGTAAGGGCAGGTCCCCAGATTCTAGTTTGCTGAGGTGACTTCTTTCGATTGAGGTCTTTGCCTCCATTCTGGCTCATTCTCTGATGACTACAGTAGTCCCCAGGTGCTAACAATGAAAAGTTAACTAGGACAAAGGACCCACAGCATTTGCTCACTCAATGGACCTTTAATGTGCTCAGCAGAATCTCATTTTAATGGTTTCCAGGCTTATCTCAACCTACTCTTTGGAAAAGCACATCTTTTACACAATATAAATTAGTCAGGCAATGAAGATATACACACCAGGTGTCAGAAGCAGAATGGAGGTAATTTTAACAAGGTGAGCGATTGTGGTTGGTTTATTCCTAACTGGATCCTAGACAAGGAAAACCTCACACTTGGAGTTGGCACTGCTTTGGCTGATTATCATTAACATATGTATTTTCTCTGACACTACCACATTCTTCTCTGTATCCTGTTTAAACATTCTTGTTCTTAATTCTTTATTCCTTTGCATTTGTTTAATTTTTTTTTTATTTCCAAACTGTGCTAGCCAGAGTTTTGTCTGATTTTTATTTTTAATTTTTTCAAAATATCAGCTTTTGTATTGTTCATCATTTCTAGCTTTTCATAGTTAATCAACCCTTCTGCTTATCTCTACTAATTCCTTCTTTTTATTTTCCTTAGATTTCCATTGTGGTTCCCTAGCTTCTTTAGTTAAATATTTAGTTCATTTGTTTTTGTGTTTTACTGCCCAATAAAAGCTGCTGTTAATTTTGAGTATAATTTTGCCCACATCATTTAAGTTTTGATAATTGATTTATTCCTCATCAATATTTCTTCATAGTTTACTGCTTTGATTTCCTTTAAGACTCAGTAATTATTTAGGAGATTATTTAAAATATTCCAAGGGGTTTAAATTTTTTGTTTATCTTTTCATTATTAATTTCTAATATATTCATAATAGATTATAGCCAGTATAATTGTCCATTCATTAATTTACTGCAGGTCTCCATACAGTCAAGTATTTTATCAATTTTTATAAATGGTAGTAACAAATCCTTATGTCGTGCTTACTATTTGATAGGCAGTTTTCAAAATGTTTTGCATGTATTAACTCAATCTTCTCAGTAGTTCTATTTCACAAATGAGGAAACTGCGCCTCAAGTAATTTGCCTAAAGTGGCAGAACTCATACTCAAACCTACTGAGTTTGGCTAAGTCCAGGATTTTATATAATATGTTGAATGTTCCAAGAATATTCTAAGAAAATATGATTTTTTCCCCATATTTTTATATTTTGGGAAGAACTTTTTTTTGTCATGAATGATGCTTGTGGAGGCACCCATACATGTGAATAGACAGTTTTTAAAATTCTCCTAATGCTATTAATCACATTTTTCTTCTCCCCAACATGATTTTCAGGCCATTGCAGAAAATTGGCCAAGTTGTTTATAAATGAGGGTGATGGCGATGGCTTTCTGCAGACTTCAGAAAAAACAGGAAGCAGAGGATACCTGGAAGTGGAAGGAGTCACTCTGGGTTGTGGCTCCTGAGTGCCTGTACCACACGATGCCTTCATTGATGTCCTGTTGGGTGAAGGTGCTAGTGGGGCTTGCTGTCCTGCCATCAGGCAGGTGCTGCCCTTGGTCTGCAGGACTGTCTGCAGGCATATTCACCAGAAGGACCACTTCCCCTAGGAAACCAGAGGACACACAGTGAGGAGATCTGGGGAGAGTAACTCAGAGTGCTTATTCTCTTTCCCCATCCTTCTCCTATATTTTTTTTAAGCTGAAAATAATTGATTGTTTTTATCTAAGATGAAGGAAAGGATGTTAACACAGAACCCACAGAGATTATTAAATTCATCTTTAGACATAGACTTCATAGACTTCCCAATCTTTCAGCTAAAAGAACCAAGGATAACTTATATATAAAGTTGTATAAAGGAGGCCCAAATAGTAGTGTAGGCTGTAAACACTCAAACATTAGGCATTGGAGGGACTCATTTCTATATACAACTTTCTGTGCAACAGCAAGTGTTTTCTAACCAGGAAGTTAGTATAAAAACACAGTAGAAAATTAGAAAACATTCAATGAAAGATGCTCTTGGGAGAGTTCTCTCCAATGAAAATATTAATAGCTAATACTAGAAAACATATGGCAGGCACTGCATCCTATGTGGTGGTTCAAGCCTAGTTCCACCACTCCCAACTGCATGAGCTTACTTACACTCTTTAAGTCACTGTTCTCCATTGGTAAAATGAGGATAACACAGGTTGAGTATTTGTAATGTGAAAATCTGTAAAATGATAATCCGAATCTGAAATGCTCCAAGATCCAAAACTTTTTGAGCATCAACATGATGCTACAGTGGAAAATTCCATACTGGATCTCATGTGATGGGTAATAGTCAAAATGCGGGCACATTTAAAAAATATTGTATCAAATTACTTTTGACATATGTGTATGAGGTGTATATGAAGCATAAATGAATTCCCATGTTTAGACATGGATCCCATCCCAAAGACATGTCATTTGGCCTCAGGCATGTTGGATAAGGGATGCTCAACCTGCAGTAAATACTTCACAAATGCTTTAAAAGAAGGTTGGTCATCCTTACTGTAATTTCTATTTAATACTTCTAAATCATGTTATTATCTATCTTCATTGTACAGATGAAGTTCTTTAGGCTCAGAGAAGTTCAGTGAAGGTCACAAGTATGATAGGAAAACAAGTGAGAATTTGGATCTGAAGCTCATATTCTTGGTCATGAAACTCTGTTATCAATCATAATTATTTTGTGTATATGTATCAATATTAACCCTGCTAAATAACTGATCATGTTTTCTCCTCCTTCATTCTTTAAACTTTATTTGAACTGAAGCAAGGAAATATAAATCTAAATACCACCAATCTGTTTTTACTGCTTATTATTCACCTGAAGCTACTGTTGTCTAAAAGTGAAATCACAAATACAGAGGTGTTATAGAAACAATTAAAATTTCACAGGAAGAATATGCCTTCAAGTGAAGACAAACCCAAAACAGATGAACGGCTGAAAATAAGCTATATTCACATGAAAAGGCATCTAATAATAAATCTGAAAGAAGCCACCCTATCACTTTGATAGTGAAAGACATGGAAGAGTGTGGGGTGGGGAGAGAAATACTGTCTATGTGTTTGTCTATTTTTAAAACGTTCTGTAAGAGAACACTGAGTTCTTAGACATATTGGACTATTGACAGCACATTTTTTTTTCCAAAATTGGTAGCACATTTTAATTACCCTCGAGA
Organism: Xerus rutilus; assembly: GCA_028644305.1. Classification (NCBI taxonomy): domain Eukaryota; kingdom Metazoa; phylum Chordata; class Mammalia; order Rodentia; family Sciuridae; genus Xerus; species Xerus rutilus. Next base: position 65,803,201 of record CM053408.1, read on the forward strand.
AATTTATTTTCTTACTCAAAGCAAACACTCATTCTAATATTTAGATGCTCTAAATTCAAGTTAAAAATGAGCACAATGTCCTGGATGGTAATGAAATACTGAAATAAAAGAAAAACATCACTACTCTTCTTTATATAATTGGGTATGGAATCAACTCACTCTAGTTTTCTTTTTTATATTATTTTTCATTTGTACCTATGTCAAAATTTCTATCACCACTCTCCTAGCTCAAATTCTATTCATAAGATGCTGTTAACAGGATCTTATGAATGGCTTCCCAGGATGTGGACTTTTGCATGAGTGTAAGTACAGTCCGAAAAAATTCTGAAAGGAAATCGCCACAGTGAAAATGCGATGAGTAGAAGGACAGAAAATACCCAACTGTTGATTTCATAGCTGTTTTGCCTTATAATAGGAAAAAAAAGTGTGGAATTTTCCTAATAAGACCTAATGAAATAAATTATTTTTCATATAAAAGTTGCTTCAATGCTATACAAGTAGACAGGAGTCATAGGATATTGGCCAATTTCATTAGATTCAACTCCATAAGTAGTCATTGAGTACTTAATAGGTCACTTACTGTACTAGGCCCTTTGAATATAGGAGGATTCAAAGATAAGCAAGATGTAGTTCCTATGCCTAAAGATCAGTCCCCAGCCAAGTGGAAGCCACTGGGAGATTCTCAGCAGGTGAATAGCATAAGGTGATCAGAATATAGAAATATAAAGCCTGGTAGTCCTGTTAGAGAGGCTGGAATTTATTCTATAAACATAACGACAGTAACTAACGTCTCTATGGACAGTGTGAGTGATTATGAGGCTGCTGCAAAACCCAAAGCAGAGATGGGACCTGAACTAAGGCAACGGAGATTAGCCTGAAAATAAATACACAGATACAAAAGTCACTGAAGAAACACAAGCAATGCAACTTGACAAAGTGGCTGTGGAGGAAGCGAGGAGGAGGAGTCTAAGAGAACCACCTATTAGAGTGGGTGACTGGTCACCACCAATGGGCATAACAGGAGGATGGCAGGCTGGAGGGAGCACAAAGAGTTCAGTACCGGATGTGTTTAATACAGGAGCATTGGTGACAAGCCCATGAGTGGACAAGGAGAACTACTGGCATTGTGTGAGAGTCACCACACAGAAGTGACAGACAACATTTTTACCTCCTCTTTCCATGTTTTTTATTGGTGCATTATAGTTACACATAATAATAAGATTTGTTATAGATTCATACATGCACACAATCTAACAATATAATTTGGCCAATATCACTACCAAGAGAGACAACCTTTTCTGTAGTACCTTACCTCTGCTTCTGTAATAATATCATACAACGATATGACACGGGTTTAAAATACTGAAAATCATCTCCATTTGGGATTCTCTTTATACCAAATTTTATATTTTAACCAAGAATTTTCCAGAGAAAATTTAATAGCTATTAAGAATTAGAATCTCATTTGAATCTCCATGAATTATGTTGGTTCTGAGATCATTTCTATTAACACTTTCCTTATACTATGATAAATAATTTAGAGTTGGCAGTATGTTAGATTTAGTCAGATTCTCCCTCAAACAAATGTTAAAGGTACTTCATTAAAACCATCTAATTAAATTTACTTTCAAATCTATGAAGTATTCATCAATTTGTCTAAACTTTTATTTAAAAATGGTGGTGAGTCTAGGAGCCGTTGAATTTAGGCCCTTTATGCACATATTATAGAAAAAATTAATATTTAGTTGCATTCCAAGGTCAGCTCTTCACAAAATGCCTAGAGTCCAACATGAACCTTTTAAGTCCATGAGGGAGTTCATAGTAGCCAAGGGCAAGGAGGTAACGGCTACGCAGATGTACCTCACTGAACAGATGGAGGTAGGTAGACAGGTGTCTACTTCCCACCACTCTTTTCACTCTTAAATAGTTCCCAGGGGTGATGTGATTTGATTACTACTAGTAGTGATATATGGACACAAAGAAAGATTATGTTCACAGGAAGAAATTAATTAAGAGAGTTATAGTAGGAAAAGGATCACAATAAAGTCTACATGGCATTTATTAAGCTGAAATGGCAAACTTTTTCTGCTTAAAGCAATTTAATTCAGCATTGTTCTGTTTAATATTTGATGAAACACAGGGCTGTTTCTGTGAAATTTGGGGACTTAGCTTTTGGCTTTTAATAATCAAGATAAAGTTAGAGAATTTAATACAAGAGTCATAGGTTTTTAGATATGAAAAGGACTTAAACTATATCCAGCTTGAAATCAGTAATCATCATACTTTCATACTTGAAAGTATGATGAGAACAGGATATTTATTAATTACAAATGAGAAAACAGAAACTTAACAGTGAAGCAATTTGGCAGATATCACTTTAGCCAAGTGATCAAAGTTAACTAGCAATAAGACAGGGCCATCACATGCACTAAAAAAGGGGAAAAAGCATAATCATATCATATCATGCACTAAAAAAGGGGCAAAAGCATAATCTTAATCTAATAAAGAAAAAACACCTGACAGACCCAAACTGAGTAGTACTCTATAAATATCTGACTAGTACTCTGCAAAAGTATTAAGGTCATAAAAGAAAAGAAGCAGAGAACTGTGGCACATTGGGGGAGGCCAAGGAGACATGACAATTAAATGCAAGCTGGAATTCTGGATTGGTTCAGAAAAATAGCATTAGTGAGAAGACTGGCAAAATTTGAATAACATCTACAGATTAGTTAATGTCAATTTGCTGGTTTCAGTAACTACTCTATGGTCATGTAAGATATTAACATTAGGAGAAGATAGGTAAAGGGTATTCAAGAACTGTGCTTTATTTTTTTGCAACTTTTCAATTAAATCTAAAATTATTTAAACAGGAAGTTAAAAAATTATCTGACCTAATTTCTCAAAGAAACCTATGGCCCAAAGGAGTACACTTGCCTCCTTCAAGATTATGAAGTTCTATTACATGATATCTCAACTAGACGGTTTTATAATATCAATTCTTGATAAGATTATGCTTTCTAATGTCTGTGGACACTGGAATTGTTTTTAAATTGTCTGGAGTTAATGTTTTTCTTCACTACAGAAAATGCATAATTTTTAAAATGTGATAACCTAGAGAAAAAAAAAACAATGATTCTTTCTCTGCTTTTTAATGTGTCAAGTGGGTTTTCACTTTTTATGAATATAATTTTCATTTTTAGATGATCAATTTAGCTACCTAAAAAAAAGAATCTACCTAAGTTGGGTGCAATGGCATGTGCGTATAGTTCCAGCACATGGGAGGATGACTCATAAGGATGCCTTGAGTCTAGGAGTTCAAGGCCAGGCTAGACAACACGAAATCCCATTTCAGACAAAACAAAATGACCACCTGTTCCTTTATTTAAACAGCATTTTGCTATTTTCTTTCAGTTTTAACTCCTTCTTTTAGGTCTTTAAACCATTGTAAATACACCTATTTTATAGTTTTTATGATTGTTCCTTTATTTGAAATTCTTGGGGTTTTAATCACCTTGTTTGTTTTGGTTTTGTGTCTTCCTGGATTTGGTGGTTTTTCATTCTGTGCTAATCCTCAGTGGCTTGATCTGAGAGTCCCAGTGTGACCTGGTGGAGGGTGAGCCTTGTTACAGTGGTTTATATTTTCTGCAAGGAACTCAAGAAGTATCACTGACCTGAAATTAATTTTCACATAAAGTCTCGATTTTGGATGTTGTGGACAAGGCATACAGCATAATTTAACTCTGGATCTAAAGGAGAAATAGGCTTGAAGTCCTAAATTCTCAACAGACATTTTGCTCTACTCTGAGAAAGGCAGGTCTCTGCTATCTCTCTGTGCTAGTGAGCCTTTTCTTTCCTACTCTGTCTCTCTAAGTGAAGGACCATCCTTCCAGAGCCGTGGTTTTAGGCAGGGTCTTAATTCCAGCTACTTGTTTGTGCATGAGTCTAAACTCCCAAGTTCTCAGTTTCCTGAGACACACAGTGCCCTTCTCAGGGAAGCCTTGAGCTCTTGCAGACTCCAGTGCCTTCCTTGCTGCTGGCACCTAGAGTTTCTCTCTATTCTTCAGTGCTCAGCTATGAACATTTCACAATCCTGGGTACTCAGCTATAAACGCCTTACAATTCTTGTTACATTTTATCCAGCATTTTTAGACAATGACAATGGACAATTTCTCAGGTTCTTGTATTCTATTATCTGGATGAAAGAAGTAACAGTGGAGAATGCTGAAGAATGTTTCTGTGAAATATACTTTTTTAAAGTCACATCAAGAAGTTTGGCAATGGTCTGAGAAGGACATAAGGTAGAGCCTGACCTTTGAAATTTAAGATATCAATTAAGATATCAAGTAAGTCAGTGACTGTTAGCAAGCTGGTTTATCCCAGGTTTCTAGTGTGCAAAATTAAGTTATTAGAAATTTAAATTAAGCTTTGGCTGTTACATATAATGTATTTATAAAATTTACTCACCACCTGGCAAATGTGTACAGTGTGGTAGGTGTTGAAATTATTTTACTTTTAAAAGAGGTGTATAAAATGAGAGAGTTCACTGGAATTGCAACGTTGCTCATGGCATTGTACAATGAATAGCAAGTCCTAGACTGCTGAATGCAGAGATGAAACCATGCTAAAGAAAAAAATTTACCAAACTGGGGGTGGTCTTGTACAATCTTGTAGACAATATCTTCAGCACTGGCACCTGGAGCTTCAGCCTGTAAGATTCTGTTGGTAATCTGCAGCATTCCCCCTTCTGGAACCCATACCATTGAATTAGCCACAAGCCGAAGTGCTCCATCATTCTAGAATAAGGGAAAGGGCAGAATTGGGTCCAAGCAAAATAAGAAAACATTAATACCAAAAAGCACTAGTTATTAGGTCCTATTGTTGCAAAAGATCTTCTGATAAGAAAGAGAGATTTGTAGTTTGGAGTCATAGTATGGACCATGGGTATACATTATGTGTAGATATATGCATATATATAAATTTATAAGTGTATATATTCTGCTTTTTATTTTAATTTTTCATGAACCAATAATTTACATCATTCAGGAAGACTATGTCTCTCCATTTCTTTCCTTCATTTGTCCATCTACCTGTCCTTCTGTCCCCACCATCCACTATATTCAAAAGAGTTATTCATTCAGTACCTATCGAATGCCAGCTCCTTTGTTTTAGAACTAAAATATACAATGATGTTTAAAAGCAAGATCTCAACTTCAGAAGGAGCAACGCACAATTATCAAATAGTTAGAATGCTTCACAGTGATGCTTTTTAAGAAGCTTGAGCAGGGAGCCATGAAGCCATAGAAGAAGGAGGTCTCAGGAAGATTTTCCTAAAGAAGAATCATTCATTTCTGAACAACAACAACAACAATAAAAGGCTTTCTAAGTAGAGAAGTGGTGAAACAGATTTTAGGCAGAGGGCCCAGTTTAAGCAAAGGCAAAAATTTGAGCAGTGGCTCAGTGGCAGAGTGCTTGCCTGGCATGTGCGAGGCACTGGGTTCGATTCTCAGCACCACATACAAATAAATAAAATAAAGGTCCAGGGGCTGGGGTGGTGGCTCAGTGGTAGAGCGCTTGCCTAGCATGAGTGAGGCACTGGGTTCGATCCTCAGCACCACATATAAATAAATAAATAAAAAGTAAAGGTCCATTAACAACTAAAAAAAATTTTTTTAAAAATGTGAGACAACATACTGTGTTTGACAAATGTCCACCTGGCACCAGTAGAGCTTGGGAAGCCAGGTGAAGGGTGGATAAAAAGTGACAGTGTCTTCAGGAAGGCTAGTAAAAAGTAGAAGCTAGGCTAAAAGTCTCAATTCATCTTACAGGCACTCGAAAGAAAACAGGTGTCTTCAGAGAAGGAAACGGGATGATCGTACTGATGGAATGATCAGTCTGTCTTTAGAAAGATAGCCTCCAAGGGCAAGAGATGGAGGTGACGAGCATGGGGATGAATCTGGAGCTGTAGAAATAATTTAAGTTCTCAATGGCTCAGAGAAGATCAAGGCCTGTGAGAGGGTAATTGCAGTGGGAATGAATCGTTAGAAACAGATTCTAGAAACACTACAGAGTGAAATTGACAGGCCTGATAGCTGATTGAAAGTGAAGCAACAACAGTTGAGAGCAGCTGACTGCAAGAAATCACCTATTTAGCACTCCTGAGAAAGCAACCACTTTAATTGCTAAAACTAATGTCATTAAAAAGTGCTGCCATTCCTGACTGACAAGGTGTACATCCTCTTCCCAAACCTCATAATTGATATTTTCCACAGAATGTGATTAGTGGGACTGCCAATGTTCACTTTTCAGTTTGTTTTTATTCTTCAAAAATCAGTGAATCTGATATTTTAAAATAGGACATTTTGAAAAGAATCGCTTTTGAAAGTATTGGTGTTATTTTCAAATATGCCAATAAACAACACAGCAAATGACACACTCAGGAGAACACTCAGAAGAGAAGGCAGCAGCTATTCTTTTGTAATCACTTGGCACTTGAGCATTTCACCTCTTACAAGCCGGTTATGCCCATTTTCACCACACGTACCAGGAAACTGAGTCAAGTGGTGCCCAAGAGAACAGTAACGAAGGCACTTTCTATCCTGACTGATGCTCAGGGGCAAAATCCCAGAGAATTTTCTCTTTTGCAATGGATCTAGCTATTTACAAAAGCATCAGAAGTGTGTCAGTAACTTGACATATAATCTACCAGAATTCTTGGAGAAAAGGCTCTAACTCCAGAAGAGTTTAAAATGCCATGATACACCGGGGCACAGGTTTCATAATTGGTAGGAATATTTCTACTAGAAGCTGCCTAGTCAACTTTAATTTTGGTTATAAAGATCAATTATATGTCAATAACTACATTTCTGGACTAAATAGGCAGTGTGTGTGTGTGCGCGTGTGTTTGTGTGTGTGTGTTTGTGTGTGTGTTTAAAATTTATCCTAAGCAAGTAAGTACTGGGACCTGCGCACACATTCCCCAGATGGCTCTGCATACATCTCTGTCTTGACTGTACTTTATCAATACAATTATTTGTTTTTCCTGTGTAACAATTTAGGAAATTGTAACTCTGCTTAGAGAACAGTATCACCTAGAAACTTCAGACACATAGAATCTTGGCTCTTACCCCAGATCTTCTGAATCAGATCTCCTAAATAGAAATTCTCATTTTAAAAAGTGTCCAGGAGATGTGCAGTCACGCTCAAGTACAAGAACTATTTCCAGATTAGAGACTACAATCTTTTAGAGTGGCTCACAATGGGTCTTTTAGAATATTTATGCTTAAAATGGATAGTATATATGCCTCTAATTCTGAATTATTGCTTTTGGTACTTAAGAAGAAATGAATGACACTAAGGACAGGAAGTAGAAGTTTTGGATGTCAACAGGTGGCAGAATAGGAGGTTTTACCGCTCAAGCCCCCACAGAAACCCTATAAAATGTTTTGGTAGTGCCGGGGATCAAACCCATGGCATTGTGCATGCTAAGCAAGTACTCTACCACTAAGCTACACATCCGGCCCTAGAAACCCTAATTTTAACAACCATCCACAGATAACAATACCTTCATAAAAGTGCATTGAGTCCAGCAAAAAGGTTCCAGCACCTTGGCGGAACACTGATGAGGATAAGAAAAAATGTTTCATTTTACCCATATCACCCTCTTCAAGATGGCACAGCTTAGTGCCAAGAGAAAAGAGCAAAAAGCTTATTTAAAGAAATGATGACAAAAAAATTTTTCAAATCTGAGGGAAATAAACATACAGATTAATAAAGCCCAAAGAGCTCCAAACAGATTAAACATAAAGTCTTTATCAAGGCACATTATAATCAAATTCTCAAAAATCAATGACAAAAAGAATTTTGAAAGCAAGAGAAAAGTGGCCTATCACACACAAAGAACTTCGTAAGATTAGCAGTGGATTGCTCAGCAGACACCTTTTAGGCCAAGTGAATGGAATGATGTAATCAGAGTAATAAAGACTAAAACTGCCAACCAAAAATAATTTACCAGCAAAGCTGTCATTGAGAAATTAAGAAGAGGTAAAGGCTTTCCCAAACAAAAGCCAACAGAGTTTATCATGACTAGGCCTATCTCACAAGAAATGCTCCAGTTCTTCAAGGTTAAATGAAAAGATATTAATTAGCAACACAAAAAAACACGAAAGTAGAAAACACTGCTAAAGGAAAGTACAGTTGGCTTTTTATATTCATGGGTTCTACATTTATGGATTCACCCAACTACAGACAAAAAATATCTAGGAAAAAAAATCGTGTATAGTGAATGTGTAGAGGCTTTTCTAGTCACTATTCCCTATCTATAATATAACTATTTACATAGTATTTACATAGACATGGTATTATAACTTTAGTATAAAAGTTAAAAGAAAAAAGTATTAAAAATAATGATGGCTATAAAATTTATTAATGGATTTATGACATAGAGATAAAAATTATAATGGCGATAACAAAATGGTGAGGGGCAGGGAGAAGTAAAAGTGGAGAGTTTTGTATGTGATTGAAGAGAAATTGTTATCAGCTTATAATGGACTATCATAGTTATAAGATGTTTTATGTAAGCCTCATGGTAATCACAAAAAAGTCTGCAGTAGATGTACAAAAGATAAAGAGAAAGGAATCAATGTATATCACTACAAAAAAAAAAGTCATGGGACTGCAGTTGTGGCTCAGTAGTAGAGTGCTTGCCTAGCATGTGTGAGGCACTGGGTTCGATCCTCAGCACCACATAAAAATAAATAAATAAAATAAAGGTATTGTGTCCATCTACAACCAAAAGAAATTTTTTTTAAAAAGTCACAAAGGAAAACAGAATATTATTCAGCCTCAAAGAAGAAAGGAATCTTGCATTTGTAACAACATGGATGGACTTGGAGGACATTTAGCTAAGTGAAATAAGCCAGACACAGAAAGAAAAAAAAACTGTATGATTTTGCTTATATATGGAATCTAAAACAGTCAAACTTATAGAAGAAGAGAGTAGAATGGCAGCTGATGGACGCTGGAAGATAGGAAATAGGGAGATGATAGTCAAAGGGCATAAAGTTTCAGTTATACAAGATAAATGAATTCTAAAATCTATACAGCATAATGCCTATAGCTAACAATACTGTATGATAGACTTCAAAATTGCTAAGAGGAGAGATCTTTTGTAAAATGTTCTTACCATAAAGACAAGTAATAACATTAAAGGGGTCAGGAGAGAACTTTGTTAGGTGATGATGTCTGTGACTCTGAAATGGTGATGGTTTTATGGGTGTGTACTATCTCCAAACTCGCTGAGTGTCTATATTAAATAGGTAGAGCTTTTTACTTGTCAATCTTACTCAATAAAGCAGTTTTTTTTTAAAAGAAATATACATCTTCCCACTCATCATGATGATGTTTTTGTTGTTGTTCTCTTTTGGGAGAGAGTAAGGGAATATTTGAGTTCTTTTCTATAAGTAAAGTGTCCAAAAAGCCAGATTTTAACCTAATTTTCCCAATGGTTCTGAAATTTTGGAATTTCTTTGTCTCCTTGTAGGTTTTTCTTTTTTCTTGCACATTGGTTCATTTATCCCTGTCAACTCAAGAAATTAGCTATATTACTAGTTGAATCATCTCCTGCCCAATGAGGTTTGATATATCCTCCAGAGTATATTAGCAGGCAGTAAAATTTCAACAAGTAAAACTGAGGGCATGATTAAAACAGTGCTTTATATTAAATAGTTCTTCTAATTCATTTCATAGAACGATAGGCAAACAAATGTTGGTAATAAAGTTTAGCCATTACATATTTATTATGAGTAAAAATATTAATGTTGCAAACCAGAAGAAAGAGCATAAGCCTCCATCTTTTGGAAGAAAAAAATCTCACAAACAAAATGAAAGTTCTTAATCCCATAAATTAAAAGGTTGGGTCATCAATGATGTAACTTTAGCTCAAATGATAGTGTACTCCAACCCCAGGCCAAAATATGCAAGACAAAGTTTTAAAAACTTCACTATTTAGAAAAGAACTATAGTTGGATATAACAGTGATCCTACCATTGTACTTATTCTATAATACAAATTATACCTTAATTTGTAAGATTTCATTTATACCATGACTTTTAAGACTTAATCTAGTAGGACTTTGTGGACTTTAAGGAAGGAGCATGCAGTGTGGGAGATACAAGGTAAAAATCGTCAGCAGGAAGAAAGAGAGGAAGCTAATTAGAAAGTTTCTGTGTTTGGTAAGGTGGGCATGAGCCTCAGAGGCTTGCTACTTAGGGTCAGGAATATAGGACCATGCACTTTTTTTTTGGTACTGGGGATTGAACTCAGGAGTACTCGACCACTGAACCACATCCCCAGCCCTATTTTCTGTTCTATGTAGAGACAGGGTCTCATTGAGTTGCTTAGTGCCTGGCCGTTGCTGAGGCTGGCTTTGAACTCACGATTCTCCTGCCTCAGCCTCCGAAAGTGCTGGGATTACAGGCGTGTGCCACCGCACCTGGCTGAGCACGCACTTTTTGAGACACTGAATTAAACAGGCCGAGTAAGTCTCACCAAAAGGTGAAACCCTGACATGTGGCAAGGATTTATTTATTTGTGAAACAGGCTCTTATTCATACAAATAAATACTTTTTACCATTGACATCTCTAATTCTTATAAACATCACTATTATCAAACTAACTGTTTCCCTGTAAGACTACCAGTGAAAGGTAGGCATTAATGAAACTGAGGGGAAACACAACAGTGCTTTGTAGCTGCCCATGGGCATTACCACAGTCAGAAATGGCCCACAAGGATAAAATTTTCTATCTAGTGCATAGTATGACAGTTGGGGGCTTTTAACATTAAAGCATTACCTAGCTGCAGAAAATAACCACTCAAACAACAATAAACAAGGTCAGAAAGACCATCAGATTTATTGTCAGAATGGAAAAAGGCATGATTTCCACAGGCACCTTAATTAATGGGAAAGCAGATAATTCCTTGAAAGTCCAGCAGTAGAAAGAAGCCCACTGTTGAGCAGACTTTCCCTAGGCCATTTTAGCCCTTATTGCATTTTGAATTGCTTTGGAATCATCTCTCTAGCAGACTTGGGGTTGGTAAGTCACCCAATTACTGAAAGCCTGTTCAGCAGGGCATTCTTTATTACTTTTTCTTTCTTTCTTTCCTTTTGCCTCCTTCCTCTAACTGGACACATTTCAACATCAATCCTGGTTCCATGTCCTCAACAGCTCAGTATATGCCTGGAGGTGGCAGTCAAGTTTATTCACTGCCAGGACAAGTTTGGGGGAAGTGGTGTATGACTTGAAAAACAAGGTGAACGAACAGTTCCTCTACTCAGTCCCAGATGAGCCTCCCCAGAAGCAGCAAAGGTGCTGGGGTGTTTCTCATCTAACACAGCAACCTATGGCAAGACAGGGACACAGGCACCTGCCCCACTCAGACCCTTGCATCCACCACTCATCTACCCAGCCAACTGAAATGCACCAAACCCCTATAATATGCAGGCTCAAGAGACTAAGACAAAAACAGACCTTCTCACAAAGATTCTTTTTCAATTCCTTCCTATCAGAAGGAATAGAGAAACAGGTTAAGTTTCTGTTGAGCAATATCAGGGTTAATAAGTTCATCCATTCATTAAACTGAAATCTTTTGGACATTCCATTTAAGCTGCCAGCTAGACATCAGTCAACAACTGGCCCCTCTCCAAATTTAACATACAAGTAATCTCATCTCAGGCTATGAACTCTCATGCCCATCTTCCAAAATGGCTATGAGAATTAAACCAGTCATGTCTGACTGCACAACTACTGGATGCTATAACAGCTGAGGCCATTTTTTTCTACTTGTGTCCAGTAGACTTATGATAATAAATAGTCTTGCTTGTAATGATCTGTTAAATCCAGAGGGAAGAGTCTAGGAGGCTTGGGGCCCAGCCTGCTTGGGCAGGACATTGAGAAAATGACTAAATAATTGTCTTCATATTATCCATTTAGGGAATAAGAACATGGAGGACCCAAACATGGAAAAACACAGGCCAGAAAGAAAAGAGGCTGATAGTTAAACACAGGAGGCAGATGCACTTGAAATCACAGCCCCAGCACTAAACACCTTTATAAAAACGAATGTTGTAATACTTCTTTACACTTTAGTTTCCTCTTTTGGAAAATTAAAGATAACTGTACAAATATCACAGAATGATTCTGAAGATCAAAAGGAATGATTCACATCAAACTTTAATGTCCAATAAATGTTAAAAACAAAACAGACGAACAAAAAACCGTTCCACTCATGGTAGAATATCCTCTAGAAGAAATAAGGTTATAATAGTTCCTATTATAACGTTCTTCACCAAAATAGCATAGGCATGAGGAGAAGCAGTAGAAGGAAAAAGTATTCTGAGTTCCTAAAGGGAAAAATAGTATATATTTGTATAATATTATCAAATTACAGTCAAGTTTATTAGCGCATCCTGATGCATGCAAAGGCTCTGGCCATTGGTTTCACCGTTCCTCTTCATGTTTAAAAGTCACACAGCACGCTGTGAGATGGTGAGATGAGAAGGAGGAGGGGGAGGGCCAACCTACACTCCTTTTAGGAATCACAAGCAGACACATTAAAAGCATTTACATGACTCAAGTTACAAGGACTGCAAGGATTCCAAACTTCTGTGCCTTGTATATCATTTAAGGGGGAAACTTCTGTTTTTATTAGTTTTGTTAGTGAAAGCAGCTAAAATCCTAGAAAGGCCCTTCAGTTGTGAGCCTTTCCTCAAAAAATGACTGTTTAATGCAAGGAACTGAACTCCAAACGTGGAGATCCGAACCACAATATTAAAGGTGGCCAGGAGGGATGCATTGAAATCCAGGACTGCCTTTGGAAAGAAACCAAGAAGGAAGAAAACTTTCTGCATCTGTCTAGACTTCATCTCTTCATAACTAAACCTCATCCCCCAGGGTGATTGCAAGAGGGTGATAATTAGGATTAGCTACTAGGTGGCCATCTGCCAGCTCCATCTCATCAGCAGCCTTCACGTCCCCCATCTCTCTTGCTTGCTCGCCACCATCACTGCTTTCAGCAGCTGAAAATAATGAGACAAGAGACTGAGAAACTAGTTAGCAGACCATATTAGATTCAGTTGCTTCCCTTCAGGAGGCTCCTTCACAAATTTAGAGTGATCATTGGTGAAAAAATGACAAGTGATTTTAAACTGTCTTCAGCAAGTCAATCTCTCTAGCTAATCATTAGTGACAACTCTGCAGGTAGAGATATTTGAAATAAAAGTTTAAAAAAAATGTGTTTTCCAAACTACTGCCATGGAAAAAAGTCATTCGTGATGCTACTGAGAAAAGGACTTCCAATTAAATATCGTCAAATTTTGAAAAAAAGCTTTTGGAGGGTACTGGGGATTGAACCCAGGTGTATTTTACCACTGAGCTACATTCTAAGCCTTTTTTTTTTTTTTTTTGTAATTTTGAGACAAAATTAAGTTGCTGTGGTTCTTGCTAAATTGCTAAGGCTGACCTCAAACTTGTGATCTTCCTGCCTCAGCCTCCTGAGCTGCTGGGATTATAGGCTTGCACCACCATGTTCAGACTTGAAAATGTTTTTCAGTAGGACTATTTGATCTAGAATAGGTTAGCTCAGTATTTCCCAAAGTGTGATAACCATCTTATTTGTAATATCCAAAAATGTAGTACATGGATAAAATTTTATAGAAAGGTTATGTTCTAATATTTCAGAAAAAGTATAATATAGACATAAGTCTATGATTGCATAAGTATTATTTGTTAGAATGAGGTCACACACACACACACACAAACCAAGTTGTTTCAAAGAAAAATAATAAGTAAATATTAAGCAAATAATAGCACCAGCATTCATGGAAATAGAAAGAAAATGAAGTGACACATCAATGACTCAGAATGAAAAACACTTCTAGCTCCTAGGCCAGAGACCCTTATGATTGCCAAGAAAGGGTTCCTTCATCCCACTTGAGTTGGGCTAACAGGCTAACAGGATAGCTGAACTTTCCCCTTTAATTCATTAAGATTATTTGACAAAGAGTTGCTCATTTCATGAGCTGTTTTAGAAGAGCAAACAAAAACAGACATGCCTTGATTCTCAGGCAGGAGACAAAGGATCAGTGAATAATAACACAGTTTTATGACAGTAGGTCAATGAAAATGGTGGCAAAGCATCCCATTTTATAAAGTGTGTTCCTAACAAAATGTATTACTGTCAAAATATATTACTTATATAATAGGTGCTCCATGAGCACCCATGTAATAGGTTATGCTTGAAAAAATGAATTAACTACTCATATCGTAACTTTATAAGCATTGCAAAATAATATCAGCACACTTCATATTTAGGTGCAAGGAATGAAACTAGGAATGACACCCACCTTGGGCACAGTCTTCACATGAAATAGTATATTTTGGAAAGAGTGTCCATCATTGGCCTGCAAGACTGCAACATCAGATGTGCTCTCTGAGCCATCATGAGCATAGAGGAGAAGGCCCCTGGAGAGTTCATCCAGCCGGAATTGATAGATAGGGCCTGTGGGGGACTGAAGCGTTTGAAGCAGCTGGCCATGAAGTGGGGGATCAAGCACTTCGACAACCACATCCTGTGGATTGTCATCATCCCGAATGTCAAGAAGCTGGGTGGTGATGGTTACCCGCTCTCCTCTGCTAATGTGGAGAACCTCATTTCTCAGCACATAAGGGGCCTGTGAAGTTGAAAGGAAGCGGGTGGGGAAATAGTCATTTAATTGGGAAAGAGAAGACAATTCTGTGGATTAGTGTGGTAACCTGATTGCTATTTCTATAAGCCTTTTAAGAAACCACAGGTACTTTGGCAAAGTAGTAACCCTGTTCTATGGTGAAAACATTTGTCAAAGGTGTAGTTGGTCATAGTAAGCACAGTGGTTGAGGTTACTTTACACCTCTGGGCTCTGGAGTTTTCTCAAGTCGATTTAAGACCATGGTCTTGAAAAGAGGCAATCAAAAAGGGCTACTAGCTTCTTAAATTTCTAATCATCTGTTCTTTTGATTCGACTATATCCTTTACATTGTAAGTGAGATCAGCTCAGTGTCAGGAAGCCCAGTCAGTTGTCTGCATTCAATAAAGACTAACAGGAGCTACAGAGTTTTTGAACTTACCTTTGGGAGTTAAGTACTTCACTCTAGGCCACAATGCAATATGCTGACTCAGAGTAAGGTACTTTTGTAATCTGAATTCATGCTATTTCTGGTCTCTCCCAGCAAGTTTTTTCAAGTTCTCCCATTCAAATCTTGACAGAGTCCCATCCCAGCTCAGCTTAGAAAGCCCATAAGATCATGATCTGGGTAAGGCAACCACCTGCCTGATTAATTCTTACAACACTGCTAATATAGCAAACTTTAATATGTTTTCCTTGGGATTGTTCAGTTCTCGCCACCAACTTGAGTAAGCAGATAAAATGTCCTTTCATAAAGAAAAAAGTTAATGAATCACAACAGAAAAACACTCACACACATACACCTAACTAGGCCAGAAGCCAAAGAAAACATTTCTTAGTTTTTTATACCATTTGAAGTTGTACCATCTAGGACTTTTCTCAACACACTGTCTTCTTTATTCCAAATGGTTAAAAAAAATAAACAAACAAATTACTCAAGCACCTTCCTGGCATCCTAAAATTAAAATTTCCAATAAAGGAATGTCGGTCTAATGCATCATTATGATAATCACATAGTAGAAAATTAGATAGTAGCTACTCCTCAAAATTTCTGAGAATTCTAAAGCTATGAGTCTATACATGGGAATGAATGGCCCCTCATATTCTTAAAGAGCAAAAGTCAAAGGTGATGTCAAAGTCCATAAATAGAAAAGACCAAATTTAGTTACATGAGAAAATTTCAAGGAGGCTCAAGGCTATATTGAAATATCACAAAATTTAAAAGAACAAAAATAAGTTAAAATTTCTTTTTAAATTTCCACTTTAAAAAAGTTAATAAGAGTTCATCATATAATACATAAATAAAATGTGCCCTCATTATCTACTCACTTGATTATAGAAAACAAACAAACAAAACTCAGGAAACTGGAAACTCACCATCTCAGAGTAGGAAGTCACCTGCCAATACCTACCCTAGGTCTTTCATTAGCCTATATTAGCCCAAATGGAAAAGTCAAAGCAAACTGTTTAATTATTAAGGAATACCTAAACAGTACATCCTAAGACTGAATGTGGCCCTTTGGCCTGTATTTACAGAGATCACATGTATTAGCTTTAATTAAAACAAAATTTACACATTTAAGTTAGGATTAATTTCTAATCACTCCTAAACTTCAAGTTATCCCTGATGTAATAATATCATTAAGAAGAGCTAAGCTGGGTTATTAACACCATGTGGCAGTCACTTCTTCAAGTCTATGTTGTCCTTCATTTTGTTTTCATTTTGGATCAAGAAGATAAAAATATGGGCTAAAAACAATAATCTAGTGTCCTTCCTCTGGAATCATGATTATTGCAATAGTAAGGTATGGATATTTAGGTAATCTTAGTTCCCCAACATAATGTCCCAACTCTCTTGCTGTTAATGCTGTTAATGATACACACACACACACACACACACACACACACACACACACTCTTCCTATTGTTTTAGCACATTTCAGCTGTTTAATCCCTCAAGCCTAGTTCTCAGAGCTTCTACTGCTGTGTGTATTCTGGACACATAAGTACAACTTGACAGAGTGAGTGTAAGAGATGAGTGTGAAGGCCCATTACACTGTGTCTTATAGCTTCTGCCATGATTTCCTCAGATCTGTGTTTGGCTGATGACCACACTGACACCTCATGTAGAAGTTGATATAAGATCTTCCAACTACTGATAATTCTATGCCCGTGAGAGAGAAATACTGAGATAAAACAAACTTATTCACCTAAGAATAAGAGAAGTCTTAACAATTGGAATAGCTTTATTCTGCAGGACTACTGTCAGGTTCAGCATAGTAAAATAAGTCACTATAAGATAATGGTTTAGACCACAGACTCTGAAGCCAGGTCTGCTGGACACAAATCTTGACTATTAGCTACATCACCACAGACACATTACTTAATCTCTTTGTGCTTTAGTTTCCTCATCTATAAATTGGAGATAATAGTATTTTATAAGGTTGGTATATGGATCAACTAATAACTTATGTGAAACACTGAGAATTATACATGCATTAGTAATTGCTATTGTTGATGTTGTTACCAAAAGTACTAAAAGTCACTCAAGAGGCATTTCAGGATAAAACTAAGATTCATTTAGCTTAATAATTTTTGCTAAAACTGCAAGAAGCCTTAATTTGTTCTTGAGAATTAGCAGGCATGTGAAATTGTTAACCGTTTGGCATTTTTTTACCTGTGTTGAAAATGCTTGTACGTTGATCAGCTGTGGTTCAGAGAAGAATTGCTGGTCACTAATTTTCAAGGAAAAGTAACCTTTCCTAAAGAGGTCCCCCAAAAAGGGATGAGAAAATACAATCATTAAATTATTCTGTAGAAAGATAAGGATTAAAAATATTTTCAGGCTATGTGTATGTAAAAATTTGAATCAAATCATGATAGTAATATAATATCTGAACTGTAAACAGAAATTACCAAAGATGAACATAGTAAGAAACAGGTAAAAATACTTTGTGTTCTTAGATCTTATTATAACATAATAATGTAACTATCTTGTTCCCTGCTTATCTAAAATGAATATACAAACAGCTGAAAAATTAGTTGTCAGGCCAAGACAGGTTAGTAATACATTATTATACATTATAGAATGGAAAGAATCTTCTATAGTCTCTGACCAGTTCCCAATGATTTTTCCTTCAACAAATCTTCCTTCCAATCCCTTCCCAATTCATAGGAGTGGACACTCAATAACAATGTTTGCAGTATCTATCTCCCCACCACCCAACATTCATTGTGGACAAGACGGGGGAAGAATGGCTGGTTCTTCCATGGAATTTTGGCCTGAGTCAATCTCACCATTTGACTATGGGGTAACCAGTGCCTACCATGTGAATGAGAATGTGGAACAAGCCTGCCTGTGGGAGACAGGTCAATGAAGTCTATGAGCAAAAAGACACAAGGATGAAAGAAGATTCGAGTCCTGCTTCCCATTTCCAGTGCTAGCTTCTGGACTTGCCCTGGAATACCACTGCTCTTCAAGTCTTTGAGATCTGAGTCATCTCTGCAAAGTTATAATAAAGCCTCACTCTTTTGTTTAATCTAGTTCAAGGCGATTTTCATCACTTGCAACCAAACAGTCCTAACTAACACTAAAAGAAGGATCACTTTTTGCTATGGTTTGAATCTCTTTAAAAGAGTTTTGTTCCAGCAGCTTCAGGGACTGTTGGAAGGGCAGGAATGAACTGCCCACCTTCAAAGCTGATCCAAGCACTGAACTCACCGCTGGCTGGTGAGATATGTGGCTGATGCATCATGGGAGATTTTGAATTCTGGTCTACTGCAGGGACCATTGTTTCAAGGGTTCTTTAAAAGGTATTCTTGGAACTAACTATTTATACTTGAAAGAAGGTGGATGGATCTCAAAATGCATTATAGCAAATGCCAGAAACAAAGGACCACATACTGTCTGATTGCATTGTATTTCAGACAGGGCAAAACTACAGGGCTAAGAAAAACCAGATCAGTGGTTGCCAGGGGCTGGAAGAAAGGGAGTAACTATAAAAAAGATATTTTGGGGTGGGGTGTGATGGAACTGTTTTATATCTTCACTGTGACTGTGGTAACAAGACCATATAGATTTGTTAACGCTCATAGAACAGCATGCTTTAAAATAGGGAATTTTATTGAATGCAAATTATAGCCCAGTAAACCTGACTTTTTAAAAA
The DNA here is from genome assembly GCA_028644305.1 of Xerus rutilus. NCBI lineage: Eukaryota > Metazoa > Chordata > Mammalia > Rodentia > Sciuridae > Xerus > Xerus rutilus. The sequence goes on from CM053408.1 coordinate 65,822,084, forward strand.
ATAGATTCCTATCTTCCCTCCTATTCCATCCACCCCTTCATTTTCTGCCCCATTTCAATCCTGCCCCTCTTCACTCCCACCTCCAAGCTTTAAGAGGCTGCAACTGACAGAAACAATGGAATGAACCAATAAGGAGAAATTAATTTTGGTGGCACTGAGGTCCTACTAACAGTGCTCCGCATCTGAGTACTACCAGCTCATCAGTCACTCTGACTACATTTACTACTCTACAGCAGCATTCTAATCCCAGGGAATCCAATCCTAAAAAATTTTCATCAAAGAATCATGTCAGTATTTTCATGGAAAAGAACAAAAAGCACAAACTTATGTGGCAAGCTGCCCTTTTTGTTTCTGTGTCATTCAAATACAACTTTAGGGACCAGGATTGTAGGTCAGTGGTAGAGTGCTTGCCTTGCATACGTGGGGCATGCGTGGGTTCAATCCTCAGCACCACATAAAAATAAATAAATAAATAGAATAAATATTGTGTCCATCTACAACTAAAAAAATTTTAAAAAAAAACAAATACAATTTTACATTTCACAAGTTTCTACTAACCTCTGTTATTTCTTTGGTTTGAATTTTTAGGTACAGAAAATCCAGTATTAAAATAGGTACCTACAGCCAGGCACGGTGTCACACACTTGTAATCCCAACAGCTCGGGAGACTGAGGCAGGAGGATTGCGAGTTCAAAGCCAGCCTCAGCAAAAGCGAGGTGCTAAGCAACTCAGTGAGACTCTGTCTCTAAATCAAATACAAAATAGGGCTGGGGATGTGGCTCAGTGGTCAAGTGCCCCCAAGTTCAATGCCCGGTACCTCTTCCCTACTTCCCGCAAAAAAAAAGAAGGAAAAAAAAGGTACCTAGAAAAAGAGACCTGTAGGAATTCCCTAAATGGCTATTCTTTGTCCTATTTAGGGGTGTAAAGCTTAAGATTCTGTAGGTTATGCGAGGTTAAAGATGCTAAATAGACAAGAGGGTTAACACTGGTTGTCTATGGAGCTTTATGCTTTTCACAAGGGATTTCACTGTGAAGTTGTGTGTGTCTGTGTGGATGATGGGGGAGAGAGAGAGAGAAAGAGAGGTGGATACTTAAGAACTATACTTGTAGCAAAAATGAATGCAGTAATGGAGCAGGAATTTGATGAGTGACTCTATGGCTTGAAACACTCCATCTCTGTAGCACAATATTCTTTGTGTAGTGATCTTAGCCCCTTGAGGATGAAAGCATGCCTATTGTCCCTACAATATTGGGGAGGCAGAAATCATTGTGGCTAGAGGCATGGGTTGTGGACTGAGAGAGTGTTGGGTTAGAGCTTTATGCTTTTCACAAGGGATTCCACTGTGAAGTTGTGTGTGTCTGTGTGGATGACAGGAAGAGAGAGGAGGAGGATTGCGAGTTCAAAGTCAGCCTCAGCACTCTTGGGTTGTGAGGTCTTAGGGCAAGATTTCCCATACTCTCAGGCCTCGGTTTCCTTATCTATAGACTGAGAACATATATAAATCCATGTAAATATGCAAAATATGCATAATTCATGTAAAACAATTAATATAATGCCTGGCTCAAAGTTAGCACTCGATAAATGTTGTTTTTATTCCTAGAATATGACCTTCTGAGGTTACTGGCATTATCAGCTATGAACTACTTTTCCCCCTACCTGTCTCTTTGCCTGAACCTTAAAATACATAAATAATAAAAATAATAAAGGAAAAGCCTCAAATTTAGTGTTGACAGTAAATATTCACTGTGTTCTTATCACTGTTCTGTGGGCTTCAAATCATTGTTTACATAGTCTATGGTGAATTATCTGCACTAATGAAGCAGAGCAGAGTGAAGGAGAATTCAAGAGTCTAATCTTTGGGATGCATTCTCTGATTTCTGTTTAATAGATTTACTCTGCTAATTATGGGGCTATATTTGCTTGGGTTAGTGTTAACATTCAATTGAATTCCTGAAGCATATGTCAGCTGGGTGGGGAAGATAGACGTGTGTGAAGCATCAGGAGAAAACTAGATGGTGCTTAGAAATTAGCCACAATTAATCTTATAATGTGGATAATAAAAAGTTAACTATGACTCTAAGTTTCCTTCCAACTCGGAAATTCTAGGGACCACATCACACCTTGAAAAGCATGTGCTCCATTCTTTATCTGCCCCCTATTCCCTGTGCGTTATCCTCATGTGGAGGAAGCAGCTCTAGCATCTGGCTATATAACCAGTTTTGTTTCTACTGGGCCAAAACAGTGGGTAATTATACTCAGAATTTTCCTGTCACATCAGAGAATTACCCATAATTATGTGATAAATGAAAATGTCTCAAACAGAAGTACACTCTCTGAACAATTACAGGGAAATGATGACAGGCAGCTGAACACATTTGTAGAGTATTGATCTTCCCCAGACAGATGAGAAGGGATAGCTTTTAAAAAGAGGGGGTGGGGCCAGAGCAATGATGGAAAAGAGGTGGGAGGAAATCAGCAACACCGACTCACCTGAGCTTTTCTTTGCTGTGCATAAAATGCACTTTCTTCTCGTTCACATCTTTCCAGCTAAAATGGCCAGCATTGTCCAGCTGAGACTCTTTTCCATTTCTTGAGAGCACCAGCTGACCATTGGTGGGAGTGTTCACAACATGGAAGAGGAGGTCTTCCACTCTGCCATCCTGGTGTTGAACATTCAGGAGGGAAAAGTCCAGGGGCCTCATTGAACCAATTGCGAGGGTCAAGGAGCCATTCACATGGAGGCTGGGAGTGTGCATCTTGCCTGGAAAACATACAAATCCAAACCTTAGGCTTGTCACATTCACTGAGTAGGTCTTATTTATTCACTTTTAAAAAATAAGCTTGTAATGTTCATTCAGAACTGTACAGAGGAGACTATAGGCTATTACAGAACATAAGCATCTTTCTAACTTAGTGATTGTTTCCTTGGATGCACATGAGAATGACAAAGGACTTCAGTGAAAGCGTTAAACCATAAAATTGTTAGAAGACCAGCTGAGTGCAATGACATGCACTTGGAATCTCAGCTACAAGGGAGGCTGAGGCAAGAAGATCATGAGCTGGGGGCCAGCCTGGGCGACACAGTGATACCCCATCTCAGGGCAGGGGGAGGAACCTGTGAGAATGTAAGAATGAAGTAGGATTTTGTGATTTTTGAATTAAGCAATGCTTTTTATGGCACAAAAGCACAAGTGACAAAAGAAAAAAAATAAGTAAGTTGGACATCACCAAATTAAAAACTTTTGTGCCTCATCAAAGTGAAAAGATAACTCAGAATGGGAGAACACGTTTGCCAATCATACATCTGAAAAAGGACTTGTATTCAGAATCTATAAAGGACTCCTGTAACTCAACAATAGAAGAAAAATAAAACCAATTTTTAAAAAGGGTAAAAATTTCAGTAGGCATTTCCCCAAAGAACATATACAAAAGGCCAATACACACATGAACAGGGAAATGTAAATCTAAACCACAACTAGACAGCACTTTACTTCTACTAGGAGAAATGATGAAAAGTATAGGGGAGGATATGGAGAAATGGGAATCCTCTCACATTGCTACTGGAAGTATAAAATGGTGCAGTCATTTAGAAATATAGTTGCACAGCTCCTCAATTAAACATAATTACCATATGACCCAGGAATTCCACTCCTAGGTTTGCACCCAGGAGAATTCAAAATGTATGCCCACACAAAGACTTGTACATGAATGCTCATAGCAGCATTATTCATAATAGCCAAAAATAGAAAATGATGCAAATATATATCCATCAATGAATAGATAAACAAGGGCTTCAGGTGTGGGGATGTGGCTCAGTGGTAGAGTGCTTGCCTAAATGCATGAAGCCCCAAGTTTGATCCCCAGTGTTGGAAAAAAAAAGTGAGTAAATAAACAAAATGTGGTATATATATATAATTTAATATTATTCATCCATAAGAAGGAAAAGAAATTATGTACTAATACATGATACGATGTGGATGAACCTTAACAATATTATGCTAAGTAAAAGAAGTCACATGAAAGAAGAAACACTGTGTGATTCCATTTATGTCTAGAACAGGCAAATGCATAGAGACAGAAACTAGATGAGCAGTTGTCAGGGTGTGGAATACAGAAAAATGAACAGAGACTGCAAATGGTTATGGGGTTTCTCTTATGATGATAAAAATGTTATGGAACTAGATTTTGGTGATACTTAACACAGCTTTGTGACTATACTAAAAACCACTGGGTTATATGCTTTAAAGGCTTAATTTTATGTCTGTGAATTATATCTTGATAACAATAATAAAGAATCATACAGGGATCTTTTAAAACAATACTGACACTTGGACTCTACTGCCAGATATTCTGACTTAGATGTTCTGGGATGGACCTCATTAATTTCACAAACTCCCCGGCTTTACTAATGGGCTAGCAGATTTGAGAACCACAGTCTTATCCTGATACACCTGTCACATCAGATTCACTGAGGGCAAGAAAAGAGACAGATGTATGATACCATTCTCTAAAGAGTACCAGTTAATCTACAAGGAAGTAGGATTATTGGTGGCTCACATTCAGAATTCATGTGAAATACATACACTTTGTTTAAAAATTTTGCAATCTCTGTGCAAATGAAACATCTGACAGATAAATGAGGATTTCCTTCCATGATATAGAATTCATCCTCTCTCCTGCAAGGTGTTTTGCCAAAATCTTTAATGGGCAATGTTCCCTTCTACAATTAGGCTAGACGGTGCAGTTCAGAAATGCCAGGTTCATGAGGGACAACTTCTACCACAAGATTATTCTAATGAAAGTGGAATTCATTTCCACAGGTTGACTTGTATTATGTCCCAAGAGTAGTAAGCTGACTCTCAAGCATGTAGGGTTTCCAGAAAGATCCCAACAAAATAAGTCAAAGATATTTTTTCTTTGGAAAAAATGTGTGTAGAGTCTTAATATGTTTAGAGTCCAGAAATATAGACAGAATGTGTGACTGACTGTGGCTTTTACAAAATGCCTTATGCTTTTGGTAAACAATACTCAATAAGCTAAGGAACACTTCTACGGTTTATCCACCTATAAAACTTTTGGGGTTCAAAATTAGGACTTATTTAAATTTGCTCCTATTATTTAAGGTGAGGTATCCACCTAAGGTGAGGTGTGTAGGAAGAAATGAGATCCATTCCTTTAACTTGTTACCTTATTCATAACAGAAACAAATTCATCCATTTTCAACAGATGAACCTCTTGGAGTAGTCTCCTCATCTTGTTCATTGCTTATTTACAGTTTATCTCCACTGTGTGCACAAGATGCACCATTGAGTCTTGGCATAATTCACTCTACAAGTTTATATGAATGCAAGTAAATGCATTGCATGTAGAAACATGCAAACATGCATATAATTTTCTAAAGCACGGCTGCAGCTCAGTAACACAGCTAAGTTTATGCCCAATTTCTTATCTTATAGTCATGAATTTTAGAGCACAGCTCCCTTCATTTTTTCCTTCCAAAGATCACAGAAGTTGAGTTTTCCTAATTTTCCATGTTGTATAAACAGTTCCTTATTCCTTGGCAGCATCAGGGTTTTTTTCCCACAATGGTAATGCTGAATCAATTATTTCAGTAAACCCAGACTTTGCACAGAACAATTACTGGTACATTCAACAGACCGCCAGGGGAGCTCTTACCAGAACATGTTTCATTAGAGGAGTGGGTGGAGAAGCCAGGAACGCAGATGGAAACACAGAAGCCACTCTTCAGAAAGAACCCATGGTCACAGAAGTGACACTGGTCCCTGTGACTACACTGCAAGCACCCCTGAGGGCAGGCTATCAAAGAGAGGACACAATAAATGAGACACAACCAAGGCACAGATACCCAAGGAGGACCATTAGGGAAATAAAGGGATTATAACTGCAAGAGTCAGAGCCCAAGCAACAAATGAATCCCCACTCCTCACAGACTGTGACACAAGAGCTTCCTAACCGTCTCCTGTAGAGTTTCACGGGAGCTGATATACTCAGAAGGAAAGTGAACAGAGAGACACACTCCCCGCCTCACACAATGACATCTAGAAAGACTGCTAATGGACAGATGGTTTTAAAAGTTAATCATGCAGACTTGTAAGAAAGGACATTCGAAGTGACTAAGAGCATAGGCTTCTTTAGGTACCATTCCTTCCCTATCACTTACCAGCTGTGACCGTGGGCAAGTTCCTTCAATAATGCTGCAAAATTTTTTTATTTTAAAAAAGAGAATAATAATATCACCTAATGCAAATAATAGTTGTAGGATGACACATGTTATAATGTGAAGTGACTAGAATAGTGACAGACTCATAGAAAGGGCCTGAGTGTTCTACTGCTGCCACTGTTCACTGTTTTATTATCATCATCATCATCATCATCATCATCATCATCATCATCATCAATAGTAGTACTACTAGTAGTAGTAGTATTTTAAATGCATGAGGAAAGTCAGCTATTTAAAGAACCACAGGATTATTCCTTTGGGTCAAGTTGATAATCTTCTATGGATTGTGTGACTACTGCCTAATTTTTTAGCTTCCTTTGCTGGGATTTTGTTATAGAGTGGTTACACAATATAAAGGACCTTGATTGGAATCAGAAAACCTGGGTTTAGTATCTGATTATATGTTGCCTTGATTAACACTTTTTAGTCTCTTTTTTGTTCCCTTGTAAAACAAGGTTCATAGTATCTGTCATATTTTATCAAGTCCTTGTGAATGTTAAATGAGATGAGGCAGATGAATAAAATTTGATAAAACATAAAATTCTGTGCCTGGCTAATAATGGCATTAGTGTTAAACATGAGATATTCTTTCAACTGGGGCACATGATACCAAGGTTTGGTAGAAATGATGAGGAAATTTTCTTGGATGATCCAGTAGACAAAGAGATTAAGACTTTGGGTCTCACTTTAGTTTAATAAAGAAGCTTCAGCATGTGTCACTAAATTATTCCCCAGAATCCTATTCTTCAAGGATATAATGCCAATATCAGGGTTATGGGTGATTTAGTCTACACACTGAAAATTCTATATCCATATCAATATGGCTGATCCACTCTTAACAGATACCTCACTGCAATTCAATATAAACTTTACATTCCATAAAAAATTGTCTTCGCTTCCATAAAGACCTTTAGGGACAATATTGATTTGTGCAAGAGAATTATTGGGCTGCATTCCTATATCCTATTTAACCAGCATTTGGCTGATGTGCACAGGAAGCCATCAATTACTTAGGCCAAGTTCCCAGGGTTTTCATTCTGCCTCTAATTCAGATGCTCCTGGTTACCTGAGAACCAGCACACATGACTTGCTGCTCTTACTTCCTACCAGAAAACTCAGCTTAAACTCAAGTTACCTGAGCATTTATGCTTTGCATGGTCTGCAAAGTACCCCTTCCCACATTCCTGGACACATTGGGTTCCCAAGAGGAGAAATGGCCCTTCACAGTGGGTACACTCATTGGGACCTTGGCACTGGAGACAGTGATTGTCACAGCCTGAAAGACAAAAGTCAAGTCAACAGGAAAGTGTGTAGCTTTGCAAGAGGCTCTGGGCTCCTCTGTCAAAGCAGCAGTAGGTATCAGGCAGCAACACCATCTGGTGTACTGGGCAAAACACCCCATGAGGACTCAAGGAGCCAGAGTTCTTCTGGTGATCATCATATTTATCTATTAAAGGAAAAGTCACTTCATATATATGAGCCTCACTGTTCTCCCCTTTAAAATGAGAGCAGAAATACTGTCCCACGTACCTTACCAGGTAAAGATAAAATTAAATGATGGAAAATTATAGATAAACTCTAAAGTGATTGATTGATATTATTGACTATTGTTAGTATTAACTAGTCCTTGGCTTTCAGTACTGTATTTCTTTAGTGTTGGTCTTTCCTGATTCATCCAATTATCAGTCTCTCACGAATGCTCTCAGGAATGGTATCTGTATACTTCTGGAAGGAATTTCAGGATCTGAGGATTTTGTGGTGTTAAATTGAGGTTAAGAAGGTACTGGGAAGAGAGCGTTGATGGTGAGGTATATGGCATATAGAAATTTGAGGGAGGCAGATGGTAGAACAACATGGTCTTTCTATGTGTTCGAATGCCCAAGTACACAGATCTTCCTAACTGGAGGATAGGATTTCAAATCTTTAAAGAAATCCAAAAGTAATGGCCTACCATACAACCCTATGGTTTCCATACTGGCATCACATTTTAGCACATGTCACATAAGAGCATGGGAGAAGGAAAGGGAAATTTTCATAACAAAGACAGCTCTTAGGAAAGAAACCAGAATGCGGTAAAAAGCCAGAAGGGTCTCTTGTCACAGCCTTCTTCTCAGAAATCGACAGACCAAAACTTCAGTGATCACAGAGTGGGGCCTCCAGACACTCACTCTTGCAGAGGCCCATGTCCCGGTAGAAAGACGGTGAGCACTGTTCCACACAGGTGCCCTCCTGGAGAACGTAGCCATCCATGCACTGCAGGCAGTCTGTTCTCAGAGGACCGCTGCATGCGTTGCAACTCCAATCACACTCTAGAGAGAAGGTCTGTGTTAGATCAGCTTTCTTTCTGTCCAGCCCCAGTCCCACAGACTAATTTATGAGGATGCTGTCTCCAGCTGCAAGAGGGAAAGTGAAGACAACACAAGAGATGACAGATAAGGCAGCTGTAACAAGGCCTCTGCTTGCAGTAGCCCTGATGCTTCTCTGAGCTTCAGTGTTCCTCCATTATGTTAGACACAAGCATGTACAAGCAGCACTACACACTTTGTGCAGAGCCTGCTTGTCAGCTGCACTGTCAGAAAGCCAGGCCTACCTGGACTTGCATGCCAACTCTTCACACAAAGTCTGCCATGGGGAGTGGCCAAATTGCCCACAAGCCTAATCAAGACTTACTCCAAATGCTCAGTGCTCCATAGGTAAAGAGATATCAGAGACCCCACTCAGAATGTATCTGATACCGCCACTGATATCAGCCATGTGACTTTGTCTTAAAAATCAGGTGTTGACCAACACAACAGAAAGAACCAATGATGTTAGACTTAAGTGAAGATAAAGGAAGTGTCCAGAAAGAAATGGCTTACTGGACAAGACCTCATTTGGGGCAGTAGAATTGACTTGTTTACATGTTCCTTTGCTCAATAAGCACCTATGGGATGCATATCACTGCACAAGGAGACTATAACAGTGGGAACTATAGACCCAGTCTTCAAGGAGCTTGTACCGTACTGGGGCCAACCTTGGATGATCCAGGGGGATTGTTAGAAATGCAGATGATCAGGTTTACCATTAGACATGCTGATGTGGACTCGGGTTGGGGCACAGGAAAACATGTTGCTGTTGCTATTGTTTTTGTTAACGATTATTATGCTTGTTGCTGGTGTTCTTTTTAATGACCCTTGAAATTCTGATACAATTAGAAAACTCATGTTTGACAGCCAGGAAGGAAGCCAGACCTTCATGTGTGGAAGGCAGAATGGGGAAGTGTGAGGTTAAATACCTGGGTTTTGAAATAAGTCGCTATTGAAGTCGTGGTTTTCCTACTTTTAATCTGCACAATCCCATATGCCTCCCTTAAACTTGTTGAGCCTTAGTAAAACAGGGACAAATATAGTGCCCACTGCACAAGGTTATCGTGGAGATTAAGTGAATTAACAAAGGTAAATAATTTACCTGGGATGGCCTGGCGCAGTGGCTCAAGCCTGTAATCCCAGCACTTAGGGAGGCTGAGACAGGAGAATTGCGAGTTCAAAGCCAGCCTTAGCAATGGCGAGGTGCTAAGCAACTCAGTGAGACCCTGTCTCTACATAAAAAAACACAAAAATAGGGCTGGGGATGTGGCTCAGTGGTCGAGTGCCCCTGAGTTCAATCCCCAGTACTGAAAAAAAAACAAAACAAAAAAGAATTTACCTGGGATGTAACTCAGTGGTGGAGTGGGTGCTTAGTATGCACAAGCTCTGGGTTCAGTCCCCAACACAATCAATCAATCAGTCAGTCAATAACTTAACACAGTGCCTGGCAATTAGTAACAGCTCAGTGAGTGCTTGTTGTTAAAATATTTTTCTTAGAGAACATATCTCTACTCAGGACTGTCTTAATCCCACTTTCCCACCCTGCTAAGAAGCTAGGGAAACCTCTCATTAGTCACCTTCTCTCTATCTTGATGCAAAATTTCTAAGTCCCAAAGAAACAGGTAAATGTGCAAGACAATACACATGCTACCAAGAAGATTTATAAAGTTAATCTCACTCATTTATTTAGCTGAATGGGTCCTGAGGGAAAAAGACTATAACAGAGACTTAAAACTGTCAGTATAGTTATGAAATCATTTACAACAGGGAGGCTTTGTGATAATCTTATTTTTCACCACATACTGACAGCCCCTGGTTAGAAGGAAAAAAGAAAAAGAAAAGCTTCTGTGGTCTGGAGCCCAGCAGACCACCTAAGTTGACAACCAAGTAGAATTTCTTGGACTAGAAAGTGTGCAATTTTGCAGAGACTTAAAGCATCCCAGGTTTACTTGACAGATGTTTGACCTCCATATCTGAGCTCTACTTTCTCTGCCAGAGCCAGAGGGATAGAAGGAAACAGGGAAAGAGATTGGAATGAAGAGAAGAAATGGAACAGAATCAAGTAAAATCTGCTCTTAACTCTATTTTTTCCCTCACTGAGCACTGCTGTTCAAAAACGATAAGGCCCACAAATTCCAACTACTAGAGAACAAGGAAAAGAGGCATTTGGCATTTGACATTGTCACCTTAAAAATTCCTCAAGGACAACGACTGTCTTCACTCATTTGAGTATGTTAAGTGAAGGTGGACAAATCAGATACAACTCCTGAACTCATTAAGCTTAGAGTCTAGCGATCTGGAACTATAAATAAAAATACCTACAAGGCCCTTTAAAATAGGCCTGATATGATAGAATATGGAATGGTGGGGATTGTGGTAAACTGAGGAGATGATGCTCCATCCAGTGAGGATGAAAGTCAATCTATTGTTGCACTGTGGTAAAGCAAATCCAGTATTGCCATATCTTATTTTTTTTCCAAAAGAAACTGAAACTCTCATTTTTCTTTTTTTTTGTATGTGAAGTCTTCTGGCTTGTAAGAGGCAAATAACCAAAAATTTTTAAATATAAGAACATTAGGTGGGCCACACAAAACATGTCTATGGGCCACATTTAACCTGAGCATTTTTAGTTTGCCACCTTTGGTCTAGTTACCAATATGTGGAACAATGTCTAGCTCGTAGTAGGTGCTCAAAAAATGGCTTAAAAGACAAATCAATGAGTGAGTAGCTGAATTCATACATTCATAATTCTTGCTATCATTAAAGAAAGTCAAAATGATTGATGAAGGTATTTTCCCAATGTGGGGCACAAAGCATTGATAGTAAAGAGGTATCATGGAGTAAAAGACTCCTCAACACAATTGAGGAAGAGCTTTACCTCTGCATGTCTTGGTGGAGATGTCAAGATAGTACTGTGGGGCACAGCTCTCATACTGGCAGTCCCCAAAGAGCAGGACCTTGCCTGGATCTCGGCAGGAGGTACAGCTGGCCTGTGAATCACAGCTCCGGCAATGTGTGTTGCATGCTGAGCAGATAGGAAAAGAAATGACCAGATGATTACAATTGCAAATATGGACACATTGATCAAATCTAGACACATGCTGCACAGGGACAAAGCCCTGCCCCAACCTGTTCTTTAATTACGGCTCAGAACCCTCCACTGTGATCAATAGACACAGAAAATACTAGTTTTATTCTCCAAAATAAAGAAGGTACTCTTGTTTTCCCCAAAGATAAATTATAAACTCAAAGATGGAAATTCCACATCCAAATTGTCCTGTGATTCAGCAATAAAATTTATACTTACCCTAAGATCTCTTGAATTATAGTCCACAGTTTTATCTGAACTTGACTTCTTAAGGAATCAAGTCCCCGATAGCTCATGATATAGATTGAGTGTGTGTGTGTTTGTGTGTGTGTGTGTGTGTGTGTGTGGGTGGTGGTGGTGGTGGTGGAGGGGGGCAGATTAAAATTAGGCACCAATTAATTGTGGAGCTTGTATAAATCCCATATTTTAAGATACAGGACTTAAAGATTACTTGGCTTATTGGTTTGCCCAAAGGTAGTTCTCAGCAGCCAGCCACAGGATTCAGGCATTCAAGGGATGACTCCCTATCTGGTCATGCTTTCCTATTCTCTCATTTCTCCATCTACTCAGCTGTTCATTCTGGGAAACTTAAGAGTCTTTCTTGATATCTTCCTTCCTTCACTCTGAATCCAGTCACTCACTGGATATTTGAATAAATATTCAAACCCTCCAACGTAACTCTCAGGACATTTTTCTTTCCTCCATATCCACAAATGCCAATATGGCCAAGCCATCATCATCCCCTGCTGAATTACTATCATAGCCTCCTAGCTTATTTCATTCTTGCAATCTCATTTCCAAATAGTTACCAGAGTGACTTTTTAATTCTTACTACTCAGGTTTCAGAGTATGCTTTCCCCTAAAAATCCAGTCTTTCCTCAATCCTAGAAAATTTCTAGCCATAATCTGTACAAATAATGTTCCTCTAGCTTCCCCTCATTCTCTCCTCCAGGAAAGCTTCACACACAAATTTGAATCCTCTTAATATAATCTCCAGGTCTCTTATCTTTAACTCTTTACCCATCCTTTTTATCTCTCCTCCCAGAAAGCCTCTGTGGAATCTCCATTCTAGAACAAGTCTTCCAGGTACATGCTCTGATAGCACCCAGACATTTCTTTCCTGCCTTGGCTAACAACTTTCACTGAAGTGATTATTTGTTTAACATGGGTACCCTTTAGGCTGTAGACTTCAGGAATGCAAAGACAGGTATGTTATGTTCCTTACAATACTGCCCAGCATCTAGCTGATGATCTGTCATATTGTAGGTGTTCAATAAACACTTGCTACATAAATGAAAAAAGCCAAATATTGTATATGTAATGTACACCCACCCACACTAACATATGCACAAGTGTCTCTGCCTCATTCTGAAATCGACTCTGAATGTATGTCAGAGGAAAGACAAGAGAGTGATCCAGTGAGTGAGTTATAGGTCTAAAGGAAATCAAATTGTGTGGCACAATGCAGGGAAATTACCTGCCTGTAAAATAAAAAGAAATGAAGCACTCTGTTTCACCTACAAGAAAAGCCATAGCTATAAATTATTCATTTTAATATGTAGTTGGGTAATTTAAAGTCCTAGGAAAATTCTAGATTGGATTTTTCAAACAGATAACTTAGGAATAAATACAAGAAATATTTTAATTATTGGAAGCTTACATGAGACTAAACTTTTACTCTTTTTTTTAGGATTTCTATGTATAGATTTTAATTTTGGCATGTTATTTTTTATTAGAACATTAGCGTTATACATAGAAATTGCATTCATTTTGACAAAACCCTGTGCATGCAATTTGATTTACTCCATTTCATTCTCCATCTCCCCTTCCCACATTTTCCTTCCCCTACTCTACTGATCTTCCATTTATTTATTTATCTATTTATTTTTCTAATTAATTATACATGACAGTAGAATGCATTTTGACACATCATACATAAATGGAGTATATCTTCTCACTCTTCTGGTTGTACATGATGTAGAATGACACCAGTAATGTAGTCATATGTGCACATAGAGTAATAATGTCAGATTCATTCTACTCTCTTCCTACCCCCATACTCCTTCCCTTACCTTCGTTCCCCTCTGCCTATTCCAAAGTACCTCTATTCTTTCCTACCCTCTCCTCGATTGTGAATTAACATCTGCATATCAGAGAAAACATTTGGCCTTTGTTTTTTTGGGATTGGCTTATTTTACGTAGCATGATATTCTCCAGCTCCATCCATTTACCTGCAAATCCCATAATTTCATTCTTTAAGGCTAATACTGCATTGTGTATATATACCACATTTTCTTTATTCATTTATCTGTTGAAGGGCACCTAGGTTGGTTCTATAGTTTAGCTATTGTGAGTTGAGCTGCTATAAACATCGATGTGGCTGCCTCACTGTAGTATGCTGATTTTAAATCCTTTGGGTATAAACCGAGGAGTGGGATAACTGGGTCAAATGGTGGTTCCATTCCAAGTTTTCTGAGGAATCTCCATACTGCTTTCCATAGTGGTTACACCAATTTGCAGTCCCACCAGCAATGTATGATTGTACCTTTTCCCCCACATCCTTGCCAACACTTAGTGTTGTTTGTATTCTTTTTTTTTTTTTAAATGTTTGTTTTTTAGTTGTAGGTGACAGAATATCTTTATTTTATTTTTATGTGGTGCTGAGGATCGAACCCAGTGCCTTATGCGCGCTAGGCGAGCACGCTACCGCTGCGCCATAATCCCAGCCCCTTGTTTGTATTCTTGATAATTGCCATTCTGACTGGAGTGAAATGAAATCTTAGAATAGTTTTGATTTGCATTTCTCTAATTGTTAGAGATGAACATTTTTTCATACATTTATTTGTTGATCAATTATATTTCTTCTTCCGTGAAGTGTCTGTTCAGTTCCTTAGACCATTTATTGATCGGGTTATTTGGTTTTTTGGTATTAAGTTTTTTGAGTTTATACATCCTGGAAATTAACGCTCTATCTGAGATGCCTGTAGTAAAGATTTTTTCCCATTCTATGGGCTCTCTCTTCACATTATTGATTGTTTCCTTTGCTGAGAAGAAGCTCTTTAATTTGATACCATCCAATTTATTGATTCTTGATTTTACTTCTTGTGCTTTAGTAGTCTTGTTGAGGAAGTCAGATCCTAAGCTGACACGGTGAAGATTTAGGCCTACTTTTTCTTCTATTAGGCACAAGGTCTCTGTTCCAGTGCCCAAGTCTTTGATCCACTCTGAATTGAGTTTTGTGCATGCTGAGAGATAGAGATTTAATTTTGTTTTACTACATATGAATTTCTAGTTTTCCCAGCACCATTTGTTGAAGAGGCTATCTTTTCTCCAGTGAATGTTTTTGGCACCTTTGTCTAGAACAAGATAACTATATTTATGTGGGTTTGTCTCTGTGTCTTCTATTTTGTACCATGGGTCTACATGTCTGTTTTGGTGCCAATGCCACGCCATTTTTTGTTACTATGGTTCTGTACTATAGTTTAAGGTCTATATTGTATTGTGATGCCTCTTGCTTCACTCTTCATTTATTTTTAATTGATGCTTTCTACATGTACATAAAGGTGAAATTCTCTGTAGTATATCATGTGATTTTTGTTAAATTTATTCCACATTTCCACCTCTTTCTAGTTCCTCTTCCTTCCTTCTTGATTTCCTTCTTCTACTGCACTGATCTTCCCTATATCTTTATGATATCTCATTTCTCCCCCCTCCTTCTTTCCTTTATTATGTTCTAGTTTCCATTTGACCCTTGATTTTCTGAGTCGCTTATTTCACTCAACATGATGTTCTCCATTTCCAACCATTTATCAGCCAATGCCATAGCATCATTCTTTTTCTGGCTGCATAATACTTTGTTTTGTATATATACCACATTTTCTTAATCCATTTATCTATTGACAGTCATCTGGACTAATTCCATAATTTGGCTATTGTGACTTGTGCTACTATCAATATTGAAGTGGCTGTATGGCTATATTATGCTGATTTTACTTCTTTTGGATAAATATCAAGAAGTGATGGGATGAGTGGGCCATATGATGGTTCCATTCCTAGTGTTTTGAGGAATCTTCATACTGCTTTCTAGAGTATACTAATTTGCAGTCCCATAAACAATGAATGAATGTATGTCTTCTTCCGCATCCTTGCCAGCATTTGTTATAATTTGTATTCTTGATTATTGCCATTATGACTGGAGTGAGATGAAACCTTAGTGTAGTTTTGATTTGTATTTCCTTGATTGCTAGGGATATTGAACATTTTTCACATATCATTTGGCTATTTGTGTTTTTTTCTTTTGAGAAGTGTCTGGTCCTTTTGCCCATTTATTGATTGAGGATGTGTGTGTGTGTGTTTTGAGTTCTTTATATATCCTGGGTATTAATCCCAGAAGAGCAGCTGGCAAAGATTTTCCCCCATTAAGTAGACTTTTTTTTTTTTTCACGTTCTTAATCATTTCCTTTGCTGTGAAGAACCTTTTTAATTTGAAGCCATTCCACTTATTGATTCCTGGTTTTATTTCTTGAGTTTTAGAGGTCTTCCTAAGGGGTCAATATGGTGGAATGTTGGCCCTTTGTTTTCTTCTAGCAGTTGCAGTTTCTGGTCTTTGATTCAGTTTAATTTGACTTTTGTGCATGGCAAGACATAAGGATCTAGTTTCATTCTTCTCCATATGAATATCCAGTTTTCCCAGCACCATTTGTTAAAAAGGCCGCCTTTTCTCCAACATATGTTTTTGGCACTCTTGTCAAGGATCAGATGGCTTTCAGTATGTGGGTTTATCACGGTATCTTCTACACCACTCCACTGCTCTTCATGTCTATTTTGATTGGGCAAAGTATTTGATGAAGATCCCAAAGATAAACTTGTGAATACAAAAATAAAATGGTACCTAATAGTTGTAGGTGCATTTGAAGATGGTTGAAATGCACACTCAAGAAGCAAATCTTTGTAATCGGTAAAAGAAATGTCCCTAAATTAGAGATGGCCACACACTTCTGCTTAAACACTCTGCTGGCTCCAGTTCTGCCTGGAGCAATGTCCGAGTGGGAAATGACGGTAAATTTCAAACCTCTGAAGGGAACTGTATAAATGAGGGATTATTCTCTGTTGCTCCACAGGGAAGTTCTAGGGCCAAACAGAAAGAAGAGTCCAACAATGGAACTGGATCCTTCCTCACCCGTGGCGGGCTGTGAAAAGCCATCTTTGCATGGGGTACAATGTTCAATTGGGTAACTCTGGAGTCCTCCAGCTCCAAAGCACTATGGTTTCAAGTACTGAGAACTGTTTATTAATTATTGCTTTCTTATAGTTTCTACCTCGACTTGGTCACCCTTAAAATTTCAAACTCAGTTAAAAACAAACCCTTTCTAAAGATTTCTGAAACTGAAATGCAGAAAGCTCTCCAGTCCTTACTTTCTTTAATAATATAGTTATCATTGCCTCACATAATTCTGATTACATTTCCTCAAAAGCCCTTTACTGCACAATTTCTAAAATTGGCAGGACCTATAATTGTCTATAATGGGGAGCATTACAAAGGAGCATTGTTGACTTTTAATTTTTTTATATAATAGGAACTCAAATATCCCAATTTGGGTCTTACTTTATCCGACTTAGAAAGGGTGAAACTTAAGGACTAAAGTTAGAAGGTTCTTAATTCAACTGAAATAGTCTATGAAATCCTATTTACATGGTAGCATAGCAAATGTGTTTACACAGAGGCCACCCTGCAGCAAGGAGAACACTTCCCACAGAGAAATATTTTAATGCAATGCATTTTGGTCACCTATACTTCATATAAGGAATTCTATTTCTGTGAGTCTGCGGCTGGGAAGATCCTCATAAATCTAAGTCACCATTGCTCCACCAACACTCTCTTGCTCTTGGATAGAACACACAAGTATTTCATTCCTGTCTCCTGTATTATAGAATCTACAGATTCTGGCATACAGTTGATATATACCAAGCAAAGTTTTTGTTTCAAAAGTAAAGAAGTCTTCTCATTATTTGAAAAAGGGTTTCTATCTTTGGTATCTCAACAGTTGATGCAAAAGTGTGAGTTTCATATAAATTAATTGGCAGATGCAAATGCTTGCAAGCCTCTCAACAAACTAACGGCAGTATCTATCTTTCTATCTCTATCTATATAAAAAAACTTCATTGCTCCTTTGTAATGCTCCCCATTATAGACAATTACAGGCCCTGCCAATTTTAGAAATTGTGCAGTAAAGGGCTTTTTTACCATGACAAGAGGACAACACTAGTCAGGCTGCCTAGACCTGGTTCCCTGGTAGGCTCTGTGTTAATGGCAACAATATTGGAGTGTAGATACTGTTCAAATCCCCTTTTCACATAAAAAGAAACTAAGAAACCACAATTAAGTGACTTGCTTAAGGCTACAGAGTGGGCAAGTGGCAGTTAGGGTATGAACTTTAGTCTCTTGATGCCGGAACCCACTCTCCTAGCCACTAATCTACAATGTTTTCAATATGGTACTTCCTAGAACATGAAATTGAAATATCACCACTGTATTTGTTCACTGTCATTTTCAAAAGTATAACAATTTATTTAAATGACACTTTGGTGATTGAAATAAAGTAAGCCACCCCAGCCTAACACAAATATTCCTTCATCTGTGAAGGATTTCCTAATTTTTTTTCCATCCAGATTTGCCCTTTCCTTAATTTATCCTAACACTTTGTTTGCCTTTGAATCAAAGTAATTAATCATATCCTAGCTTATTTAAGACGTAAGACATGTATATGAGTAGCTCTTATGCAAGATAAAGTAACTACTATTTGGGCAGAAAGGGAATGTTTTGTAACATATAAAGCCTGACACATTGTCAATATTCAATAAATACATGTAGAAGAGAAATTAACTCCAGAGAAGTGCTCAGTTTACTACATATTAGAGTGAGCTCCATTCTCTGCCCAGGATCAAAGAATTGTATTTCTGAGAGAAACCATAAAGATGAGGTAGACTAACACTTTTATTTTGTTAATGAGATAACTGGAAAAGAGAAGTTAAGTAACCTGCCCAAGATCACACAGCTGGTACTCAGAAAGGACAGTGCTTTCAGTTAAGCTGAAATCTGAGTTATAGTCTTCTAAGAGCATCCGTGTTGCCTTTTAGATTAGCTTTCTTCCTTTTAGAAAAATAAAGGCTGCCAGGAGAGAAGATGGACTATGAACCTCACAATTTCTTCAAATGGCCCCAGAAGGGCAGGAGAAAGTTCATTGAAAACACCTACGCTGGCAAGCATGGTTGTCATTGAGATGGTGCCCAGGGAAGCAAGTGGTGCTGCAGGTGCCAATGTGGGTCAGAACAAGGTTGGCGTCACAGGAGGAGCAGGAGAAAGGTCCTCCGCCCTGGCAGGTTCTGCAGGAGGAGTGGCATCCTGCAGAGACACAAACAGAAACCATGAAGCCAGGCTGACTTCCAAGGCAGCATGGCAAGTGCTGGTGATAAAGGCCCCCACACAGAGCACATTCACTGGTCTGGCTCACAGTCCACACACATAAGCTTCCTGCCTCCTCTCTTCTCCGGGAAGCTCAAGCCCTCTTGGTTACTGCCCCCAGGAGAAACTCATGAGGCTTCTCCAACTACTGAGTCCAGCACTAACTCACTTTTACAAGCTCCCTTCTCTGCGTAGTACCCAGAAGGGCAGTTGGGAACACAGTGGTCCCCTAGCAGCAGGTAGCGGGCATTCTGGCACCTCAGGCAGATGCTCCCGGTGTCCTGGAGATCAGCTGCACAGTGCTGGCACAGCGGATGGCAGTCTGGAGAGGGCAGGGAGCAAAGAGAAGGCAGTGGTGCTCATAAGTACAGCCTAATCACTCACCGAAGGGCAGAGGGATTTCAATTACCATCACTGCAGCACAGACAGCCAGAGAATCGCCCAAAGGCAGTGTGTGTCAGTAAAGCAGGAGCTGGGGACCTGTACAAATTGTGTGTTTGAGGTTTTTAGCAAATGGCTAGGCTCAGCACAGCAATTGAGTTTTCATCTCTTTCCAACTGAATGACCTTCAAGTACCAGGGCACATGTGATAGATACTTGCTGGGGGTGTAGAGGGAACTGTCAGACCAACAGAAACAGCAGGATCGGCAAGCTCAACATCTCCCCTAAGGGCTCCACTCACTTGAGTGCAGCGTGTCCCCAGTCTGTGCTGCTGGTCATTGTGGGCTCCTCAGCCCTGCACTTGGCTCCTTCTCACAAATCTGGTCTTCCAGAGACAGCATATCAGTCTCAGCCTTTGGGATGGGGGCAATGGATCGAGTTACTGGAAAATTTTAGTCTTTAGCTACAGATAAAGTTATAAAGAAGGGTAGGGAGTTGAAAAATCATTTTTATGACCTGATACATAGTTCACAGCTGCGCTGCCAGACCAGCTGTGATTAAAACTATAAAACAAATTATCTTGTGCAGTCAGCACTCTCTTGTTCTCGCTCATATAATAGTCATCCTCTAATAAAGAACTTGATTGTGCACAGCTTTCATTGTGGGTGAAAACATCCTCTGCTCTGCTTTCAAGTGGTGATTACCCTCTGTGTCTCATTTACCATCCTTTATCCCAAAGGCAGAAGAAAACCCACAAATCCTGAATTATGCACCCAAATGCAAAAGGAAAAAAGATCTAGGAAAAGAGAAGTCAGAGTCCAGGTTACAGGGCCTTCCACCTTCCTCTGCAGGAGGCAAAGCACTTTCACTTGCTAATGCCCATCCAGGACCTGGAGGGTCCTGTTTCACCTCAAGGCCTTGGAGACAGACGCTGTGATTTTCAGCTCTATTTTCACTAAAAAAAATCCACGTCAGTACAACAGATCACCTGCCCTGAGCCCCACTGAAAACCAGGTCTTTCTTTCTGTATTCTTGCTGGCATTTTCTCAACTACTGACCATGTAGACACATTCCCTGTACAAGTACCAGCTTTTGCTCCCATATCAGTGCCCAATCATCCACAGGAGAACCCTTTCCCCAGAAACCCTTAAAGACAGCCCCCAAGTTAAGCCAAATGTCCTCCTTAAAAACAAGGACTCCCAACAGCAAACTCCCTGGCCTTTCTCTGAACCTAGGGAGTTTCAAATTACAAGCAGCTTTTTGCCCGTATTAGAAACAATTCATGATATCCTAAGAACCAAGTTAATCCTCATTACAGCTTTTCAGTAAATTATAAAGGAAATGATAACTGGATTGAGGGACATGTGAGAAGGAGGCTCTTCCCCCAGCCTGGTGTGTGGTTTCCACACATGCCAAGCAGTCTGTTCTTTCTCCTGTGTCTTCCTTGCAGCACAGCAGCACAATCCTAGGTGTGCAAGGGGACTTTCAAAAGCTCTGGAAAGTTGCTGGGAAAAGCAAAAGGTGAAAGTGTTTCATGATTACCTGGGCGAGTGGGGAAGAGCTAGGATGGAAATCTAGGAAACACTACCACAGTCAAGGCTTTTTTATTTGAAAAGCTATGGCCTCATCCTCTTCAAAACAAGTGTATACAGAGCTTTCTGGGCTCAGGCATGCAGCAACAAGATCTGCAGGTGTTCCGCTGCCTAAAGACTAGCTGCGTCTAACTGAAGCTTTCTCTAGTGTGCAATTAGAGAAATTAAAAGAAAAGAATAATCACCAAGGGGACGTTTCGAAGAGAAAGTAAGCAAATCTCTGTAGTGTTTTGCGGGTATAATAAATACGTATTTATGGATCTGTCTGATCTTGGAGCTCTCTAGAAGCTGCTGAAATGAGAAGTATGATGTGTTTTAATTAATTCTGAAGGAAGCGAGAGTCGGGTGGATCTTCCCACTCTCCCAGCCATAGCTTTGAAACCCTCTCTATTCTTCCCAAGTCATCACTCCACCCCGCCCTTCCTGTCGTGTCCTCCCAGGTGACCTCAGCTACTTCACTCAACCTATCCTGCATTAGCACCTTCGATTCATTCCTTCCAACATCAACAGCTATATTTGCCCATTTTTACTTCATTTTCTCCCATGTCTTAGGATTCCTCCATCTACATTTTTTTTTTTTTTGGTACTGGGGATTGAACCTGGGACACTTAACCACTGAGCCACATCCCTACCCCTTTATTTTATTTTGAGATAGGGCCTCGCTAAGTTGCTGAGGCTGGCTTTGAACTCATGAACCTCCTGCCTCAGGCTCCCAAGCCACTGGGATTACAGGCATAGGCCACACACTTGGCCCTGTATCTGCATTCTTTATCCAATTTTCAACATTATTCCACTTTTCCTCCCTCTTTACTCTTTGACCTCAACATACAAACGTGGTCTGCACTGCTCCACAGCTTTCTGTTCTGCAAACCGCATCTCCTGCCTTCCTAACTCCCACTTTACTGCAACCTTCCTTCAGCCTCCCCAGTTCCAGCCCACCTCCTCAAAAACCCTCTGTCCTCTCCTAGGACATTTTATCCTGGTGATATCTTGGGCTGAGTCTTCTTTCTTTGCCTCTGACTGCCTGATGAATGCAGAGATTTCTCACAACCCTCAACTTCCATCCTAATGGAGTCTCCAGATATATTCAACCAAAAAAATGCCTGGATGTAGGTATATAGGTTCCAGAAGCTAGTAGAAACAGCTCAACAACAGTGGCGCCTGAAATGACTCAGGGCCTCCACCTCCTTCTATGGCTCCCTGTTACAAGAGTCATAAGAAGACATCAATCAACCCCCTGACGTATCACATTGCATGATAGAGTGAGTACCCCGAGGCAAAGGAGAAATCAATAAATGATGTCTGAAAATATAAAACTATCAACTGCAGTTGCCCAAAGCATCACATTAATCCAAGTTAGTTTACAGTTCCAGTTTATATGGGAGATTATAACTACTTGAGTTTGGAAAGTTGAACCCTCTCTTTTTGTTCACTATCTGTATGCATTCTGTGATTTAAAAGTTCATACTGAACAGCAGATCCTCTGAATAAATTCACTCCAAGACAACAACCTGAGTAGGTACTGCATTCATCCACTCATGCAAACCTCGCTTCCCAATCTTGTCATATACAAGCTTTCAACGGAAGACCACTTAAATAAATATGCTTTGGAATCCTGTTCTGAAAGCCGGTTGACTGATTTTTATTAAACCAAGCCAAAAAGAACAATAAATTCCTAAAACCTAGAAAACACCTTTGT
Organism: Xerus rutilus; assembly: GCA_028644305.1. Lineage (NCBI taxonomy): Eukaryota > Metazoa > Chordata > Mammalia > Rodentia > Sciuridae > Xerus > Xerus rutilus. Next base: position 65,844,893 of record CM053408.1, read on the forward strand.
CTTCAGAGGCTTGAAGTCAAAATCTCTTTGTAGGAAAGAATTCCTTGGGAGATCTCAAAATGAGTAATGACTCACAGGGAAAGAAGCCAGCAATCAGAGCAACAAGAGCTCAAGGATTAATACCAGTGTTCTGACTTACAACCAGAAAAGTACAGTTCCCTGGGGCAGACTCCAGAACTCAGGCATGACAGGCTACAAGTGGGCAGTCCCCTGGGCAGCACCTGCGAGCAGGCTTCTGGCTCCAGCCCGGGCTGCTGTGATCTACACAGGAGAACAGCTGAGCAGAGTTCATACAGGGATCTTGGGGTAGTATTTTTCTGACTACAAAGTAGTCCATGGAAGAAAATAAGAAAAAAATATTTACACATTATAAATAAGCATGAAAATACCCTAGGAATGTATTTCAGTGTTATTAACTACTAACATTGACATTTTTTCTTTGAGTTTTTTCCTACACAATTTTACTATATAGATTTTCACATTGGTAGGATTATATTAAATGTGAGCATATAGCTCCTTTCTATATATTCATTACCATTAGCATTCCTACCTATCTTTAGGGACTCTTTGGAAACAGGAGCTATCGAGAAAAACACCAAAAATGCTTTTTTTTTTCTTTTCTTTTCTTTCTTTCTTTTTTTTTTTTTTTTTGGTACTGAGGATTGAACTTAGGGGCACTAGACCACTGAGCCACATCCCCAGCCCTATTTTGTGTTTTATGTAAAGGCAGGATCTCACTGAGTTGCTTAGTTCCTCGCCTTTGCTGAGGCTGGCTTTGAACTTGCGATTTTCCTGTTTCAGCCTCCCAAAGTGCAGGGATTACAGGCGTGCACCACCGCGCCCGGCTCTTTTTTTTCTTATAGTTTGAACATTTACTTCCAATTTCTAATTAAGTCTAGGATAAAATCTTTGTGCATAAATCTTTGTCTGCACTCCAGATTATTTCCTAAAGGACAATGTTGAAATAGTACAACTTGCAATATCATTATAGTTTATTTACATTTATTAAGTTCTGAATATATATTAAGCACTGTACTAATTACTATAAGTGCATAACTCATCTGAAGAGATGAAATAGACAATGTTATTATTCTCATTTTACAAATGAGAAACTGAGGCTCTGGGTGTTTAAAAGTCCCTTGCTCACACATCATGTCCAGATTGACTCTGGTGTATAAAACATTTAACTACGATGGGAATGAAAAACAAGGCAAAATTCTTAATAGGTGTTACAAAATTCTTTCCATAAAGTTTGTATCAATTTACATTTCCAAGAACCATTCATGAGACTGTTTCATCATATCTTCACCAGCTCCAAAAAATTTAAAAATAGTAAAACAAACTTGACTAATTTGGTTGGTGAAAATTGGTGTTACATTGTTTTTATTTGAGTTTTTTTAAAAGCAAGGTTCAACATTTAAAAAGTCTTTTTCTTTCAAACTACAACATTAAAATTACTATTGTACTTACAGAGTATTCAGGATGGGGCGGGAGGCGGGGGAGAAATGCCCCTGCATACATAATTGTAATTGAGTAGTTAATAGGTATGTCCAATAATAATCTGAAGTGCCAACCAGTGAGTTCTTCCTCACCCACTGTGACCTTCCTACATTGAACCAGGAGGATGGAATCATCATGTGCTCCTAGAGAAAGTCTTCAAAATCAGACTTACAAAAGTACCAGATTTTTGGCAGGGGCCATTACTTAATGGTAAAACATTTGCCTAGCATGTGTGAGGCCTGAGTTCAATCCACAGCACCATCCAAAAACAAACAAACAAAAACAAAACAAAAACAAAAATTTTGTAGAGCCCAGGACACAGGTAAAGGAAGAAGGGGAGGAACAAAGAAGAAAGAAAAAAAACCCGAATGTGCATTGGAACTAACAGAACCAAGCCCTCTATCAAATCAACCCTATACTCCTCATCTCTCTATCCCAGCCTACAAAAGACTTTCCAGATGGAAAGAGAAAAGGAACAGAGAGACCACTTATTTTTGTCCTGTTTCTCCTCCCATGGTATAGGTTTGGAAACAGCCCAGTAGAATATTTAAGAATCCAATGGTCAGATGGGCCTGGGCTGCCCTTCTTGCCTTAAAGAGGGTGGTCTCCAAATTATGTCATGGCTGGTGTGGAGCCCAGTGGTAGAACACTTCCCTAGCATGTGCAAAGCCCTAGGTTCAATCCCTGGCAATGCCAAAAAAAAAAAAAAATCAAATTATTTCTGTGTCACCAAGGATGGAGAGAGTGACACAGTAAGTTCAGCAACAAGAAAACACAAGGTAAACATGGAGGCATAGGAGTAGCATGCGCTGTTATTATGGAATGCTACAGGGTGAGGACAGGGTTTCATGGAAGTACATAGGAGGGGAACCACCTCAGTCCAGGAGATAGGGAAGACCTCCCAGGGGAAGCTAGGAGTGGACATTCTCTGCAAGAGGGACCAGGCAAGGTTGAGAGGTTTTGGAAAGCGTTCCAAGAAAAAGGAAAGCTTAGATGAAAATACAGCAACATGGGATGACTTCAAGAACTGGGGAAATCCCAAAGAATGAGAAGTCTTCAAGGAAGGGAGAAAAATTCATATATGGAAGGATCTTAAAGAACATAAAAGGAACCGCTCAGGTCCTGGCTGGGCCAGATTTGGAAGACCTTAATAAGTCAAGAAAAGAAGTCTGGATTTTATCCTAAAGGCAGCTAGAAATTTGTGTTTTGTATCTATTTGCTGAGGTTTCTGTGTGTTTTTCTTACAGATTTAAATGAGAAACTGTGTAAATGGGAGAAGACATTAAACCGCAGCAGAAAATCAACAATCCAAAAAAATTCTGACATTCAGCTACTGTCAACATGAAACATTTGCTGGGAGACGGGATTAGGGTCTGTATTGTTTTCTTCCCTCCTCCCCTCTGTTACATCTGCAGAAGCCCCTTCTTGGCAAATAACATCTCACAGCTGAACTGTTCTTAAGGGGCTTATGCTTGACTAGGCAGGTGAAGAATACTAACGTAACACAAGTACATGAACACTACTGTGAAGGGGAGTGTGGGTCTCAAGGTGAACCTTGGAAAGGAAGAAAAGCATACCTTAGGTTTATCTTCATGTCAGTTCCCAAAACTCTTTTAAAAAGGAAAACAATGTAGAATTTGACCAAATCAGTAGTACCTAGGAGGTAGCACCTACATAATTGTCAAATAAAAGAAAAACAATATTGGAATAAATACTAAGGAACTGAGGAGAATTTGGAGGCCCATGAAAAGGTCAATGTGGGTGATACTGACTGATTTGCATCCACTTCAAACCAGTAGGAAAAAGGTGCTACCTGGCTGTGTGTGTGACAATTTTCAACTGCCTTGTCAGTTACAATCTGAGACGATGAAGAGAGAAATATTCCAGTGATCTGCCAAATGTATTAATTATACAATCTAAATGTAATTAAGAGGTGGTAGGAGCCCCGACTCCAGGCACTGCGGGAGGGAATGTGGTACCAATGATGGCTGACACCAGTCGCTTCACGCTGTGGACACACTTTCTCACAACTAAGCTGATTTGGAGGCAACCCCTGAATTCTTCTTGGTAGGTGGTAACCTAATTCAGATCCTTGTTGGACCATGCCCTAGTAACACATCCATCAGAAATTGTGTTCTTAAAAGAACTGTATGCTCAGAGAGGCCAACAAACCCCAGAACGAATCCCCTGTACACTACACTCCTGTTCCTGCTGAAAGGTGATTATTTGAAACAATTTCACAGGACACACTAGAGAAAGTTTATACCATCTCTGCTTAATGTGTATGAGGACTGCAGTTACTAAAATAGGGGAAGTGAGTTTCCAACCCACCAATCCAACAGCCTCTGCAAGGATTAGTGTCCCATCCTAAAAGCCCCATCTGTGCAGTTAGGCATTCACATCTGATCTTCCTGACTGTAATAAAAAGAAAAAAAATAGGAGGTTGGCCTCAAATATGTCTAAAGGTGAGTGTGTATCCATAAATTGCTGAAGAACAGTGCCAGTTCTGGAGGTCATCTCAGGTTCCTCCCAGTGCCACTCAGTAAGTAAATTCTTGCTTGTCACTATTGCAATTACAATAATGAGTCTTTACATATGACTCATTAAGGGTGACAAGGAAAGAAGATAGACACAGGGTACCTTTACGTTTAGCCTGTCTGAGATTACTGAAGTGTGATAAGCATTTGCGTGGTGTGGGGTGTGGGGTGGAATTCCAGTTGTTTGTGTATGTGCCTTCTTGTTAATAAACACAGTGAACTCACACTCTAAACAAGCAAATTAATGAACACATTACAAGGAAGCCTGGAAATGAAGTACCAGCTCCAGATAAAATAAATACAGTTCTTGTTTTACGCAGCATTCTATGTTTTTTATAAATCTGTGCAGCATGAAGACATGCTAAAAATTTCAACAGATAAAAAAATTAATATTTTGACTCAGCAGCTGTAACATCCCCTAACATGTCACCCTGCAGCTGTGAGGAAATTGCATGTGGTCATCACTGTGTGATGCTTTCTTCAAATCACAAAGGCTCTGCTTCAAGGATCAGTGAGGATTACCCACAATCATGATGGATGGAAGCACACAGCAGTGAAATGACTTATTTCAAGTCTTTGGAACAAAGTCAAAAAAGCTTGAAGATATTAAAGTAAATGTATACTGTTGAAGCAATAGCTTTGGATGTTGGTTTTATGGGGCAGTGACTCCTTAGCTGATAAATAATGACCTATAAAGATAAATTTAGACACACACTGAGATTTTTAGTAATGTCCTGTCAGTCAATTAGGTTCCCGATGCAACTACATTCAGTGCATTTGGAATTGGTTAAAATAATCAGCACTTGTGGCTGTTCTTCACAAGATGAAAAGGAAATGATTTCATGCTGAAACTCAGGTCCTTTATAGGATGGAGAATTTGGATTCTAATGTCCCCTTTAAAACTGATGGGATTCAACTTGTGAGATAAGTACAAAAAGGATCCAAAAATAACATGTGGATGGCAGACATGAAAGAAGCATCTATCTCTTCCCTTTTCATTGTTACTCTGAGCTCAGCTCACCCCTAAGCTCTTAGAAAGCATGTGTTCTTTTCTTAGAGACTCTGAATTAGTGCAAAAACCATAAAACAAACAAAAAAAACCAACGAGCCACACAAGCCAACAAAACTTCCTTCTTTCAGTGCCTGTGGCTATAGCTTTACTCTTAGCAAATCAACCAAACAAAAAGCACCACAGTAGACTGACCTTCATGTGACGGGACAGTGATTTCTATCCAATGTGCACAAAGTCACCAATGTGTTGAGAAGGCTGCAGTAGGAGTGAGGACACAGACAGTTTGAAGAAGGGGACAGAGAGATGTGGCAAACAGCAGTATCAAATATAAAAGCAAAGTTCTCAGTTTTGGTGCCAGATCACACCACCAACAAGGGGACACAAGCATACTCCTGCTTGAGTATCTTGACACCTTGTGTCCAATCTCTGTTTTACTTGATTTAGCTTCAAAATAGAAAAATGGTTCACTTTAATTAACACTTACGGCAAGTCAGCTGGATGGAAGGCACTACGGAGGATTCTATGGGAGACAGTGCATTGAGTCAGACTCAGAACCTTCCCTTGAGATGCTCATGGAGGAATGACAAGAAAGCCATACTCAAAATGCTGTGTCAAAGAAGGTCCAAAGAGAATTTATCCAAAAGGAGAAAGAGGGCCTTAAACTTTGATGCTTGTCTGAAAAATGCAAATGATGCTAACTAAGGACATTCTCAGCACAGGGTACGCAGGAGGCAGGTAGTGTGGAGTGAGGAAGAGAATTAGCATGCATGGAGCTCCTGACACTCACTTAGGGGCCAAGGAGACCAGAGGCCTTGGAAAGCAGGCTAAGGAATTTACAATTCATGTGGTAGGCAATGGGAAGCCCTCAAGAAGTTTTGAGCATTGAAGAGTGTTTTATAAATCAAAGCTGATATTCAAGAAGAGTTACCCTCATCTTGGGAAGAAGTCAGAGACTTTTAATAGGGAAGAGGCTTTGGGGGGAAAAAATGAGGCTACTTTCTGGGAAAGATGAGCTTGGAGTTTTTCAGTAGAAACAGAAAAGGTAATATATCTAACAGCTATTGCATAGGTAGCATCTGCAAAATATGGCAGTGATTCAAATATGGAAGAGGGATAGTTAGGAAGCAACTGTGGCTCAACGGTTTTGAATTGTGCTGATTTAAGAAAAGTGGGTGGAGACATTTGAGAAGAAAAGATGAGATTTCTTGGCTTTATCATAAGATGTTACTCCCTTAAAAAAAAAAAAAACAGAATAAGAAATCAGAGTTGTGAACTGAACATGAGGTCATGATGGGCAAGACCACAAAGCATCAAAAAGAGGTAAATGAAATGACCAAGAAGTGGAGAGGGCCTGATAGAAACTGAGGCCAAGGACACAGCAGTCACATGGGTACCCCTAAAGTGGCACTGCATGGGTGTAAAGCCCAGCTCTACTGCTTACTGGCTATAAGCTTGAGCAGATGGGTTAGTATCATTAACCCTAGTCTCTCGTCCTGTAAAACAGAGATGCTATAGGACTGATCTCCTAGGGTTGCAACAAGGAGTACATGAGATAATGCATGTATAAAGATGGCACACAGTAAGTGTTTAATAAACACTTATTATTCTCTATCTGTACTGGGACCAATCAGAACCAACATTAATACTGATGATCATCGTGTAGGTCAGTTTTTCAACAGTGTGGCCAAAATACCTGACAAAAACAACTTGGAGGAGGATAAGTCTACTTTGAGCTCACAGTTTCAGAGATTTAGTCCATGGTCTAAATCCACTCCATTCCTCCGGGCCAAGGGGAGGCAGAACAACATGGCAGAAGGTCATGAGAGAGGGAACTTCATGGCAACCAGGAAGCAGAGAGACTGGGGAAGGGCCTGCAGGGAAGATGAACCTTTCCAGGGAATGCCCCCCTAGTGACCCACCTACTCCAGCTACACTTCACCTATCTACAGTTATTGCCCAGTGAGTCCATTCAAACTAGGATGGACTGATAAGGTTACAGTGCCCACAATCCAATCATTTCACCTCTGAATATTCCTATATTACCAAAGGAGTTTTTTGGGGGGACCTCATATCCACACCATAACAATCATGCTTACAACTAAGTCACTGTTTTGTTCCACTAAAAGTAAACCACAGAGATTTACATGTGTGTAAGGATAATAAGTTAGTGTAGCCTTAGAGTTCTACTGCTTTTGGTACTGAAGAGGATAACTTATGTTTGAATCCAGCTGTGTTTCATTAACACAGACCTGCAAGAACATTCTCTGAAATCTGGGCCCGACTCATAGTTCCCACAAAGACATCAGCAACCCTGACTTCACTGGGAGCCTTGAGGACAGAAAGTTTGTAAATAAGCTTTCTGTCATTACTAAAGCTGGATAAGGTATGTTTAGCAAAAGTCACATGAAGGAGAAAATACCCTTTGTTGTTATTCTTTTTTTTTTCTTTTTTCAATCTAGAAAGGCCTCAATTTAAGCATAGATCATGTTATTTTTTCTGAAAGGGAAAAGCTCAAAGAAAAGAAATGCCTTGAAATCTTCAATTATCCCTCAGTAAACACAGTGATCTCTTAAATAAAACACAAATAGAGACAGGAAGAGACAATCATTGAAAATTCTGGAGAGAGACTGGGTATGCAATTCATAGTTCAAGCAATAGGAGATAGGGTGACATGATGAGAAATAAGAAAAGAAAGTGCATTACCAAAAAGAAGATAAGGAAAATAAAGAAGCAAGTGTTAAAAAAAAAATAGAAAGCACAAGAAAATTGAAAAAATATAGAGATAGAAGAATAGGAATGGAATAAAGAGAAAGGTGAAAAAGAGGAGATAAGAAACAAAATATGAATCATGCTGAGAAGAAAGAGGTCCTTGATCCAATTACCACACATTGGAAAGGGACTAAATGAGACATTAAGACACCTGATTTAAGTCATTTGTTCTACCTGACATTTCACAAGCACCATCAATGTGCTAGTTAGGCACCATCGATGCACTGAGCTTTAATTTCTCCAGTCAACAAAATGGGAATTATCTAGTATTCCCAATTCTGTAGGGATGTTTCTTGGGATGAGTGAGCAATTAAGAAAATGCTTTGAAAAGTATAAATCCACACACCATTATTACTATTAACAAATAACATGGAAAACATGGAAGTCATGTTGAACCTATCCTGGACCAAGCAAAAAATTATCTCTTGCTCATTATCAACCAGATAAAATAGCCAATTAAAGTAAGTTACATAAACATAACTGAATGAAACTTATCCATAAAAAAATGACAATTATGTGGATTCTTCCAATATTGTCAACATATATTATGCTGCACATGTTAACATGCAAATTAATGTGATAGTTAAGAGAAAAAGACTAATTACATTGTTGACTACAACTATAAAATGCAGTTATATACTCATTTAAAACATTAAAATAAATGTGGAATGATATAAATTATCAAACTTTAGCATGTGTTAGTATTTTTCTTTAAAGTTGTTCATTTAATAAAAATAATATACTTATTTAATAAAGATAATAACATAGGTACACACGATAGTGTATATCTCATTTAAAAGACTAGCAAGTTCTTGCAACTTTTCCTGATAGCACCTCTCCAAGCTCCCTTATTTGTCATACTAGACCCTATCAATCCACCTTTTAATCAACTAACCAAAAAAAATCATTCCTGAGCTCCTACTATGTGTTCTCAGTTGTTCTCTCTATCATGGAATACCACAAGTGATTAAGTACGTGGATTCTGGATTCACTCTCTAGGTTCTACTCTTGGTTATATCACTCCCAACCTCAGTAATTTTGATCCAATTATTTAACTCTCTGCATTTCAGTTTCTTTGTACTTAAAGCTGTAAAAGGATTAGTAGCTACCTTAGAGGATCATTGTGACTATTCAATGGCAAAATACATCTGGAGCAATTAGCATAGCACTTTTCACATACCAAGTCCCCACAACCATCACCTATAATTAGATCCAATGCCAAGTGCCAGGTAACTGATAGAAACCATCAGCATACCAGGAATTAGACATGGGAGATGCCAAGAAAAGGCTGGTTTGGAGAGGAAGAAATCTCAGCTAGGCACTGAGGGATGGATAGGTAGGAATTTGATAATCAGAAGAAAGCAATAACCACTACATGTTTAAGGTTTGTGCCTCTTCTCTTCCTTTCATTTGTAACTGCAGGGCCAATGTACCTCCCCACGTGGTAGAAGCTGCTGCAAAACAGATCTGGCTCTCACTGGCTAGACCAGGGGCCCTTTTCAGGTTCTTAACTGTGCTCAACTTGAACTGTGCTCTGCCCTCCACTCCCACTCCTGCCGTATTACTCAGTGCTGCAGTTGTTATCAGCTTATTCCAAAATTAAGATCTGTGTCTCTTTTAATCGGTGTACTTCTACTTTTTCACCAAAAAAATTTAGGACACTTCTTTTTAGAAATTATGATAATAAATGGAGAAAATCATGGAAAGAACTCAAAAGTGTTTTTTTAAAAAATGGTTTGGAAGAAAAATGTTGATAATTGTGTTCCTCAGGAAGCAAAAAGGTAGAAAATGTGCATCTCTTTGGGTGCCCCCTCTGCCAGCCCACAGAAGAAGGAAGGAGGAAGTGAGGGAAGGCAAGGGAAGAAACTGAAGGAGAGAAGGAAGGAAGGGAAAGGGAAGCCTGTGGCAGACAGGATAATAATCTTGTTTTATCTTTAGCACCAAATATTATTCAAACATCGGTTCAGGGGTTTTTCCAAAGATCATTCTGTAAGCCATTGGTTAGCCCCATGAAAGGATAGAAAAAGAGTAGAAGAGGGATTTTTAATGAAATATCTGGGAAATGATGTCCAGGCCCCATATCTTATCAATTCACAATGCACACGTGCAATTATAAAGTTCTAAGATATACTTTAATAATGAAAGTTGATTAACTTTATTTAACCAAAACTCCTGGTCAAATAAATTTGAGAACTTTTTTTTTCCCCAAGAGTCTTTGTTGTATGTAATACTTATAACCATTGCTTAGACCCTGAGTTCCATGAAACACAATATGAAATATGCTTAAAGTCATATTTCTTTACTGATACTTGTCTTCTTTCACTTATATTCTCATATGGATGGTGAAATGTGAAAAATAATTCCCGCTCAAACAAAAACAATTTTAATTCCTCAGAGTTCCACCATTCTAACAAATCAGTGATTTTAATTTTTCCAATCTTCCCCTTTGCACCTTTCCCCACAAGAACTAAAAAAGTATAGCCATCCCATTAGGCATTCAGAAAGCCCCAAGGTTTTTTTTTTTTTAATGCATCTGAATTTGACATTGTCCCCTCAGGTTTTTATCTGTGTTTTCTTTTTAATTTCACCTACTTCTATGAACAAGAGAAAGCTTTTAGCTGCAAATGATAAATGGATAAAGCACCCTAGGCTTTGGAAATTTTGATAATGTTGAAATGTGGGGGAAAAAAATCTATGAAGAAAAACCCTGGCTCTCTATAGCACTTAACCATGTCTGTTTCAGTGTTATGCACTCCTGCCTCTCACCCTAGTTCATTTATCTTTGTTGAAAACCTTCAGCCCAGCCCTAAATCTCACTAACTATATATTTTCTTTGATAGACTTAGAGGAAAAAAATCCCACACATATGACATCTCCATATGTGAGAACACATTGAGGTTATTGGACCTGTTCCCAGGATGTGTTTACTCTTATCTGTATGATAGATTAGATGTTAATTTTCTTTTTTAAACAGCTAAGTACAATTAAGAGGTCTCCAGTGATGATCTGGGGTACAGCTCAGATAGTGAATAAGTCCTGCAAGGTAAATCCTGGAAGGCTCACGATAGAGCAGAGAGGACCTCCAACGAGCTAGGGCTTCTCAAGGACCCTGAAGGACACACCACTGATGACACTGCCCAGGCTGGATGACTCTCCACACCATCTGTCATCACATAGCTCCTCCTGACACCTTCCTGAGTTTAGATAAAACTTATCTAAACATTCCATGAGGTGAACTATGACCTGAAAAAGGCAACACTTCAGTCTAAAACACAAAACTCCAGGAGAAAGGTTCAAGGTCAACTTAAGATCGGAGACAAATTCCTGGTGGCTGCAATAAAAAACCTATTCACTTGTCCCTTCAGTCTCCTCCTGGACCGCTGCCCCAGGAAGTCCAACTGTTACCCCAAGTTCAACTTGTCTAAATTCAAACACACATTCTTCCTCACTCAGTGTCACACGTACTCCTGCCTGTGGTAAATCTACTCCCATCCCTTGAATTTCCATGACCTGAAACCAGGAAACCATCTATAAAGCACCCTCTTCCATTATCACCAAGTCTGAAAGAAATTGACACTCTTGGATTATTTCTGCCCACAAAACAGCAATCATATACAGATTAACCTAAGGTATCATTTACACCCAATGAAGCCAGGACTCTCATTTCTCATTCTCTCTTCATTTCCTTAGCAAGTCACTCAGTGAAGACCTTCATCTCCCATGTGGATTCCTACAACCACTTACTAATGGTGGTTCCGTCCTAGTCTCATCTTCCAAGCCATCTTCCACAGATCTTTCACTTTGACCATGACGTGCCCTGCTTACAGCCTTTGAGAGATAATCTCACCACAGCCTGGATGACAGAGCACCTTCTTAAACTGAGAGGGCCTTTCTGCTTGGCCTTGCTTCCCTCCACTTCAAGTCCCACCCTTCCCACACCCAGGACTGACATTCTACTTAAGTCTTCATGGGTGACTGAGTAGGTATCTTCTATGGAATTGCTGGATTGTCCCCCCACAAATGCATATGTTGAAGCCCTAAACCTCAGAACCTTTGAATGTCATTGTGGTTGAATATAGGACCACCAAAGAGGTAATTAAGTTAAAATAAGGCTCAGGGCAGATCCTAATTCAATCTTATAAGAAAAGACAGAGGGAAGACCATGTGGAGAGGCAACAAGAGAGCAACCATCTGAACACTAAGGAGAGAGGCCTCAGGAGAAAGCAACCCTGCTACCATTGATCTTGGATGTCTAGCCTAGAAAAGCCATGATTTCTTTTCTTCATCCCCTCATCAATTTTCTCAATAAATGCCTTCATCTCTCATGTGGATTTCTGCAACTACCTCCTAAGGTCTTTCCGCCCTAGTGTCATCTTCCAAACCATCTTCTACAGATCTTTCTCTTAATGAGAGTGAGAAAATAAATTTCTGTCATTAAAACCACCCAGTTTCTGGTATTTCGTCATATTAGCCCTAAAAGACTAATATTCCTTCCTTCACTAACCTATGTTTTTTGAATGCAAGTTCCACGTCTGATCCATCTTTGTATCCCAGAGCCTAGCACAGTGCTTAGGCATGGCACTTATGTTAAATAAATGTTTGATGAATTGGTAAAACGATGAATGTGTTGCAAAGCTAAAGACTAGTGAGAGGTGTTTAGAAAAGGCATATATTTAGTGAAAAAATAGGCCTTGGGCTCAATGCACTTCTCTAAAAGTAACAACTGAAACTACTACTCAAACTTCTCTATAACAGATACTATTCCACCAGATGATTCCCAAGCACCAGACGATGGTTACCCTATTAAAAAACATTATTTAATACACTTAATTTCCATGACAGCCAGGCTTTGTCCTTTCCAGCTCACATTAGTGGGACCTGCTATTCTAAGACTGGGGACTTTCAGAGTCATTTAACTTAGTCCCATGATTCTCCATTCCAACGGTCCCCTATTAGCCTTAAAAAATTAATGCAACTCCTAATCACCTAATTTAGTATCAAAGAGTGTTCTGGACATTGGCAGAAACAGAGCTCATTAAACATTGAAATTTTCCAATATCCTTATATAAACATTTATTTATAAAATATGTCCCAGTATAAAATTTTTAGGGTCCACATGCAAAATAGATTGGAAATAGAAAAGCCATCCTGAAGGATGTAGCTCAGGTCCTACTTTCTCGTTTTTCTCTCTGATGCGAATCTAATCTCTCCTTGTCCATCTTTCACACAGCTTGTAGATTTCTTGCCTATAACACTCCCTTAGTCAAGGATCACTTCTCTGCAAAACTCTCATAATCCAATTGCCCATAAGATCAGTGCAAACTATTTTGCCTAAAACTTTGGGTTTTCTATATTCTGGTTCCAATTTAAATTTTCCAACCCTTTCATCTAATATGCTTTAGTGCTAACCATGTTCTTCACTCTGGCTGGATGACCCACTAGACATGAACATCCCCTCAAGGCTTTACCTTCTAGGCTCTTCTGGAGGAACCAAAAAGCCCGCCTGATCTCCTTCTAACTGAATCCTTGCTCTTCTCCTGTGTGATGCTTTCCATATCTTGTTACTTTTCCTTCTGTTGAACTCCTACAGCCCTTACTGCTTATGAATGTTACTGAACATACATTTCTTTATACTATTTGTTTTCTGAGTCTTTATCTCCTTAAGAAGCCTGAAGGGTCTCTGTGCCCCCTCACACAGCAACTCAGTAACTTGTGCTCAGTGGGTTCTCATACATAACTACTAATGTGTTTTAACCATGTGCTATGATTTTAATATGGTTTGGATCCCCCAAAGGCCCCTTGTGATTAAAGCTTTTGTCCTCAGCATAGTGCTACTGAGAGGTGGTAGAAGCTTTGTTCCCTTTGACTTCCTGTTTGGATATAAGCTCTAATACACACACGTCTCCACCATGATGTGATGGAGCTGACAGAAGGACCTTCACCAAATGAAAATGAGGCTAATGCCATGCCCTTCAACCTTCCAAACTTGGAACTAAATAAACCTTTTCTATTTATAAGTTAGCTGCCTCAGGTATTCCACTGTAGTAACACAAAGCTGACTGATACACCATGTCAGGAACTTCTTAGTTCTCATAATAGCTCCTCTTGTATATCCTAAAATAAGACTCAGTAGCTAAATTCAAGCTTACAAATGGTATTAACTGTCAACTCCTGCTATTATCAGATTCTCCTTTGGGGGTAGACACCAACATCTTCCCTTTGTCCACTTTCCAAAACAGACCTGACTACAATGGGCAGCATGAGCAAGGAGAATCAGATCCTGAAGCTGGTAGGGTTTATGATTAGTCTTAAGCCTGGACTTGGAGATTCCACTTTTTGTTGCCTCTAAAATGTTCACAGTTTCTGTGACTGGGCTCTTGCTCTGAATCCTAGCATTTTTCAGCTACAGTCCTATACTTGATAGTTTTCAGTCTTCTTAGAGCATAAAACTTAATCCTCATGTCTAGCTTGAAAATCTTGCACAGAAATGAATGGATCACCTAGGACCATGGTGCCACAAGCCATACTTGAAGCACTGCCCTTGCTACCCTCTCCCCACAACCAGACTGTGATATCCAGACTGAATGTGCCTGCTGGACACTGTGACATAGACAACTGGTCACAAGTCCTTCCTGCCCAAGGACAAGTCCACCAGCATCCATCCTACCAGGTTCCAGCTTCCTTGTCTTTACCATCTGCCCAGTAGCACTCCTGTCAAACCCTTTAGAAGTAGGACAATAGTTGCTAAAGGCAAAGCTCTTCAAATTTCATGTATAATTTGAAGAAGAGGGCAAAAAAGTGTCCAAAAACCCATTAACAGTATATTCTGTATAAAGTCTTTGGTGACGGGTTCATTGTCTTCTTCATTTTTTTCTCTGTATACTGAACATCTGATCATTAGTAGAGACTCAAAAATTTTGGTTGTATGAATGAACAGATGATTATAAATGACAGATGTCTCCAATGTTACTGAAATTTCACTTTGCTTTCTAATTTCCTATTTTTTTTTATATCAGTGTTCTAAAATGAGGAGGAAAAAAAAAATGAGGCAACTGGTCTACTCTTAGGTTAACCTCCTTAAAATTCCATGCCTGGGTTAATGGCAAAGATTCTACACAACAAGGGGAGATAGAATAGACAGAGGGACACCATCTTTGCAGTGAGTATTTTGACAATACATTTTGCTATCTTAAAATGATATTGCCAAATGCATACACAGGTACTAGAACCATCATTTCACTCTTTTTTAGTATGAGATTGTAAGGCTTTTTAGGTGCTGCAGGAGTATTATTAGATGTTTCATTTGAATCTACAAATATTTAGTAAATGCCTGAGGGCAAGCAGTGCAGAGAATTTCCAGACATGCGACAAATATCATCTGTAGAAGAGTTCAGAATCTGAGTCCAAACGACAAGTAGAAGAGCTTGTCATGCCTACTATGAAGAGCCCCAGCAGCTGCCTGGCAATTTCCAAGGACTTTGAAGAAAGTTCCACTCACCAGCACAGTACCCCACGAGATTGAGGAACTGCTCTTCCTTGCAACTGGTCTTGCACTTCCCATTGGTAAGAGTGACATGAGGGTGACAAGAGGTGCAGTCAGATTCCAGAGGCCCACGGCACCGCCTGCAGGTTGGGTGGCATTCTGAAGGGAAAAATAAAAGCTAGGATTGGAATTAGCAGCTCAGTATGCAAGTTCATGAAGTATTTAATGCACTCCAATTCTCAAACTCTCCTCATCTTTTGAAGATTCCCGAGCAAGCCAGGTACTCTCTCAGACCTGACCAACAAACAGATTGCACTTCTGGTATTAATGTGAATACTGTCCACAAACATAATATGGAATCTAGAACTATAAAAATGTGTGTGATGGGCCATACATTCCAGAGGAACCAGAATGACCATACCCATCTGTATTAAATAGGAAGTTCAAATCAGAGTCACAAAGCACAAAGATGCGTGGTAAAACCTCCCCCACTCCAAAATACCATGCTTCAAAGCGAGAATGAGATAGGGAGAAGAGGGAGACGTTTTACTTCTCAGAAATTCCTGGCAGACAGAGGAATCCGTACACAGCAAGTGATACTGAGACTTCTCACTAGCCTGAGTTGCCAGCCAGGCTTTCCCTTCTGCACACATCTTGAAAGTCTGTTTTATCAGTGATATTTAGTGAAAATACGGAGAACAGAAGAAAAAAAAAAAAAGGAGGTTATCATGAGCTACATCTGAAAGTCAACTCCTTAAGCAAAATTATGTCAAAGCTATGTCTTCCCCAGAAAAACCACCACATTAAGAAGAGGTGCTACACTGCAAAAGACCAGGTGAGCCCTGGTAAGGGGCAGGCAATAAAGATAAAGGCATCAAAGGCTGTGGCGGCAGCAGCAGCTGTGTTCGTGCTGCCAAGGCAGGCAGCAGGAGCAGGCACATGCGAGGAGATTTAAGGGTCTCTCTGCCAAGGATGAGGAGGTCTAAGTGGGTATGATTCCAAGAGGTGGGGAGGTGAGGGACTGGAGCTGGGTAGAGCTTGCTGGAACTGATGGATTTCTTCCTGGCACAGGACTGGTGGAAAGCAATGGCACAGATTTCAAGTCAAGTCAACTGCCTCTTGCTTCTGGCAAGAGGCCAGGAGAAGATAAGGAGTTATATTTTAAAAAAAAGAAAAGCAAACAAGAAAATGAACTGCTGATTAGAGGATAGCACTAACATCACCCCCTTGTACATTCCTAGGGCTGTCGACTTTGAAAATGCCTATCCAAGAGCTGCTAGCATTCTCAGGATGATTCCCCCACCCAGTTCTTCCTCCCTACCAGAATATTTCCAGTGACCTGGGTGCCCTGCTGCTGGTGGTACCATCCATCTGCTGACTGCAAGCAGACAGAGGAGAGTTAGACCTGCAGAGTTTCCTCCTCTAAACAATTTTACACACACAGAAACCAACTGGGTTAGGAAGAAAGCACCTAAGGATAGAAATGGCTTTTAAGGACAACTCTAATGACAAAGAAACCAGGAACATTCTCCCACTGAGCTTGATAGAGTGCTTAAAGTAAAGCAGTTCACCAGGGGCCTACAGAGATTAAGAAGGTATTTGGGAAAAGGAAGAAAAATCCAGAATAAAAATAATATTGATTTTCAATCGTCTAAATTTGTGTTCACTCTAAATTTTCTCTCTGAACTTTAAGGCTACCTGAATCTAACAAATGTTAATTTATTTTAAAAATATTTTATAAATTATTTTTTTAGTACTAGAGATTGAACTCAGGGGCACTTGACCACTGAGCCACATCCTCAGCCCTATTTTGTGTTTTATGTAGAGACAGGGTCTCACTGAGTTGCTTAGCGCCTCGCTATTGCTGAGGCTGGCTTTGAACTCACGATTCTCCTGTCTCAGCCTCCCTAAGTGCTGGGATTACAGGCTTGCGCCACTGCTCCCGGCTTAAAAATATTTTATAAATTTATTACATGTGTTCTGACTCCAGAAACACATGTAACACAATTTTATTACAATAAGCTTTTTTCTATTAGTTGGCTTCAACCATCTCGTTTTGGAAATAAAATAAAAAAATCACAACAGAATGTGTTTTGTCTTTTTCTGTCTTGTAGATACAAGAAAATATAGTCCTACAATAAGATGCTTAAATTTTAGTATTTCGTCAATTCCAATAAAATTCTGCACTAATCTAAACTAGTAATTTCCAGAATCTGTCATTGAACTATAAAGGTACTTTTAAAAACATATTGGACTAACACATCAACAAAGGAAATAAATAGCTCTCTAGCTCCCCTCTTGCTCTATTCTGTGGTAGCCAGGAGAACTGAAGCTGAGAACCACAGTTACCTGCGCCAAATGCCTGATCCTATAAACGTGCATTTGCATCTGCGGTAGTTTGTCTCCATGATGACCTCCATTAAACCCATCCCTCACTGTATGCATAAGCCATTCACCTACTGAGGGATGGAGTCTATTCCTTCATGCCCTCAAACCTGGGCTGTCCTGCTTTTACCAAGAGAATATAGCAAAAGTGATAGCAAGACTTCTGAGGTTAGATTGTGAGAAGCTTCTTCTGTTTAGGTCTCTTGGAAAAATCACTCCTGAAGAAGACAGCTGATACATAAGAAGGCTGAGTAAAGAAGACTGCCATGCTGTGAGGAAGTTCAATTAGCCACAAGAGACCTCATTAGGTAAGAGATTAACCAGGATGATAATACGTTAATGAAGATCCCACATATAGAATCCTAAGAGAGAACTGACCAGCTGAGCCTATCAACTCCTTGAACTGGAAAAGATGAAATAATCAATTGTCTTAAGCCACTAATTTGGGGTAGCAATAGATAACCAGAGAAGAACCACATTGTAAGAGATAAAGTAAAAGATCTCCTTAGCCTCCTTGAGTACTGAATCTCTACATTTCAAATTTTTCGTCCATTTCTTATGTGAAAAGGAATGGGAGTGGGAAGAGAAATGGAATAGTAGGCATCCATGAAAAGTATGTGGAGATATAGACATATGTACAATTTTTCCTAATGTGGGAAATTATTTATGACTTAATGTTTAAGGAAAAGTAAATACTAAAAAGGTATAGTTCTATACCTTTTGGTTTGGTTTGGTTTGGTTTCAGCTGTATAACAGCATGCATAAAAGATAGGCCAAAAAAATATATATTACCAGGTTAAGAGTTGTTGTATTTGATATGTGGGATTATTGGTGATCCCTACCCGCTAAACCCCATTTTTTTTTCCTATTCTGAATTTTCAAACCTTCTACCATGAACACATACCCCTTTAATAATCAGAAACAAACTTTTTAAGGAGCCATAGCAACAGAGAGTTATGGGGAACTGAGTTCTGGTTCTTATAGGCCATTAGCATCATTATTTAATTTGTGAGGCAATTATTTATTCAGATCATGGTCTCCTAGGCAAGATAACATCTAGTTCAGAGTATATTCAAATATTATAGTCTTTAGGGTAAAGTTAACTCTAATTTTTCACTTTATCCATGCTTCCTTATCGGCAGCACTGAATTTTACACTTTCCCTCCCTCTATACCTTTACACCTGTATATTGAAGACAAGGCTTTACAGCCCAGCCCTAGTCCGTGGTAGGACGAGGTTTCTAATTACACTGTCTGGCTACAGTATGAAGAGAAAGCTCCCATACAGAGACCGTGCCCCAGCACGTTACATACTCACCTGTACAACTCCCTTCCTGGTTGAAGTAGCCCTCTGGGCACTCGGGGAGGCACTGCCCATCCAGCAGCACGTGGGAAGGCCTGCAGGCTGTGCAGTTACGAGGGCTTTTCCCCAAACACTTGAAACAGGATTGGTGGCAAGCTGGGAGAAAGACAAAGCAGAGGAGATGATTAGGAAAGCTCCATAGGACACAAATAGTAGGTCTAGCTCACCCATCAACATTTCTGGGTTGGAAAATGTTTTGCACATTCACTTGGTTTTCCCAACAACATGACACACATCTCATACTTCTTTCTTCAAGGAGACCTCTTGCAAAGCAAGCACTTGTGGAACCAGATTAGGTAAAGCACAAATGCCACACAACACATGTAACCATTTGCAGAATCATACCCTTATTTCTCCCTCAGTTGCCATTCTCAGAGAATGTGATATAAAGAACATAGAGCCAAAAACCAGTTCCTTCTCCCTTAGGACAGCTCTTACTATCGCTAGATACCCAGCTACTCCCCAGCCTGCCCAAGTTAAAGTGAAAGGTAATAGAGCTTTACTTCTTGATTCCACAAAGGTTTCTACAGTGCCTTCTCAGTGATGGACAGCAGACATACACAGGCAAAGAGAACCATTCAACATTTGAGCTGCTCAAGCTAGCTATATCAACAGAAAAGCAAGTAACCCAAATACAATGAAAGGGCGACAGAGTATAGCACAGAGAATGAGTGTTACGTCATAGCTCTACTTGACCTTGATTGAGTTGTGTCATTTCTCACGGCTCCTGCTTCCTCTTCAAAAAAACAAGGACACAAACAATACATATTGCATGGGATGTTGTGCACACTAATGGGGCTAATGCATGTAAAATTCTTAGGATACTGCTAGACACATAGTAAGGGCCTAATAAATCTTAGTATAATTACTAAGTGCTATGTTAGAAGTACCCACAGCTGTAAAAAGACTAAAGAGAAAGAAAACACCTCTGCCTGCCTTCATTGGACTTCTAAGGATAAGGGGGACATCTGTATCATTTCCCAAGAGTGGCCTTTGTATTAATCATGCCTCTTTGTTCTCTGTATTTCTGATTCTCTGTCTTCTGGGACAACACTGATTCTGGAGAGACCACCTCTCCCAAGGCTAGATTCCTAGAGACAGAAAAGGATTCTCTTATGAGGAGGTCTTCCTATGCAACTAACCACCCCAGAGCCACAACCCAGACCTCTTTCTCCTTCTCTCACTCTGGGTCACTATTCTGAGCAAGACAAAGACCTGGATCTTATCCCAGCATATGACCCAATGCGTTTTAAACCATCTTTTAAACCAAGATCCTCTAGACTGCAAGGATACCCTCTGAGTCTCCTCTTACTTCCTCTATCAAATACTTACAGGTCAGCAGCCTTGAAAAAAAAAGATGTAATATAACACCACAGAGGTCTCCATTTCTACCAACCCCTAATGAAATGTAACATATCATATTTGATATGCACAGAACTGATATTCAGCTAGGATGTCTTCATCCATCAGCACTGGCTGGTAAAGTATTAGACTACATTCTCTGGTTGGTATACGGTTGTTGCCTGAACCTTCTTGTGCTCTGCAGCAGCCTGGGCTACACCCAGTATCTTGCCTCACCCATTAAACAGTACCTAACGATCTCAAACCTGTACCAGGAACGCCACCCACCACCCACCCCTGCTACTGACCCTGCTCCTAAGCTGATGCCAATGCCCATGCTCACTGGCCTTTGCTCTTGCCTTAAGAATTTTTTTAAAAAAGATTGTCTTGTAAATAGCTCTATTAGCACAGGTTGCAGGAATTTTTTCCTAAATATTTCTTTAAACAACAAAATACAATCAGCAAACTGAAATTTAAGCAAATAAGAGAAGGGTACACATTAGCTCCTTATTTGAGACATATTTAACACAAAATGAAATAGCATGTAATGGAACATCAGATGGCGATATTTCAAAAAGCAGCTAAATTATATTGTCAATACATAGCTGTTCCAGGATGACTAAGGGAAGCAACTTGAAGCAACACAATATTTCCTACATACCTAAATAAATATACCTATGATAATGCCAATATGTTTATATTAGACTTTACAAGATTGCTAAAATCCCTGGCTCTTCCTGTTATACCTCCTTAATGAATAGGAAATCAAAGCATATCACTCTGGAATTGAAAACTGGGGAAAGATGAATTAATGCATTATAAGCACAAACATTTTATTTCATTCTATTTGGTTACAAAGTCAATGTAATAGCCTGGCTCAGTGAGCAAAGGTTATTACTGTATATAAAACAGGAAAGCAGAGAGGACATGTAAGTTGGAGGGCTGGTGAGCCAAGTTCAGGGAAAAGTCCCTTTGCTACCCACAGGATTTTAGAAATAAGTCCCACTGAACATCACTACAGCTGACTTCAGAATTGCCTCCACTGGAAATGCCAAAGGACCAACTGGACAATAAGCTGGTTATTGGTTGTGGGCAGACAGGGAAAAAGATACTGGTAGGCTGGGCGAAGCCCTTCTCAGTGTCTTTTTCTCTGCAATGCTTTGTTTCTGTAAGTACAGACATTTGCATCTTTAAAACAATCTCATGAAACTTAATTCTGCACTGGTTTGGAAATGTCTACACTATTTCAGTGACTTTTATTAGGATTGATCATTCTATGGAAGCTGATTTCATAGCAGGAGTTCTGTCTGAAGTTTAAGATCCTTCAAGGAAGACTAACTCCATTACAGGGCATATACGGAGGATATTTGAAAGAAGTTCTATGAATAATTCCTCCATGTATTACAACATTTTTAGAGACTGGCTTTGGCTTTCCAGTTGATGGTGAAGTATATTTCTGAAAAGGCATAACTGATCTGCTTAAGCACTGAAAGTGTCAGCATTAAAAGTGTCCTTAGATGGCTATAAAGTCCACTCATCTTGACTCCAGCAGAAATTACATTTAAAACAATTAAAATATGTCCACTTTTGTTCATTCTACTTCCCATTAAAATTTCAAACAATTGATACTACTATTTTCCTTTTCTATGTAATAATACCAAAAAATGTGGTAGAGCATCTCTACTTTGATATGATATAATGTTTCCTGAGTTTTCATGTCAAAAGCAATTTTTGAGATTGGCTTCCCTTGAAATATGATGTAGATATCAAAATCCTCTAGGACATACAGTGTGAGTACTGTGAGCAGGGATGAAAGTTAAAATGAGTGAAGTTGAACAAAATTGATCTTCTTTCCCTCTTACTTTTCCTTCTTCTTATTCCTCCCCCACCCTTTCTAATGAATATGATTTAACAACTCTCCTTTCTTCCCGGCTCCTGTGCCCTGACTAGATTGGGAGCTCTGTAAGAGTCAAAAATCACATCTTTTCCATCTCTGTGATTCAGCAGTTCCTGTTCGAGTCCCTATCCCAGGCATGTCTTAAATTCTCACTGATAAACCTCTGCTGACTAAACAGGTGGGTGGGTAGGCATGTCCTGAGTGGATAGATGAATGAACATCCTGGCATCACACTCATCTAGTTCTTCTCTCTTTGGGCATTTCCATAGCCTTTTTCTCTGTCCACCTCGTAAATAGGAGTTTCCCAAAATTCTGCCTTCCGCCCCTTCCTCTTCTGACTCTGATAAACTTTCCTGTAGCTCTCTTGATGACCTCTACACCAGTGAGTCCCAAATTTATGAGTACAGCTCTGTCCGTTGTTCTAAAATACAATCATATAAATCTCCTGCCTGGTGGAGACCTCTACTCGGTGATTCATAGATATCCCATCCTCCTCATTTCCAAAATACAACTTCTTATCCACTTCTAAGCTTAGCCATCTCTCTCTCTCTCTCTCTCTCTCTCTTTCTCTGCCTCTCTCTCTCTCTTTTTTTTGTACTGGGGATTGCACTCAGGGGTACTCGACCACTGAGCCACATCCCCAGCCCTTTTTTGTGTTTAAATAGAGATTCTCACTGAGTTGCTTAGCTCCTTGTTGTTGCTGAGGCTGGCTTTGAACTCGCGATTCTTCTGTCTCAGCCTCCCAAAGTGCTGAGATTACAGGCATGCGCCACCGCACACTGCTTTAGCCATATCTCTTAATGTGAATCATGACATCTGTTCAAAACTGTACTTCATATCCACCCACAACCCCACCTGGTGTTCTTTATCTCACTGGTCCCATGATTCACCAAGTCACTCATGCTGAAAACCTTGGGTTGCCCTAGACTTTTGCTTTTCCATCACCATAACACATTAGGGTTCTGTTGATTTGTATATTCTTAATCTCTGTCAAATCTACCCTAGCTTCTCCATTCCCCCACCCCTGGGTCTAGACCTTCAAGATCACTCATGATATGGGCTAATGCCACACCTTCACCCCATTTCTCTCCATTTATCTGCCGTATAGCCTCCAGATAGATCTTTGTAAAATGCAAGTGAACCAAATGAGTCCCTTGCTTCAAATCTTTTAATGGTTTACCAATACCAAGGGACTCCAAATTCCTAATCACAGCATCTAAACACTTCATGACATGAGCCTTGCCTCATGTCTCCAGTATTGCTTGTCAGAATTTCTCTCTTTGGATTTCATAGTACAGGAATATGAAACGTCTGCACTTCTCTAAACATGCGTGCTTGGCACTTGCTATCTCCTTGCCCTTGAATGTCCTTCCTGCCTTCTTTACCTGGGATGCCCACTGACCCTTCAGAAGCTCAATCATGTAAAGTTTTCCTCTACAAATCCATCCTCACTACCTTCTGTCCTGGAGAGCCAGCCTCCTTTGTGTTGTTTCTATACCTAGTGCCTCCTGCCATTCCAGCATGAGCCATGTGCTTTTAATTACTTCTCCCCTATTGATCAGGCTTTCCTTGAGGAATAGTCTATATCTTTCACATCTTTCTGTTCCTAAAGCCTGACACACCCATGCTCTAAAAAGAAGGGGAAAGAGAACGGGACTGAACATTAGTAGAAGGCATGTATTCATATAGCTCATGTCAGCACTCCTGGGAACACATTAAGAGTGTTGTTTAATATAGATTTCATATGTTTTATTCAATTGATGTAAGGGAATCCCAACTTCATAGATGGTCACACAATCTTAAATTGTGCAGGTAGATTTCTGCCCATTTATTTCTTTAATTAAAATTCTTTGCCGTAAGGCCTTTGGTAAGTCTTAGCAACAACTAAATAGACCAAAATACACACAGTATACGTTACTTCTCCCTGTTCACCTAGCAAGTTACTTAACAGGCCAAAATAACTGCTGAATTTCTTATTTTTAAAAAATTGGCCTATACCAATATCGTGCAATTTTGATCTGTGTATTAAGACCCAGCCCAAGAAGGCAAATTATCTTAAAAAATGAAAACGATAGCTTAGAAAAATTTAGTTACTTCTATACAGCGAAAAAGTAGCCAATCCAGGAAGGGTGCTGCTAGGATGCATTGCCTATGCAATCTAATAGTGTCTCTTCTCTTCTAATATAGACAATATATAAATAATCTCATTATTGTAGTACCAAGTTCATTATTTTTATTTTTATTTTTTAAATATTTTTTAGTTATACATGGACACAGTGACTTTATTTTTGTTGTACTTATTTTTATGTGGTGCTGAGGATCGAACCCAGTGCCTCACACATGCGAGGCAGGCGCTCTGCCACTGAGCCACAACCTCAGCTCCCCAAGTTCATTTTTAAAATAAAACCTGTAATTTCTTCAAAATTGTATAATTTTTAAGTCCTCTTGCTGCACTTTGTGGAAACTGAAAGAATTCATCATTAATCTGCCATGGAATTGGGGCAATTACATGGCTAATCTAATCATAGCCAGTTCTGGTCACCACTGCCAAATGGTTTAATGGTGACTGAGCCACATCATTAATTGCATGGCCTGGTCTGAAGTTAAATTATAAGGCTCTAGTGTGGCACAGAGAATAAGGGATTGGTGCTGGGAAAAGGAAATAATTACTAAGCAACTACAGCTACATCTGCATATGAATCCATGATCCTCCATTGCTAAATGCTTTGGTTGGTTCCTTCTAAGCTTTACTTTCTTCATCTATAAAATGAAAGTACATGTATACAAACTCAGGATTTTCAACAAAATTCTTAATGTAAGGGATTTCTAAGGTGTAGGAAGGAAGGGATCTAGTAGTGTTGCCAGATAAATTATAGAACATCAAGCTGAATTTAAATTTCAGATAAACAATATTTTAGTATATCTCATACAATGTTGGGCACAGGCTCATACTAAAAATTATTCATTTTTGAATCTGCTAAATCCTATATTTTTATTTCCTAAATCTGGGAACCTTAGAAATAGGTGCTCTCTGCCATTTGTGTTTTATTAAGTTTCTATTACATGTATAATGCATGCACTGAGAAGAAACAAAACTTGGGATGTATTTTTTAAAAACTGCTTTTAGAGAGAAAGAAGTATACTAATGCTAATACGATGTGCTTATCCTTCTTTGATTAGAAGCTTTACTTATCCAAACTATGGACCAACAGCATCAGCCTCACCTGGGAGCATGTCATAAATATAGTACTCAAGATCTCTACTACATCTGAATCTGCATTTCAACAAGGTTCCTAAGAAATTTCTATGTTCTACAGAGACCTCAAATAAAAGATAAGTGTTTGAAATAATTGAATCATTTAAAAGAAAAATATTCATTTAAAGAGTACAAGGAGCATCTGAGACTGAGTTGAAAAATCTGACTTGATTCTAAGAACATGAGACAGAGTTTTACCCTGTGCCCCATCCATTCTGTCAGAGACAGTCACATAGACTGTCACTAAATGACTCTAGGAGGAGTCAGGCACACATTTGCAAGGAAATGGCCAAGAAGCCTATACCCGGTTCCCCAGGAGACCCCATCCTGGTTAACTCACAGAGGCCTGAAAAAAACAGTGGGTAGAGGCTGATAACAAGGTAAGGAATGCTTTACTGATGTTTTGTAGGGTTTGGGTTCTTACTAATTTGTTTAATTTTATTGGGGGAGGTGCTAGGGGTCTGTCCTTCCCTCCTTCCCTTCCTTCCTCCCTCTGTCCTTCCTTCCTTCCAAAAGAAATTAGTACTGGGGGTCATGGCACATACCTATAATCCTAATAACTCAGAAGCTGATGCAGGAGGAAAGTCAAGTTCAAAGCCAGCCTGTGCAACTAAGCAAGACCCTGTCTCAAAATAAAATAAAAACAAACGAAAAGAGCTGGGGATGTAGCTCAGAGATGTGCCCCTGGGTTCAATCCCTGGTACCATTTAAAAAAAAAGAAAAGAAAAGAAAAGAAAAAGAAAGAAGAAACTTCAATCTGTCAGTGTTAGTGAATACTCGGTTATAAAGGTGAGATCAACTGCAAATGAAATTACTAAAATTCTTCTTTTAGTCAATCCTAAAGGCTGATATTGAATAAACACATACATTTTTACTAACAATGCCTCCAAATTATCTTTTACAGTTAGTAACAGACCCTCAGCGATCCTAGCCTCACTTTAGAAAAATAGAGGCTCTAGGACAAAAAAAAAAAAAAAAATCAAGCTCCATCTTCTGAAATGTCCAGATCTTTTTTGAGAATGAGCCCAAAACACAAGACTAACACATGCAGGTAAATGGCTCCATCTCTCCAGAACTCTCCTGCTTTGAGCCACCTCAGCCCATTCCTCTTCTCCACTGCCTTGCCATGAGCTTCATAATGCAGATCACCATCCGAGAGCATACCATGGGATTTGTTGCTGTTGTCATTCATTCATTCATTCTCCATTTCTCTTAGTAAAATACATATTCCATGAGGACAGGAATTTTCATACAACTCATCCACTAGTGCATCTCTGGTGCCTAGAAATGCCTGGCACCCAGGAATTCAATCAATGTTTGTGTAAGGAATGAATAAATACAGACAGCTTCCAAAAAGCAGTGCTCTTCACAGTCACTATTTGATAATTTTATCAACTTTTATATATTTTTTTGTTCTCCAATCACAGACTTAAATTTTAGTCAAATATCTGAAGTACTGATACTTCTTGCACAAGGTCATTCCAGAGTATATCATACAGCTCAAAGTAAAAACTTTTATGATAACTTCTGATACCACATCAGCCTCAAAGTAAATTGCTTTTTCATGTACTGCATCTGCCTCTTGCTTTCATTAGCTGCAATGATATTCTAATCACTCTGTGCTGCAGTATCCAAGAAAGGGACAGAGAGGTTCTAGAAAACAGTTGTTTTTCTCTTCTTTTTAGAAAAGCACTTGAGATCAAAGGTGCTATAAAAGAAATTCTCAGTAGTGCTCCAGGCATACACACACACACACATATACACATATCCGCACTCTGCCCCAACCTTTTAAAATGTTTTGCAGAGAGGCAAGGGTATTTCTGGGAAGCTTTGAGAAGAAGAAAAGCCCCATGCAATCTCCCAGGATTCCCAGGCCTGATTTCATAGACAACACTTCAGCAAAATTGAAAATGCAACAGATTGTGGGAAGGAGATACCCGATGAGTGGCAGAAAATACATCAATCAACATACTTCCTACTCAGGTAAGGCTGGAAACAACGGGTAGTCACGCTCACTTTCCCACTGGAATCTTGGGCAACTCAATTAACCTCTTTCTGCCACATTCTTATCACGTGCAAATTGAGTACAACAACCTACCTAGTGGAGATTGCACAGGGATTTGCTAATAAATGTGAGTAGACAGCTATATGTGTGATACCTAATGATATTATGTTAACGAGCATAAAATCACGGGGCTACAAGAGACTCAAGAGGTCAATCCAGACCTTTTGCATCTGACCACAATTAAGTCATTCCAAAGGGATTAGATTCTAATCCTTTTTAAAAAGGTGCCTATATAAAGGGATTCCAGAAAACTCCCTCTTGCCAAGGATGCTTTCTTAAATTTAATATGCTCCGATCCTGCAGCATCAGTATGCCTTGCTTCTCCTCCCCCTGTGAGGGAAGACTAGCAGCTGCACTACCCATAATAGGTAGCTGTACCCTCAGAGAGTCTCACAAAGTCGCCTGATGGCTACGAGCATGGATATTGGAGTCAGACTGATTAAGTTCCCGTTCATCTCTACTCCATGTTTGCTACCTGACTTTAAGCAAGTTATGGACTCAACTTCTGTGAGCCTTGATTTCTTCTAGAAAATATTTGTCTCACTGACCCCAAAAGGTTGGTATGAGGAATAAATGATCCAAACAAGTAAGGCACTATTCACAGGGCCTGGTTCATGGTTAGTACCAAATAAGTGGTCACATTATTTTCTGGGCTGAACCATGTCAGTCACTTTTATTTTTATTTTTTTATAATTCTAACCTTTAAAGTGTTCATCATTTTTGTTTAAGTCTTCTGAACTCATTCCACACTCTCCATTTTTAATTTTTAATATAGCGCTCAAAATTGTAGGAAGATGTGAACTGTGCTAAGTAGTCTGGGAATATTTTATCCTGAATTTCTCTTGAGATCACTATGCCCAGGGGAACACAAGAGTCATTGAGCCACAGCAAGGACTCTCCCAGGGTTTCTCTAGCTTTGCTAGTTTCAATCTGTGTGCCATGAATCTGTGTCTCTCACAACATCTCTCTGAATTATTGGGAAGACTGGTGTTGGCACAAGTCTGATATCTCTGTGGCTTCCACTCAAACCCCAGGGCACACAGTCCAGGGCTGTGTGAAACCATGCAGACTAGCTTCACAGATTCCAATAAATAAAAAACTATTTATGTAACAATGTGGGCCAAGACTGAGAAAAAGAAAGAGATACAAACAAAAACAGAGAGATAAGAGGAGGAGGAGAAGCTAGAGGAGGTGGAGAGGCAGAGGAACAAGCAGAATATGAAGAATTAGAAAGGATAGTTTGCTCAGTGGTAAGCACTTGTCCAGCATAAGTGAGGCCCTGAGTTCAATTCCCAGCAAAACAAACAAACAAGAAATAGTAATGTTTTTCCTTCTATTTTCTCCATGTACTTTCCCATGTTGAGCAGGGCTGGGCACTGTAATTACTCTCCTCTGGGGATCTTGGGGCTTGCCAGAATGCAGAAGGACTTGAGGAATGTTGTCTGGTAAACCCAAACCCACTGAAGACAGCTGAAAAGCAATTAAACAGAGAGAAAACTCCCTTCCCCACCCACAGGGGTCTGTGGGTCCCCAAGGAAGGAGCAGCATCATTCCTCGTTATACCACCCAGAAGTAGTCAAACCAAGGAAGGCAAAAGCTGTGTGGTGTGCACCTTGGGAAAGAGTTGGGACTCTCAAAATCAACAAATACTCCTATATTCCACAAGTGCGTATGGAGCAGAGCCACAGGAATTTAGGACACCTTGGAGAGTTTGGACAATGCCTACATATATGGATAGAAGCCAGAGTGTATGGAGAAACCTTGTAAACCTCCTAGAGTCCAGTGTCTCCCAGGGAACAGGGGATTTCCTCTGTTATGTTCCTGAATACCTCATTGCATGGACTGAAAATCATACCTATTGAGCATGGGGACTTTTCATTTACCAGCCACTTTTGCAATCCTAAGTTCCTTTGATTCTAACAAACAGCCATGTGAAAGATAATTCTGTATTCTAGTGCCATGAGTGCAAGGGCTCAGAAAGGTTAAGTGTCTGGTCTGAGCAACTGTATTCCAATTCTGCACACTTCCTGATATGCCAAATTACTCATATGTCTGAAATATTTTAACCAAACTTTGAAATCCAGCCTTTCGATGTGAGAATGTACTCTAGGGTGGGACTGAAGCCCCTCTAATAAGTGGGCTTATAGGATACAAAATTGAATCTGCAGCATGCTTACAGTTGTGTCGCAAAAATAAACACTTGAAGCTATAAATAGGAAAAAAGACTCAGATGTTACAGCAAAATGGCAAAGGCAGCTGGGCTTAGGTGGTGGGCACGGTATTTTTCTACTTTTCTCTAGATCAAAATTCTCTTTAATGACTAAATATTATGTTTACAATGCAAAATACAAGATCAATACATTTTTTTTTTCAGGTAGCCTGAGAATTGAACTATTCATGCCACAGCAAGGCAGCTCCTTGTAGAAGCTCACAAGGGCCTTCCTCCTCTATCTCCCAGGAAAATACACCCTTGCCTTCAGATCCTAAACGACCTGGCTATTGAGTTAAATCATTCAGGGTGTTATCAATTTTTGTACATGATATACCAAGGTCATAAGATATTTTGACATTAGTCCTGAGTTTGTCCCTAATTCCTATGCATAGTAGCAAAATATAAGAAAAAAAATAAAAGGAATTCTATAATGAGGTCTGGGTCTTCCTTAGCTACTTTTAGTCTTGAAGGATTTTCTGTCTGCCTCTTCTGAGAATATAACTTGGGGAGGGTTTGAGGCTCTTGAAGATTATCTGTTGTTCCCAAAAGGAGGCAGGACTTCAGTGGGGCCACTCTTCTGCATGTCCATCTCCTGCTTCATCCACAAGCAGCCTGGAACCCTTCTCACATAAAAACAAAGGTTTTCCTAGCTGTGGTCCCACCTCACAGGATCTCTTGAGACAGGAACTCAGAAGCAATTTGCATTTTCTCAAATTACGCCTACTCACCTTCACACAGCCCAGAGCTCTCCAAGTAAAACTGGGCTCTGCACTGGGACAGACACTCGCCAGAGAGGATGTGAGCCCCGGAGAGCTGCTCCGCTTGCAGTCCTGCCTCTGGTTTCCGACACTGGGTGCAGTGAGAGGGCTCAGGGCCCACACATGTCTGGCAGGAAGCATGACAGGCTACAAATAAGAATAAAATGCAGAAAACAATCCAAAGATCAAATATATGTTGCAACTGACTGGAGTCCCTCCTTACATGAAAACCACTTAGGAAAGTTCACCAGATACATCCTTTCAGAATATGATTTTTATAGAGTTCTATACAAAACACAGGGGTGATAATAAAGCTTGTAGAGGGAAAGTGAAGGTGGCGTGACTGGTTACTTCTCTCAGGTACTGTAAGGGCTGTCAGGCTGGATCACAAAACCCAGCAAAGTGGACAATATTGGCTTAGCACATTCACTAAATGACGATTTAACATCATGCCCTCAGTTTTTATTGAAGATTTTTAGAAGCGTTCATACGAAGGCCATTACTGTATCTTTCACAAAAATGGTTGTTGTGTAACTGTCTATTATATCTTCTATCATCCATTACAGAGAGGTCCAGACAACAAATTCCTCTTAGGATTTATCTAGAGAAAAGCTGCCTTTCTAGACAAGGAAGAGGCTTCCTTCAAGTAGCAATGAAAATTTCACCATTAATCACAGTGCGTTATTTTCTCTCGTGACTGGGGAAAATCAAAGCCAAAACACTGTACTTAAACCATCTTGTGCCCACAGTATGATGCAATTTACTTTTCTGTTTCTTTTACAGATTCTCTAAATTTTCTTTTTCAAAGTATTTATTGCAGCTTTTCGGTTTTAAGTACATTTTTCTTGTAACTATTCTCAAATTCTTTTCTAAGATACCCTATGTACAAATAAATATAATTTCATTTCACTTAATTAAAGTGTTTGCCCCCAGTGTTCTAGTTTCAGAAAGCTCTAATGTCACTGCTCTCTCAATGAGCTCAGAGCCTTTTTGGCAAATAGCAATTTAAGATTTCCCATTTTACTCAGCCCAGAGGCATGCTAGTGACTCTCAGTTTGCTTCGAGTATCATTAACAAAAAGAAGTTCTGCAGGGAAAAGTAAAATGAAGTCTAGAAAAACATTAGCAATGCTGAGAGAGAAGAGAAAGAAGAAAATAAGAGTTTTATTTTGTATTAATATGTGGTAAAGAAAATCCTATTCTCCTTAAGGATGGCCTGGAAAATCTTGAAAATTATCACACATGTTGTGTTTTCTTTTTTCTTTTTTTTTTCAGATTATCCTTTTACTATTCTAATGAAAAAAATGCAACACAGTTGTCCCTTGGTATCTGCTTCCATGACCCCTGCAGATACAAAAATACGCAGATGAACAAGTCTCTCCTACAAAATGGCATAGTATTTACATATGGCCTACACACATTCTCCTGTGTACTTCAAATCATCTTTAGATTAATCACAATCATTAATTAATCATTAATCATTAATCTTTAGATTAATCACAATATTTAATACAATATCTATACATCTTTGATTTGCACAGACCCTGCACAGAACTCATGGGTAAATTCAAAATTTCCTTTTTGGAAATTTCTGTAATAATAATAAAAAAAATTCCTATTTGTGGTTCATTGACTCCGTAAACACATATTTGGGGGGCATTAGTGAAGATATGCTAGAGGAAAAGTTGCACTTGAAAGTGATATTATTGGGAAAAAGTCAACCTACATCCTTGTGATCAGATACTCTCCCAAGAATGACAATGACACCAACGATACCTTTGCAGTCCCCATGGTCAAGGTAGAAGCCCTCTCCACAGCTGGATAGACAGTGGCCTTGGTGTAGAGCCTGGGGCTGGATGCAGGCTGTACAGTGAGAGGCTGAAGGTCCAGAGCATCTGGCACATGAGTCATGACAAACTAAGGAGGAAAGAGAGAGGGACACAACGGGCTGCATGGTGGGCTGAGGTGACTACACAGCATACTCTCTGTCTGGGCTGGTATGTACTTGGAAGCCCTTCCAACACCCAGGCCTCCACTTGTCACACCAGACCAAGGGTAGAGATGTGTCAGGAGGTGGTTATATTGCTAAAACTGCTCTTATTGCCCCTCACCCACCTTTTATCCATGTTCTACCTACTATTTATCAGCTACTTTTAGTGTTTGCATTAAGTGATTTTTACACATTGACTTTTAATCCTCATAACATTATGATGTACATATTAATAATTAAATTTTATAGTTGGGGAAATTGAAGTCTTAAAATGTTAACAAATTTACCCAGGATCACAAAGCTCACTCAGAACAAGGTTGGAACTTAGTCTGCCTAGATCTGAAGCCCACGCTGCCTGAATAAGGAGAAGAGTAGAAACCCTGTGGGTATGAGTGGTGGGAGTGCTGAAATTCCAACTGATTTGTCCACTACTTCTCTGATGCCCTCAGCCAAGTCTGGTGCTCTCCAGGTCTACTTTCCTTGGCATATGCATAGTGAAAGGTTGGATTAAATGATAATTTAAAAGATGCTTCTAGCTTTGACATTCTAGGATTCTAATAATTACTTTATTGCAGAAAACAATCTGACCACTCCATAAGCCAATGTGAGAAACACATCTTCCCTGCTTTGGCCCTCATGTTAATGGTGGAACATCTCTGATTCCAAGAGGCAGGTGGTAGGAGCATGGCCTGGGCCGACCCTTTAGAAGGACTTAGGACAGGAGTGACATCCAGGAAAAAGGCTCTGGGGGCCAGAGGTCAGGAGCTGGGTGGTAGAAGTGGAGAGAGAGAATGAGAAGGGGCAGGACACTGAGGAAAAGGGATGAACTATAGGTGTGTGAGGAGGTTGGCAAAGACAGGTTGAGAAGGAGAGGTGAATGGACAGTTCTAAATATCCTAACAGACACTAAGCAGAAGTGAGAATGTGTATTTCACAAAGGAGTAGAAATCAAGGTGTTCTAGGCAACAATACATTCTTAGATGCCTGTAAGTAAAGACATAAGTCAGGCATATATAAGTTGGAAATTTATTAAGTTGGAAATTTTTAATGTCTCAAGTGGCAATGTTTCATAGTTGAGGTTGTACCAGTCTGAAAGAAACAATATATAAATAGCACATAAAAACAAAATTTCAGTGGATACAGACCTCACCTTTACTAGCTATCAAATTTGGTTTTCTTTTTCATTTTATTTTTGTGGTGTATCATAGCTCCCGATGTATGAGTTTATAAATGCCATGGAAAGAACAATTTTGTCATCACTAACATAGGTTAGTGACGGTTTACAAGTACACAAGGACTGTATGTTAAAGATGTTCTTGACATTTCAAATAGACCAAATGCTCTCTCAGGATGACCGATAGGCATTATTCTTTCATTTAATTCATCATAGGCCCTGAGAATCCACCCATATCTTCCACTCCCATACCAAATACACATAAGTTCTATAAAAGAAAAAGCTATCCTTTTGAAAATAACACTTTCCCATCATACGCACAAATTCTCAAATGACTAGCATGTAGCACCAAGTATGAAAATATGTATTAAAGACTTTTGATGAGGAGGAGGATGATGGTGATGATGGTGGTGATGACACCCTACCTCTTACCTTTGCATTTGCCAGTGGCATCTGTGTAGTACCCACCAGGGCATTCGGCCATGCATTTCCCATCATGCAATACCATCTTTTCAGTACAGGAAAGACATCTGGGACTATTGGGGCCACAACTCTTACAGGATTGGTCACAAGCTAAGGGGGAGAAAAATCCATCAGAGAAAAGCAATTGTGAGAAAAGAAGCAGTGAAATCCATTCTTTACAATGTTCACAATTTGTATCAATAAAGCAATCTCATTCTCTGGCTGCTCATCAGAGTTCTATTTCCTTGATCCCAAATGCTTTCTGTTTTCACAGTTGAAGGAGAATTGAAGAATTATTCATTGAACCAAGCATTACAAATACTCTGAAGCACACCCACAAGTATATCAAATTTAATATCGGATTTAAATTTATATAATTTAGAATTTAATTTAATTTAATTTAAAATTAAAATAGCCTCAGAGGCAGGGTTGCCAGATTTATCTACCCAAAATACCAGATGTATTAAAGATAAATAATGAATATTTTTTAGTGTAAAAATGTACCAAATATCCTTTCCTTTACTCTATTAGAAGACAGAATTCAGAAATTCAGCTTTACTAAACAAGATGGTGCTACCAAAATTGCTTTAAGTTATGGAATTTCAAATAATCATCCTGGATCCACTCATTCATTTACCCCAAGAAACATTCATTAAGGTCTGTATCAGGTGTCACTCCAGGTGATAAAGACACAAAAAGCAAATCAGCTTGGTCTTCAGGATAAGTGGCTTACAAGTCTAAGAAAGGAAAATAATAGACAATAGTACAAATACTGAATATATTGTTGAAAACAGTCTGGATAGGCACAATCATATTTTTTAAAAGTGTGTGGGAGCTGGGCGCAGTGACGCAAGCCTGTAATCCCAGCAGTTAGGGAGGCTGAGACAGGAGAATTGCGAGTTCAAAGCTAGCCTCAGCAACGGCGAGGCGCTACACAACTCAGTGAGACCCTGTCTCTACATAAAACACAAAATAGGGCTGGGGGTGTGGCTCAGTGGTCGAGTGCCCCTGAGTTCAACCTCCAGTACCAAAAAAAAAAAAAAAAAAGTGTGTGGGGAAAGAAGTAGTAAAGGTCAAGAAAATATTCATAGAAGAAGGCGCCCTCAAGCATTTTGTTGGAAAGTGAGTTGCCTTAGGCCAAGGTGATGGGAATGTACCACAGGCTGAAGCTACAAAGTCAATTTTCAAAACCTGGGAAGAGACTGGGTTGTCCAAGAAAAAAAGCTATTCTACTCAGCTAGAAAAATGGGAAGAGCCAGACTATGGAAATCTGTAGCCATACTCTGAGGTCTGGGCTCTCATCCTATGGAAGGCATTCCCATTCAAACTTTACCTGAAATTCAAGTTCAACTGTGCATTGCCTAGTTTCTCATCTTGTGGAAGGCACTGAGGGCCCCTGCAGTTTCAAGCACAACAGAAACTGTGGATAAGTTTGTGGATAAGAGAGGATTTGGGGTAGATTCAAGATGGCAGGTTGGAAGAAGGCTTCACTGCCAGTTGCTCTATGGCTACAGACTCAAGCAACAGGAATACTGCTTCTCTGCAAGGTGGGTGAAAGAAGAAATTCACTGACATTCAATATTGGACAGTCATCATCTCAAAAAGACTCAGAAATTCAGGTGCATTGAGCAAAAAGCAAGAAAGAGCACATTGGAGCCAAGCTGGTTGCAGCAGCAGCTATGGCAGCAACACAGAGGGACGGGGTAACAGAAAGAGGAACACATGAATAGATTCGATATGGGAAAACCTGATGAACAGAAGAGAACCCTGAACTTAGTTGATCCAGAGCCTGCAAGATAAACTGGTGTTTAAAAAATGCTCTTGATTTCTCAACTGGGAAGCAGAGAACTAAAGTGGGAGTCATCTTGAGGAGGCCACACTGCAGCTTGCTGTTGCAGGAGCTGGGAGATCACAGCAAACACTGCCTTCCTGTCTGTCCCAGCAAGCACCTGCCATGTGCTCTATGGCTTACCTAGCACAAAGCGAATGAAACAGGCTCACAGAAAATTGTACCTAGGGGAATTCAAGTTAGAAAAACAGATGGGAATACAATTCACTTTCCCTTTGAGTTTGGCAGTTCATATGACCAGGTGAAGAGGGTCAGGAAACTGAACAGGTGATGTGAATACATTCAGGGACTAAGACTGGAAACGTCATATTCATGGAAGCACAGTGTGTGGAGGGTGGGTTCCCCTTCCCCCCAAGCAGAATTCCTTGCAGACTCCAGAGATCCACATGCTCAACAGAGATCAGCATCTGCATGGCTCCAGAGGGTGTTGATCTAATCTGTCCAGAACAGATACCACCCAACAAAGACTGTAAGGCCTGAATAGACCTAAACCTCAGTCACTGGAACTCCTCTCTTAGAATTTTGCAGCAACTCACCCTTAGAGTGCATCCATCTGGTCTGTTCAGACAAAATTCCAACTGACAGTCCTTCCCATTCCAGACTACCTTATACTGGTAAGAAGGAAAGCTGAGAGCTATTTCAACTGGCTTCAGTTTTAGGACACTCCAGGTGACAGTTTGGCGAGTAACAAAAAAGAGGAGAGGGTTAACAATCCCCACCTTGCTCTCCCTCTCTCCTTCTCTCAGTATATAGCCCAAGAAGAAACAGAAAGAAGGACGGTTGTGCATAAGAACTGACCATCTTTACTCATCGACTATTTTGACTACCTTAGTGAAGATAATTCTTTCATTTTTTCATTAAGAATCCTTTTTCATTTCTGTAAGAGAGAAGAGTGTTTTTGCTGTGCTTTTTGGTACATGGATATGTATACACATACATATTCCCCCACCACCACCATTTTTAAGCATATTCTTACAATATTTTTTCCTTATCTTGTCTTCTAAGGGTTAGGATTTGGATTTGTTTATTTATTTATTGTTGTTGTTCATTTGTTTCTCTTTTTTATCCTTCTCTTATTTCTTCTCGCACCAAGAGCCAAATTCTTTTCTCTCTCTCTTCCTTTAGTTTTTTTCGTATTTTTCTCCTCCTTTATAACCATCATTTGTTACCTCTCTTCTGCATTCTCTCTGTTCACATTTTGAACATTCTAAACTTTCTTCTATTTTCCTATCACATTTTCTTATTTCTCAATGAATTGTATTTTTACCACCTTTTACAACTATTTGTTTTATATAACTCCTACTCCCACTGTCATATTGTTTCAGTTATTAGTGCTATGGATGACATAGTTTATACCTACTGTTTACTGCCAGATCGAGTTCATGGCTATTTGTTGTTTTGTTGTTGGCAACTGCTGACCCCACCATTCCCATTTGTGTGGTAATTACTATTGTAGATGCCATAGTAGGCACCAAGTATTTATTTTAATAGTGTATATTGTTTGTTGCTGTTGCTTGTTTCTCCCTTTTCTGTGAAGTGTTGGGAATTTATAGGGACACTATAAGTTCCCAGGGTAGAGAATTTGCTTCTGAATTAAACATACCCAAAAGACAGCACACCATGCTCCACACATAAATTAACTATACTCAAACTTCAATTATAATTTAATACAAGAATAGGACAGAGGGCTGGGATTGTGGCTCAGTGGTAGAGTGCCTGCCTCGCATGTGGGAGGCACTGGGTTCGATCCTCAGCACCGCATATAAAAAATGAATAAATAAAGGTCAATCAACAACTAAAAACAATTAAAAAAAAATAAGACAGAAAAAAACTAAACTAATGACCATGCCCCAAGTAGGAATGGCTAGAGGGAGCCCATAAGTCCCTCTCATGAACATCCAATCCAAAAGCAAAAGCAGAGAAAATTAACACAAAGGCTGTGGGTGCCATACCTATAAGGGGTCTCAATCTAGAGCACTCTAGGAAACTTTGACAAAAGAAGGCCCTGACCCAACAGATGCATAAAATCCACCATGGGAATACAAAACAGTTGGAAAAAAAAAAAAAGTTAACACAACACCCAACACCTCCTAAAGTTCATAATTCACCAGCAATTGACTCCTAAGATGAATTGGATGAACTATCAGATAAAAAATCCAAAAGAATGATTATAAAAATTATCAATGAATTCCAAAGGAATGAAGAAAAACAACAGGATGAAATTCAGGAAGTCAGTATAGGATATGAATAAGAAATCCAATAAGGCATTTGAGATACTGAAAAAGAATCAAATAAATAGCTTGGAACTGTAAGACACAATAAATCAAATAAATTTTCAGTTGAAAGTCTTTCTAATAGAGTAGACTATGCTCAAGACAGAATTTCAGAGCTGAAAACAATGTGGTCAGCCTTAAACATTCAGACAATATTAAGCAAAAGAAAATAAGTAATGATGACTAGAATATACAAGAACTCTGGAACAACATTAAGAGACCAAATTTAAGAATCACTGGAATTGAAGAGGTTGTGAGATTCAGGCTAATGGAAGAAATAACCTTTTCAGAGAAATAATAAGAGAAAGTTTTCCAAACATGGAGAATGAGAAGGATATCCAGATATAGGAAGCATAGAACCCAAATGAGACAAGATCAAAAGAACCTCTTCATGACCCATTATAATAAAAAGGACTAACATAAAGAACAGGATAGAATTTTTAAAAAGTAAAATATCAGGTCATATCTAGAGATAATCCAATGAGAATTACCTCTGAGTTTTAAACACAAACTCTAAAATCCAGGAAGGCTTGGAATAATGTATTCTGAGTTCTGAAAGAAAAAAATTAGTCAACCAAAACTGCTATATCTAGCAACACTAGCCTTTAGAATCAAAGCAGAAACAAAAACCTTCCGAGATAAGCAGAAACTCAAAAATGACTATTAACCTGGCACTATAAAAAATACTTAAGGAAATACTTCACACAGAAAAATTGAAAAACAAATCACAGAGCTCACAAATGAACAAATCTCATTTGAACAGTAGCTAAGCAAATGTGAAACAGGACCATATTAAACATTAGAAAAAAACAGAAATGGCAGGAATTAATAAACATCTTTTTATAATAACATCAGATGTGAATGGCTTCACCTCTCCAACTAAAAGACACAGGCTACCAGTATGGATTTAAAAACAAGACCCAACTACAGGTTGTTTGCAAGAGACCACCTTACAAGCCAAGACAGCCACAGGCTGCAAGCAAAAGGATGGAAATTGATATACCATTAGAATGGAGTCCCAAAACAAGCAGGCGTAGCAGCTCTCATAGCCAACAAAGTAGACTTCAAATCAAAATTAATCAGAAGACACAAAGATAATCACTTTATAATAGAAAAGAGAATCCGAAAAGATATAATAATAGTAAATACTTATGCCCAAACACTGGTGCATCTAATTACATAAAGCAGACAATATTTGAATTAAAGACTCAGACAGACCCTGGTATAATAATACTGGGTGATTTCAACACAACTCTCTCACCAATAGATAGCTCATCCAGCTATAAACTCAGTAAAGACTCTTTGAACCTGGAAAAAATTATAAATCAAGTGGACCTAACAAACATCTATAGATTATTCCACCCAATAACAGTCAAATACACATTCTTCTCAGAAGTTCATAGAACTTTCTCCATAATAAACCATATTTTAGACCACAAAGAAACTTGTAGCCAATACAAAAACACTGACCTAATTCCTTAAATTTTATTGGATCATTAAAAAATGACATTAGAATTTAACACCACAAGCACCCTATGGAAATTATATAAACACATGAAGATAGAACAATATGCCTTTGCGTGATGAATGAGTGATAA
Source organism: Xerus rutilus (assembly GCA_028644305.1). Lineage (NCBI taxonomy): Eukaryota > Metazoa > Chordata > Mammalia > Rodentia > Sciuridae > Xerus > Xerus rutilus. The sequence continues at coordinate 65,884,815 of CM053408.1, forward strand.
AAGAAATCAAGGAAGAAATTTGAAAAATTTTAGAATCAAACAAGAATTGAGATACAACATAGCAGAACCTCTGGGACACTATGAAAACAGTTCTAAGAGAAAAGTTTATAGCTATGAGTGTTTATATAAGAAAATCAGAAAGATCTCAAATAAATCTAATGATGCATCTCAAGGTATTTAAAAAACAAGAACAAACCAATTCTGAAACCAGCAGAAAGAAGGAAATCATTAAGATCAGAGCAGAAATCAATGAAATTGAGAATAAAAAATAATACAAAGAATCAATAAAAGTAACAGCCACTTTTTTTGAAAAGATAAACTACATAAACCATTAGCTGAACTAACCAAGAGAAAAGATCAAATTAATAAAATTAAAGATGAAAATGAGATATTACAGAAATCCAGAGGATAATTAGGGACTATACTGAAAACTTACACTTCAATAAATTGGAAAATCTAGAAGAAATAGACACATTTCTAGACACACATGACCTGCCAAAATTGAATCAAGGGGACATGGAAAACCTAAGCAGCCCAATAACTGCCAATGAGATAGAAGCAATAATAAAAAAGCCTTTTAAACAAAACAAAACAAAAAATCCTTCTGACAAAACCCAGGACCAGATGGACTCTCAACTGAATTCTGCAAGACTTTTAAAGAAGAACTAATGTTAATGCTCCTCAAATTATTCCACAAAATAGGAAGGGATGGAACATTTCCAAATTCATTCTATGAAGCCATTATCACATTCATACCAAAACCACATAAGGATATATCAAAGAAAGAAAACTACCAATCAATATCCTAATAAATTTAAGTGTAAAAATCCTTAATAAATCATTAGCAAATCATTTTCAATAACATATTAAGAACACTGTACATCATGATCAAGTTGGTTTTATTCCAGGAATGCAAGGATGATTTAACATATGCAAACCAATAAACGTAATTCACCACCACATAAATAATATTAAGGGAAAAAATCATTAATTCATCTCAATAGCTGCAGAAAAAGCCTTTAGCAAAATTCAGCACCCATTCATGATAAACGCACTGAAGAAATAGGGATACAGGGAACCTACCTCAACATCATAAAGGCTACCTACAAAAAAACCCAAAGCAAACATCATAGTGAATGATGAAACAACTGAAAGCATTTCATTTAAAAATTGGAAAAAGACAAGGATATCAACTCTTACCACTTATATTTAATACAGTACTAGAAATTCTAGCCAGAGAAATTAGACAAGAGGAGGAAATACAAGGGATAAAAATAGGAAAGAAAAAAGTGAAATCATCACTGTTTGTATATGACACGATATGATCCTATACATAGAAGATCCAAAAAGCTCTACGGAAGACTATAGAGCTAATAAACAAATTCAACAAAGTAGCAGGTTACAAAATCAACAGAAAATCAAAAGTGTTCCTGTACAACAATAATGAATCTGCTGAGAAAGAATCAGGAAACTAATTCCGTTTACCATACCCTCAAAAAAACATAAATATAAAAAAAAAAATCCTAGGAATAAATCTAACCAAGGAGGTGAAAGACCCCGGCAATAAAAACTACAGAACATTGAAGAAGACACAAGAAGATTGAAAGACCTCCCATGTTCATAGATAGGTAAAATTAATATTGTTTAAAATGGCCATGCTTCCAAAAGCAATATACAGTGTGCAATCCCTATCAAAATACCAATGACATTCTTCCCAGAACTAAAAAAATGTCCTAAAATTCATTAAGAAATATCAAAGACCCAGAATACCCAAAGCAATTCTAAGCCAAAAAAGCTGAAGGCATCACAATACCTGACTTCAAATTATGGTACTGTGCTATAGGAATAAAAACTGCATGGTGCTGACATTTAAAAAGGCACATAGACCAAGAGTACAGAATAGAGCACTCAGAGACATGCCCACACAGATACAATCTTCTAATCTTTGACAGAAGTGCCAAAACCAAACACTGGAGAAAAGATAGCCTTTTTAACAAAAAGTGCTGGGAAAACTTACTATCCCTAGGTAGAAGAATGAGACTAGATCTTTAGGTCTCATCCTGCACAAAAGTGAATTCAAAGTGAATCAAAGAACTAGGAATTAGACCAGAAAATACACAACTCCTAGAAGAAAATGTAGTAAGACAAAACTGTCAAACTGACAGGAGAAAATGAATACTAGCAGTAGACTTCATTAAACAAAAATTCAAAAGCAAAACGTTCAAGCAAAAACAATGATAAAAATTTCTGTTTAACAACAGACATCACAAACTTAAAAAGAGAAGAGGATGGGAAATTTTGCATAAAGGTGAAAAGAGTTAATATATATAATATATAAGGAAATCCACAAAAGATAGCAAAGTCAATACAACAATAGGAAAAGCAAATTAAAAACCAATTTATAAGAGAGAAAATGTAAAATCCAACAGGAGTTAGATATGCTCATATTTAATAATCAAAATATAAGCAAATTTAATTAAATGGCCCTTTATTCCTATTAACCCAGAAAAATCAGAAGCTCAATGATGTCAAATGGTGGTAAAGATGTGAACATGAGAGAATCTTCATTCATTCTTGTAGATGGCACAGCTATTATGGAGAGTAACTGGCAAAGAAGTAACCAAACAAAGAAGATGCAGAGTCAAGAAACCAACAGTTCTGCTCCAGTGAACCTCCCAGACAAGCTCATAAAGGGACAGTTTTGAGGCTGTTTGCTGGTGCTCTCTAGTGATGACATGCAGGTAGAGGAAACAGAGACAGTCTATCACTGGGAAACAAGAGAAGTGCAGGGTGGGGACACACATAGAAGTACTATGCAGCCATGAAAAGTGGAGGGCCATATAATGTAACAATAAGGGTGAGTCTTAAAAATATCGTGCTGCGTGAGAGAAGCAGAGACCAGCATAAATTCTGCAGCATGTTGTCATTTAAGAAAATTAAATATATAGGCACTCAAAACAAAAATACCCAGCTCATATGAACAAAAAATAGTTTTAAAAATTAAAGCGGTTGCCTGAGTAAAGAAGGGAAATGAGGATAAAAGAAAAGAGAGAAAAAAGTAGGTGAGAAAAGAGGAAGGGAGAGAGAGAGAAAGGAGGATGGAGAGAGAGAGAGAGAATAGCTAACAAAACATCTGAACTTGATTTATTATGTTAGTTAGAGTCAGAAAAGCCCTTCGTAACAGCACAAGTACTTGAAAGAATGAGAAGATTTTTCCTTTGTATTGTCCCACCCTTTATATCTAATATTTATAAAATCCAAGACTGGTACCACAGAGGAACGTGGGTACTGCAAGTTCTTTCAGGCAGGGCACATTGCTGTCTCTAACAGGCTAGGCTGGATTTTTCTTAGCACTTCACTTTGAGATTTCTGCCGATATGGGCAGGTTAGTTATAAATGATTAAACCAATACCAGCTAGTCTTTATCTTGAATAGCACTAATCTGAATTGGAAATAAGTCACCATTATCAGAACCCCACGTCTTAATTAACATTCTGATACCAATCAGTAACTTGATTCGCCATTGTTTTGTTTTCTATTTTTTTATTAGTGCATTTTAATTTTACAGGATAATAGGTTTCTTTGTGGCTTATTCATAAATGCAAATAACATACTTTGGTCATATCCACCCTCACTGAAAACACTTATGGGAACAATTCCCAAAGTCATTTGATATCAGCTTAGAGAAGTCTACCAGTTTATGCAAAGTGTAAGTAAGCCCCACTTTTCTTTATCAATAGTGCACTGGTCAATACCAATGGCATCACAAACTCTTGAAGGTAGTAAGCTCGTGGTAGGTGTCCAGTAATTACTTGTTGATAATGATGGGTTGCCTGATTAATATCAGTTCTATCTTCCAGTCTACAAGTTTTCTGTCTCACAAAATATATACCAGTAGCATTTTACATGTGCCACCTGTTCACTAGACTTATTTAATTCTTCCATTCTGCAAGGAGCCCTGGCTTTCTTCACTCAACCTCTGAACCCAAGCAGATTCCCACCCCTCATGGCCCCAAGGCTCACACTATCTCTCTCTTCTTTTTTTTTTTTTTTTAAATATTTTTTTAGTTGTAGATGGACACAATACCTTTATTTATTTATTTTATGTGGTGCTGAGAATCGAACCCAGTGCCTCACACGTGCGAGGCAAGCGCTTCACCACTGAGCCACAACCTCAGCCCTATCTCTCTCTTCTTTAGAACACACCACTTCACCAGCAAGAGCAGCTTTCTCAGTCCTGATGACAGGTAGGTCAGTGTCACCTGCTCCTCTGTCAGTGACAGTAATCAACCTCCTTGGGGACATAAAGGGTAAATGCCTTTAGGCCCTTGCATTAGTTGCAAATTTGACATCTGTCGACCTTTAGAGAATACATCTGGCTTAATTGAGCAGGAAAGTCATGGTGGCAGAAAAAGATCAGCTTGCTCAAGCTAATGGCAGCCTGGCCTTTCTTTCCTTGTTCTCTCTCAAATCCACACAAAAGCCACCTGTGACTCATCCATACCAAGTGAGATGTTTCACACCAGCAAAGCTGATGGATCTCTGCACAGCATTAAGCAAGCAGCTGCAAGGGCTCTCTCTCTCTCTTCCCTAAGACAAGTGGAGCTGTCAAGTCCCAAAGATCATCTCATTTTTGCTGTTGCCCTGCTCAGTGAACAAAATGAGGACAATAAGTCAAGCAAGTTTTATGGGCTGCATATTTTTATTGATTTAGTGGACTTAGTTATGAAAAGAAAGTTATCATGGTCTTTCTATAAATATGGCCACCGCAGTAAAGGCAACTCAAACCTTTCATTTATGCTACCTGTGGACCTAGCAATGTCCATAGGGGCAGCTGATTCAGCTAGACTGCCAGGGAAGACAAGGAAGAAAGGGGAGAAAAGGAAGAAGAAAAAAAGAATGAGAAAGAAAAGAGGGGAAAAATGAGCAGAGGTGCGTAAGGCAACGTCACATTATAGCTAGCAGTAGCAGTAGCAGTAGTGGTTCAAGGACAGTGATGACCTAGAGCCAGACAATCTAAGTTTAAATTCCACTCTGCCCATTATAAGTCTGATGACCTGAGGCAAGTTTCTTACCTGCCATTACCTCATCAGGAAAATGAGAATGATAATGTTTATTGCATGAAGTTGTGAAGATTAGACACCAAATACTGACAGAACATTCTGTGTCCAGAAATATTCTAAGTGCTTTGCATATATTAACTCAGTCCTCTCAATAGCCTCCTGAGCTGAGTGTGTATCAGTTTCCTATTGCTGCTGTAACAAATGACCACAAACTTTTTGGCTTAAAACAATACAAATTTATTATCTTAGAGTTCTAGAGTTAGGAAGTCCTAAAATCAAGTGTCAACAGGGATGTAATTCCTTCTGGAAGCTCCAGAGCAGAATCAATACCCTTACCCTTTTGCAGATTCGAAAGCCAGCCTGCAGGCTCATGGCTCTTTCCTTGCATCTCTCAAGCCGTCATGACCCCTGGTTCTGTTCTCACATCTTTTCCTCTCAATTGTGCTGCCTTCCTCATATAGAACTATTGTAATTACATAATGCTTACCCTCATAATCCAGGATGATATTCCTATCTCAAGATCCTTAAACTTAATCATACCTGTAAAGTCCTTTGTGCCATCTAAGGTAGCATTCTCACAGGTTCTGGTGATTAGAACATGGACAGCTTTGGGGTCATTTTGTCTGGCACAGGTGCTACTATTATCCCCATTCTATAAGTGGGAAACTGGTAATGCAGAGAGATGAAATAACTTTCCAAAGCCATACCTTCTCCCTTCCTTCCTCCCTTTCAGGGGTTCCTGTATATGGCAGGAGAAAGCACTATATAACTCTTGTTATGGTACAGGTGTTAAAGGTAGACTGACAATGATGCTACAGCTTCAAGTCAGTGGCACCAACACCGCAGGTGGGTCTGCCCTTGGCTATACAGTGGGTAGTCTTACATTGATAGAATTTAGGTTTTGGGAAAAGCAACGCCTGAGAGGGAGCCCTGCTCCTCTCATACAGCTGTGGCTTACGAGCAGGCGGCCTAGGCCTCACTGTCTTCATCTGTTGGACGAGGCTGAATGAACACCCCATCCTAACAAGGTGTCAGGGCAGTGAAAGGAGATCCCACTGGTGATCCCATTTAGCAGTTTCAAACCACCAGGGCAAAGTCAATGTCAGCAACCATTCATGTACTCAATGAGCAAAAGAAACATTGGTTATCCATGCTATGACTTGAATACAAGGGATGCTGGAAAAGGAAAAGATGCTTTGGCATCCCTGCCTGGCACTTACCAACACAGGTCCCCTTCCTGTTGTAGAAACCATCACCACAGCTGCTCTCACAGCTGCCACCTCGCAGCACTTGCAGGGGATCTCTGCAGGCCACACAGTGCTTCTCTGTGGGGCCCCGGCAGCCTGCACAGGACTCATGACAGTCTGTGGACAAACAGCAAAATCAGGACAACTACTGCAGGAAAGACTGCTCGTCACTTTTCTTTTAGAGGTTTTAGGACTTACAAGGAAGATGTCAATTGGCTCCTTGGTTCCTGAACTGTAATGCACCTATGTACACTTCAGGAGAAATGAACCTCCCCACTTGCGGTGGGGGGATAAAAAAGCAAACTATGGCCAGGAGGATGACTTCTGTAAATGATTGCTGAGAGACCTGGAACAGGAAAGTGGGGGTTTGGAGTACCGGGAGTCACAGGGCAGGAAATCATCAATTTCTAGGCACAAATGGGACTGTTTAATGAAATCAGCTGGCCCTCCATCCCCTTGACTTTTAAAATCACACGGTAGAGTGTCAACAGCATAACCCCCTCCAACACCATCAGAATCAGCTGAAGAGGGATGCCATTTACTCCAGTCCTCTATTAGACCTTTCAAAGATAAAGAACGACTTGATATCTGTGGTCCTCTCTCTCTTTCTTGCCCCCCACTCCTGTGACCCCTCCCTCCTGGCTTCTCTCCTTCCTCACAACTTTTATCTGCACTTTTCCTGCCATAACATCTACCCCATAGGTGTATCTGAAGGACTCATGAGGCCTGCTTTTCTCTCGTACCTTTGGCTTCCAATCGTAGGTTGCTCCTAGACCAGAGTTGTTCGCTTTACACATTTTGTCCCTCTGTACCAGATGTGAAACATGGATAAAAATATATAATTAAATAGTAAGAACATAATTATATTATAATATACTAATGATATAATTATATATGTGTGTGTATATGTGTCTACACTCTAGATGATTATTTCTGACCTATTTTAGTGTACCTGTCTTGATTTTGTAGAAATATTCACAGAGCAGAAAACTTAGGACTCAATGAGTTAAGATTCTACAATTTTCTTCTCTTCCAGCATTTGTTTATTATTATTATTATTATTACTATTATTATTATTATTATCATTCATGCTTGCACTTTACCTTATTACTTTTGCAAAGTGAAGCCTAGACTAACTAATTGAATATTTTCAGAACTGGCAAGCTGGCTATATAGCTAAGCTCACCTATACTTTGGTTAATACATTCTAATTTTTTAAATGCTTGCTTCACTATGGAGCACAACCTATTTTGCAAAGGCATTGATTCTCATGAAAATTGGTACAGGGAATTAATGTGTTTGCTGCTTGCAAGTGACTTGGTAATCATACCTTAGCAATTTAATTAGGCATTCCTTTGGAAGCAGAAGATAGGATACCTACATTGCAAACTTCAAGATTCAATCCTTTTCTCTCAGGTCTAAATTGCACAAGAAAGTCTTAATTTCAGACAATTTTTCTCCTCAGCAAATTTAAAGATAATTACTAATCGTGTTAAGTGCTAGGAAGACTCTGCCATAAAGAGGAACAGTGGTGTGGGTGGTGGGACCCACTTTATAGATCTGTAAGATGGGAAGTGAGCAGCCATGGGGAGAATCAGAGAACAGCACACACAACATTCTTGAGAAGGGAAGGAGTTCAGCTTTCAGGGACTGAAGGCTGCACTAGTGGCTGGAGCTGCTGGGGCACTGTGGGGCACAGTGATACCATTCAGGGCTGGAGCTGCATGCAGAAGGCTGATCAAACGTAACCTTGAAGATCTCAAAGAGGAATTAGCTGTTTAATCCTAACTCTACCATGAAGTCACTAATGGGTTCATTCAGGAGCAACACCCCTGGCTTAGATTTTCAAAGATCCTTCTGGCTCTGGAGAGAGGGTTCAGGATGTGCAGGTAAGCAGAAAGACCACCTGTGGTCTAGGTGAGATATGGGGAAAGCTTGGACTAGTGGGGTGGAATAGAGAGGTCAAGGAGAGTTTCCTTACTTATTATCTGCTTCCATCAAGAGACTGCAAGCTTGATGAGGGCACAGCCCATTTCTAATTTGTTCACTCTGTGTCAAGCACACTGCTGGGTGCTTTAAACATCTCTCAAGTGACTTAATTTATATCGAACTCCTTTGTATCTTATAAAGGTTACACAAGAATTCTTTTCATATTTGGGTTAAGTGGCTGGGAGTGCATTATAACTAAAGATGTTGAATGCAAGGATCTCAGTAACAAACCGCACCCTTAACACATAAAATACACCCTCATTTATTCAGCTACCCTTGATTACCAACTGCAGTCATCATCGGAGGTGTCTATCACTGTTCATGCCTTGGCCTCACTCACTTTGGAGTTGATCCAAAGTTACCTAACCAACCAAACAAATATAAAGCCAGATCTCATTTCCAAGAAATTCTGTCAGGCAGATCTATCAACCCTCGACAGAAGCAGCCACCACATGCCAGGCTCTGTGCTAGCCTGCAGAGCTTCCCACCCAGCCACAGGTAAGCCATTTACCTGAGGCCCACTGCAGGAACACCTGCCACACTCCATCATCTGGGCACACCGGGGCCTTGTGCAAATGGCAATGGGGAATAATTGCCTAAAGGAAAGTGAGGCTGAGAGGACAGCAGAGGCCAGATCACCAAGGTCAAGAGGTCCTTGTAAGGGTCTTGAACCTAATCTCATGGAAGAGCTTCAATCAGGACAGTAAAAGGAGCCGTTGTGCTTTTTAGAGAGTACATTCAGACAGTAGGGAGACGACATGGTTAGCTTAAGACCTCTTTAAAGGATGAAGTCATTTTGTCCAGTGGGTGCAGAGGAGACAAGCAACGAAAGCACAGCTCCCTGGGTCTACAGTGACTGGCTTGATGGCTGTGCGCTCAGCTATAGTGGTTGCTAAAATAGTGAAATACCTCCCAACTTGCTGGTAAATGTCTGTCACCCTTAGCCCTTTTCCCAGATACTCCCACTTCTTCCTGGGATCCCTGGCCTATCCATACCATGTCCAGCAAGCAAAAGGTCCTATGCAGGAGACAGTCTGAGAATCCTGACCTTCTGACTGATCTGAATCTGTGCTATACTTCCTGTTAAATATTTTAATATCACCCTTGGTGTTGAGAATCAGATCAGCGACCAGAAGATGAGCAGGAGTGCCTCTGTGTACCTACAGAATTAGAGAAGGCACTCAGGCTCCTCACAAACTGATCACTACTAAATTTTCAAGCCCTTCTTCTGCTACCCTATCCACATGATTTTAGGGGACAGGGGCCCAAAACATGCCATGTGGCTGTTCTTGGTTTCTGATTCACTACCAGGATTCACCCACCTAACCCATTCCCTCTGCCTCCTTCCTTCAGAGGCCTCCTAAGTTGTTACTACCTCTGCGAAGCTTTGTTGAATATTTCTAAGCAAAGTTAGTTACTCCATTCTCTATGTTCTTGTAGAATTTTGTCCATTCCTCTCTTATGGTATTTTCTGTTTGGTACTATTTCATTGCAGATCAATTTCCTGCAGTAGAACATAGTAACTTCCCAAATGGGCACCATGTTTTAGTCATCTTAAGCCCCCAGTGTCCAGATTGATGTCTAGTACGTAGTCAGTACTCATTAAATGTATGCCAAATGAATGCATAATGGATTTTTTAACTTGGTTATGGGAAATTCATCCTTTCAGTATCCTTCTGCCTGGATACAACTAACCATAATGTTGTAGTCCTAAGATAGGATAAGATCAACTCAGTCTATAAAATTCACTTTAAAAATGCCAAAAAAAAGTGCTGAAGTCTAGGTCCATTTAGGAAGATAAATATTCATGCCGTATCTCTACAGAGTACCAAATGGGATACTGATCCTTGCTCGCCTTTCTCTTTCTTCCATATTGGGCAAAATGCATGTTCCATGCCAAGTACAATGGCAAAGGGGATTTTATTTCAACACAGAGCATGCTGAGCTGTCATTTCTCAGGATGACATACTCCCACTGTGTTTTGCAATTGATTTCTAATTTCTAATACTGAACATATGCTACTGCAGATTATCTCTTCTTGCAAGCTTATTTTACATGCAGCTTTTATTCCATTTTGGGTTATTATGAAATGTAAAAGTTCACTCCCTGACTTTTCACCATAATTTCTTTTAGTGATACATTTCAGATAATTCAAGTCCTGAATTGTATATTGTGAAAATTGCAGGAATAAATTTTTTAAAGGGAGAATAAGGGAAAGTCATCTTATCTCACATGCAGTACATAATTTATTTGGAAAGGCCCTTGACTTTTCTGGAGCAAAACAAGACATGTGTTGGCTTGTCAAGCAATTCATTTCAAAAATGAAAAGCAATGGATTGTTTTTCTTTTGTCAGCTCCATATAGAAAGAAACCTTACTCTGAAAATAAGAAACTTCTTTTAGACTTGATAATTTAGAAATAGAAGATTGCTTTAAAACTTTTTAAACCTGTGCTTCCCTAAGAATAAAATGTAGCCTCTTTTCAGGGAAGTGTTGAAAAGATTTAATTTTAAAAGCAAGTTATTTTTCCAGAAGCCTTTCCAGACAAGGCAAGGGATCAGATAGCCACAGGCTTAGCCTTTGGATCAAACTGTCCCCTCAAGAAAGAGAAAGGGACCTTAGATGCCTATTCTAGGACCTCTTCAGCAAGATGTCAGGGAATTTGCATTGGCCATCGCAGATTCATCAGTGAAGGCAAAGCCCCTTCCTTCTTGTTCTGTCCATCCTGCTGCAAAGCTTTCACTCTCACAAGTGAAAGGAAGCACTTGCTCATGTTCAAAGTATTACCAGGTGACAGTAGGTAAATTTTCAATAAGGAACTTATCGGATGAAAATCTTTTCTAAAACTCAATTTCATTTTTCCCTGGTTTTCCCACTTGTGAAGTGGGGATAATATTTGTTAGACCTAATTCACGAGGACATGATGAGCTGAAAAGGTGTTTGAAAAAGTAGAGAACATTATGTCATCCTATGAGTGGTTTAAGGGAGATCTGGAGGACTTGTCCCGACTGGTGTCAAAAGCAAAGCACTTTTAAAGGGAGAAGTTAAAGTGCAGCATGAAACAGAAGGTGGAACAGACTACGGGAGGTGGGTTCACGTACAAAGGAAAGACCTGGAGCCCTTGAGGATTATTCCAACAACTATGCCAAGGGGGTCCAGCCTTTTACCAGAGGCCTCATACTTGAAGCTCTTTCCCCAAAGTCTCTACCAAACATAAAAAGCCCATTGGAAAGTGACTGGTGAGGCTCAGATGCCTGGAAGACTACTGCCTCCTCTCCCATCCCCTTACCCGCTCCTCTGCAATCCAGAGACTCATAGGAGGCCACGGCTGGTTGCCTGAGAAGCTCAAATGCCACACACACTTCAAAGAACTTTAGAGGACATCTGAGTGATCACCATTCTTGATCCTTTCACTACAATGTTCCATCTCCTAGGAGGCTGGGCTTCTGCTTTCCACCTGCCTCCCTCTGCCAATAGAAGTCTTTACATCCTAAAATGACAATGTCTCCATGTATTCTGAAAACTCTTAAGTACTTAACAGGGTTGTTTTTTTTTTTTTTTTTTTTTTTAAAAAAGACAAACACATGAAAAAATATTCAGCCACACAAATAGAGATGCAGAAACTGAGCAGATGAGCAGCAACTAAACAATGGATTCAATACACATAAAGCAACATGTCTGTACCTCAGTGATTACTGAGGAATGAAAAGAAAGAAAGAAGCATCCACCCAGAAGCACTCACGAGTAGTTATAGGTCTGCATGACAACAAAAGCACACACATATAAATGTACAGACTGAATTGTATTGGAACACTTATGTAAGCTGGGATCTGGGAAGAAAAAGAGTAAGAATAAGATATGAGAAGAAAAAGAATAGATAGGCAGAGGGGCAGACAGATCATTAAGACAGAGAATAGCCTGGAACAGGTCAGTGATGAAAATGAGCCATGAAGTGACAAGTTTGATTAACTCAACCTGTTTCATATGCATCCCAAAAATAAGTGAAAGAAAAAAATTAAACAGGTTCCATTTTGCATGAATCACATTGACAAATTTAAGGACTGTCATACCTAGTGTTGACAGGGTGGTGGCAAGTAGGCACTCTTGTACATTTCTGTTAAGAGTGCAAATTAATACCACCTTTTAAAAAGACAGCAATATGTGAATATGTATCAAAAAGCTTAAAATGGTGCTGGATATGGTGGTACATGCCTATAATCCCAGCCGCTTGGGAGGATGAAGCAGAGCACTGTGAGTTCAAAGCCAGGCTCAGCAAAAGTGAGACCCTAAGCAACTCAGGGTGGCCTTGTCTCTAAATCAAATAAAAAACAGGGATGGTGATGTGGCTCAGTGGTTGAGTGTCCCTGAGTTCAATACCAATACCAAAAAACCACAAAAGCTTAAAATGTGTACACACCACACACATACACACACACACAAACTTGGACCCAGCAATCACAATGTCTAAGAATTGAATAAAAATATTTACCACAATTTTATCATGGTTATTTATGATAATGATTGATTAGGAACAAATATCAAACATAAAGGATTGGCTAAATGAATGATTGTGTAACTATTGACAGAAAGTTACACAACAGCTTTACAATCTGATGTTGTACAAGGATAAGTAATAACATGGTGAGAGCAGGCAATGAAACCATAATGTGATTTTTCTTTGGAAAAGTAAATGTGTGCATGGGTATCAACACATTTACAGAGAAATATTCATAAATCAGGAATACAGACACCAAAATACTAACAGAAGTGATTTGGGCAAGTTTGAAATAGGAATTTTAGCTGATTTTTTTTATTTTACCTTATATTTTATTGCTTTTCCAAATTATTTTTTGGAATAAATATGAATTTATTTGGTGCTTAGGGGAAAACATTACTAAAGGGAAGGGGGCTTATAATCCTCTTCCCAAAGGCACATGCTAGGTAAGTAGCTAATTTATTAACCATGCTTGGGACACAACTTGGGATATTAACCATTCTTGGGATAGAATAATCTGAATTTCTATCAGTGTCTTTTCTAGAGACTCAGCTTGAACCAAAGCTGATAGAGTCTTTGGCAGGTTCACATGGAGAGAGAGTTTACAAGCAGGCTGGCTTTTCATTGGTTCATAAGTCAGAGGATAAAGGGAGCCATTCAGCTCACCAGGAACATTCTCAAAGTTATCCTTTATATCTCCTGCCCCTCTGCCTACACTCCTAGATCTACAACACAAATGTACCCCAGGAGTTTGCAAATGCAATGCCCACCAGGCCTAGCTTCTCATCTTCCATTCAATCCCCAGTGACCACGGCTGCAGGACCTCTCTGGGCTCCCCCCTCATCCCCACAGTTCCCTTAGCCCCTGTTCATTTAAGGGCTACTGACTTCTCCAGGGACATCTAGTTGTCTATGGAAACTGGAAGCCAAAGGAGGCACTACCAACCAAAGCAAAGCCTTTGATGGGGAGTATTCTCAGACCTCCTGGCCGCACCAGCATAGCTGTCCAGATCTCACATGTGATGACAAGGAGGTGCTGTTCACTCTGTGAGCAATATGGAAGGGAGGGGAGGGCAGCATAAAGATAGTGTTGGAGGGGGAGTGTGGGGAAGAGAAGAAAGAAAGGATGCCATGTGGTCTAGCTAAAATCATTGAGAACCCCAGAAACTGGGCAGAAAGCCAGAAGACTTGTCATGAGTTTGCAACCCATAGCTGAAATATTTGGGGGTTCATTTTTGTAAGAAAGAATGAGATCTGTCTGGAAGATAAACTCCCTTGTATTTGTGGCAGGCTTTTTCTGCTGGTATGTGATGCTTTTGTTCTATCATTGTACGTCTTTTGGCATTCAAAACAAAAGTCTATAAGCAGATAGACGAATGTCAAACATAGCCAGTCTCCTGTTAAAGCAATGGTCCCCGGCGAAACATCACCAGCTGCTTTTTCCTTCTATTTATCCTGTAAATGAATACCCAAAGAGAGAGAAGACTTGGAATCCCTGCCTCACTGGGTCCAATTTACTCAAGAAACATCTTCCACAAAGGCATCCTGTTGTCCTCCCTTCCACATGGCTTAAAACACTCCCTGCACACTATTCAGGTTCCAGTGATAATTTATTTCAAGAGTTACCCTTTCAGACCCTAGTATTTTAAAGATAAGGGACAAGAAGAGAAAAAAAGATAAAAGGAAGGGAAAATTGAGATTGTGCAATTTTCCTGAGGCCACACCTAGCCAGGAATTGCTGATGAGGAATAACTAACAGAAGCTATATGGCAGACAGGTCACCTGTAAGCAGTTTGAGGCATGCCCACACATTCCTGGCTTTTCTTCTCCATGCAATGACATGTCATGTTTTTTTCAATTAAAAAGTCTTCCAGAATGCCTTGGATGTGCTTAGCACTATGTGAAATTCAGAAGTATAAAACATGTTCCTGACCCAATAACTGGTCTCCTCCTACTGTATTCCTTTTTAAAACTGTCACAATAGCACTGGTTGTAATAAATTCACATAACAGTAACTATCTGAAGTGATCCCGTTCACTCATTTAAGGACACTCTTTTCCCACTGAGGAAGCTTAACCACAGGGAATTTGTTTGGTTCACTCTATATCGCTGGCACCCAACAAAGGGCCTGATACATAGGAGAAACTTGACAAATACTTGTTGCATAGACAGAAGGGATGAGTAGGAATATCACTCGAAGTAATAAAGCCCCTTATACAAAACAGTCAGCAATAAAGCAGTGAAGACCATGGTTGCTGTAGAATGCCAAAGGTCTGAACAGCACAGAGCACTTAAAGAGCAGAACAAAACAAGTGAAGACATGCTGGTGGGAATGTGCTGGGTCCCCCAGCTGAACATGTGCTCTGACAATGAAATTGGGACCGATGCTTGATTTGGGGGCATGCTACACAAGCCATGGAGGATACCAGCTTGACAATGACTAGCTCAGCTAAGAAAGGAGGAGCTTCTGTGTTGCTGAGGATTTCAGAACAGTAGTCGTATAAGTGCCTTGCCAAGAGGCCCACCCAGGGCACAGTTAGGCCACAATAAGTCACATGCTGAAACAGAATGCCAAAACCTATTAAGTGTTCTCTGCTTGGACCTGGCTCCAGGAGGTCAGCACTTCATTTCCGCAAATGATTGGCTGCTCCAGTCAACCATAGTTTCAACGAATAATTAACTTTATGAGTTCCTTTGCTCAAACTGCAACTTTTAAATCTCAACTAGGTCAGCATCCTATGTGCAAACCTCACAGGTTTTCTTATACACTTTCCTTCTCAATATATCCTAATTTAGCTAAAAAAACAAATAATTAGAAAATGTCATTATCTAATCTGAACATTTAAAAAAAATAAAAGTTATAAGGAATATAATCAACTGTTCTACTATATTTACTTCTCAATGACATTTAGAAGTATGTTTTATTTTAAATCAGACATTAATGGCACAAAACTCTGTTTCCTAATGGAAGACATTTGGTTTTCATCATCACAGGTTGAAAAATAAATAGTTTCACTAAGGTCCACAGCTTCCTTTTATTGTCTACATAGTATGCACCAAGCATATTCATGCTTTCCAAATATTTTCCCTATTCCTCATAATAATGGTGTAAAATAATATTATCCCCATTTTAGAGTTGAGGAAATTGAAGTTAGCCAAATTGCCCAGAATCATAGGAATAAGTGGTATAATGGAGAATCAAAATAATCCTATACTTTATGATCTCATAAAATGTCTAAATGTCTTGATTCTTTAGGTTTCACAAAACACTCAAATATAGAACAAACTTCAAAGGTGTTTGTTGGGTTGGTTCCTTGTTGTTTTCCATCTCTGTAAACAATGGCTAACCTGCCTTGATTGCCAGTTCACTGTAGTCAAAGACCGAATCTTAATTAGCTTCCTATCCTCAGGACCAGGTGCAGTGGTCAACAGAGACTGAATTGAAGAACTAGAGAAAGGGAACATAGAATAAGTTCAACGGGGAGCAGAAATTCAGATCTCTCAATGTGTAACAGAGGACTCGCCAGGTATCGGGCACCAGCTCCTACAACTTATGTGAATGCAACTCAGTTAGTCTTCGTGGCAAGGCCACATGGCTGATGACTCTCAGTTTTACACATAGACAACTGAGCACGGAGTTAAAGACTGTGAGGACGGAGCCAAGATTAGAACCTAGCCAGTTTGGCTCTAGAGACTAAGCTTTTGACCATTTCCCCCCTTCCTCCCAACCCTGGGTCTGCAGAATGAAGCAGCATCTTCCATGGGTACACATGGCTCCATCCTCTGGCCTTCATGAATAATTTGAGTTTTAAGCAGAAAAACTAAACACTAATACACATGACAAATAGGATCAATTCTACTCTTTCTCCATTCAAAGTTTAGCCTTACGAGCTACTTCTTTTCATCTTGCATAGTGTGTGTTGTTGGCTGTTTTAGCTTTTCTTCTTATAAGCCTTTATGTCTAGGCTTTATGTGCACAGGACAATGGTCCCACCATGGAACACAGCTTGATTAAAAAATGAGGCAAGATGAGCAAGGACAAACGTTCTGAGGACCTAGAAAGTACAGTCTGGATCTAGATTTAGATTTAATACTAGAGTTTCTAAGATGAAGCAATGAAACAGAATAGATGCAGGACAAGTGGTACCAAAGAGCCATGAAGGAAAGGTGCAAAGTCATTTGGAATGGTGGAGGAGGGAGGGTTAAGGAACATCCACCCATACACAGTGGAAGCCTGACCATCAGGTTGCATGTGATTAAGATTAAGGCTTTGATTTTTTAAAATTTCTTTTTATTTATTTATTTTTAATTTTTGGTAACGGAGATTGAACCCAGGGGCACTTAGCCACCAAACAACATCCCCACCCCTTTTTCACATTTTCTTTAGAGACAGAGTCTTATTGAGTTGCTTAGGGCCTCACTAAATTGCTGAGGCTGGCTTTGAACTCATGATTCTCCTGAGCTGCTGGGAATACAGGGGTATACCACCATGCTTGGCAAGACAGGGCCTTTTAATTCCTGGAACTGGGTCAGAAAAGGACAGGTAGCAGGAACAAAAGCAGAAGCCCAATCCTAGGACCTGAGTTATATAGGGTCAATAAGAGTGGAACAGAATAGGCAAAAGAGGATGCTAACAAGATCTAGCTGGTGGTAAAGGAAGCCTAGAGGTTAAAGCAGAAACACGAGTGCCAGGACTGAAAGGCAAAGTTTGGGCCCCGACAGGGTGATTACTCTATGGCCCTAGCTGCTGTGGAGAAGAGGCAACTTACATATGGCTTTGTCTCTGATTTAGATTGTTATTAAAAACTGAGTAATGCTGAGCTATAATGTAAAGTGATCAAATCATCAAACTCCAAAATTGGGGAAGGCAGGGGAAATGAAATAGGATTGGTATGGGGTGCATAATGTAGTCTATAATTACAACATTATTTAGTTTAATCAAATCCAAGATGCAACAGTCATACTGATAAATGCATAGGTGTATGTGTGTGCACACATGCACCACCAAACTCAAGCAGAAAGGGAAAATGATAAAGGCCCCTGAGGATTCTCAGGCAGGCCTAGTGTCTTCTTGTACCACCCCTTCCTCACCCCCCCCAGTTTACCTGCTCATACTCTTTTGTTTAGACCCGTGGATATGTGCTACCTGGCTCTGTCCCATATTTTTCCCTCTGCCCTATATTCAACATAGTGAGCATGAATATGAATCAGTTGATTTCTGTTAATTAGTTTTCTCAGCACAGTGTTCACTTTCTTTTGGTTTTGATGTGTCAATAATGTCACAGCATAAATGACCCTGCCCAAACAAAACAATCCAGAAGAATGTTTCAGTATCAAAAATGGCAGGCTTCTTTTTGAAAAGTTTAGCACGTACTGAAAGAATACTGGCTGGCTGACCCACTTCCAAGGTCAATGGTGAAGAGTCAACAAAAATGTACAAGCACAAATGTTACAAAAACTTCCAATGCTGAGAAAGATTATTTGCAAAGATGATTTGGGCAGCATCGGTACCAAGAATGTATCTGGAAATTGATCACAAATCTAGCTTTAATTTTTAAGATCATTCTCTCTCTTTCCCCTCGCTTCTCTCTTTCTCTCTGTCTCTCTTCTTGCTCTGTTTTTTTTTCTCCTATTTTATGCATAAAAATGCAACCAGCCTGAACTAAAGCAAATTGGTTTAATTCCCTGGAGGGAGCATGAACAAATTTTCCCAGCAACTTTCTACTAGAGGCATTTGTGTGTGAGTATGTGGATGGAATGTGAAGCAGGCAGCTACGTAAACCAGTAATCAAATGAAACATTACCCATTTCAAAATGCCCTAAAACAGCATTAACATCACCAATTAAAACACGAGGCATAGGAGAAAGGAAAAAGGAACAAAAAGGAAATGTGTATGTGGCGTGTGTGTATCACAGGAGGTGGAGGTGGTACACAGGGAGGCGAACAATCTAGGGGGAATTCAATCCTCTCTAAAGGCAAATCTGTCACAGGAGTCCTAGCAGGAGGTCTCTTTGATGGGATTGAAGAAAAGAGGAAGGAATACATTCAATAATTTCATCAAATTGAAATTTCAGTAGTTTACCTAAGTTGCCTCACCATTACACATTTACAAAGCCGTGTATATGGGCTCATTCTGAGCCTGTTCTAAAATCACAGGTAAATAGAATAAGATAAACCATAAACACTAAGATTGTTTTTTCTCTTTTATGGCTTAGATTTATCTAAGGAAACACTGGTTCTTAAAGGGAATGAAGGAATCATTCATTAATTTATCCTACCCTTGATCCAAAAAAGAGTACTTTGTGCAACCCTTAATGCTGGGGATGCAGAGATTTGGAAGTCACACTTAATGATCTCAAAGAGCCCCCAAGCCAAACTCCTTCCACAGTCCATAACATGATTGGTCACAATACTGTCCCTTCTTCCTCATATTTCTATGGGCATAAACAGCACTAGTGTTTCCTTGCAAGATTGTTTCTACAATCCAATGGGCTCTGACTATGACCCATAACCTGGGATGAAAGGGACCAGCAGCCCCCTCCACTTAGGACCCACACATGGCCTTGGAGCTCCTTCAGCCTGCACATCTGCTGAGCACCAGGCACTCGTTCTCCCTAACTCCTTTCCCTCCAAATGCTTTTCCTGAAAAATCTCCTCAAAGGCATGAAAGAGAACCATTATCAGCTGTCCCTCAGATTGGCGCACCTCCCAATTCTCCTCATAGACGCACTGTTCTCATTCAGCTGCAGAGCATAGATAGATACGCTCCCAGGCGTGACGGCCAAGACCCTCCATTGGTCCATCCACATTTTCAGTTTTTCCTGCTACCACAAACCCGGCCTTAGGATCTGGGTACATCTTATTATCCTCCTAAAGACAAATTTCTACCTCTATTCTTTGCCTTTAGGCCTTTGTCTCCCATTTCTTCATTTAAAAGATTCTTTATACATTTACTTGTTTACTTATACTCATTTACTTGTTTACTTATACTCATGATTATAATCACTATTGAAAAATTGCTCAGGTATAAACAAATTAAATCATATTATGACCAATCATTTCTACCTCTGGAGACTATAAATAACAATATTAGGAATTTTCAAAAAAAATAATTTCAACTAGATCTTACTTAAAAACAAAGTGAAAAATACAAAATAAAATTAGGCATATAAATCTACTGAAGTATATAGATACTAGAGTAATCTAATAAGGTTATACAAAACAAATGTGTCATCTCTTCCATCCACCATTCTTGCCATCCCATCAGAAGTCTTATTCAGAGTTTCTTCCTGTCTTAGTATAATTAGTTGCTATAACAAAATACCTGAGGCTAAGTGGCTTATTGTGTGAAAAGGTTTATTTGGCCCATGATTTTGTTGGCTGGAAGATCAAAAGAACATAGCACCAGTATCCTGGCAAGGAGCCCCTACCTGCATCATAACATGGTAAAGAAGAAGAAAGGGAATAGGCCACTCGCAGAAGAAGTTAAGCATATGAGTGGCTTTGCTTTATAACTTCTCACTCTTGTCTTACTGATACGTCCCATAAGAGCTAAATCTCCAGAGTTGGTATTAATTCATTCATGAAAAGTGGGGCCACCATGACCTAATTATTTTCCACTAGGCCCTACCTCTTAAATTTCTTATTACCTAAACACTGCCATAGCGGGAACCAAGCTTCCTGCACATGTCCTCTAGGGGGCAAATCAATCTAAACATTGCATTTCTATTTCAAAAATGTCTTTCAGCTCCTGTTAGTCCCAAATCTCTGATGAGTGAGGGTGGGGAACTTCCTCTGTGGCCCACCTGGCTGGAGCCCAGCCAGTGCTTACCTTCACAGGAGTGGCGATCTTGGTAGAAGCCTTCCCCACAGGTGGACACGCACTGCCCGCGCCGCATCAGCAGGGGAGGCCGGCAGGAAGAGCACTCCAGCCCACTGGTGCACGTGGAGCACTGAGGCTGGCAGGCTGGCTCCAGGCAAGGTTCAAGAAAGAAAAAGGGAATATTTGATTAGCTCAACACACTGCCCTAGTGCTCTCTCAGCTCAGTCCTGAGGCTCTGGAGCCACAGAGAAAAAGACAGGAAGGTAAACTATTAGAGCAGCCAATACTTCCACAGCATGTGGTTTGTGTCAGCCATTGTTCAAGCAGTTTACATATACAAATGCCTTAATGTTCACAACAGCCCTATGAGGCAGATACCATTAATCTCAATTTTACAGATAAGGAACAAGCTCTGAGAGGTTAAGTAACCTGCCCGAGGCTACACAGCATTGGCATTGGAAGACAGGCAGTTTGGCTCAGGAGTCTGTGATCTTTTCTTTCATCCAATAACTCCCAATATCTTTGTCATTCAACCTGTTTGCAAAAATATCCCTTGCCTCTTTTCCTTCACATCTTATAGATAAAATAAATAACTTCCCAAAGGGTTGAAGATTATAAATCAAGAGAGAAAGTGGGGAGAAGTGAATAATTACAAAAAAATAGTAAAGATGCCAACATTTACTGAGTCCTGAAGACCTCTCAAAGGTCTATGTCAATTCTAAATTTCTATCATGGATTAAATGAGTGTTTCAATAAAAGACACCAAACATCCTGATGATATCACTATCCTTGAAAGCCTTCAAAAATTAAACAAATCCAGCTATGACTCCCTAGCAACCATCTGACTTCCATACCACCTTTTCCCCAGTAAGTATCGAAACACCTGTAAATATTAGAAGAAAGAGACCTGAAGGTAAAGAGGTCGAGTAACCTATGGATGGCATCAGGACCTTTCAGTGGTGTTCAGATATTGTGCATTTCCTGCATACAAGACTCCCTCCTGGACAGTACTGAGCCTCAGTTTGAGAACATCAACCTTTGAGGAATCTCTCTATCCACTACACAGTTGCACCTCTAGCTTGCCCACCAGGGCCATACCTAAGCAGAGACTGTCAGCTTGGTAAAATCCCAGACCGCAGCTGTGCACACACCGTCCATTCTGCAGCAACTTGGTGGGATCCTGGCAGAGGTCGCAGTGATCCGGAGAAAGGGAACAGGTCAAGCAGTCTGGATGGCAACGAACTAAAATAAAGGATGAAGAAGAGAAGAACTCGGTAAAGATCTTAGGATATTTTCATACCCTTCTCTCTCTATATATATATGGATTGTAGACAATATGAAGGACAGAAAACTATAAAATTGAGGTGCAAAAAGGCCCTCCAAACAGTGAAAAATGAATTTCAATACAAGATTTGTCTGAAATACCATCAACTGCCATCAAATTGTTCACAACAACCCTATGAGGTAGATACCATTAATCCCAATTTACAGATACGGAACAAGCTCTGAGAGTTTAAGTAACCTGCCCGAGGCTACAAAGCATTGGCATTGGAAGACGGGCAGTTTGGCTCAAGAGTCTATGATCTTTCTTCTTATCTAATAACTCCCAATATCTTTGTCACTCAATCTGTTTGCAAAATATTCCTTGCCTCTTTTCCTCCACATCTTATGGTAGCCCAAATTAAAGATGCTAAAAGAACAGCCTCGTGAGTGCTTCTACCTCCTGGGAGGACTCTAGAAACAAGAACGACTATCTCTATGGTATGTGATTTAAACAGAATCAATAATTTATGGTATCTGAGATGTTCTTCTTAAGCTTTGACCCACACAAAAAGGACAGACATGAAAACCTACAAGGTTTAAAAACAATGATTATTATCTTTAAAAAACAGCCGGTTTTCTTTTCCTCCAGAATCTTAAATCTCATTATCAGTAATTGGAGGCATCACTGACCTTAGTGTTAACTGTCAGCAAAAAACTATTTTCAGGTTCTGAAGTCATCAAGGACCTGATTTTCAATGTATAATGCATAATAATATGTTAAATATTTGTTTTGGAAAGCCCAAAGAGCCACTGTGGTGAAGGTAGCATAATTAAACTATAAAGCTGCTTTGCTTTTCCCTTGATAAACTCTTCAGTGAAATATCGTGATTAGCCAAAATAAGGTGCGTGTAACAAGAGCAACTGCCAATGTGAAAAACTGTGGCCATGGATGAAAACAATTAATTATGAAATATGAATGGAAGAAAGTGCCATTTCTCTAAGAGAGACTAAGCTTATATGCGAATTACTGCTCAGCCACAGCGACTTGAGTGTTTGGCAACAATTATTAACTGGAACTAATTCAACCCCAGGTGATTTGAAAGCAGAATTGCAGAACAAGTAGATAAAATTTTCTCTTGGAAGAAATTAATGAGTCTTTAAACTTTAAAACCCCATTTGAGAACTCCAAAAGGAACCATCTGCTTAATAGCTCACCCTAAAATAAGAAAGAATAAATGTACATAACAAAATGTGTGATTATTCCTATATTTCCAACAGTGGAACATGGATTTGCCTTTACAAGTTTTCAAACATGTTATTTGATTTTCACCAAACTTTTACAAGATCAATAAGGCATATTTTATCAACAAGAAAATTAAGATATAGAGGTCAATGACTTGTTTAAGGTCACACAATTGTAGTCAGTTGAGTTTGGCAATTACAGGGGTGAAGATTCATTAGAATTTTTTGTTAGAAAAATTAAGGGAAAAAAGCCCCCTCAAATTAGTGACTAAAGAGAAAGACAAAAGGGGAGAAAAAGAATTTCCCTGAAATTTTTGTCAATAAAACCATTTCATCAGAAATAAATGAGACATGAACCTACCTGAAGTACAATCTGGGCAGCACTGTCCCTTCACCTCCAGGGCTAGGGTGGCCACTGGACATGGTGGACAAGAGGGCTCATAGCAAGTGACCTGAGCTCCTTGGCACTCACACACTCTACAGGGACCGTCTTCCCACTTCTCTCCCTCCTGCACGAAACAGAAAGGATGCACCGATTACGGAGTCTGTTGGTAAAGAACTTTCCATCTCCATAAGGGAAGAGTGAAGGCACTCACCACTCTGCCCACACTAACTCCAGAACGGGACACAGCAGAGGTGTCCCACACGAAAAGGGCAAAATTTCTCCTTCTTTGTTTATCATTGGTTTCTTTTAACAAAGAGCTCCAGTAGAATGATTTCAGGCAGACTCTGAGATAAACTAGGAAAGTACCCTAGGGCCACCAGAATACTTAAGGGGCTTTCGAAACTTGCTTCTCACCCTATTTTCCACATGTGTGTGTGTGTGTACACTCACAGCAGGGGGGACTGCAATGCATCTAGTGATAAACAGGTACATTAAATACAATCTCTAAATAACAGTGAGAACGTTGATTTAAACACTGTTGAAAGAACTACTGGCAGGTCGCTGTATTCTTAAAATTAAAGCTTTTGAGGGCTGTTTCTGTGGGTCGTAGATATGCCATGAGCTTTCCCACAATGAAATCTCTCTCTTGGACAAGGAGGTCATGGCAATGAACATGAACAGTTTGACAGAATCCAAAGTGATTCTAGGAACAATCCCCTATTGCTCACTATCCCACTCAGCCTGGAGACCAAAAAGAGGCAAAGGTCCTTACCAGAATGTCTTGAGGTATTAGGAAGGAAATACAAGAATACAGGAAAGTGGATTTTAAAGCAAAGGTCGACAGATGTTTGCTAAGCTAACTGATGTTCTATATCCCAGTTAATGTGACAGTACTCAACAAAATGACTGAGAAATGTTAGAACACTGCAGAATGTCATTTTGAAAAGGCAGAAGTGATTTTCTTCCATTTTAAGGCAGCCTTATTCCTAACACTCAAAATTTAAAGCTTGTCTTGTTTGAATCCATATGCTTGCAGTTTCCCTCTAAAAGAAGCCACACAACACTGTCCCACAAACATCTTAGAGGGAACCAAGGCTCAGTATTGATGCGGAAACAAACACTTCACAACCCCAAGAAGTCCACTCTTTAATGCCTCAAAACACAGACAGTGAAAAATCACGAGGAGAAAATCATCACAAGAAAGGGAAAGAGTGTACGTAGGTACTGGTAATTACAGGAAGATTAATATCAGTTACAGAAAAAAATAAGGTAAAGAAGGAAGTAAACAATGCAATGGTCAAAGTCTTAGTTACCATCAAAGTCATTAATTCAGACCATCCTGCCATCAAAAGAGGCTGTCAAAAATAGTAAGGGTAGTGTTTCCCCATAGTAGTTCATACAGATAATTACTTAAAACAATTTTATAATGGTCTACACACAAGTTAAAAAATCTGTACTTACTGGAATATGTTTAATTTCACCTGCATTTGAAGATATCTAGGAACAAAGAGAAACGCATTCATTATCCTACTAAAACATCATTAGGCTGATCTATTTCTTTTTTCATTAGGAGTTATCCATTTCCCACAAATAATATGCAACTTCATTGACTTGTTATGAATATAAATAAAATCCATCTGTATTAAAAACAAGAAGAGCATGAGGTGAAGACTAGGCACAGGAAAGAGTTTGAAGTCCTCATTCTCGCCTGTATTTGAGCATTTGGCTCCAAGGCCCCTCGCTATAAAGGGCTTCGTGGTCCAGCAGTCTAAATTTCTAAGGGCAAATCCTTGAATTTTGTGTGTTACCAGAGGGTTATGAATATTTGTACTTATTCACAACAATTTGGTTTTCTTTAAATCCAGTGGGTTTAATTCACTCCAAAAAATAGTTGGGAAAACTGATAAAATGAGAAAATACAAATTCGACACTTGGAGGGAATCTGTAATCTCCTACATTCTTAAAAAATGAGGCATCTAAACTATGAAATACCACTATGAGAGGAGGAAGGACAAAAGCATAATGATAATGCCATTGTTTTCAGTTTTTCTTTTCAATATGCCAGGTATAGCTACACCAGGTAAGGGCTGATGTTATCCCTTCCTTACAGTGAGGACTGAGTAACTTACCTAAAATCACAGTTGATGTGTGGCAACGCAGAGATCTGAACCTAGAGCCTGTCCTGTCCTCTTACACCACGCTGCCTCCCAGAACACACAGAAACACTGGCAGGCTGGCGGGCTGGATCTACCTGTCCAGTCATTCACCAAAGCACTTCACCCTAATTCTTATTATCCTATTTTGATTGGTCAATGAAAGAGTTGTACTTTTGATCAACTGGCATATTTTTAAAAACATGATGAATTTGTCAACATTTAAAAACCCCACATGGAAAATTTGGGCTACAAAAATAGAGCAAATTTAAGAGCTTAAGATAGATATTTTTTCTCTGGTGTAATATACTTAAGAAGTACAGACATGAGGTAAAATAAAACTTCAGCAAGGGAAGTTTCACCCCACATCCAATCCATCAAAATTCTGTCATTTCTGTCTGCAAAATAAACCTGGAACTGATCAATTTTGACTACCTTCACCACTCCCCCAAGTCCAAGCCAATATTACCCCTAATCTGGACTATTGCAAACATCTCCTAACTGGACCACCTACCTACAGTCTTATTGTCTATATAGCAGCCTAAGGGGTCCTTTCTAAGTCAGATCATGGCACTGCTGGACTTCAAACAACCCCTTCCCTGAATTGAACCCCAGCCAACAGCTCTCATCTGCTTCAGGGTGAAAAACCCTGGCTTCCAGGCTACATTCTAACCCTCATCTCCAACTTCTTTCCCCTGCTTCACTCTCTTCCTGACACAGCCCATCTTGCTGCTTCTTGCACATGTCAAGTATACTTCTGCCTCAAGGCCTTTGGTGTATTCCCCCCACATATCCATGTGGCTCATTCCCTTGCTTCCTTCAGGTTTTGCTCAAATTTCTGTATGTGAGAGGACTTCCTCATTCACCTTATGTAAAACAAAACTGTCCTCCACCTGAGCCCAGTTACTTAAGCTGCTTTATTGTTTTAGGTAGTGCTCATCAGCACCTGGTGATAGAGCGTGTGTGTGTGTCTGTGTGTGTGGAGGGGTAGTCTGTGTCCCCATCCTAGATAGTATGTTCCACCATGAGAACAGGGACCCTGCCTATTGCATTCACTTCTATATCCCCAGTGCCTGGCACACAGTTAGGTGCACACACAAAAAAATATCTCCTAAACAAATGAAGGGATAAAAGAAACTAGAAAGTAATGGAGGTCCCCCTCTAAAGTTAATTTCAAATGATTAATTTTTAATAGTATTTAGCTATTAGCCTGATACTCACAAATTCTCCCTTTTCTTCATACACACAATGGCCATTCCTAGAAATGCATTCAGGACAGCATTTTCCATCTAAGTGAATTAATTCTTCTCCCTGTAGAAACAGGATTTGCAGTGGCACATATCAAGTTAGCATGTCCAGGTAGCAGTGCTAAATTCTGAGCAGGTGGATGCCCTGAATGCAATGAGAAACCTTGATACACACTTTATTTTGTCTCCTTGTGCTGTCTTCCTATGGAAGGTCTAGTCACTGTGGCGCTCCCCTCCAAATGCTGCTTCTCTGATGATGCCTGTGCTCTGATGCCCCCTAACTGCCTACCCATGACCAGAAGCTCACATGAATACAGAGTGCCAAGGTTCATGTTGCAGTCTTGGAAAGGCGAGTTTCAGCAAAGGATCGTGTTGTCTTAAAAATACAAGATTAGAACTTGTGACTTGTTTCATTAACAGTGGGCAAATCAAAGCAACATTTTTCTCTTGAATACAAAAAGCAGATACAGATCTCTTTACATAGAGATGTAGTCTCAGGCATAAACTGATTTTTATCCAACATCGTGACACTTGTACTGTTAGTCAACTCAATCTAACTTTTAAAAATTATAAAGAAAAGAAATGCCACACTTAAAGGGTAGATGTTTGACTTACAAAGTCTTGTCACTTTAATACCCCAATATCAATAATTTCAAATTGTTATTTTAATAACAAAATAATAAATGCCTGCTGTTAAAAAATTAAGTAATTCTGAATTCTATGGCTTTATAAAGTGTACTTTCACTGCAGTACTACCTTTCAGGGAATCTGCTGTTAATAATATAAACTTTATAATTTTCCATATGCGTACACTAATATCAAATACTTATAGGGTAGAGAGTATACTTTAAGGGATGTTCTACCTTCTAAAGATACATCTACTTTAGAAATAATTATATTTCTTTAAATATTTAATATTTAATTTGGGATCTATATTATATTTAGAAGTACAGAAGTCATATTAAATAAGAACTACATAAACAAAATAATCATGATGACATTTTATATTTGCAAACACCGAACTAAAGATAAATATAAAGTAATAACATTGGTTGTCTTTGGGTTGTTGCATTAGGGATGAATTTTTAAGTCTCTTGTCTACTTTTCTGCAATCTGTCTTCAAAATTTTCCAGCATGAATATATAGTATTTAATGACAAAAAATATGAACTTCTGAAGAAACATAAAAAAAGATAAGAATGCTTATTACTTTTTATAGCACCTAAAAAGTTATTTCAAAAAGAAGGGAGTTATATAGATGACTGTCCATCAAAATTCCATGCCTATCAGAGGCCAGCAGAGAGCAGTGGGTGCTACAGGGATCAGACATATTTACATATAAATTGTTTTGCAGAAACGTGAAGAATCAGCTGGTAGTGAAGGCATCACTCAGAAACAGATTGAAATTTGCTTTCAAAGTATATAGAGGGGTTTATATGCATGTAATCTAAGTTGCTTAAAACAATGCTTTGAAACAAGGCAGCATTTGTGTACTCCTATTAAAAACAAAATGCAGGAGGGGTTCTGGAGTGCCCACCATAACACACAGACAAGAAGGTAGCTGCGCAGAGCCTTCAACTCTACGGTAAATACCAAAGAGCCCTACTCCTGGCGAGCAAGGATTCCGTTTTGGTGAGGTAGGAAGTTCTAAATAGATTTGCTATTTATAGAAAGAGCCTAAACACACCAAACCACTTAAGTTCACTGCAGCAGGGAGTGGGGAGCTGGCTCCAATCAGCATTTGACTTTTGCTGTAAACAAAATTGTTTTGTGAAACAAAACTCATTCTTTTCTTTTCAAGAGAGTTCTTCTGCATAGGTCAGATTGAATGGGCTACTCCTTCCCCACCTACATCCATCAGACCAAAGCCGAATCTGATTCCACTCATATGCCCATTGGAAAAGTAAACATTCTTGTAAGGGAACTTCCCTTACATTTAGGCATGCCTACCCTCTTCCTTGCATTTCTCCACAAGCTTCATTCCCCTCACTGTATCATGCCTCAGACGTGAATGTAAGTCCTTTTATTTTAAAAAAGAGAGTAATTCGACTTTATCTGAATTTATGTTCAAAGACTTTATAAAACAGAAGAATGAAATCCGTCATGTGATGTTTTTCTACCACTGATTTATTTATGTTTCCATGTCTAGGGATTTGACTGGATAACAAAAACAAGGATCATACCATATTTTTTCCATTTTAACAAATAAAAATCATATGCTGATTTCAATGCTATTCAGAATATTGCTGTTGATAACAAATGTAACGATAATAACAGCAAAGTTGCACAATTTGGCCTCTTCTAGAAGTTTCTGCATCTTTTTGTAGATGTGCCGACACTAACATTTAATGCACCCTTAGAAATCAAATGACCTTGATATTTCAGAGAAGGAAGCAGAAAGTGGAGTGGAATTCAATAATAATACCAGTAATGCACTTTCGCCATTCCCTTGGCAGACAGTCATTTCCCCAGGGAGCTCCTAAAGCATTTAATTCATATTTCCATAAACCTTGGTGCCACCATAGATTATAATTTCTGTTTACACATTTGACTTCCCCCAAAGCCTGGGAACTCTTGAGGTTAGAATGTGTCTTATTCAGCTTTTTATCCCCATTGATACATACTAACCAGAGGTAGGATAAGACTGTTCAGATCTCACTGAAAGCAGATGGTTAAAGGGCCCACCCTACTAGGATCATCTCTCCCTATTTTCCATAAATCTTGGGATCTTAAACAATTTAAAACCTCAGAAAATGACCCAACATCCCCAGGAGGGCTGCCAAAGGAAGGAAACACTGCCTCAGCCTGAGAGAGAAAGAAAAGGGCTCTATTAGGTTTCTTCTCATCTTCGTCCAACCATTCTGACTCCCTAACATAAAGAAAAAGAAATGAAAAGGTGCGTGGGGGGAAATAAATCTGCAAAATAGCAAGACCCTCTTTACCTAAATGTTTCCGCTCCGCCAAGACCTAGAAGCAGGAGGCAAAGTGAAAAATTACCCTGTCAATGACAGCCTTGTTTGAAAGGTTGTTCCTCCTGAGGCTCAGTGCTGAGAAGAGCTGAGAAGTGGGGGAGAGGAACTAGAAAGAAAAATGTCTTCACTGACACCCCCTGCTTCAGATCTTTCAAATTTCCCCTCATCTACTCAAGTTCACAACCCCGAGGGAAACTGGTGGGGCGGATGGGAGCGGTCAGAAAAAAGAGGCCGACTTTCAAAGCAATTTGTATTGCCATGAGTCAAAATTGAGTTCAAAGAAAAAAAAAGTAATTTCCTTAAAATATATATCTATAGTCCAAACAGGGGCAGCTTTGTTAGAAGCTTCTAGAAATTCTGCAGACAGCAGAAGTCAGCGGAGGTCAGCAGAGTTAATTGTTTATGAGGTCCCCCTTGCTCTCTCTTGAAAACAAAAACAAAAGCTGTTTTCTTTTCTTTTCTGATCTACATGAGCAGTCCCCAGGTACCAGCTCTCCTTTCTGCTAAATGCGGCCAGTGGGGTCTGCAGCAGAAGCCAGCCCCCGGCATACCTGTAGACCCTTGTTTTGCAGGTATGGTGAGCTGGGCAGGTCACCAGCAATGAGGTCTAGCTGTTGCTGGTGACCTGCCCAGCTCACCACACCTGGGCTGATGTCCCATATCATGTCCTCGCCTTTCATGTTTCTGGCTCAGGGCTTCCAATCTGACCAGATACACTGAAAGCTGAAAGCTCCAGGGGGCTGTTCCAAGCTAGTCTGAACAAATAGTGACATTCACTTTACACCACAGAATCTTTGTGCTAAAAGGCCCCTGGAAACACGAGCAATCAACCTGACTGTCCCCTCTTCTGCCAAGAAGTAAGGAACTGGCGCAGGTCCACCCATTCCACTGGAAGGAGCTGCTACAGTCCAGATAGAAATGCCTCCGCTTCTTACCTGGGCACACTCCACTTTGGCACACTCTCCAGTCTGGCAGGTCACTTGCCCATGGTCACAAATGCAGAACTCACAGGCTGAACCTTTCCACATTTCATCCTGGTACCGCACAATCCCATTAGATGCGCAGCTTCCAACAAGAGACACACATTCCTCACAGCATTGCCCATGACGCTGAGCCCTGCTCTGACCCTGAGGAAACAGAGAATGGTGGGAGAGCAGTCCTCTGAGGCAGTGAAAACATCCTGGCTGACAGAGCAGGAGGACATCAGACACAGATTTGTACAACACTGCAAGCTCCCTCCCACCTCAACCTTCTTTCCTAGGAAACAGACCTTTCATATCTTTACATAACATTCTGCATATTATAAAACTTGATTCTCTCAAAGGACATACAGCACTAAGAAATGCATTTCTTAAATGACCCAGAATCAAACTTAAAAGTCAAGCTACATGCTCTCAAATACCTTCTCACATCTTACTGGCGGGCAGGCCTGTTGGTGACATCTGACCTCGCCCTGATCACATGTACACGTGGTACAGGCATCTTCAGTCCACTGCTCACCATGCTAAGGAAAGAAAGAAGAAAAGAAAATGGAACACCAAATGTCACATCCATCAAATAGAAACAGACACATAAGATGCCAAAATTTTTTATTATTGGAGCTAATTGAATGTGCTCCTGAGAAGCGACATAGGTAGGAATGGCCTCTAAGAAGAAGTCAGTAATCATCCAAAGGAAACTTCATATGGATTTTCATTTGACTATATTGATTTCACAGATACATTGAGGGCCCACTCCAATGTCAGGCATGTAGAGGCCTTGGCAACACAGACAAGTAGGAAGGCCCTGTTGGTTGGCTCCTCTGTGGACATTCTTTAGATCTTCTTTGCCAGGAGACCCACCCCTCGCTGCCATATACCTATTCTCTCAGCTTCCCTTGGAGCTAAGGCATGGATATTTCTACCCATGCTACCCAAGAAGATCTTATAGTTAAGTTTGCCAAGTGGTGAAGGTCAAGGGAAAGGCTACTCTCCTACTCCTTTCTCCACCAGTTTGTGCAATGATCATGTGAGGATGAGCTGCCTGCAAAGGAAGCCACCTTGGAGATTTGAGGGGACAAAGATGAAGGTAAATGCCAATGTGAAGACATCACTAAGAACTGAATTGATCAACCTGCAGTTGGCCTACCTCTAGACTTTTTTTTTTTTTAATATTTTTGTTAGTTGT